>OX453084.1:1766002-2436002 GCA_949699795.1 Spicauda simplicius
GCTACTGCATTATGCTGCCTATCAATGTCAGATATTTTTGCTGCGTTCGTGTAGTCAGATATTATTGAACTCCTTCTTGGTTCAGATACTTTTGCCAATCTTCCGTAGTCACATCTTATTGCTCGTGACTGTACATAGGGACAGACAGCGGGAGTGATTTTCTTATTTCTTATTTATTTGACTGAAGTAGCAAACGAGCATGCAGTCCAGTTGATGGTAAGTGGTCACTGCCCATGGACATCTGTAATCAGCTTCATACAGAACATAGGTTCCATCTGAAGTCAATCACAGATGCGTTGCTACTCCCGAGGACTATGATGGTCGCCTCATGTAAAAGTTTGTTTCATATGTAGTGATACTCACAAGGGTCGCGGTGCGGCGTGGCGTAGGGCAGCTCGGTGTGCGCGGGGAACGCGGGGTACGCGGGGGCCGGCAGCGGCGCGGGGGGAGACTGGGGACAAATATAAAATTTGAAATAGTACAGGTACAACCCATTGGCCCACTGCTGGGTACAGGTCTTCTCTCAGAATGAGAGGATTAGGCCATAGACCACATCGCTGGCCAAGTGCGAATTGGTGGACTTCATACACCTCCGAGAACTTTTTTTTAAAGCACTCTCGGGTGTGTAGGTTTCCTCACGATGTTTTCTTTCGCAGAAAAGCAGGAATAATTAATTTCTAATACGCATATAAATCAGTGGTGCGTGCCTGTTTCAACTAGTAGGCTATCACTGCTCAATATTTTGATAAAATTGCATGTAATTATTAATCTAATTTTTATTTCATACAGGAGTAAAGAAAACTTCTTAAAACTAAAAGACTTACATATTTATACACATTAGTAACAGCAATTTGTAATCCTTTATATATGTAGGCGCTTCCATAAATCATAGAGTGAGTAGAACGCGGTCACTACGGTTTTGCTCACTCTGTGCGCGTTCCAGAAGACGCTCACAAAGTCCCGAACGCCCAAAACGTCGTTCCACAAGACGACCGCGGTCGTTGTGGTCGCGGCGAACACGTCGCTCATGACGTCATGACTTACGTCCACGCGACGCTCACGACGACCCATCTAACAAGGTGGGTCGAAGTGATCATTCCAGTAGAGAATACGTCAGTAAAGCTCACAAGCGCTTTGTGAACGTCTAATGGAACGCACTCTTTGAGGCAACTCCGGGCGCTAGTGCGCAGAGGGCGCGTAAATTGAAATGGTTTGACGGGAAATGAATTAGAATGGTGATGTCGCGCGGGTGCATTACGTGTTCGGTGGAGTGTCAGTGATTTTGTGTTATTCTATCAATTTATGCCTTTTTTTAAAGTATTGTGAGTTAGTAGAATAGAAAAATTTTAATTACGCACGGATTTATATTCTCCTCGCCCGATAATCTACGCCCACCTACGTAAAATAATATGGCGTCGCAAATACTGATAATCACACATTGATAAAGGCCTGCCCTGTGTCTTTAAATAATTATATGTCTACTACGTACCTGATATTGCGGTGAATTTGACGTGCTAGAATGGTCATCCATTGTTCCTGACAAATTATTATTGCTTTCAACACCACCTGGAAATAAATATAAGGTTTTAATACAAAAACGCTTGTACACGCTTAAAGAACTTAAAGTACCACCGTCACACCAATTTCTGTCTAATAAAACGCTTTAAAAAACTTAAAAGCTTTCTACACTCATAGCACAGTAGGATTTTCTCCTATGTGGTGGGTACCATGGACATATAAAGACGAATACATAAACACCCAGACGAAGAATCTAAACTCATCATTCAGATACCTGTCTGGTCGGGAATCGAAATTATTACGCATACCATAATTTTATAAACATCGCTTTTCTTAATGACATTAAAAGTACAATAGGAATCCCCCATACTTTATTTTGACGACCCCCGTGACGGAGCAGTCACCACTTCGTATCACGCAGTTCCGGGTTCGATGCCCGGCCAGACAGGTATATGGTATTAATAAATAATATTAAAAGTTTTTTTTTAAACAAGCTTTTATTACAATGCACTGAGAGAAAAAAAAATGTAGTAGTCAAACCCATTATTTAGTTGCATTGTACAATTTTCTATCATATAAAAGCTTGTTGCGAGATTTTTCTCAAACGAACTATTCTCGCAGACTATGTCTGTATTCCGAATTTCAGCTCAATCTGACACTAAGAAGTGGTTTAAATTAAGGTTGCAAGTTTTGACCTAAACACACATCCATACTATACTAATATTATAAAAGTGAAAGTGTGTTTGTTTGTTCCTCTTTCACGTCGCCACATAGCTATTATATCATATGGTTTATGCTGGAAGATAGGAGGGTGGAGAGTGACTTAGGCTTTTTACCGCGCTCTCTCATTCCCATGAGAATATGAATGTTTTGTTAGTTGATACATATTTAGTAGTTCCAGACGTTAATAGATGGCGTTAGTGAAATTCATTTGCAAGTTCTGAATCGCGCTATCAAATGCTAATGTTAATTCCCTTTGACTATGCGGACGGAGCCGCGGGTAAGAGCTAGTATTTACATATTAACATAATTACGCACAAACATTGTAAGATAAATAAAGGCTTTTAATAATAGACTTCTGCTACCATTTTTCTCATAACACCCAGAACCACAATGGGTTCCAAGTTCATTCGGGTCTGGACTTGGTGGTTGGACGAGATTCTGGGTCTGAGGTCTGACACGGTCTGGACTTGGGTGGTTGGACGAGTTTCTGGGTCTGAGGTCTGACACGGTCTGGACTCGGTCGGTTGGACGAGTTTCTGGGTCTGAGGTCTGACACGGTCTGGACTTGGGTGGTTGGACGAGTTTCTGGGTCTGAGGTCTGACACGATCTGGACTTGGGTGGTTGGACGAGTTCTGGGTCTGAGGACTGACACGGTCTGGACTTGGGTGGTTGGACGAGTTTCTGGGTCTGAGGTCTGACACGATCTGGACTTGGGTGGTTGGACGAGTTCTGGGTCTGAGGACTGACACGGTCTGGACTTGGGGGGGGGTGGACGAGGGGTGGGGGGGGGGGGGGGGGGGGGGGGGGCTGGGGGGGTCTGAGGTCTGAGGTCTAGCCCATGTCTCTGACTAACCTGAGGAGTAATCAGTTCGTAGTAGATTCTCGCTTTGCATCTTAGTCTTCAAACAGGCGATGTACCGTCCGCAGAAGTCTCTGCACAGCTCCTGCACTTTCTCCAGCTCGAGGAGGTGGATTCTGAGGACCTGGAACCAAGATGAGGAATTGGTTCAAAGTTTATCAAAAATAAAAATTAACAAGGTGGTAGAATCAGTGTAGTTTGACCGGGGAAGTACCATCACACCTATTTCTAGCGTGAAGCATTCCTTGCGCGAAATGGAAGGGTGTGGTTGCCGGCACACTTTCACATGAGGGGACCATCATAGTCCTTGAGAGTAGCAACGCATCTTTGATTGACTTCAGATGGTACCCATGTTTTGTATGTAGTTGATTACAGATATCGCAGGGCGGCAGTGACCACTTATCATCAGGTGGACTGCATGCTCGTTTGCTACTTCAGTCAGATAAAAAAATTACAGTATCAACAACATTTTAGTTAGGTTACTGCTATGAGACATATGAGTTTATAAACGGGGATAATGTTCCGGATCTCCTCCCCCCTAGCACAGACGAGAAAGGGTAAAAAAATGACCCAAAATTACAAAAATAAATTCTTCTTACGTGAGTGTCCCATGCGTTACCACGAACCGCGCACAAATATCCATGGGCGACAATGACCATCTGACCATCATATGGACTGCATCCACAAACGAACATGCAGCTACGGTTTTATAGCAAGAAATAGAAGAATTGCACGAAAATTCAAGTTTCATGTATTTCAAGCGCAATAAGTAGTGAAATAAATGTATATTTTTTATTTTTTTTCAAATCGTATCATTCGCCACTAAGATACATCACGCTTTCTACACTCATAGCTTCACAGTAGTATTTTCTCCTGTGTCGTGGGCACCATGGACACACACAAGACGAATACAGTAACACCCAGATCCAGAACAGGAATCTAACTCATCATTGAGATACCTGTCTGGCCGGGAATCGTACCCGGGACCCACCGCACGCCAGACCGGTATGGTAACCGCTCCTCCACGCGGATCGTCAAACCATTCTAATAAAGCACGGGAATCATCGGAAAATTACATATTTGTCTTTTAATTTTTTTTTACTTTTTTCCAATACTTAATCATAATTAAGAACAGACATACATTGTCTCTTTAATTTTTCAACTCTTTTTTTTTTTCAATATATACAAAATTTATATGTATATACATATAAATTTTGTAACAATGTTTTTACCAGGGATATCCCTGGTAAAAACATTGTTTTCTACATAATTATGTTAAGGATATACCTCAAAAAAAGATTAGTTCCACCTCATACCTGGATGCTCTTAATCATGAGACCGTCAATCTCGGGGTCGTCCACGAGGAAGGGGCGGCGGTCCCGGCGCTGATGCTGCACGAAGGCCTGCAAGTCCGCTCCGAAGGCGTCCGCGGCGGGGGGCTCCGCCCCTGCGGTAGCTTGCTCGCATCGCTCGAGGAGGAGCGCCAAAAGAGGGAAGAGGGGGTGTCTGGAATAATAACATGAAGGAATTGATTAGCACTGCGTTATGGTGAAGGAAAACATCGTGAGGATTGTCTTATGTGGCTGAAGTAGCAAACGAGCATGTAGTCCACCTGATGGTAAGTGGTCACTGCCGCCCTGCGACATCTGTAATCAACTACATACAGAACATGGTTCCATCTGAAGTCACTCACAGATGCGTTGCTACTCCCGAGGACTATGATATTCGCCTCACATAAAAGTGTGTCGGCAACCACACCCTTCTATCGAAACGCAAGAAATGCTTCACGCTAGAAATAAGTGTGATGGTACTTCCCCGGTCGAACTACACTGGTTCTACCACCTTGACCTTGTTAGTTTCTATTTTTGAAAAACTTTGAATCAATTCCTCATCTTGGTTCCAGGTCCTCAGAATCCACCTCCTTGAGCTGGAGAAAGTGCAGGAGCTGTGCAGAGACTTCTGCGGACGGTACATCGCCTGTTTGAAGACTAAGATGCAAAGCGAGAATCTACTACGAACTGATTACTCCTCAGGTTAGTCAGAGACATGGGTGCTAGACCTCAGACCCAGAAACTCGCCCAACCACCCAAGTCCAAACCCGAATGAACTTGGAACCCGCTGTTGTTCAGGGTGTGGTAAGAAAAATGGTAGCAGAAATCTATATTAATATCATATCTGTCTGGCCGGGCATCGAACCCCGAACTGCGTGACACGGGGTGGTGACCGCTCCGTCACGGAGATCGTCAAAATAGAGTATGGGGGATTCTTATTGTATTTTTAATGTATATGCAATGTACAGACACGCAGAAATCCATACTAATATTATGTGAAAGTGTGTTTGTTTGTTCCTCTCTCACGTGTTAGGGTTCAACTGTTCTTTATTCTAAGGGTTTACTTGTAAACAGCGCGCTTGTCAGCCTCAAACTGCGCCTGGTCGGCGTCCGGGGCGGGCGCGCCGCCGCCCTGCATCCCGCCTATCACCAGCTCCGACGACGCATCTGGAAATACACCAAGATTATTAATAAACCAAAAATACAATAAAAACTTTAAAAAATGAAATAAATCAGGAACTTCTATGTAATTATATATTAGTTATATATATTATATATTAGTTATCCACTCTTATACAATTCTTATATTAATTTGTGATCTCATTCTTAATTAAATTGTCTAGCTTTATGATAATATTGTAACGATGGTCGAAAAATAAAATAAAAAATACTGCAGAAACTAAAATATGCAATTTAATTTAGGTTACATTTTTTGTCAACCGCTTTCTACACTCATAGACCCACACTAGGACTTTTTCCTGTGTCGTGCGTACACACAAGACGAATATACAAACACCCAGACGTAGACCATAAATCTAATCTCATCATTCAGATACCTGTCTGGCCGGGAATAGAACCCGGAACCCATTGCGCGTCAGACCGGTATGGTAACCACTCCGACACACGGGTCGTCGAGTTTATGTCAAAATAGTAACATAAAAGTGTTACGATAAATATTTTCTTTCTACCAATTCGTGTCCGTTAAACCAGCAGGAAAGTAGCACCTAGAGTGATATGAGTGGGACAAATAATGTTCAATCTGCTGTAAATGTGCGCCAAAAAAAATATGTGCATGTTTTCGTTTTGGAAATAAACGGAAAAAACACTTCCTGCTGGGGTACCGGACACTACCAATTCGCACTTAGCTAGCGCGGTAAGTGGCCTAAATCTATCTCATTGAACAGAAGCCATGCTCAGCAGTAAGACAATAATAGGTTAACAACATATTTTCTTACAATGGTCTATTTACTTCCTTAAGAACCCACTAGTGGATACCCGTTTTAGTGATACTCCTTAATTATCGGAATAGAAAATGGAACGATTTTATCTATACATTTTTACGGGGACACCGGGAAGATCAATTTGCAAAACGTTTTTCGTTTATTTATCTGATTGAAGTAGCAAACGAACATGTAATCCACCTGATAAGTGGTCACTGCCCACCATGGATATCTGTAAATAACTTCATATAGAACAAGGGTTCAATCTGAAATCAACCACAGATGCGTTGCTACTCCCGAGGACTATGATGGTCGCCTCATTTGAAAGTGCCGGCAACCACACCCTTCTATCTCGCGCAAGAAATGCTTGACGCTAGAAATAGGTGCGGCGGTGATACTTCCCCGGTCGAACTACACTGGTTCTACCACCTGTAAAAGTAGTGTAAAAACCACAAAATGCCGCCAATGGACACCGTCTGTAAGACTTCATACGGAGCTAGCTTTCTAACTGAACTCAAAGTAAAAAGATTTTAAGTGATATAATAAGTGCAAAGTGGTAGAACATATCGCCTATTTACTACTTTAATTTGCCGATAAATCATTAGGTAATATTTATAATGATCGTATTAGGTCTGTGTAAGTGCATTCATTTTCAGGAATATATTTTGTTCAACTCAACAATTGGCCTCCCAATAAAAATGTAGTTTTCCAGATAACAAGTTTTTCTTGTAGAGGCGATATATCGTTCAACCGCGGAGTTACCACAAAGTACCTCCTTCCATTTCAGTTTAAGGATACTGGCATAGGAGGTGTATCTTAGTCCTCGGAAGTAGCAACGCATTGATTGACTTAAAATTAAACCGCTGTACTGTATGAGGTTCCTTACAGTTTCCCATGGCGTATACATATAAAACGAAGTGGGCGTGACGTCAGGAAGGTCAGGGTTGTCACTTGTCATTACTGTCCATTCTTGAAGATTTCAAGTAAAACACAGGAGTTAGTCTTCTTCGATTTATTCACAGTTGGAGAGGTCCGATCGCTTTGACGGTTAAACAAGAATCTTTTTCTACCGGCAGGCGCTCGCCTTTTTATAACAATGTTTGGTGAGGTGACAATAACAAATGTATGGAGGGTAAACTAAATTACAACTCTAAAATTCACTAAACATTGCTAATTTAATAAACAAACAATTTTCGATCTTTAAACTAACTAAAATAATTATTTTCGGCGACGTGTTTTTCATAAATACGCGGTGTCCCACCGACATATACATTGACCAATAAAAAAATATTGTGAAGACGAGCATAAAGGTACACTCAAAACCACTTATATTTCTTATAATAACATTCAAAACCCCATTTCATTTACAAGACAAAGCTTTCCCAGTATCTAAGCGGAATCTTATATCAATCCGGTAACACTTGTGATGAATGTGTTGCCATGTGCTTTTAATATCCGTTTTTATTGCCTCAAGTGCGTTACGTGTTGCCACGTTGTGGAAAACTCCCCTTTTGTAAGCGGTTTCTAGTTTTTATTATGTTGTTATTTGCTTTTTTATTAATTTAGTTTTTTGGTGGATTATTTTAATTGAAAGACAAAATATATTTGGGTTACATATAACAAAATATATATTCTTCTTGAATCACTCTATCGATTACAAAAACTGCATTAAAATCCGTAGCGTAGTTTTAAAGATCTAAGCATACATAGGGACAGACAGCGAGAAGCGACTTCGTTTTATACTATGTAGTGATTTCAGCAAAATCCCACCAGTAGTTTTCGAAAGACAAACAAACACCGTCACAAATATTATATTAAGATGCACAATCTATCCTTAATCTAAGGCAACAAACCCTTATTTCGAAATATCTTAATATTATTATATCTTAATATTATTATAGATTAATTGTGAGGATATACATTTGTTACTGTATCAGGCAATTACCAGTTGGACTTCGCATAATGACACACCCATTTGAAGGTGGTAGAACCAGTGTTGTTCGAACGGAAAAGTACCACCGCCACACCTAGCGTGAAGCAGTTCTTGCGTTTTGATGGAAGGGTGTGGTTGCCGGCACACTTTTATATGAGGCGACCATCATAGTCCTCGGGAGTAGCAACGCATCTGTGATTGACTTCAGATGGAACCCATGTTCTGTATGAAGTTGATTACAAATGTTCATGGGCGGCAGTGACCACTTACCATCAGTGCATGCTCTGCATGCATGGACTGCATGCTCGTTTGCCACTTCAGTCAAATAAAAAAATCCCACCAGTAGTTTTCGAAAGACAAACAAACACCGTCACAAATATTATATTAAGATGCACAATCTATCCTTAATCTAAGGCAACAAACCCTTATTTCAGCTAAAAATAGAGCCTTTCTAGCAACCAACCCGAACTACTACCCTCGGAATGTCGGACGATAATTATTTTCGTGCCTACAGGAAAAGGACCAAGATTGCTACTGCATTGAACCCCTTTTAAGATAGGGACACAGTGGGAACGGCGTGAGGAACAGGAAAGACGTTTCCTGTCGTGTGATAAGATTTTAATGGTATTATGTAAGTAAAAAATGGGTGAATATTCCTGAAAGTAATAATAATAAGTATTGTTAATTACAATTATTATTATAGTTATTGTCTTTTTGCAAGCAGTCTTTGTCTATAAATGTAGTGCACTTAGCTTTTCTGTATTGAAGACTTTTGTTCTTTTTATATTATATTTGGTGTAAACTATGTAAATGATCAAAAAAAAAAAAATAATTATAATATACCTTTACTCATTTGCATAGCGTTATTTAATACTGTCGGAACCGCAGTAAAATTCACAGCCCACCCATTAAAGAATGTTAGCTGAAGAAATAATAATATCTCAAACAAATAGATATAAAGGTCGTCTTTCTGGGTAAAGATCTTTCCTGTCTCACCTAGAACTCTTCCCCTCCTCACTACCTTCTTATCGTCGGGTGACAGGAAAAACTTACTAACTACAGAATATACAACAAGAAGTTATCAGCATTTAATAATATTTTGATCCCAAAATTTCATTTATATGGAATATCCTGAAGTTATATCATTAAATAAAATATCGTACAAGTTATTGTATTCATATATTATTTACGCAATAATAATGTATTGTTAAAGAATAGTGTATTAAGTAAAACAATGGATATACAATTTTTAGTTAAGAGTTTTTCTTGTCACCCGACGTTATATAAGCTCATGATTCTCAACATCTCACCAAGCTCAAAACAATCGGAGGATGCCCTTTAAGCATGATCACTGAGCCAGGAGAGGATATTGGAAACGGAGTTCCCAATATATACTTATAAATAAAATTGAAGTGTCTGTTTGTAATAACAAAACAACAGCTTTTTATCAAACGCATGTGAAAGTATACATGATACTGATAACAAAACAACAATTAGTAAAATGTTTATTGGTCTGTCTGTTTGTTCCAGCTAATCCGCTGGACCGATTTCAACGGGATTTTCACCATCAAAATTCACCTTTAACTCCTCAACCCTGATGATTCGAGGACACCTAGTGCATATACCATATATGCTTTTGTAATATGAGAATTCTACTGTTTAAACATATATTCACTTAAAAAATATATATAATATAAAATAAATATTTAGGGGGGTTCTCATACCACAAACGTGCTGTTTTGCCGTTTTCAAGTAAAACTCGCACTTAGCCGGTTATTTGATAAAGAAAAAATAGTTGCTACCAGGTCTCATCAAAAAAATGTTATTTAATTTAAAACTTTTGAAGATATAACATCGGATATATCCCGTATTTTTTATACGCGGGCGAAGCTGCGGGATTCAGTTAGTATCTTATATACAGATAACACAGTATATAAGGTAGTAAATATATTTTAACACAGTATATCTATATATTAATACGTGAAGCAAAAAAAATATGGTGCATTTTAAGTAATATGCAGCGGTCGGATTAGTATGAAATTTTGCACGATTATAGTAGACGTAGAAGAATGTTAATATTTTTCTCAAATAATGCATATAACATACATAAAATCAACTAAAAACACATTACATACACTACCGTGCATTTGTAACAAACACATAAATAATAAACGAAATAGAACATTCAATGTCTTACTATGAAAACACTTTTAATCAGAAATATAAGTCTTTGTCAAAACACCCGAAATTGCTTTTATATTTTCTTCTTCTTCTTATCAACCCATTATTGTCCCACTGCTGGGCACGGGTCTTCTCTCAGAATGAGAGTTTTAGGCCATAGTCCACCGCGCTGGCCAAGTGCGAATTGGTGGACTTCACACACCTCCGAGAACTTTTTTTTTTAAAGAACTCTCGGGTGTGTAGGTTTCCTCACGATGTTTTCCTTCACCGGAAAGCAGTGATAATTAATTTCCAATACGCACATAAATCAGTGGTGCGTGCCTGGGTTTGAACCTCGGACCTCCCGAGAGGGCTAGTTTCAACCATTAGGCTATCACTGCTGCTTATAATCACACCTCAGTGTACCCCCGACCTAACCCACATTAACTAAACAGTAGCCGGAAGGAAGAGAAACTAAACAATTGTTTATTCAGTTCTGCGCATTATTTGGGGAAATATACAAAATGTGTGTTTTTGGTACGAAATATCTTATTAGAAAGAAAAGAAAGATAGAAATTATATTTATTCACGATGTATGTGATACAAGACACACTTATACTAAACATAACAATAAGTCCACCAATTCGCACTTGGCCAGCGCGGTGGACTATGGCCTAAACTCTCTCATTCTGAGAGAAGACCCGTGCCCAGCAGTAGGACAATAATGGGTTGATGGGGATGGGAAATAAAACATATAATTTAGGGTTTAAGTAACTCGTGCTGTGACATAATAGCAATTAATTAATAATATAATTAATATTATTGATTAATTGTGAGGATGTTTGTTACTGTATCACGCAAAGACCAGTCGAATTATGGTGAATGACTCATTTGTAGGTGGTAGAACCAGTGTAGTTCGACCGGGGAAGTACCACCGCCACACCTATTTCTAGCGTGAAGCATTTCTTGCGCGAAATGGAAGGGTATGGTTGCCGGCACACTTTGATATGAGGCGACGATCTTAGTCCTCCGGAGTAGCAACGCATCTGTTGATTGACTTCAGATAAAACTCATGTTTCATTTGAAGTTGCTTACAGATGTCGCAGGGCGGCAGTGACCACTTACCATCAGGTGGACTGCATGCTCGTTTGCTACTTCAATCTTAAAATACTATAAAGAATATCATTATTCACTTGTAAAATATCTTAATGTCACAGTAGAAATATTGGGAACAGTATGGAAACTGCCTACAAGCGTTACGCATTTACGCAGCGTTAGCATACGCATTGACGAGGCCGCTAAGTGGTTGTCGCGGTGCTTCAGTAGCGAGTGTCGCGTTAAGAGTCAAGACGACACGAAGTTGCTTTTTGTTTCCGCGATCTTTTTAAAAATGCCACTAGTGTATTGCGTGGTATACGGTGGTTTTAATTTTTTACACTATACATTTTAATAATAAAGAACTCCGGACATGTCGTCGCCGAAGAATGTATTTGTCAGTGATAATTTGTAATTTATGAAGAACAAAGCATTTTTTGTGTAATGGTTTTTTAATTACTAAATATCACACGCATTTCCAAACATTTACAAGTACCAATATTAAACTGTTTTCCGTATTTCAAACTAAGTACCTATCATAATTTCAAGTCATCGCTCCACCTGGTGAAGGTGCGACCTGTGCTGTCTCTCTCCCACACACATACACACACGCACACAGCACACACATTCATCCACACACACACATACACATACAAACACACACACACACACACTGTTATTTTCTAAAACGATGTGCGTAATAAAAGTTTATCACTGCTTTATGACGAATAATGACGACGAAAATATGGGGAGGAACCTATACAAATCATTTGTACTCTTCACTCTAAGAAAAAAAGCTATCAAAAGTGTATTCAGTTTTTTTCTCGAGGGGGAAACCTTCAAAAGTTATCCGACGCCGTGGGAGCGACGCAGGGATTTTTACCGCACTAAAACCCCCCGGTGGCCGTCCTCGGCGCTATAAAGAGGACTCCGGAATCTCCAAAGGAACGCAACTCTGAGCGCGTTACCCCAATGGGCTCCTTCCAAATGGGCGGCTGGACCGCCACGTCTAGTCTTTACGACGTTATGCGACCACACATACCGCCGTTCTACCCGGGATCGCCTTACCGAACGGTTCGAGCTCCCACTCTAACCGCACGCAACCCCGGAAGCCCCTTTTAGTCGCCTGTTACGACAACCAGGGGATGCCGTAGCCCTGATCCCGGAACTACAGGGACGGCGTTCAGTCTACCAATTCTCACTTGGCCAGCACGGTTAACTTTGGCCTACCTCATGAGAAACCCCATGTTTAGCAGTGGGACAATAGCCTTATTTACAATCGTATCTCACTTTCCCTAACAAAGAACTTGGCAGCCATCTTTCTGATTTGCAAACTTCACTCGAGAGCTTATTACATTTTATTAGATATGGAAAAACTTTTATTCGCTTGGCTTGCGTTCTTGTTTTTATTTATGAGAAATAAGCAATGTTGAAGATAATCCTGCTAAATTATGAAGGATTGATCTTATCCCTACTAAGATTAAAAATAATTGTAAGTTTTTTTGATACGGTTGAACGACAAAAATACTCGGCCGATTATAATGAAACTTTGTACACAGAGACATAGTACGTAGTAATTTTGTACGTAGAGTACGTTTCTTAGAGGTATTACAAAAAAACATTGAATACTCTTTCTTAAAAAAAAAAAAATTGGCAGGCGTAATTATTTGTAAAAAAATTGAAAATCTATCATTTAACGCGAGCGAAGCCGTGGGTATAAGCTAGTATTAAAATAATGCAAAAAAATTGTATGAATTTATGTGTTTGTTACTCTTTCACGCAAAAACTGATTAACAAATAGGATATATTATATACATTAGGACTGAGGAATATATTTCCTTATTAAATTAAACTAGTCACCCGTCACATCGGTCGAAATTCGACCGTAATTTAAATTAAAAAACTAAACTTCATACTGCCCAAAGTAGTACGAATATTTCTCTAAGTCAAATAAAATGTAATAATTTGCAAGTGCGTTCAAGTAATTTTGAACGCATCCGTTAAATATAAAAAGAGTTTTAATTAGCTAAGCCGCAATTCAAAGCAAAAGCGGGTATTTTGACATAGACTTTGACATTTCTGACGTTATGTCTTTTCATAGTAAGTCGTTGAATGTTCTATTTCGTTCAATAATTATGACAAATGAACGATAGTTTATGTAATGCGTTTTTAGTTGATTTTTTGTATGTTTTATGCATTATTTGAAAAAAATATTAGCATTGCGTAATCCTTCTTTACATCGACTATAACTGTGCGTAATTTCTCACTCCTCTGTCTGCGGCAAGTATCTTAAAAACGAATTACAAGTTTTTGCTTCACATTATTATTAATATTCTAAAATTAATCATTCGACATCTGACATCAATGCAATCTCGTGGGGAATTGGCACTTATTATTTCTGTTTAGAAAATATATGTAGCAAAATATATATTAGTTTAATATGTCTTCTAGAGCAGTGATAGCCTAATAGTTGAAACTTGCCCTCTTGATCGGGAGGTCCGAGGTTCAAACCTCTGATATACGTGCCTATTAGAAATTAATTATCACTGCTTTTCGGTGAAGGAAAACATAGTAAGGAAACCTATACACTCGAGAGTTCTTAAAAAAAAAGTTCTCGAAGGTGTATGAAGTCCACCAATTCGCACTTGGCCAGCGCGGTGGACTATGGCTTAAACTCTCTCATTCTGAGAGAAGACCCGTGCCCAGCAGTGGGACAATAATGGGTTGATGAGAGATATCTCCTTATATACGTACATCCGTATACACAAACTTTTTTAGATATACGTAGATTTAGCAACAAAAATAAATCATATTCTCGCTGGAGGCCATATTTTCTAGGTCGAAAGCGATGAGAAAGATTAACATAATGAAAACAGACATAATTATATGTTGGGATATATTTTAATTTCGTTACATTGCTTAATGATTTTAAAACATAAGTGAAAGCTTGGGATAAAAGCATAATTATGAAGAGAAAACCGAATCTATTTTGACGTTATACAGATTAAAAATTTGCAGTTAGCGAACATAGATTGAAAATGGTAAAAACCGAATCTATTTTGATGTTATACAGATTAAAAAAGTTTTGTAGTTAGCGAACATAGATTGAAAATGAAAAAAAAAACGAATCTATTTTGACGTTATACAGATTAAAAAGTTTTGTAGTTAGCGAACATAGATTGAAAAAAAATATTTATGTAGTTTATTATGCGATATCTTTAGTTTTTTATATTGATTTTACGGACTCCTATTTTTTAATTTCTGAAAAACCTTATCTTTGTTCCGCCTAAAAGTCAAAAATGTATAATTATGTTATGTTCCTGTACAATATTATGCATCTATTTATACATAAAAACCTTCCTCTTTCGCCCTACCTATTAAAAAAACTGCATTAAAATCCGTAGCGTAGTTTTAAAGATCTAAGGCATCTAAGCATATATAGGGACAGACAGCGGAAAGGGACTTTGTTTTTACTACGTAGTGATTGAAGTGATATGTGATAGCCTAATGGTTGAAACTTGCCCTCTCAATCGAGAGGTCCGAGGTTCAAACCACGCACGCACTTCTGGGTTATGTGCGTATTAGTAATTAATTAACACTGCTTTTCGGTGAAAACATCGTGACGAAACCTACACACCCGAGAGTTCTTTTAAAAAAAGTTCTCGGAGGTGTGTGAAGTCCAATTCGCACTTATCCAGCGCGGTGGACTATGACCTAAAACTCTCTCATTCTGAGAGAAGACCCGTGCCCAGCAGTGGGGCAATAATGGGTTGTACCACCAGTGATTGAAGTAGCAAATGAGAATACAGTCCACCTGATGGTAAGTGGTTATTGCCGTATGGACATCTGTAAGCAACTTCATACAGAACATGGGTTCTATTAAAGTCAATCATGTTGCGTTGCTACTCCCGAGGACTAAGTTGGTCGCCTGACATAATAGTGTGTCGGCAACCACACCCTTCCATCGAAACGCAAGAACTGCTTCACGTTAGAAATAAGTGTGGCGGTGGTACCTCCCCGGTCAAACTAAACTGGTTCTACCTGGAAAATCTATATCTATACTAACTGACCCAGCAAACCTTGTATTGCCATATAAAAATTAAAAAAAAAAATTAAGGGTGGACAACCCGTATCACTAAGAGGTATGAAAAATAGATGTCGGCCGATTCTCAGACCTACTCAATATGCTTACAAAATTTCATGAGAATCGGTCAAGCCGTTCCGGATGAGTACGGGAACGAACATTGTGACACGAGAATTTTATGTGTAACATATAGGCAATTTTTTAAGTGATAATGTCTTATTATGTTGTAGTATTTTTTTACAAATAAATGTATATTTCTTTCTTTCTTTCTTTCTTTCTTTCAATAGTGATCGCTCAGACTTGTGAACTCATGTATAAGTTTAAGTGTTGTTTTAATAATCTGTGGACACAATATCAAGTCACATTTATTAATTACTAAGTATTATTCAGATATCAAGGAGGTAGCAGGACCAAGTTGGATGAGGATAGCAAGGGATAGATCATTGTGGAGAACACTTGGGGAGGCCTATGCTAAAGAGCAAGACAATCACGAAACCGGTGTCTAATGCTAAGAAAAAAAAACAGATAACATTTAATAACTTTACTTTCATGAACATATACAGGGTGTAAATGACAGCGTACCGAATATTAAAAATATGGATTCCTGACACGATTCTGGTGCTTATGGCGTTGGAATTTTTCATCGGATTTTCCTCGGATTTTCCATTTTTTTATGCACTTTTTTTTACAAATTTTGGTAGTATTTCAATACTACTGCATAATGCAACATTAATTTAAAAGAAAAACACTCATTATAGTGTTTTTCACGAAAATCAGCAATGTATAATGAATGCGCTATCAGCTGTTCGAGGTCCGGTCAATGACGCCGCGCGGCTGAGGCCGTGCGGCGGGCCGCCCCGCGCTCCGCCGCACCGACTTCCACCAATTTAGGAACCAAGATTCCAAAAAACATTCAATACCTAATTCAAACATTTTAACGCAAATAATAACTGAAAACATTATTCTGAAAAATACTAAATACCTATTCTTTTGTTTATTTTTGTGTACCTAATGATTGAAAACTTCTTCATTTATTTAGGGCAAATAAAAATAAATCACAAATAATGATTAACAATTTAACGTATTTGTTTCAGAAGCAAACATAAGGGAAACATCATTAAAAAAATGATGTAGGTACATAAGTATCATGCAAAATTCTATTCCACATACACAGTACACTCACACATACAGCGCGGTGCGGCTCTTCAGTCCTTTGCCGAAAGGCGGGATTAACGCCGTACACAGAATAAACAATGAAAAGATAACACAATGTGGCTAATAAAGTACTTGTTCTCCGTAGGTCATGTACTCGAGATGATGAGTTAGTTTCTGTGATAAGAATATCAATAGTTATTGATTGATATTATAATAGCTTTTTATACTTTGGTTTTTTTTTATGTTGTATGTTGTTATTTTATGAAATTTTAATTTGCTTTTATGTATTTAAAGTATTTAGAATCTTGAAGTAAACCAGTCTAATTTAAACTAACATGAATAATGTTTATAATGTACCTAATTTGGTATTTTATTAAAATTACAAAACAAAGAGTGGACAAGTAAAAGTAATTGATTTGTCAGTTTTAAGTTAAAGGTTGTGTTATATCTGAATTTAATTGGATCTGTGTAATGCACTCGCTTAGTAGTAACTCGTCACGGAGCGGCGTATTGGCGGTTTTCTTTGATAGTTCGGATATTATTTAAAATTTGAAAAATTGTCACAGTTCGTGATTTTCGCTTGCGGAAGACGGATGCTCTGCAAATTTCGGTTTCGTGTTAGTCGTGTCGTGTGTGAACTGTTATTTATTATTACTTGTTATTGCTTTAGTTTTGTGTTTTTAGTGTTTTTATTGTTATTTAGTTTTTGCAAAATGCAGTTCAGTGCTCGTGAATACGGGGAAATGCTAATGTGTTATGGTGAAGCACGTGGGAATGCACTGCAAGCTCTGCATCTGTACATCCAGAGGTACCCTTATGCTCGCCATCCAACGGACAGTCGTGTGATTTGAATGATTTCACGTTAGTCTAGGTAGGTACTAAGTTAATAAAATAGAATAAGCGATTTGTTGTTAGATGCGTGCGGGGAATAACTACTTATAATACAACTAGAAGACCCGGCCACGCGTTGCTGTGGTTAAAGAAATGTTACATAAACAAATTTTAAATTGTATAAAGCTAACAGCTGAAACTAAAAAATATATTTGCAATTAAAACTATAAATTAAGATATAAACTATCCTATCTTTCAAGTTAGATCAAAATGCACACGTTGTGTAAATTTGATTATAATCGGTTCAGAGGTTTAAGAGTCCATTGCGGACAAATAAAGTGACACGTAATTTATATATATTAAGATAAGCGATCGGCGATCGGTACGCGGGTTGTTCGATGTACATTGCGCGCTCAAAAATGACCAACTCGGGAACCAATAATTTCCGAGGAAAATTGATGAGTTATTTTTAGTTCATTTAGTGTCCCAAATCTACCATTTAAGTTTTCGGTACGCTGTCATTTACACCCTGTATATAAAATTAGCAATACATACACAGTTAAACGAAAAAAATACATGTTAGATTGTTAATACAGGCTTTATTATTATATTATTAAGTATTATTCAAAATCCATTAAAATTACAACTTTAATTATTTTATTGTATATTTGTAAGCCACTCAGTGGCAGAATAAGCCATTGAACAAAAATGTTTGAATACCAACTGTACCTATGTTACCTTATTCACAAATAAATTGATTTGATTTAATTTGAAAATATATCTCTTGAAACACTGGTTAAGTAAATTTTAAAATTCAATTTAAGTAAATTATTTGATGTTATAATTTGATTTGTATTTCGTAAACGGATTCAAAAATGCTAAACCAACTATTTAAATGCTAATGTCGTTCACGCAGTCGTTTTCTGAATCTATTCATCTTATCCTATACATATAAATTAAATCTATTCGTATGTTATTTGTTTCTTAAATATTTGTAATAATGATAAGGCAAACGGACTACCTGATGAAAAGTTAGACATTTTTAACATTAGAGGAGTCGAGAATGCATTGCCGGCTTTCAAAAGAAAAAGTTTTTTTTCTAGGTGGTAACAGTCTTCAGAATACTAAAAATATTTTTATTATGTATGTATTGTATTTACAATATGTTACTTGGACTTATCTTTATATTAATACGTGAAGCAAAAACTTGTAATCCTTGAGGAGCATTAAATTACACCCTGGTTATAGTTGATGTATAGAAAGATTACGTTAAGCTACTATTTTTATCAAATAATGCATAAAACATACATAAAATCGAAAAAAAAATAGTGTGTGTAATGACACACACTACCTTGCATTTGACACAAACACATACATAATAAACGAAATAGAACATTCAATGTCTTACTATGAAAACACATAACGTCAAAAATGTGAGATGTCTCTGTCAAAATACCCGCTATTGCTTTTAACTAAAGCTTAGTTAACTAAACCCCTTTTTACCTTTAACGGATGTGTTCAAAATACTTTAAAAATTATTACAATTTATTTCAGTGTGAGAAATATTCGACCAACTTTGGACAATATGAAGTTTAGTTTTTAATTTAAATAACGGTCGAATTTCGACCGACGGTCAAAATTTGACCGGGTGACTAGTAAGACACAAATATTTGTAAAGATAAAAACTCTTTGTACAATAATGGCAGTTGGCAATATAAACGGCACTCCCAGAAAAAAACCTAAATTGACAATGACATTTCAGACAAACATCCTTATGTTGGCAATACGTTCAACTTATTGGTTTTGTAAAGTTGGCAGCGTGTATATTGTAAATATTCAAAATTCGAACGCGCGAACGCGGTCCGCATTCAAATAGCTGTTTGAACACATTCGTTCTGAAACCGAATATTGAGGGAGATTTAACGTATCGAAAAAAATCGCTTTTCTTTCCTTACTAAAACTTATAAATATATTTTCTTTGAATAACATCATTGCATCGTGAATAGACAACTTTCGACTATGGGATATAATGTGATACTTATTACATGTTGAGATTTTTTTGATCTTGAACAAAATATATGACAACTGACATAATAATAAATGTCAAGTTAAAATATGTGATAAATTACATCCCACAGTCAAATGTTGACTTTAATTTCTAGATAAATAAAGCCATATGAAAATTAATAAAGTAAAAAGTACTTTGATATTTTGTTAAGAAGTTAAAGCGAAATATAAATTCCGTTGAGTTTAAACTACATTATCATAAATTGTTTTTACGACTAATAAATTCGTATAAAATAAAACCAAACTCTACGAAATTCATTTAAAAACTTTCTACACCCGTACCACACAGTAGGATTTTCTTCTGTGTCGTGGGTGCCATGGACACACAAAGTCGAATACACAAACACCCAAACCCAGAACAAGAATCTAAACTCATCATTCAGATACCTTTCTGTCTAGGAATAGAACCCAGGACTGCGTGTCAAACCGGTAAGGTAACCACACCGCCACGCAGGTCGTCAAATATTTAAAACGTTATCAATTTCGTTCAGAAATGAATACAGAATACCAAAATTATTTTTAAATTGCCCACAGAATATAAAAGACTATTCCATTCACACAGATCAACAAAATACCTCCCTAACGCTAACAAGAAGCACCCTTCGTCCGATAATTAAAAAACAAAACTGGGACTCATGCCTTTTTGCCGCCTGTTAGTGCTAGAAGGAGATAGCAACAGCCCTTGAAACGAGACGGTAAGTGCTTTGCAATTAGCTCAATTTCTGAAACGTACGTATTTTTAGTGGACTTTTCGATAGATTGTACCTTTTTACGTTAATAAAGCAAGAGGTACTTATGCAATCGACTGCTTGACGCGTCTTTATAAAAAGTGTGTACATATATTACGTATAACTGATTTATTTGATTGAAAAGTTTCGTTTAGACTTTACAATCGGTTAAAAAATATATATATGTCGGCGGGACACCGCGCATTTATGAAAAACACGTTGCCGAAAATAATTATTTTAGTTAGTTTAAAAATCGAAAATTGTTTGTTTATTCAATTAGCAATATTTAGTGATTTCTAAAGATGTTAATTTAGTTTACCCACCATAAATTTGTTATTGTCACTTCACCAACCAACTTTAAAAAAAGGCGAGCGCCTGCCGGTAGATAGAGATTCTGGTCTAACCGTCGAAGCGATCGGACCTCCTCAATTGTGAATAAATCGAAGAAGAATAACTTCTGTGTTTAACTTGAAATCCTCAAGAATTGATAGTAATGAAGACTCCTGGCCTTCCTGACGTCACGCCCACTCCGTTATATACATTATTTTTCGATTATTCCATGGAAAAAATATTTACTTTTTGCAATGCAATCGAAATTTTTTGTGTTAGTGACTTAGATGATTTAAAATATTTTATCATGTTTAGATCGATTATTTATTCATCATAAATAATCATGGAAATAGATAATTTTTATAGACATCGTAATTTTCGTTCAGGACTTAGATTAGTAAACATATTTTTAAATAGTGTTTTTGTGGACAGATAAAAACGTTATCTATTATGGTGGCAAAGATAATTTACGATATCTATGTCACGACGTCAATCAAGGCGAAAACATTACAAACAATCTAGTTTGTTATAAAAAAAAATAAATGAATTTATTATAATTATTGTATATTTATTACGGCGCCGAGAGGTGTTCCTTTACTGCGAGCCTCGTGCGTAAACTCTGTCGCTCAGCGAGCTGTGGAGAGAGCTATGCTTGGTATTTCCTTGCGCGACGAAATTCGTAAGAACAAAATCCGTAGGAGAACGAAAGTTACCGATATAGCTCTCAGAATTAGTAGGCTGAAGTGGCAATGGGCAGGCCACATCGTTCGTAGATAACCGATGGGGTAAAGTCCTCGAATGGAGACCACGTCTGGGCAAAAGGAGTGCAGGCCGCCCCCCGACCATGTGGACTGATGACCTGAACAAGACGGCGGGTAACCGCTGGATTCAGATGGCTCAGTACAGGTCAAAGTAGCGCAGATTAGGGGAGGCTTATATCCAGCAGTGGACTTTCAAAGGCCGATGGATGGATTGATGGAGATTTTTTTATAAAATATAGCAAATGTGCATGCAGTCCACCTGATGGTAAGTGGTCACTGCCGTGATTTTTCAAGATTAACACATAGACTACTCATTACCGTGATACACACAACAGAAGCCGCGAAAATACCCTATTACTTATTTGATAATCAAAAAATATCTTTACTAAAATGCTTCAAGCAACTCTTTAGGTATTAATAAACTCTCCAATTATTGTAGTCCATTAGAAAAAGCACAAAAAGCACTCAAAAAGCAACGGACGATAATTAAAAAACAAAACGTAGATTCCTGCCTTTTTACTCTTTAGAGCGGGACGGAGCTACTGAATGGCTCTTGAGAGAGCGAGATAGCGCTATACAACGGCCTTTGAGAGAGATGTTGAATGACTCTTCAGATGAGATTCTGTCGCAATTAGTTCAATTTCTGAACTGTGTTGCCAGTGGAAATTAATTTTCGTGAGTAGTTTTATTATGCGTTTGGCTTGGAATGGAAGATGGAATTGGTCACAATTCAAATCGTCATTTCCATTATTTTATTGTTATTTCAATGTATTTGAACAATTTTGTCCAAAATTCAAAGCCTCAAAATGTTTGTTGAAATAATTGTTAAATAAATGTGTTATGGGCGCTCCTTTTTATTACAGGTTGAAAGAATGAAAGATACATTTTGTAGAAAGGTACAGAATGAAAGGTTCTTACTAACAAATATAATAAAATTTTAACCTAATATTTCATAAGATTGATATTGATATCTTTGCGGATTCCTTAATTGTCTTTAAGAAAAAAATGTATGTAGCGTTGTCAGACATCACATTTAATTAATTTTTATCCTTCCCATCTCATCAATTTCACTGTCAAACAATACGAATACTGACTATCTGATTATCATCATCCTTGTGAAAATGTTGTGCAAACCTTTAAGTGCATATATAACTGTAATGATGGGGAAAATGCATGATTTGATTTTTTTTGTATATGTACTTAGTTGGTATGCCTTTATTAAATAAATACATAAACCTTTCATTCTACTCCGAAGGCACCATCGCCACACCTATTTCTGCCTAGCTAGCCACCCGTCGCAACGGTCGAATTTCGACCTTAAACTCAAAAACTAAACTTGATTGTCCAAAGTAGCAGAAATATTTCTCAAATTCAATTAAGTTGTGATAATATTTAAGTTGTTTTTAAGGTAAAAGAGGTTTTATGAAATGAAATGTCTTATTTTTTGTATAGGCCTACGGGGGCGCTTACAAATTGTCAGTTACAATTTTTTCTTACACTACCACCGGATCGGAATACGACCTCAACTGAGAAGATCCGGCAAGAAACTCAGCGTTTAATTGACTAAGCTACATTTAAAAGCAATAGCGGGTATTTTGACAAGGACATGTGACATTTTTGACGTTGTGTTTTCATAGTAAGACACTGAATGTTCTATTTCGTTTATTATGTATGTGTTTGTGTCAATGGCAAGGTAGTGTGCGTAATGTGTTTTTAGTTGATTTTATGTATGTTGTATGCATTATTTGAAAAAAATATTAGCATTCCGTAATCCTTCTCTACATCAACTATAACCGTGCTCAATTTAATGTCATACTCCTCCGCCTGCTGCAAGTATCTTAAAAACGGATCTCAAGTTTCTTCACGTATTAATATATACACATAGATAACACCAATGTGAGATGCTGTTGTCTTCTGTGTTGAAGGGTTAGATAGGCAGGTATACTTTTTAACATTGAAGTAGCAAACGAACATGCAGTCCACCTGATGGTAAGTGGTCACTGCCGTATGGACATCTGTGAGCAACTTCATACAGAACAAAGGTCCTACTTAAAGTCAAACACAGTTGCATTGCTACTCCCTAAGTGTAAGAAAACAATCACACTCATCCACCTCGCGTAAGAACTTCACGCTAGATATAGGTGTGGCGGTGGTACATACCTCCCCGGTCGGACTACACTGGTTCTACTTCAAATGTCTTCAACCCATTATTGTCCCACTGGGCACGGGTCTTCTCTCAGAATGAGAGAGTTTAGGCCATAGTCCACCGCGCTGGCCAAGCGCGAATTGGTGGACTTCACACACCTCCGAGAACTTTTTTTTAACGAACTCTCGGGTTACGTTTCCTCGCGATGTTTTCCTTCACCGAAAAGCAATGATAATTAATTTCTAATACGCACATAATCAGTGGTGCGTGCCTGGGTTTGAACCTCGGACCTCCCGATCGAAAGCACAAGTTTAAATCTGCTATCACTGCTTCAAATACATAAAAGTTATTCCCTTAAGTTCATTTACGAACATGGCCACACATATTTATTGGTACAACACTTTGTACCAGTTAAATCATTCACAAACAATTCTTGCATCGTTAACGGTCGAGTAATGTTTGACTAACATTTGTGCTGTGGTAGAAGTTACAAGCAAAACGCGGGATACAAATTATGCTTTAGATTTCCTACAAGGTTTTCCGCTTGCTGTTCAATCTTATTGGTATTATAAATTTAATGTCAGTTTGTGTTTGTTACTCTACAACCCATAAATTACATATCGCATTTCGCTGTAATTTGGCACTCAGTTTATGGTCTGTTTTAATACATGGGATACGTATTTATTACCATGGTTAACGTGGTCAAAGCGAGTAGATCCACGGTAATAAGCTAGTAATTAAGTAACTATTAAAGTGATCGCAGTGTGGTGTTTTGAATAGCATCAGTCTCTCCCTTCCCCTGAATGTCGCTGAGGGGTATAAACATCCCTTGAGAGTCTGCCCAGATAAAGAGGAGATCCTCGAGACCCGAATAGTTTTTAACCCCTAATCCCCCGCTGACAAAGTCGTAGTATGAGGGAGGCCACAAAGGGTAAGAAGTCATGTCCCTGAATGTCGTGGGCATTTTGCGACAAAATCCAAAAATCGGCAGCAGGTAAAAGAATACTTCGTGAGGAAACCTGCACTATAAACTCTTAAAGGTTTGTTGAAGTACTAATTCGCACTGGGCTATTGCAACTCCATTCTTAGAGAAGACCTAGCAATGAAACAGCAGGTTGTGCAGCACATATAATAATATTCATAGGGAACAAATTTTACATGTCTTTTTTTAATTGTTTTGTTATTGTGTCTTATTTTTAACTTTTTCTTTACAAATACAAATAATCTTTATTTGTCGATTAAGGTGTAATTACACTGGTCTTCATCGTCAAGAATTTTCGCTTATTCTGCCATAAATGGCGTACAAATATTATTTAAGTCTCTATTATTATTTTTATTGTATGTGTTGCATTAACGGAATAAATATTTTTTCTTTCTTTTTCTTAAATAATCACAACATAATAACAACTCAACGACGACTAGAATTCCCGCTATCACTCGCTATCGCTCATCACTTGTACAATTCAATAAATAGACCACACAGCTACAATTACGGTCATTTAGCATCTCCAAGATGGAAGGCTAATAGGTGTTAAGTTATGATAATTGTCGTTAACGGCCGCTTTTTTTAAAGTACGCTGGAACGATTTTTGTTGTACAGGTTTCCCGCGGTTTCAACGAATTTTGATGAAGTTGATGGACTGAAATAAAGAATACTAGTCGCCCGTCGCAACGGTCAAAATTCGACCGTAATTTCAAGGTGGTAGAACCAGTGTAGTTCGACCGGGGAAGTACCACCGCCACACCTATTTCTAGCGTGAAGCAGTTCTTGCGTTTCGATAGAAGGGTGTGGTTGCCGGCACACTTTCACATGAGGTTACCATCATAGACTTCAGGAGTAGCAACGCCTCTGTGATTGACTTCAGCTGGAACCCATGTTCTGTATGAAGTTGATTACAGATGTCCATGGGCGGCAGTGACCACTTACCATCAGGTGCATGCTCGTTTGCTACTTTAGTAAAAAAAAAAAAAAATTAAAAACTAAACTTCATATTGTCCAAAATAGCACAAATATTTCTCTAATTTTATTATATTGTAATAAATAAAGTTATTTTGAATTCACCCATTAAAGGTAAAAAGAGGTTTATTAGCTAAGCTGCATTGAAAAGCAATAGCGGGTATTTTGACAAAGACATAATTTTTGACGTTATGTGTTTTCATAGACATTGAATGTTGTATTTCGTTTTTTGGATGTGTGTTTGTGTCAAATGCAAGGTAGTGTGTGTAATGTGTTTTTAGTTGATTTTATGAATGTTTTATGCATTATTTGAAAAAAAATATTAGCATTGCGCAATCCTTCTCTACATCAACTATAACCGTGCCTAATTCTAATTTCATACTCCTCCGTCTGCGGCAAGTTTTTTAAAAATGGTTCACAAGTCTTTGCTCCACATATTAATATATAGAATACATATACGTTATTATAATAATATTTTTTTTTTATTTTTTAGTTTTTATCATCATTTACATACATCTGTGTCATTTAATCATTTTCTGTTTATATTATATATTGATTGTACTGTTCATGACCAGACGTGACTTCACCATTCGGATCCTTCGGAAGACCAGCGCTGGCTGAAAATGACCAGCCAGCATAATGCTGAGAAGGGTCCGTTTTGTGATGTATACCACTCACATATTGCATGTTAGCTGGTACTATGTTATTATTGTGTCTATATACCTACTGTATGAGTGTGTATGCATTACGAATAAACGATTTCTTTCTTTCTTTCTTTCTTTTCTTTCTATACGCTCGAAAAACATTACTCCCCTGACGCAGTCGGGCAATCCGATTATGCATTAAAGCTATGTATAGACGTCTTCAAGATTTTCCATATGTGAATCACGTTCCCCGTCATATGAGATGGGTTATCGCGAATTTATACTGCGCGTTGATTTGCGGGCCGCAGGGTTCGCTTATTGCTTTCTTCGTGTCACTGTGATGCTTATTAAATGCCGGTTTAATTAAAAATGATAGACGCGTTACATCATCTTGTTTTGAGTTTTTTTTTTTTAATATTATTATTAAAAAAAAACTAGCAAACGAGCATGCAGTCCATCTGATGATAAGTGGTCACCGCCACCCATGGACATCTGTAAGCAACTTCATATAGAACATAGGTTCTATCTAAAGTCAATCACAGATGTGTTGCTACTTCCGAGGACTAAGATGGTCGCCTCATATAAAAGTGTGCCGGCAACCACACCCTTCCATCGAAACGCAATGCTTCACGTTAGAAATAGGTGTGGCGGTGGTACTTCCCCGGTCGAACTTTACTAGTTCTACCACCTTCAGTAATATTAATAATGAGTAATAATAATATTAATAAAATAGTTTATTGCCCCAAAATTGATATACACAATTTAACTACAAGCACGAGAAATAAAGGCTATACATTAAAATAAGACAATAACAAATTAAACAAAAAACCCGACAAGACAAAACATTACTACGAGGGCAAGGGAAGAGGCGGCATTTTGCTGGTCAGAGACCTGGGTCCCATACAGCGCTGTTTTTCAACCACTCCCTTTTTTTTTGTTTTCGAGGGGGAAACCTTCCAAAGGTACCCGACGCCGTGGGAGCGACGCAGGGTTATGTGGGATTTTTACCGCACTAGAACCCCCCAGTGGCCGTCCTCGGCGCTGAAAAGGAGGACTCCGGGATCTCGAAACGACTTCAACCGGTATCCTCCGAGCGCACTGCCCCATCGGGCTCCTCCCAGATGGGCGGCTGGGCCCACCGCTCTGTCTAGTCTTTACGACGGTATGGGACTACACATACCGCCGTCCTTCCCGGAATCGCCTGGCTGGACGGTTCGAGCTCCCACTCTAGCCGCCCGCAACCCCGGAAGCCCCTTTTAGTTGCCTCTTACGACAGGCAGGGGATACCGTAGCCCTATTCTGATCCCGGAACTACAGGGCGTTTTCAACCACTTCCTACTAGTAATAATAAATAGCATTGTGAAATTGACTTTAACTGTTTTCAGTTTCGCTTTGTTTTTAAACAGTCGGGTTTCTTGTGGGTACAACCCATTATTGTCCCACTGCTGGGCACGGGTGTTCTCAGAATGAGAGTTTTAGGCCATAGACCACCGCGTTACCAAGTGCGAATTGGTGGACCTCACACACCTCCGAAAACTTTTTTTTGTTTAAAGAACTCTCGGGTGTGTAGGTTTCCTCACGTTTTCCTTCAACGATTAGTGTAAATCAATATTAACATCTTATCAATAGAAAGAAAGCATTTCTAGTCTGATTTTACCAAAACCACCACAAAAAGAAATAGTTTTAGATTTTTGTCATAATATAAAAAATGATGTAAATTTAATAAATATAAATATTTATTTATTCGCGCCATACAACTTATGTTTACTGGCAACTAGATAAACCAATTTTTCAGTGTTGCAACACCGAGCAGCCGCAGTGTTCGCAAAATGTATGGTAATATTCTTTAAATAATAGAGAAGGCGAGTATTAAGATACAAATTCCGAAGCGCGGAAAGGGTAGCTTATAGGGATAGGGCAGGGGTGCTTTTAGAATTTATGATAACTTTGCACATAATTTTTTCGTAAATACATGAAGCAAAAACTTGTGACGCATTTTTAAGTAATATGCCGCGGACGGATTAGTTAGAAATTTTTAACGGTTATAGTAGATGTAGAGAAGAAGTGCGGAATGTTAATATTTTTTTCATACAATGCATATATCATACATAAAATCAACTAAAACACATTACACTCACTACCGTGCATTTGTCACAACCGCGTAAATTATAAACGAAATAGAACATTCAATGTCTTACTATGAAAACACGTAACGTCAGAAATGTCAGTGTCTTTGTCAAAATACCCGCTATTGCTTTTAAATACGGTTTAGCTAATTAAACCTCTTTTTATATTTAACGGGTGCGTTCAAAATTACTCGAAAATGATTACATTTCATTTGAATTTAAGAAATATTCGTACTACTTTGGACAATATGAAGTTTAGTATTTTAATTTAAATTACGGTCGAATTTCGACCGATGCAACGGGTGACTAGTACAAACAAATCTTTAAAATATTTCCTAAAATCCATACTAATATTATAAATGTGAAAGTGTGTTTATTTGTTCCTCATTCACTTCGCCACACTGCTATTATATGGTTTATATGCTGTGAGATAGGAGGGTGAAGAGTGACATAGGCTACTTTGTACCGCGCTCTCTCATTCTAATGAAAATATCGATTTTTGTTAGTCGATACAAATTTAGTAGTTCCAGACGTTGTTAATAGATGGCGTTAGTAAAATTCATTTGCAAGTTCTGAATCACGCTATCAAATGCTAATTTTAATTCCCTTTGACCGTGCGGGCGAAGCCGCGGGTAAGAGTTAGTCTGATTACATAGCAAGTAGTTTTTACTGTCAGCAATACGAAATGGTAAATGTAGTTATTAATATCTGATTTTAGTTATTGGAAGTAAATTATAATGATCGGTCTTAGTTCTGTGAATGTTTTTTTTTCTCTTGAGGAGGAAACTTTATAAAGTTACCCAACGCCGTGGGAGCGACGCAGAGTTATGTGGGATTTTTACCGCACTAAAACCCCCCCGTGGCCGTCTTTACTCTCCCGGTGGCCGTCCTCAGCGCTACAAAGGCGACTCCGGGATCTCCAAAGGAACGCAACCGGAGTCCTCTGAGTGCGTTGCCCCACCGGGCTCCTCCCGAGAGGAGGCTGGGCCCATAGCTCCATGTGGTCTTTACGACGGTGTGCGACCACACATACCGCCGTCCTTCGCGGGCTCGCCTGACCGAAAGGTCCCGGAAGCCCTTTTTGTCGCCTCTATTCTAATCCCGGAACTACAGGGACGAAGTTCTGTGAATGCCTACGGGAACACTTGGAAATTCTCATTTACAATATTTATTTCACCACCAGCGGATCGCAGCACATATAGGTCTATCCTCTACGACAACTTACTATTAGGTAAACCGAGTAAAAAAAAATCTTCGAATGTATATCCTACTGCTTAATACCATGCATTGTTAGTTACAATATTTTTATTACACTACCACCGGATCGGAACACGACCTGTAATGAAAAGATCTAGCAAAAAACTCAGACAATCTAACATATAAAAAACCATCATAATTCATAATTCTTTATTTGCTAAAATAAGGTGCTTTACATAGGTTGTTAGTATTAAAAAGTTACAAAGTCCTCTTATTTTGCCGTTTAGGCGTGCAAATGTACAATAAATTTTAAAATGTCAACATTAATTAATATTATCGCTAGTGTCAGTAATTATTCCTTGGTTCAACCGCGAAAAGTTCTATTATGTTATCGATACTAAAACTCAATCAATCACTATCGATAGCAACAATAACATCCCTATAAGGGTTAGCATCGACATTTCCATGTAGGTCGCATAAAAATAACATTTTCGCGCGCCTCCCCGAAAGCACATCTGTTCAAATATTGAGTTGCTGCACACTACGCCCGGAATAACAGATCAACTTGCCAAAATCTTGTATTTATTTACGAAATTTTATAACAAAAACGCTTATATTGTTTTAAGTATGTAAAGAAAATTGAATAGTGTGGATATGCTTTCACCTGTGACGTATAGTCTATGGTTTAATGGCTGAATACCGGGTTCTATTTTACTGAAATGTAAGGCAAGATACTAGAGCTAACTTTCATTACCATGTAAAAAAAAATGATTGTTATTATATAAAAAATGGATATAAATAAGAAAAAAGACAAACCCGCTGAGTTTCTTCTCAGTTGAGGTCGTATTCCGATCCGGTGGTAGTGTAAGAAAAGAAATGTAACTGACAATTTGTAAGTGCCCCCGTAGGCCTATACAAAATAAAGACATTTCATTTTATGTAATTTCAATATGTCATTCAGTTTACAAAAAATCCTATGAATAAAGATGCAAAAGTTTGTAAGTATGTATGTTTGTGACTCTTTAACGCTAAAAGTACTAGTCGGATTTCATTAAAATTTGAGCGAGATTAACATATAAAGTATCGTGGTAAGCGTGATCGAAGCGGACGCAGCCGTGGATATAAGCCAGTATATTTTTTTCTTGAAAAAATACACGCTTTCTACACTCATAGCCCCACACTAGGATTTTCTCCTGTTTCGTAGGTACCATGTGTTAGCGTTTTCAAAATACCGATACTATTATTAAATACATTTACTATATTTTTATATGAAAACTTATTTAAAGTATTACAATATTAAAAACATTACAAAGAAGAAGATATAAGTTGTCATGGGTTGTCAATGGTCGGTCGTGCGAAAAATAATAAAGATAGTTATAAACTAAGATTATAATAAATAAATAATATAGATAGTTGTAAACTAAGAGTTTGATATATAAGTAATTGTGATGTGAGAATAATAAATAAATAATATAAACAATTGTAACTAAGTATGTGTTAAATAAATAATTGTGATGTGAGAACGTATATTATTGGTAATCTAAGGGAGATCCGGTAACACATGGACACACACAAGACGAATACACAAACACCCAAACCCAGAACTTGAATCTAAGCTTCAGATACCTGTCTGGCCGAAAATCGAACCTGGGACGCATTTCGCGTCACTCCGGTATGGTAACTACTCCGCCACGCTGGTCGTCAAATATATAGTATGTAATTAAACAAGAGCAGTCATAATCTAATGATTAAAATTCGCCCAATCAAAAGGTCCGAGATACAAATCCCAAACACAAACATTTAATTTTTCTAAAAATATTAATTGTACTAGAAATTAATTATCACTGTTATACGTTGAAGGAAAACATCGCGAAACCTGCATGTCTGAGGGTTCTTTAAAAAGTACGCAAAGGTATCTGAAGTCCATCAATTCGCACTTGGCCAGCATTGGACTATATCCATAAACTCACTCCGAGAGGAGGCCTTTTTTTTTTGTTTTTTAGGGGGAAACCTTCCAAAGGTACCCGACGCCGTGGGAGCGACGCAGGGTTATGTGGGGTTTTTACCGCACTAAAACCCCCCCGGTGGCCGTCCTCGGCGCTGACAAGGGGGACTCCGGGATCTCGAAACGACTTCAACCGGAATCCTCCGAGCGCGCTGCCCCATCGGGCTCCTCCCAGATGGGCGGCTGGGCCTACCACTCCGTCTAGTCTTTACGACGGTATGCGACCACACATACCGCCGTCCTTCCCGGGATTGCCTGACCAAACGGTTCGAGCTCCCACTCTAGCCGTCTGCAACCCCGGAAGCCCCTTTTAGTCGCCTCTTACGACAGGCAGGGGATACCGTAGCCCTATACTGACCCCGAGGCTACAGGGACGCCGAGAGGAGGCCTACGCCCAGAAGTGGACTAATGATGGATCCTCTCGTCTCGTCATCCCATTATTGCCCCAATGCTGGGGACTAATCTTCTCTCGCAATGAGAGAGTTTTAAGCCATAGTCCACCGCGCTGACCAAGTGCGTATTGGTGGACTTCACACACCTCCGAAAACTTTTTTTTAAAGAACTCTCGGGTGTGTAGGCACAGTACTCGTGGTGTAGGATTCTTCACGATGTTTCCTTTCACCGAAAAGCAGTGATAATTAACTTCTAATACGCATATAAATCAGTGGTGCGTGCCTGGTTTTGAACCTCGGACCTCCCGATTGAGAGGGCAAGTTTCAACCATTAGGCTATCACAGCTCTAATGATGGATTGAAGAGAGTAATAGAAAATAAATAAATTCCGATTCATCAATATTACTACATAATATAAAACAAAGTCGCTTCTCGCTGTCTGTCCCTATGTATTCTTAGATCTTTAAAACTACGCTACGGATTTTAATGCAGTTTTTTTACGAGATAGAGTGATTCAAGAGAAAGGTTTTTATGTATAATATATGCATAGTATAGTGGAGGAACACTGATAATTTTAGATGTTTTACTTTTAAGCGGAACGAAGTTCGCCGGGTCAGCTAGTAATATTATAAATGGGACAGTTTGTGAAGACGCACATATTATGTGTTTCCTATCTTTATACTCTTTCATGCATATTACTGGTAGAATTTCGCTGAAATTTGACACATATTTTTTTAACATATGTATATGATCAATCGGTTTCAATCCGATGAAGGGCGGCTGTAACTAATTATTTTCAAGTTGTTTGACTACTCCACTATATTAAACACGTATTATACATAAAAACTTTCCTCTTGAATCACTCTATCTTTTAAAAAACCTGCATTCAAATCCGTAGCGTAGTTTTAAAGATCTAAGCATACAGGAACAGACAGGCAGAAACGACTTTGTTTTATACTATGTAGTGATTCGTTCAGAAATCCAGTCTAACAAAATCGTTGATAAATCGAATCACGATTTTAATACAAACCAATCGCACAACAGGGAATCCAGTACGCAATATATAATTCATCCATCCTAAATCATGTCGCGAAACACCCTAGACGTAACGTGATGGCAAAATTAAAACTACAACGCATACGTGCTGAATACAAAGGATTGAAAGCGGGGTCGGCCATACTTTTTCCGTACCGGAAGTCTGCGAATTCAAATTTGGAAAGGGATGCTGATTTGACTTTTTTTCGGCAAGACAGCGTTTCGTTTTTCCTGTTGTTTTGGGATGGGATTGTTTTGACTAATCGAGCGACAAGTTGGGGATTTTGTATCTGCTATTTGATAAAACATTTTTGAAGTGAAAACTTTAGGCGAATTTGGCAATTTTTGAAATGGAAAACCATTCAATTTGTGATTTTTACCGTAACTATACCTTTGTATTTATGTACGGAATTTTTGGGCGCACATACATTATTATACATGTTGGTATTTTTTTAGTTGTCACTTTTGGGGGCAGTCTTTATGGCTGCCTTTTTTTTTTGTGTGTTTATGCACTTTTTTAAAAAGAAAATAACAGCAGTTTAACGTTCTTATGGGTAGCAACGAACTCTCGAAATTCAGATATTAAAATCTTATCTGTGATTGATGTTAGATGTCAATGGGCAGCATCCTTATGGACATGGTCTTATGCTATTTATATTGTAATAAAACATAAGTGACATGAAATGTTTTTATTTTGCATAGGCCTCCAGGAGCGCTTACAAATTGTCAGTTACAATTTTTTTTACACTACCACCGGATCGGAACACGACCTCAACTGAGAAGATCCGGCAAGAAACTCAGTGGGTTTGTCTTTTTGAAGTGAAACTTCTTTAGGCGCATGAGGGTAAAATTTTTACAGATGAAACGTCACGCTGGTATGCAACGGAAGTGTCGGAAAAGAGAGAGAGAGTGATCGAGACCGATTGAGAGAGAGTAAGACAGGGCGAACGTAGCATGAGCAACTAGCCGTGGAGTGAGAGTAGGGAGCAAGCGAGTGAGAAAGATTGAGAGAAAAAGTGAGACAGAGCGAACGTCGTATCACGCCTTTTTCCCTTCCTCTTAATCTTGGAAATTTAAAGTTTTAGATTTGTATAAATATAAACAAGATTTATAAATTAGTTCGCCAAAGAAGTTTCACTTCTGACATGTGTACTTTGTACGCACGCATGTTTTTTTCTTTATATATTTTTTGCCATCTTGTTTTTACATGGGTGTTATTCCATTAAAATAACAACTTTAATTATTTTATTGTATATTTGTAAGCCACTCATTCGCAGAATAAGCGATTAAAATGTTTGAATACCAACTGTACCTATGTTACCTTATTCACAAATAAATTGATTTGATTTGAATAACTAGTTAGCTCAAGTATCTTGCCTTAAGTACGTACGTACCATAAGTACGAAACCAAATTGTAGCCCAATTGTTAAACGAAAATAAGTTAAAAAAATATGTTGAATATGGATAAAAGTTAGCATAAAAGTTAATCAAAAGATCCCATACATATACACAAACAAAAGGTTAATAAAAGCTTTAAAATACTTTTTAGTATTCATACTTTCTGCAGAGAACGAATGCCAAAAATTTTGAATATACCTTTAAAATTTTTAATATTTCTTCCATAAAAGATTCTGATTAAAACATTTTGGGTGTTAACACAGTGTTACAGTAATATTAGGAAGTTAATAAAAACGTAGTCAAAGACAATACATTAACAAAGACTAGGTCAACTGGATGACCTAAATCCAGATAATTTTCGGCTTGGAGCTTCTTTTCTTTATGTAACCAACATCCCACATTTTAAAAACGTGGACTCCTTTTATTTAGACGGCTAGACATTATAAAGCAGACGCTAGTGTTTGGTTATAAACATTAAAACTATATGTTTTTGTGTTAGTTGCCGTTACGAGTGATACAATGAAGTTATGGCCATTCACTGCTGGACATAAGACTTCCTGATGATTTTTTTTCCACTACTCATCCCAACTGGTATACATTGGTGATCGCAGATGTAGATGATAAAGACGATGCTGCTTATGTCCTGGATTTAGACCCTTAGTCGCCATCATACGACATCAGAGGTAAAGAGATTTGTGGTATCTGAGACCAAGAACACAAAGCATTGACACACGTGTTACCGTTATGTAGTGTCCGATCGAAGCATCGGCTTCAGCTTCGGCTAGCTTCAGCTAAAACATCTTCCATCGGCAAAAACTTCGGCTTCTTCGGAAGTTTTGACCGCTGCTATACGCCGTGAGAGCAACGCCGGGTTATGTGGGATTTTTATCTCACTAAAACCCCCCGGTAACTGTCCTCAGCGCTGCGAGGAGAACTCCAGGATCTCCAACGGATATCACAACCAGAGTCCTCCGAGCGCGATGCCCCTTTCGGGCTCTTCCCCAGTGAGCATTTGAGGTCACCGTATCTCCTGGTGTTTACGACGACATGGGACTACACATGCCATCGGCCTACCCGGGGTTGCTTGTTTGGACGGTTCGACTTCCCACTCCAGCCGCCCGCAACCCCGGAAGCACCTTTTAGTCGCCTCTTACGACAGGCAGAGTATACCATAGCCCTATTCTGGTCCCGGAACTAAGAGGACAGCACTGGGTACTTAAGAACACACTCTGGTAATGGGCTTGCTTCGAAAGTAAAATTCACATAAGAAAAGTTGCAAAATAATATTGTCATTACATCTAAGACTTATTTTCGCATGATTTTTGAACTTTCGGCTTAGGCCCAAGGCTGTGGTGATAGCCGGTGATCGGCTTGAGCCAAAAATCGATCGGTCCGACACTACTATTACGACAACAACATGCTATTTAGTTCAGAAAAATGACCTTATAAAACAGCTAATTACAAGTACCAAGTCATTTCATAAAAAATAATTGCGCCGTCATATAATAAGTTCGCAAAAACATTCAAGTGTTCGCAGAAAAACAACTCAGAGATTGCGGAGATCAAATTCTTGAGCCATTTTCCCTCTATTCTATTTAGGCATAGTATTTTGACTTGTTGTTGTAAGCGAATTACTCTCGCTCTCTGCTTTGACCTATGTATTTGGTGAATATTAGGATATTTTTCCACTTGAGATGTGCGTTAGCTATGGTGTGTCGGTCATCAAACGGATTGCTTCATTTTCTTTGCTTTATTTAGTTCTGGAAATTGAAATGTGTTCAACAGAGCTTATAATTCTTAGATTAGGCAATGTGAGATGAGGATTTACGCTAAGGTTCCAAACTGGTATTTTTTTTTTTTGTTTTCGAGGGGGAAACCTTCAAAAGGTACCCGACGCCGTGGGAGCGACGCAGGGTTATGTGGGATTTTTACCGCACTAAAACCCCCCCGGTGGCCGTCCTCGGCGCTGAAAAGGAGGACTCCGGGATCTCGAAACGACTTCAACCGGAATCCTCCGAGCGCGTTGCCCCATCGGGTTCCTCCCAGATGGGCGGCTGGGCCCACCGCTCCGTGTAGTCTTTACGACGGTATGCGACCACACATACCGCCGTCCTTTCCGAGATTGCCTGACCGAACGGTTCGAGCTCCCATTCTAGCTGCCCACAACCCCGGAAGCCCCTTTTAGTCGCTTCTTACGACAGACAGGGGATGCCGTAGCCCTATTCTGATCCCGGAACTACAGGGCGTTCCAAACTGGTATAGCTATAGTTGTTTTAGAACATTTTACTTGCTTAGAGTGTTTGAGCTGCTTTAGTTTGAACTACATCATTTTGGATAACTTGGTCCTTCCTCCGTCTTTTTAATCGAATTCCAAAAAGGAGTGGTTATCAATTTGTCTGTATTTTTCTTGTGCTACAATATGTATATCTGTTATTAATTATTGTGTTTCTACAACTAACACGAAGTCTACGCCTATAATTGTAATGGCATTAGGCTAGCCCTTCACGTACTTTGTTTTGTTTTTGTGAATAATTAATGTGCATTATGTTGGCGTTCAATAAAATAAATAAATAGATTAGCCTGTATTTAAAAATATATATCATCGAATACAGTGGACATACTAAATAGCATAAACCAATCTACAACATATACAGAACATACAAATAGATACAAATTCTAATTCCATCAGCATTTTAGGAATCTCACAAGAGGCAGATATTTGGACAAGGGTACATAAAACCAAGAAGTTTTATCTGTAATTTAAATATTACTTTTGGGATAATAGGTACAACATATTTCGTTTATGTATTTAAAATCCTATATATAGAATCCTATCATATACAAATTAGGTTTTACCATTTGCATTATAATTATTTAAAAATAGCATAGAGAACCCTCGACCGCATAGCATAGAGATCGCAAATGAGGGAAAAGATCATGGCCTAGTAGTGACTAGTGAGACACAAAGAAAATTTCAGCCTTGCGTTGTATAATAGCAATAAGCAATTGCTCCTTGTGAATGTAAGAACTTCATTGAAAGGGTACAATTTACGTTTTTTTCCATAGCGGATTGTTATAATCGGATTAAACTAGGTGATAAAATGTGTGTGCTAAATTTCGGCGAAATTCGAATAGATTTTTTTACGTGAAAGAGTAACAAACACAGATACATCCTCACAAATTCCCTCATTCTTAATATTAATAAGAAATAAGCTTACAATAAAACACAAGATACTTTTAAACCTTATAACCTGACTCGACCATGACGCAGATATTTAACCTTTAAAATATAACATAAAAGATTTAATAAAACCCAGTCTTACAAGGTCCAGCTTTAAAATACAATAACACCAGGGTGCAGAAACTGAACGAATTTTACACGGTTTCCCGCGAAAAAAGCTTTGACAGCGAAAAAGGCGGGAACGGCCGCCATTACTAGCAAGTGACGCCACGGCCGTATAATTGGTGAGCCGGAGTTATGGACGCGGCTGCCAGGTTTTTGATACTAAATGCGGGACTAAATTGTTTTATAGACTAAATATTGTGAAGAATATCTGCCACTTTTTAGCTATTAAGTTTAAAGTATCTTACAGAAGACCATGCACGGGAATAATCACTTAGCATCCGGTGGATTGCCGGCTCGTTAAGTACTTGAATCGGATGAGTAAAAATAAGTATGGCGTTGGTACTACCACTCGAATAATAAAGAATGCGACCTCATATTAAACGCTCGTAAGTTTGTCATTAATCCATTATTATCCCACTGCTGGGGACGGGTTCTCACAGAATAAGAAGAATAAGACCATAATTCACCACGGTAGTCTAGTTAGATTCTGAAGACATTAAGAACTTTAAATAGTACATTTAAATTTTCTATTAAAAAGTAATTTAAGTTTTTTTTACGTACTGAAACGTAATGAAAAATATTAAAATTATATTTCTTGAGTATTTTTTATTCTGGAGCATAATTCTAGTGTTTCGAGTTAACTTTAATTAAGAATATTAAATGACAAATAAAGTAATTAAATTAATTCCGTTAATTTCTTTAATTTAATTAATTCAGTTGGTACCTTATCGTTACAATGACGCCATTATTTGGGACAAAAATTACATCTGTTATTTAAAAGTCAAATAAGACCATTAGACAGATGGACATGAAAATAGACAGTCTCGCTAAATCCGTAACGCTAGGAGGCACTACTTGTGGACAGATTTTAATAACACTAAACTACAAATTTACGAGATCTGTCTTATTTATTTCAAGAGAATATGCAGTTTTCCGTAATTTGCATTACAAAAATTTCCGTCGTTACTTACTGTAATTTCTTACTCAATCCAAAATTTTTATGTAGCAGCCTACATTGCAACGGTATTTTTTTTTTATATTAAGACCTAACGATAAGGTTGACGGGCCACACGACGGAAAGCAGTCACCGTCGCCTATGGACATTTGCAACACCAGAGGAGTCGCCAATGCATCGCCGGCTTTGCAGGAGAGCTCTTTTTACACCTTTCTTGAAGAACCCCATGTCATTTTGTCTACCCTCCTTAAGATCAACTGTAGGTAGTATTCGACGGAAGTTTCGGTTTCGGCCAAAAACATATTCAAACCACAAATACTTTACAACCACAAATACTTTAAATGCGTTTCTTCACTCTGTATGTCCGGGTAATCGCCTGAGCGGATAAACTCATTTGGATAGGACTTGCACTATAGAAAAGGTTGTGGAATAACATAATTACAGACTACTTTTTATCATATAATTTCAACGGGGTCGAGATTTGTGCGGGAAAAACTTTGCGATACACTCATTTTTACGCGGGCGAAGCCGCGGGTGCAGCTAGTCTATAATAAACAAACTTTGTATTTTTGTATGCTTGTCATGAATTAACTTAAAACCACCGTATCGATTTAAATTCTTCCACCATTAGAATGCTACATTATCTCTGAGCAACATTGGCTATTTTTATTACTAGAATATTTATGGCGTGTATGCTAAAACTTGAGTAATGTGATTCAAAGTGTCAAATTTTCTTCATTGCATACACTGAGATACCTATTGATAATAGAACAATAACATTACAATAACATTTACAAGGTGGTAGAACCAGTGTAGTTCGACCGGGGAAGTACCACCGCCACACCTATTTCTAGCGTAAAGCATTTCTTGCGTTTCGTTAGAAGGGTGTGGTTGCCGGCACACTTTCACATGAGGCGACCATCATAGTGCTCGGGAGTAGCAAAGCATCTGTGATTGACTTCAGATGGAACCCATGTTCTGTATGAAGTTCGTTACAGATGTCCATGGGCGGTAGTGACCACTTACCATCGGTGGACTGCCGACTGCTTGGTCGTTTGCTACTTCAGTCAGATAAAAAAAATGCATATTATACACAAACCAGCTTATTTCTACATACTACCATATTATTAAAAAAGTTCTCATATCTGTACACCGTATATATTTCCAAAAATACTGGACCGAAGAACTAAGCAAAAAGTCATGCGGATAAACTTAAAAATTATGTATTAATGAAAGTTCTACTACCATTACAATGAGTATTGGGTCCACTTGGTAATTATTATTCTCACAAACAGTGTTGTGCCCTGACCAACATATAGTGTTTTCCAACTTCTCTATATATAGGATTTCTCCAAGGTTTAACGACATTATGATATTATCAGGATAACCGGACGTTACCCGGAAAATCTCGTGGAAACCTGCAGGACTTATCTTCCAGTAGATTGCTCCCAAAAATATTACGTTAACCTCAGAAGTGAAGTCGATAACAAAGAGATATGCCTTAGATTTTTCTGAACAACAGATAGCCTGCAAATTACAGTCATCATAGTTGGATATATGTAAATAATTTAAAAAAAAACAGGGTTTTTGAAGTGAAACTTCTTTAGGCGCATGAGGGTAAATTTTTTACAGATGAAACGTCACGCCGGTATGCAACGGAAGTGTCGGAAAAGAGAGAGAGAGTGATCGAGACCGATTGAGAGAGTAAGACAGGGCGAACGTAGCATGAGCAACTAGCCGTGGAGTGAGAGTAGGGAGCAAGCGAGTGAGAAAGATTGAGAGAAAAAGTGAGACAGAGCGAACGTCGTATCACGCCTTTTTCCCTTCCTCTTAATCTTGGAAATTTAAAGTTTTAGATTTGTATAAATATAAACAAGATTTATAAATTAGTTCGCCAAAGAAGTTTCACTTCTGACATGTGTACTTTGTACGCACGCATGTTTTTTTTTGAATGCATGTAGAGGCACGCAGTACTTCCTAACGAAATTTGGATAATAACTGAAAATAAGAATAAATTTCGACGACCCACGTGGCGGAGCGGTTACCATACCGGTCTGACGCGCAATGGGTCCCGGGTAGATTCCTGGCCAGACAGGTATCTGAATGATGAGTTTAGATTCGTGTTTTGGGTCTGGGTGTTTGTCTATTCGTCTTGTGTGTGTCCATGGTGCCCACGACACAGGGGAAAATCCTACTGTGGGGCTATGAGTGTAGAAAGCGTGTTGATTTTAGTTACTAAAATGAATGTGAAAAGAAACAATTGTAGTCATCTATACAGTTTTTTGTTTTTACCTGATTTTGAATCTTTCCTGATAAGTGTTATAGTGAACGTACAGAAGGAGTGCAGAATGTTAATATTTTTTTCAAGTAATGCATATATTATACATAAAATCAGCTAAAAACACATTACACACACTACCGTCCATTTGTGACGAATTCACGGTAGTGTATTGTATTGTTGTCACACACATAAATAATAAACGAAATAACATTCAATGTCTTACTATGAAAACACATAACATCAGAAATGTCAGTGTCTTTGTCAAAATACCCACTATTGCTCTAAATGCGGCTCAGCTAATTAAACCTCTTTTTATACTTAACGGGTGCTTTCAAAAATACTTGAAAATTATTACATGTTATTTGAATTTGAGAAATATTCGTACTACTTTGGACAATATGAAGTTTAGTTTTTTAATTTAAATTGCGGTCGAATTTCGACCGATGCGACGGGTTACTAGTATACCTATAAAAATACATAAAAGCGAAAGGATATTAACTTCTGACTAATCATTGCAGCCTACATTATTAAAAGGAAACATTATGTTTTTAAGTGTCTTCATATCCTTAAAATCGGGATGTTTCTTCATTTTTACAATCTATAAACCTAGATTATAACTACAATCGATTAGCAATTGTCTAGATCCTATAAAATTGCGAATTTAACATACATTCTAAAAAAATAGTAGCTGAATCTCGTCCCCTGGCAGCACCTTATCACTACATCGTATAAAACAAAGTCGCTTCTCACTGTCCTATGTATGCTTAGATCTTTTAACAACGCTACGGATTTTAATGCAGTTTATAATAGATAGATTGATTCAAGAGGAAGGTTTGTGTGTATAATACATGTTATAATATAGTAGAGGAACACTGATAATTTTAGATTTTAGACTTAAATGGAACGAAGTTCGCTGGGTCAACTAGTTAATATATAAATGCAAGATATTTACTAGGTGGTAGAAGTGTAGTTCCACCGAAGTGGTACCACCACGACACTTATTTCTAGCGTGAAGCAGTCAGTTTCGGTGGAAGAGTATGGTTGTAGCTTCACCTTCATAGGAGGTGGTCATCGTCCTCTTGAGACATAACGATAATAATAATCTGTGATTTCATCTTCAGATTACACTATTATTTTTTATGAAGTTCACACATGTCCATGGCGTAGTTCGACCGGGGAAGTACCACCGCCACACCTATTTCTATAGCGTGTAGCATTCTTGCGCGAGATGGAAGGGTGTGGTTGCCGGCTCACTTTTATATGAGGCGACCATCATAGTCCTCGGGAGTAGCAACGCATATGTGATTGACTCCAGATAGAACCTATGTTCTGTATGAAGTTGATTACAGATGTCCATGAGCGGCAGTGACCACTTACCATCAGGTGGACTGCATGCTCGTTTGCTACTTCAGTCAGATAAAAAAGGCTAAAGTTACCACTTATCATCAGGTAGACTTTATGCTCGTTACTAATATAGCTCGTACTAATGTATATAAAAAGTAATACATTTCCAAACATAGTCATTTGGCAAAGTGAATTTCAGGCAAAAACCGGCCGCTATCAGCTGTAACAGCCAAATTCACACGAAATAGCTAATTTGTAAGCCTAAGATAAGGTTTCGTTAATTATTCTATAGAACGGGACAGTTCTTTGTCATTTTGAAATTTAACTAATGTAGGTACTTTGTGAAACATTTTAGAAGTAACAGGGGATGTAACATTATTTTACCATATTATGTTACCAACTAACAAGTAGCTTGTCTGGGGACACTAATATTAAACTCATGACCACATTAGTTATAAACATCAATAAGCATCTACATAATAATTATATTAAATTGATTGTGTCATGTGATTACAAATAACATAAATCAGTAGAAGTCACAATATAAATAAATATAAATGATTTTACAAATAAATATTATAAATGCATATATTTATTTTTTATGTTATGTAATAGATTTATAGTAATGTTTTTGTCTATGTGACGGTTTCCTTAACGCCTGTCATGTTTAGGAGAGGGTAGCATCATAATGTGGATCATTCCAACAGTTACAAGTGTAAGACGTTACTCTGTACGAATGTATTTTGAAATTGTATTAGTGTGAAATAGTGAAAATATACCAGTGTTGTACATAATGTGTCGTTTACTTTGGCCATTCAATCCTACTTCTGTAACACATAGGCCATGTGTGAATTTTGTAAAAAAAATGTTAATATAAAAAAAGGAAAAATGTTTTTCGGTTTTTTGTCTCGTTGTCTCTGATAAAAATATATAGACAAAAGTGTCCCGTTATTAACTTCGATGTCGTTACCTATTATTGTCTCACTGCTGGGCACGGGTCTTTTCTCAGAATGAGAGTTTTAGGCCATAGTCCACCACAGGCAAGTGCGAATTGGTGGACTTTCGATTTACTTTCTTTCTTTCGATTCGATTTATTTCGATAACTAAGGAGAATTGAGGACTTCACCAGCGCGGTAAACTAGAAGTCTTTCATTCTGAGGGAAGACCCGTGCCCAGCAGTGGGACAATAATGCAATGGCGACGAGGACCTTGTTACTAAAAAAAATCACAGACTATCTTTCACTTGAAAATCTCAATAGTTTTTTATATATGTCAACCATTTTAATTGACATAGTTAATTGTTTCATTTATATGACAAGCCAAAGACTCACTTTGGTTCAAATTTTTTACTAGGGGGTAGAACCAGTGTAGTTCGATCGGGGAAGTACTACCGCCATAGCTATTTCTAGCGTGAAGCATCTCTTGTTTTTCGATGGAAGGGTGTGGTTGCCGGCACACTTTCACATGAGGCGACCATCATTGTCCGGGAGTAGCAACGCGTCTGTGATTGACTTCGGATAGAACCCATGTTCTATTTGAAGTTGCTTATGTCGCAGGGCGGCAGTGTCCACTTACCATCAGGTGGACTGCATGCTAGTTTGCTACTTCAATCAGATAAAAAATAAGAACGCAGAGAAACGCACGATCCGAAAAGCGCGCAATAACATAAGCGATAAATTAAACATGAATTAAATAATATTAATTGCCTTAATGAATACACCAAAATGCAATTAAGCAAACGATAAGAATCTAAATAAGGAATGCATTTTAGTTATGTACATATTTGATAATAATTAAATCGATTTATCTTATCTATGATCCATTTTAGTATTCTTTTGTATTATTTAACAGATATTATTTAATACGTTATGTACTACTCTATACCGTGGCTTTGCTCGCTTCGGTCTGGTCTACCACGGCAATAGGTATCCTATGTTGTTCACGCAAAAATAGTGTGTTAATAATTATTATATTAATACGTGAAGCAAAAACTTGTGACGGATTTTTAAGTAATATGCCGCGGACGGATTAGTATGAAATTTTGCACGGTTATAGTGGACGTAGAGAAGGAGTGCAGAATGTTAATATTTTTTTCAAATAATGCATTTTTCATACATAAAATCAACTAAAAACACATTACACACACCGCCTTGCATTTGTCACAAACACATACATAGTAAACGAAATAGAACATTCAATGTCTTACTATGAAAATACATAACGTCAAAAATGTCAGATGTCTTTGTCAAAATACCGCTATTGCTTTTAAATGCGGCTTAGATAATTAAACCTCTTTTTATATTAAACGGGCGCGTTCAAAATGAGAAATGTGTAGTACATTTCTTTTTCATTTCTTTGGACAATGAAGTTTAGTTTTTTAATTTAAATTACGGTCGAATTTCGACCGATGCTACGGGCAACTAGTTATTATTAATTTTATTAATTTATTATTATTATTATGTTAATATTATTATTTTTGTTATATATTTTCATACTCTGGACTTGCCAGGTAATATGAAATAACACGGGCACAGCCAAGTGTTAATTCAGATTGGTGATGTTTGTATCGTGTAATGTGTTATTATCAGTATCTAATTGAAGAAATTTTCGGACTATTCGACATGTATTAAGTATTGCAGCTTTCTGTAATGTAAGATATGTGAATTTTGGGTTATTATTATTATTATTACCTTAGTGTTTTTTTTATTTATATAACTGAAGTAACAAACGAGCATGCGGTCCATCTGATGGTAAGCGGTCACTGCCGCCCATGGACATCTGTAATCAACTTCATACAGAACATGGGTTCCATCTGAAGTCAATCACTGATGCGTTGGTGCTCCCGAGGACTATGATGGTCGCCTCATATAAAAGTGTGCCGGCAACCACACCCTTCTACCGAAACGCAAGAAATGCTTCACGCTAGAAATAGGTGTGGCGGTGGTACTTCCCCGGTCGAACTACACTGGTTCTACCTATGTTACATTCAGTAGTAAAAATTATATTCACTAATAATATAATTAAATTCAGTCATTATATTGTAAATAACCTATAGTAATAATTATTTTATTATTCAAATGCCCTAGACTCAAATTGTGTAATATTAAATATATGGCAATTCAGAACTTGTATTATAGAGGGCGACAATGTATATAACTTCCTTTTCCGCTCTGCTCCAACCAGCAAACGGACCGCCGTTTTCAGGGTTCCCAACTTAGGGGTTTTTCCCCCAAATTTAGGGGATAATAAGAAGGATGAGGATTTTTTAGAGGTGTAATATTTTTACGGGTATTTTTAGGGATTTTTATAACTTCAACATATAGGTGTTTTAAAGGGAAATCTCTCCGTTAGGCTATACGATTATGCCTCACGACGAAAAAAAAAGGTGATGCACTACACCCGAAGTCCTTGTTTTTTTCGTCGTCAGGTCAGGTTGCCACGAAGATTTCCAATTCATTGTGGGGGATTTTAGGGGTTTTAATGAAGGCTTTAGGGGAATATATTTTTGAGACTTGGTAACCCTGGCCGTTTCAGACCTTTGTACCATATTATAATGAAATAAATCACCAGACAGCAAATCAGTTTATATTATTCAGTTGCCACCGTTTCTCACACATGTGTTAATCTAGCTGATAACCTATGTGTGTGCTAAATTTTATCGAAATCCGACTGGTAGTTTTTGTGTGAAAGAGTTACAAAGACATCCATCCTTACAAACTTTCGCATTTATAATATTTATAAGATACTAGTTGACCTGGCGAACTGCGTATCGCCTGAAAGTCCAAAATCTAAAATTATCCGTGTTCCTCCACTATACTATGCATGTATTATACATACATACCTTCCTCTTGAATCACTCTATCTATTAAAAAAAGCTGCATTAAAATCCGTAGCGTAGTTTTAAAAATCTAAGCATACATAGGGACAGACAGCGGGAAGCAGCTTTGTTTTATACTATGTAGTGAAGATTTAACAAACAAAGAAGTACATGTGTTTGAAATCACATTTAACCAAAACTACAAAATTTAATTTTAGGAATTAAAATAACATCTCTTAATAAAATATCTATGCTAACTATATATTGAAGTGAAGCTTCTTTATCGGGGTTGTTGAAGTGAAATGAAACTTCTTTATCGGGGTTGGAAAAAAATTTAGTGTAACATTTTTTCGTTACGCGCCATCTTTTTCTGTTACGCGCCATCTTTTTTTATTTTTCGTTACGCGCCATCTTTTTCTGTTACACGCCATCTTTTTTTTTGTCATAGTTTCATTAAATCCATCTTTTTTTGTTGTCCAGGGGGAAACCTCCAAAAGGTACCCGACGCCGTGGGAGCGACACAGGGTTATGCGGGATTTTTACCGCACTAAAACTATGCTGACCGTCCTCGGCGCTATAAAGAGGACTCTGGGATCTCTAACGGAATGCACCCGCAGTCCTCTTAGCGCGTTGCCTCACCAGGCTCCTCACAGATGGGCTGCTGAGCCCACCGCTCCGTCTGATCTTTACGACGGTATGTGACCACAAATACTGCCGTTCTTCGCTAGGTCGCTTGAACAAACAGCCTGCAACCCCGGAAGCCCCTTTTAGTCGCCTCTTACGACAGGCTGGAGATATTGTAGCCCTATTCTAATCACAGAACTACAGGAACATCATTAAAACCATCTTCACGTCAACCCATTATCGTCCCACTGCTGGGCACGGGTCTTCTCTCAGAATGAGAGAGTTTAGGCCATAGTCCACCGCGCTGACCAAGTGCGAATTGGTGGACTTCACACACCTCCGAGAACTTTTTTTTAAGAGCTCTCGGGTGTATAGGTTTCCTCACGATGTTTTCCTTCACCGAAAAGCAGTGATAATTAATTTCTAATACACACATATATCAGTGGTGCGTGCCTGGGTTTGAACCTCGGACCTCCCAATCGAGAGGGCAAGTTTCAACCATTAGGCTATCACTGCTCTTAAAACCATCTACTATATCATAAATATCTACAATATTAAGTTAGATAAGTAATCACTGTTTGTACATTATGTTTTTATACAATGCATATACTATGTTAATCCCTTGCTTCTAGTAAAAGACAGGTAAAACTCTGACTTGAAAATAATTGTTGTTTGCCAAAATAGAAAAACAAAGATGCATTGATTAATCTATATTTTAATAAGACAAAGACTGTCAATAGATCTTATTGGAGAGAACCATTAAGTAAATGAAAATTTATCAATAGATCCCTGTTTTACAGAATTAGTCAAAAATGGCAAACTAAGCTTGATATTACAGTACATTTCCGATCCGGTGGTAGTGTAAAAAAAAAAATATATGTAACTGACAATTTGTAAGTGCCTCCGTAGGCCTATGCAAAACAAAGACATTTCATTAAGTTTTTTCTAATGCCTATTAAACCATCTTAAAATAAGACTAGTTGGACTGAAGTCGGCCTTGTTCATTACCACTGAGGTCAAGATGGAACACATCTGATAAGTATCCCTTACCACACCCTTCAGATCGGAACCAAAGCCCTTAACCCTGCACTCCGATGGTAGTGTAAAACAAAAATCGGTTGTCTGTAAAGTTGGTTTACTGACTATAGTTGAACATTACAACTCCTAAGAAAATACTGATGGAATTGTTGCATTTATCAAATGAAAATTTTAATTTTATTTGATTGATAGATATTTTGTATGAATATAGAGGTAAATGGAAATCACAATGGGAAAGACATAGGGACAGATAGCAGGAAGCGACTTCATTTTATTCTATGTAGTGATGCAGTCCATCTGATGGCAAGATACCTATATCACTACTTCAAAACAAAAGGGCCACAACTTGAATAGAAGTAATTTTACAGAAGAGCCATTTAAATGGCGGCTTTGCACAGATGTTGCAGCGTAAGTCTGTTAGGTATTTCTTTCTTTTTTGTTTCGTAAGTGTAAGAACTAAAATGTATTCAAAGTAATTTGGGGGACCCGTAACTTTTTCTCCCGCCTAATACCATAGGGAGGAGGGGATGACTGAAAATCAGCGCTGCACAGGATCACGATCCTTGTCAGCAACAGCTGAGTCACACCCTTTTGCCCAGTACTAATAGTCTAAGCTTATGTTGTTGTATTTAAATTATATGTAATCTTTAAGGCAATAAATTTATTATTATTATTATTAAATTCGAAAATACAAAAAAGACGTCAGTAGTGTTTTTATTGCTTAAAGTGTAAAATTCATCGGAATCTTTTTAAATTATGAAAATATAACCGACAAAATTTGAATTTTTACAATAAAATTTTGAATATTTTTGATTTGTGGCCCTTTTGTTAAGTAGTGATATAGACGTAATATATCATATTAAATACTGACTTTTTTAAATTGTTTGTATACAATGTAGTGTTTACTATACTTCTTTGCCCCACATAAAAAAGGGAGGAAAATTCTGTATTACATATTTCGTAACTGTACGGTACAACTGTTCATTTGCTGGGGTCAGCAATTCCATTGGTTGGACGCGAGCGCGCAATTTATTAATTATGTATTTTTGATCAGTTCACAATCAGCTATCAAGTGTGTCGCGTGCTCATTACATCAACTGTCATATCATCAACTAGCAGTTCCCGCGGTTTCACTCGCGTTTATAATAAATATATAGCCTAAAGCCTTCCTCGATAAATGGTCTATTCAACATAAAAAGAACTTTTCAATTCGAACCAGTAGTTCCTGAGATTAGCGAGTTCAAACAAACAAACAAACTCTTCAGCTTTATAATATTAGTATAGATTAGATTAGTACATGGAAAATATAATCAGTGAATCCCAAATCTAATATTTTAACTATCAATCTAATAGTGTATGTAGCAAGTAACATTATTAAATGGTCCTTCGAGCCGGAGCAAGGAACCGTACAGTAACCAATAACTATATGAGTCCACCAATTCGCACTTGGCCAGCGCGGTGGACTATGGCCTAAATCTCTCTCATTCTAAGAGAAGACCCATGCCCAGCAGTGGGACAATAATGGGTTGGCACCAAGGAGGATATCTAGGGTTGGGTAGAGTTGTACTCGGTATAAGACATAGGTTTCCCACAGCTCAGAACCAAAACATTTTATTAAGTTTGTAAAAGTTTTTCCATTTCTAAAAGGATTTTTGCTGTAATTATGTCTTTAGATTGACAAAGTATTTTTCATCAAGGTACATCAGTCGAAAAAAAATATATTTATTTTTTCCCAACTTATTATTACGAAGTATTTTACGCCCACTTTTATTACGAAGTATTTTTTAAATTTTTATAGAACAACACTTATTTATGTAATCTTAGACGCATAAAATACAGTAGTAAACATTATGCTTACGCGTTGATAGTCAAGATAACGGCAAATTAATTTATTATATAATCGTCACTGATAAAATTTATTCAATATTTTAGGAGTATTTGTACTACTTACATAAATAATAAACGCCTTTTTACGCCAGGTTTGAAATAAAATTTAAAATTCGAACACAAGAACACAAAAATCAACAAGAAACTAAACACGGTAATAGTGATGTGCAATAATCATTAATGACCAAGTTGATCTTGAAAAAAATAAAACAAAAAAATCGATAACATCGATTCCAAAGAATCTCGTAGAAAGAAAGCGCAATGACTTAAAACCACGTGGAGCGCCAAGGTCGAATTTATGTTTTCAACTTGTCAAGCGCGGCGTGTGATAAATTAATTCCACGGGCTGTTATCGCCGTACATGTTAGGTAACAATCATCGTTATGATCTTGAACACAAGAGTGAATTTTCCTTGCGCAGCTTGCCCACGCATAGTCGCCAACCCAGGCAATATATCTTAGGCCGTATACTGCCCGTGACAGTTCGTAAACAAACTGGAGCTACCGCAACAAAGAGAGACCATTATTTTTTACAACAAATAACGCACGTAAAGAGTTGCATGTCATTCAGGATGGACGAATAATCTATCCAATACATAATTATATCGATAAGTAAGCATATATTATACTAGATTGCATGAATTAACTGACATAACAAGCAAAAACTCACCAGAAATACACGAATATGCGATACGTAACGCGGAGTCATCTGTAATACGTCTTGCACATATCGATCACTGTCTTGCAGTCTTCAAAAACACCAAGTAAAAAAAAGAAAGAGGTTAGCACCAAAAACCGAGAGCCGATTCTGTCTATCACTTATCACGATAAATCGTTCGGCGTTTATTGATTGGCCGTAAACAAATGCACTGCATGAAAATTAAATAAGTAGATACGTTTTGTGAATCACAATCAAAATAAAAATAATCTGGCAGACGCTGTGTCGACGGCCGCGCCACTGTCTGTCTGCTGTGCTGTCAATATTCGTCAAAACGAAAATGGCGACACCCTCGACAGAATACGATCAGTGCTGGTCTGCTCTTTTGCCCCCTCTCGCTCTAGCTCAGTCGTAAGACAAGGATGGACGCCCGACGTGTTGTCTTCAACCCGACCGGACTGATTTGTGATGTCACGCCCAGCGGCGTAACGTTTTGCGTAATTACACACACACGATAGCTTGTAAACTCGTTTTAATAACTTTAATTTACGATCGTTTCGTATTATGAGGTCGCCGGATGAAAGTGTCGGTCGTAGCATAGGTTAATTGTAGTGCAACTCGCTTGTTATTTAGGGTAATACGTCTTTGCGCATGTTAGGCCCGTCCCACCACTCAATATCTGTCGTAAAAGCGCCTCCTACTTCTTCTTAATTTATTCAGTATTTTTTTCAGATGTACGTCTCGACCCCACTGCATTAATTCGACGCTGGCCTGCAGTCGCATTGCAGTTTGATTAATAATGGAGTTATTTTTAATAAAACTGCTTTTCTTGTTCTCTTTCATTTGTAATTGGCAAAAAGTGGAAGATACGTAATATCTATTTAATCTTGATCATTATTTATTGTCTTCAGTAGGTCTATCATAACAAAAGCTCATTTATGTGATTACAAGTATTTTCATACATAAATCCCTATTATATTAAATCAAGATCAATTTTTCATTTTTAATTTAAAATAAAAAAGAGACAGTAGAAAATTCATATAAATCATTACAATATTATGAAATGCTCATATTTTTTTGTTATTATGTACAAATATAACAGTTGGTAACGTTGTATTAAAATATAAAACGATTGCATCAGACGAAAAATAAATAAAAAATAAAAATAACAGACAAAGCCTCGGTTTACCATAGTATAATTTTTTCAAATGCATATTTGTGTTACCATAAACGACGCTGATTTAGAAGAAACGTAAAAAATATCACACTTAGTAAAAATAATAAATAACAGGGTAAATCGATATTTATAATCCAAATTATTAAGATCGATGTTTATTTATTATCCCACTACTAAGATTATTATCCAGTGACGTTGAATTTAATGTTGCCATAGTTATACAAGACTGTTTTTTATTATTTTTGGAGGCGACATAAATTTTAATCAAAATAATTTCAAAATGATTTTAAATGTTTATGTTACATAAAATTTGTTTTTAATAATATCTTTTTAGTTAATTTCTTGAAATATAAATCTTTCTCTGAATGTCAAATAAGTAACATTTTTGAAATGACAACACTGTGAGCGATTTCCGTCCGTTTTTCTTCAAATTGCGAGTGGAGTGTTCAAATTCAAAACTCATTATTTCAGAGTTAAATCTAATTAATTAACTTTTTGTTTCCTTGCCTTTTTTATAATTCTTTGGTTTTAATAATGGCGGAGAGATCATCAAGATTGTCGTCATATAAAAATGCTGGCCATGGTACGACTGTAAGTATTCTAAATTTAAACACGTGTAGAAATCTTCGTGAACTTTTACAAAGGGGTACTAATTTACGAAAAATGTTTTTTCGTCAATTAGTAGGACAAAATTGAATTCAAAGTCTTTACTTTTGTCGTTCTAGGTTTTATTTCAATTACGTGCTTTTGTATTAATTAAACTCAAACTTCTTACAAACTTTAATTTTAATTTATTGATAAGGTAGGTACATGAAAAATAAACTGTATTAAAAGTAGTCTTTTTTGTAATTAATACTAATAATATTACAATAATAATTACACAACATGTTATTTATTCATGATTACGCTTTAAGTGTAAAGTTATTCCAGTTATAAATTTAATTGAATCCTTTATCACTGCATAGTATAAAACTACGCTCTGGATTTTAGTTGCAGTTGGATGCAGTTTTTTTAATACATTGGTGATTAAGGCGGAAGATTTATATAAGATTTATATATTTATATGTATAATATAATGGAGAAACACTGATAATTTTAGATTTTTGACTTTTAAGCGGCACGAAGTTCGCCGGGTCAAATAATTGAATACATATGGCCTTTTCTGTTCCTTGTCGATTTGATAAATAACGGCGTAGTAATAGATCTCGAAACTTCCTTTAGGCCTGTATTTTTGACGAGCACACTCCTGACAGTAAGTGACCATTGTGACAGACATGTGTAGTCAATCTCAGGTCACTTGGTTGAAACTTGCCCTCAATTGGGAGGTCCGAGGTTCAAACCCAGGCACGCACCACTGATTTATGTGCGTATTAGAAATTAATTATCACTGTTTGTTGCTGAAGGAATACATCGTGATGAAACCTACACACCCAAGAGTTTTTAAAAATGAAGTTCTCAGAGGTGTGTGAAGTCTGCCAATTCGCACTTGGCCAGTGTGGTAGACTATGGCGGAAAACTCTCTTATCCTGAGAGAAGACATGTGCCCAGCAGTGGGACAATAATGGATAGTACCCGAATAGTAGATCTTTACTTAGAATGTCTATGAGCACAGTCCTAACAGTATGTGACCACTGCTGTCCATGAACAGTAATATAAGACACCTGTAATCAATCTCTGATCAGTCCTACTTGAGATAGGCTAGAAATGCCTTGCATTGAGGGTAATGCATCTGTTAAACCTCCAAAGACTTCTTGGATTTTTTTTCTTTTTTTATTTGACTGAAGTAGCAAACGAGCATGCAGTCCACCTGATGGTAAGTGGTCACTGCCGCTTATGGACATCTGTTATCAACTACATACAGAACATAGGTTCTAAGGTCAAACAGATGTGTTGCTACTACCGAGGACAATGATGGTCGCCTCATGTAAAAGTGTGCCAGCAACCACACCCTATTGAAATAGCCCAACCCAAGCTAGAAATAGGTGTTCGGTGGTACTTCCCCGGTCGAACTACACTGGTTCTACCACCTTCAAAAACATGTAAAAAGTACACATAATATGCTGTTTTAAATTCATGTTTGCCATCACACACGTTTCAGTATAACACCCTCAATGTAACTGGTACAAATTATTGGCAAAATAAGGAATCAAGAATTTAAAAATTGCAAATTGTCAGTACTTTTCGTATAAAGTAAATCAATTATTATTTATATTAAGAAACTAAACTTCATTTAATAGTGAATTTGACTAAGTTTCCTTTTATTTTAATTTTGAATATTGACAAAGATTAACAGAATTATTGAAGTACTTATACTATTTGACATTGACATTTATTGATGTAATTATGTGTATTTATATGACATTGTTATTATAATTCTATTGTGAAATATTTAATATAGTTGTAATTTGCACACCTTATTAGGTAGAACATATGAAAATATAATGCTAAATTTAAGACCTATGTACTATGTTCTGGCAAATAAAGTGAATTTGAATTTCATATTGTCCAAAGTAGTACCACCAATTCTTCAATTTAAATCAGTGGTTACCAACCGGTGGTCCCTGGAAGCATCCGAAGTGTTTTGCGAAGCCACTAAAAAGTGTTGTAAAGTAAAAAGTCAATACAATTGACGATCCGCGTGGCGCAGCGGTTACCGTACCGGTCTGACGCGCAATGGGTCCCGGGTTCGATTCCCGGCCAGACAGGTATCTGAATGACAGATATCTGAATCATTCTTGTTCTGGGTCTGGGTTTTTGTGTATTCGTCTTGTGTGTCCATGGTACCCGCGACACAGGAGAAAATCCTACTGTGGGGCTATGAGTGTAGAAAGCAAAAAAAAAATCTCATCGTCCATTTTTTAATAACAGTCAAGTTGCTAACATAACGGCGTCGCCGTGACTGAACCAAGGTTCAGGAGTTAGAAAAAAGTATGCAGATAGCGCATTAAATATTGTTTGTTTTGAACAATGTATGTATGTTTTATTAAAAGAAAAACTTTTAAATTACACTATCATACAGCTGGTGCTCCATGGGTAGACAAATATTTTGCCAAAGGGTCCTTTGTCTCTAAAATGTTAAGAACCACTGATTTAAATCAACCATGATAACTTTCAAGTTATTTTGAACGCATCCATTAAAGGCAAAAAAGGGTTTAATAACCAAGTTGCATTTAAAAGCAATAGCAGGTATTTTGACAAAGACATCTGACATTTTTGACGTTATGTTTTTTTATTCATAGTAAGACATTTAATGTACTATTTCGTTTATTATGTATGTGTTTGTGTCAAATGCATGGTATTGTGTGTAATGTGTTTTTAATTGATTTCATGTATGTTATATGCATTATTTTATATGAGGCGACCATCATAGTCCTCGGGAGTAGCAACACATCTGTGATTGACTTCAGATAGAACCCATGTTCTGTTTGAAGTTGATTACTTATGTCCATGGGCAGCAGTGGCCATTTACCATCAGGTGGACTGAGTGGTCGTTTGCTACTTCAGTCAGTTAAAAAAATAACAATAATAAATATAAGTCCATTATGTCCATGGAATAAATGTATCATAAATTCATCTTTCCAGGATCTCCGTCGCAAACGCGTCGAGCTGAGTGTGACCCTGCGGAAGCAGGCGCGGGATGAGCAGCTCCTGAAGCGCAGAGCCCTGTCTCCGGAGGCCAGCGATGAGGTGCCACAGGAAAACGAGAAGGTTTTCACTCCCGCTGAGATTGTTGAAGGTATACCTTTTTATATTTAGTTGTCTGCGTGAGGAAGATAATGTTTTTTTGTGTATGTATCAGCATTGCCAGATGTGCTCTTTTTGGATGGTCACCAAATCTGTACAAATTTAAGTTTTAATGAAGTTTGTCGACCAAAAAAACTAACATCTCTCAAGCCCCGAAATCTCATGTGCTGAAGGGCCCTAGCATAGTAAACTTAGCAAAACTTATTGGTCATCACCAATTTCTTACTTGTACAGTACAGTACAGTGTAGAAAGCCTATATTACTTATGGTGGTAGAACCAGTGTAATTCGACCGGGGAAGTACCACCGCCACACCTATTTCTAGCGTGAAGCATTTCTTGCGCGAGATGTAAGGGTGTGGTTGCCGGCACACTTTTATATGAGACGGCCATTATACTCCTCGGGAGTAGCAACGCAGTAATTGACTTCAAATGGAACCCATGTTTTGTATGAAGTTGATTACAGATGTCCTTGGTCAGTGACCACTTACCATCAGGTGGACTGCATGCTCGTTTGCTACTTCAGTCAGATAAAAAAAAACTGCTATAAATTAAATCCCATGTCACCCAGGCCTCAACTCCCCCGACCTGGCCACGAAGACGGCCGCAGCCCGCGCGGCCCGTCGCATGCTGTCCAGAGAGCAGAACCCACCCATCACCGTCATGGTCAACGCTGGTGTCATCAGGCCACTGGTCAAGGCTCTCAGCAGGGACGACTGGTATGTATAGCGTAGCCATGTCACCCAGGCCCCCCTGACCTGTTGTCAACAAAAGTGCCTTGGGAGGGCACTTTATCAATTTTGATGGGATCAAATGAAGGGCGATTTCACACTAAAGAAGCAAAAGCTTGTGAAGTGAAACTTCTTTATCGGGGTTGGAAAAAAAATTAGTGTAACATTTTTTCGTTACGCGCCATCTTTTTCCGTTACGCGCCATATTTTTTTTCCGTTACGCGCCATCTTTTTCTTATCCCTACCACGCGTGATATTAGATACATTATTATAGATTAGATTATTAGATAAAGTTTAATAAAAGCCTTTTATTAAACTTTATCTAATTTAACTTTATTTAACCAATTTCTGTAAAGTTGCATATAGTAAATTATTTTTTGAAAAATAACGTCATAAAGAAGTTTCACTTCTTACGAGTTACGCTAGTACACGCACACATTTTTGTTTTATTTGAATGAAGTAGCAAACGAGCATGCAGTCCGTCTGATGCTAAGTGGTCACTGCCGCCCTGCGACATCTATAATCAACTTCATACAGAACATGGATTCCATCTGCAGTCAATCACAGATGGGTTGCTACTCCCGAGGACTATGATGGTCGCCTCATGTGAAAGTGTGCTGAATCTCAATACTCGTCCTTGGACTTCTTGAGTAGCCTTAATTTGAAAGACTAGTCATTTTGAACGCCGGGTGCGTTCAAAATAAAATATAAAAAGAGGTTTAATTAGCTAAACCGCATTTAAAAGCAATAGCGGGTATTTTGACAAAGACACTTGACATTTCTGACGTTATGTGTTTTCATAGTAAGGCATTGAATGTTTTATTTCGTTTATTATTGTGATTGTAACAAATGCACGGTAGTGTGTGTAATGTGTTTTTAGTTGATTTTATGTATGCTTTAAGTATTATTTGAAAAAAACTACCACTATAACCGTGCGAAATTTCATACTAATCTGTCCACGGCATATTACTTAAAAATGCTTCACTAGTTTTTGCTTCACGTATTAATATATAGATAAGAGAATTATATATTTGTCCACAGTCAAGACTTGCAATTCGAAGCTGCGTGGGCGCTCACCAATATCGCGTCTGGCACCCATGACCATACAATGGCAGTTGTTGATGTAAGTATCCATACTAAAAAAACTTTGTTAATAGATGGCGTTAGTGAAACTCATTTGCAAGTTCTGAATCATGCTATCAAATGCTAATGTTCATTCCCTTTCACCGTGCGGTTGAAGCCGCGGGTAATCCCTAGTTTATTATAACTGTTGGCTACTGTCGTTCTGTTTGTTGAAAGATCAACCAAATATATTTAACTAGTCACCCGTCGTATCGGTCGAAATTCGACCGTAATTTTAATTAAAAATCTAAACTTCATATAGTTCTTTATAATTTTTCATAGTAAGACATTGAATGTTCTATTTCGTTTATTATTTATGTGTTTGTGACAAATGCACGGTGGTGTGTGTAATGTGTTTTTAGTCGATTTTATATATTTCGTATGCATTATTTAAAAAAAAAATTAACATTCTGCATTCCTTCTCTACGTCCACTATAGCCATGCAAAATTTTATACTAAACCTCCCTCGGCGTATTATATAAAATGCACCACAATTTTTTGCTTTACATATTAATATTTACATACATATATTGGGGGGTTTCTCAATGCCTTTACTGAACTATAATTCGCTACTACGCATTTTCTTCCAGGGCAACGCAATCCCTCCTCTAGTCTCCCTCCTCTGCCGCACCGGCGTAGTGGGCGAGCAGTGTGCCTGGGCCCTCGGCAACATCGCCGGCGACGGGGCTTCGCCCCGCGACGCGGTACTGTCCGCCGGAGCCCTGCCAGCCCTGCTACCGATGTTGACTCCGAGCACGCCGCCCAGCCAGCTCAGGACGGCCACGTGGACGTATAGTAACTTTTGTAGGTGGGTAGTTGGAATTTCTCTCTCGTCAACACATTATTGTCCCAAGTCTTCTCTCAGAATGAGTTTAGGCCATAGTCCACCGCGCTGGCCAGGTGCGAATTGGTGGACGGCTGAAAAAGTTGAAGGTAAAATTTATTAATGTAATTTCTTATTAAATTTTGCAAAAAATATACTAAATTTTTTATAATTGTAAGCAACTGAGTGGCAGAATACGCATTAAAAATGTTTGATAACCAACTGTACTTATGTTACCTTATTTGCAAATAATTTTATTTGACGTGACAATTGATAGAAATAATTTTAGAAAACTAAGTGTATCAATAGGTCAATAGGTATTCCCAGAGCGCTATGACATGGGGTTCTTCAAGAAAGGTGCGAAAAGAGCTCCTTCGAGGCCGGCGATGCATTGGCGACTCCTCTGGTGTTGCGAATGTCCATAGATCTGAAGTCAATTACAGATGCCTTGCTACTCCCGAGGATGGTCGCCTCATATAAAAGTGTGCCGGGCAACCACACAGAATAGGTGGAAATAGGTACACTTCTCCGGTCGACCTACACTTGTTCTACCACCAATAAAAATACATTTTTCACTGACGGGGGTACAACCCACTATTGTCCCACTGCTGGGCACGGGTCTCCTCTCATGAAGAGAGAGTTTTAGGCCATAGTCCACCGCGCTGGTCAAGTGCGAATTGGTGGACTTCGAGAACTTGTGTGTAGGTTTCCTAACGATGTTTTCTTTCACCGAAAAGCAGTGAATTAATTTCTAATACGCACATAAATCAGTGCCTGGGTTTGAACCTCGGACCTACCGATTAAGAGGGCAAGTTTCAAAAATTAGGCTTCTTGATCTTAACTGACACAACTTACTATTTATATTTATAATATTTTTTTAGTTGTTCACATGTTATTTTCTATTCTCAGGAACAAGAATCCATTAGTGAAATTCGACCAAGTCGCCCCCGCGCTGCCCTACATATCGGAGCTTCTAGAAATTGCCGACCAAGATGTCTTAGGTATGTATTAATTGGATCGCTTAGTAATTATTTTTAAAAATGGTGAGCACTACATTGTTTTTTTTAATAATGATTATTCTTTCAATTGATGGATTGGTTTGAGTACTGAAGCTTACATGCAAGCACTGACTTATTAACTTATTCAATCACTTACTCTCTGAACTTACTCAAATTGAATACTCACTTAGTCACTCATTCAAAATCACTCGGTCAGTCAGACAGTCACTCACACTCGCTCAGTCATCCAATCAGTCACAGTCACTCACTCAGTAAGTCCCAGCGGAGTGACCGAAATAAACGGAGTGACCGGAATGGGCGGAGTGACCTGAATGAGTGAAGTGACTGGAGTGAGTGGAATGAAGAGAGTGAGCGGAGTGAGTAGAATGAACGGAGTGACCGGAGTGAGTGGAATGAACGGAGTGAGCGGAGTGACTGGATTGAGAAGAGTGACCGGAGTAGAATGATTCCGCTCTTTGCAGTCACTCCGCTCACTCCATGTGAGCGAAGTGACTGCATAGAGCGGATTGAATGGAGTGAGCAGAGTGAATGGAGTGAGCGGAGTGAATGGAGTGAGCGGAGTGAATGGAGTGAGCGGAGTGACTGAAGAGAACGGAGTGAGTGAGCGGAGAGACAGGAGTATCGGCATGAGTGGAGTGACCGGGATGAGTGGAGTGAGTATCGGAATGAAAAGTATTAAAATTATTACAAAAATATTAAATTACCCTTCCAGCCGACGCATGCTGGGCACTCTCATACCTAACAGACGGCCCGAACGAGAGGATCGAGGGAGTGCAAACGACGAAGAACCTCCTCCCTCGGCTAGTGAAACTGTTAGACCACAAGTCCCCCGCCGTGAGGACCCCGGCCCTCCGCGCTGTGGGGAATATGCTCACTGGCTCTGATGAACAGGTGGGTAGATTTGAATTTATAACTACCCGCGTGACGGAGCGGTCATAAAAATAAGAAAAAAATCTTGTCCGGGGGTAGAAAGAAAATTAGAGAGGAACGAACATGCAGTCCACCTGATGGTAAGTGGTCACTGCCATGAACATCTATAATCAACTTCATACAGAACATGGGTTCTGTCCGAAGTCAATCACACATGCGTCGCTACTCCCGAGGACTATGATGGTCGCCTCATGAGAAAGTGTGCCGGCAACCACACCTTTCTATCGAAACGCAAGAAATGCTTCATGCTAGAAATAGGTGTGGCGGTGGCACTTCCCCGGTCGAACTACACTGGTTCTTACACCTTGAAAATAAAGTAATAGTAGGCGCAGTTAAATTCCGTTATCTATGGTTCTTTATGATCCTAGTTTGTTTATTTTTAATTTTGAAAAGCATTAACCATAGGGGTCGGAAAGTAGAATTCTTAATTTGTTTGTTATTTGAGCTACTTTAGATAACTTGAAGTCGGTCCTTCCTCTTCTTTTTTATGCTAAAATATGTATATTTGTTATTAATTATGTTGCTACAGCTAGCACAAAGTCTATGCCTATAATTGTAATGACATTATGACTAACCCTTCATGTATCCCGGGAAGGACATCGGTATGTGTGGTCGCATACCGTTGTAAAGACTAGACGGAGCGGTGGGCCCAGCCGCCCATCTAGGAGGAGCCCGATGGGGCAACGCGCTCAGAGGATTCCGGCAGCGGTCCTGTGGTCCTTTATAGCGCCGGGGACGGCCACCGGGGGGGTTTTAGTGCGGTAAAAATCCCACATAACCCTGCCTCGCTCCCACGGCGTCGGGTACCTTTTGATTGTTTCTTCGAAAACAAAAAAGCTTTTCATGTACTCTTTGTTTTTGTGAAATGTATTAACGTGCATCATGTTGGCGTTCAATAAAATAAATAATTTCTTGTTTTTCACTGACGGACAGGTGCCTAGAGGTGGGTTGCCTGGCCTCTATCTCCACGCTGCTCCAGTCCGGCAAGCCCTTATTAGTGAAAGAGGCGGGGCGGCCAGCACAATAAAATAAATAAATCTGTTGTTGTTCACAGACGGACAAGTGCCTGGAGGCGGGGTGCCTGGCGGCCATCGCCACGCTGCTCCAGTGCGGCAAGCCGTCGCTGGTGAAGGAGGCGGCGTGGGCGGCCAGCAACGTGCTGGCGGGCACGGCCGCGCAGATCCAGCTCGCGCTTGACCGGTCGCTGCTCCCACCGCTCATACGGGTGCTCAGCGTCGAGGATATCAAGTGGGTAGTTGGGAATATCTTTCTACCCTCAGATGAATTTATGGGCTTTTATAATAAATCATTATGCTCTGGTATATTTCCTAGCGTGTGGAAGGATTCACTGGTAATACCATTGTTGAAAGGCGTTGATTCAAATATTGTTCAAAATTATAGGCCTATTTCCATTATAAATGTATTTTCTAAAGTCATTGAAACATTAGTATATCCTGTTCTTGCTTGGCATCTTAAAAGGCTTCTTATGCCAGAACAGCATGGATTCGTAAAAGCAAGATCTACTACGACAAACTTAGTATCCTTTGTTGAGGACCTTGCTGAGGCAGTTGACCGCGGACAGTCTATCGATGTAACTTGCACTGACTTCAGCAAAGCTTTCGACAAAGTAAACCACAATATCTTGCTGAGAAAGCTTTCATCATGCGGAATAGCTGGTATTTTGCTTCAATGGTGCAGATCATACTTACAAAATCGAAGATCTATAGTAGTTATGGGGGGTTACAAGTCTGAACCATTTGATGCACTTTCTGGTGTTCCTCAGGGCTCACGTTAGGGCCCCTTGCTTTTTAATTATCTTATCAACGACATCAACTCATGTTTTGTACATTCCAAATTTTACATGTATGCCGATGACTTGAAATTTTTCAAAGAAGTGAATTCAGTAGAAGACAGTGTTTTACTTCAGAGGGATTTGAATAGTCTCGTATCATGGTGCCGGCTAAATGGTATGGATCTTAATGTTCAAAAGTGTAAGAAAATGTGCTTTACTAGGAAAAAAACATCTGTTTCTCGATCATACCACATAAGCGGCGTGACACTAGAGGAGACTGACATTATACGTGATCTGGGAGTTTTTCTGGATAGTAAATTACGCTTCAACGTTCATATCAATCATATCGTTAACAAATCATTTAAAACTCTAGGTTTTGTTTTGCGGAATTGTAAAGAGTTCAAAAATCTAAGTACTAAGATCGCAATATACACCTCTCTTGTGCGCAGTGGACTCGAATACTGCAGCGTGGTGTGGAACCCGCACTACGATGTATACAATAAACGTTTAGAAAGAGTTCAGAAACGGTTTCTATGGCACTTAGTCTACAGTTGTAACTTAGCCAAATTACTATATAACTACGAAGACCGGTTACGTTATTTCGGTTTAGCATCTCTTTTTCACCGTAGAAAGCTGCTGGATAACATGTTTCTGTACAAACTAATTAACGGACATATCGATGATTCTCACCTGCTCTCTCAAATTAAAATATCTGTATTCAGAAATTTGCCCAGGCATATGAAGTACACACCTTTTGTAGCAAAATCTGCTAAATCTAATTTAGGCCAGAATTCCCCCTTAAATAGATTAGTCACAAACTATAATATACTTCACAATATCCACACTATTATCGCTCCAAGTAACTTGTCAGAAAGAATGGTGTCAAAGCCTCGAAGCATCATTGATATTTTCTCTAATAGCATTTATTCCTTTAAAAATAATGTCAGTATTTTTTTAACTTAATTAATTATATTGAATATTACTTTGACTTATACCAAAGTTCAAATTTCAATGTCAAATTATATATAATTCTTATTATTTTTTACTTTTTAATCATTTTAATTGTTTTATCAAATGTATAGTTATAATAATAGTCAACCATCTCAACCAATATTATGTTATTTTTTTTTTATTGTTAATTTTATGTTGTTGTCCTAATTGCATTGTTGTTTGCGCCTATAATTAAGGTAACACTTTTATGTCATATGAGGTTTTGTAACTATACTTATTGTTAGTATTTTCCTTGTTGGCGTAACGTTTTAAATAAATAAATAAACTTCCTGTTGAAATCAGAAATTTGTCAATGAATAAGTTCAAAGCATTGATTAAGATTAAACCACAGTACTACTATATTCTAACTTCTTACAAATGCACGAAACGCACGTTGTACCTACGCCCCACGATTTCGGTATGCACTCGGTACCCAACAGCTAGCGAATGTGCCGTAGTGGCGAGCGGGCGATGTGACGTTTTTTAAGCAGTGGATCTTTTTATTTAAATAATAATGTAGCGAAGAGCAGTTGTAAACTATATTAGGCTGCTTTTGATTGCTTTAATTGTGCATAAACACATCCAGTGTTAATAAGTTTTATTTTGGTCGGTAAAATATTATTCAGTGGTAAATTTATAACTATTATTTGTGTACGATTTATTATTAAGTCTCATAAATATTAAAAGACGCATTTTTACCATAATCTACTGAATAAAATACATAATAAGTAAGAAAGAAAGTCAAGTATACAGATGTATTAAAATACTTTAGGAGGGTAGCCCTAACGCGAACTCTCGTCCAGCGCGTCTGTAGGTATAAAATTCAAGGACACGACAGAGTTAGACTACTGTATGATATAATTACTGTGATTAAACTCTGCCGTAAAGCGTATTTTAAAATATCTGATTACATAGAAGACAAAACAGCTTGGGACTGAGCAATAATATACATTACTATAGTATATTTAATAAATGTCAAAGTGTAGCGTATCTTGCCAAACAGGGATCTCTTTTACTGAACTGTAAGGCAAGATACTGGAGCTAACTTTCATTACCATGTAAAAAAAACATGATTGTAATTATATTAAATATATATATATAACGAAGAGAATGCGTGACATCAGGATGGTCGGAGGTCTTCATTACTGTCACAGGAGTAAACTTCTTCGATTTATTCACACTTGAGGTGGTCCGATCGCTTCGACGGTTAAACAAGAATCTTTTTCTACCGGCGTTCGCTCGCCTTTTTATAACAATGTTTGGTGAGGTGGCAATAACAAATTTATGGAGGGTAATTAAATTACAATTCTAAAAATCATTAAATATTGCTAATTCAATAAACAAATAATTTTCGATCTCTAAACTAACTAAAATAATTATTATTGGCGACGTGTTTTTCATAAACACGCGGTGTCGCGCCGACATATATATAAATAAGAAAAAAGACAAACCCGCTGAGTTACTTGCCGGATCTTCTCAGTTGAGGTCGTGTTCTGATCCGGTGGTAGTGTAAGAAAAAAAATGTAACTGACAATTTGTAAGTGCCCCTGCAGGCCTATACAAAATAAAGATATTTCATTTCAAACAGTTTTTTATCGAATTGAAAGTGGGTCTCGTCTACATTGTTGTCCCACTGCTGGGCACGGACGGGCCTTCTCTCAGAATGAGAGAGTTTTAGACTGTAGTCCACCCCGCTGGGCCAAGTGCGAATTGGTGGACGTTAGTTTTTTTATCTGCATACTAAAGTGGGTATTAGTTTTTATCTGCCTACCTTCAGACGAATTTTTTATCTGATTTAAGTGGCAAACGGACATGCAGTCCGCCTGATGGTAAATAATCATTCTGTATAGAATAGAGGTTCTAACTGAAGATGCGTTGCTACTCCCGAGGACTAAGATGGTCGGCTCATACAAAAGTATGTCGACCACACCCTTCCATCGAAACGCAAGGAATGATTCAACGCAAGAAATCGAAATAGGTGTTTTGGGTGAGCTAGTTATATATTTGAAAGGTGGTGGAATCAGTGTAGTTCGACCGGGGAAGTACCACCGCCACACCTATTTCTAGCGTGAAGCATTTCTTGCGGAGATGGAAGGGTGTGGTTGCCAGCACACTTTCACATGAGGCGACCATCATAGTCCTCGGGAGTAGCAACGCATCTGTGATTGACTTCAGATAGAACCCTTGTTCTGTATGTATCATTCTCATCTCATTTGCTACTTCATTATTATAAAAAAAAAATACTTGTTTTTTTTTATCTGACTGAAGTAGCAGATGAAAATGCAGTCCACTTGATAGTAAGTGGCCACTGCTGCCCGTGGACGTCTGTACTCAACTTCATACAGAACATGGGTTCTATCTGAAGTCAATCACAGGTGCGTTGCTTCCCGCGGACTATGACGGTCGCCTCATGTGAAAGTGTGGCGGCACAACACTCTTCCATCTCGCCCAAGAAATGCTTTACGCTAGAAATAGGTGTGGCGGTGGTACTTCCCCGGTCGAACACTGGTTCTACCACCTTCAAAATCATATAAGTAAATATATTAAAATATTTCCAGATGCCAGAAGGAAGCAGCGTGGGCCATAACGAACCTCTGCCTGGGCGGCGCGCCCGAGCAGTTAGACCAACTCATGCAGTCGGGCTTCCTGGAGCCCTACTGCACCCTGCTGGCCGCGCCCGACCACCGCGCCGTCACCATCGTGCTGGATGGACTTACTAATCTTATGCTGGTGAGTACATTGAGGTATTTAATGAAAAAAAGGTTTTTTTTTTTTTTTTATTTGACTGAAGTAGCAAACGAGCATGCAGTCCACCTGATGGTAAGTGGTCACTGCCGCCCATGGACATCTGTAATCAACTTCATATAGAACACACAGATCACAGATGCGTTGCTACTCCCGAGGACTATGATGGTCGCCTCATGTGAAAGTGTGCCGGCAACCACACCCTTCTATCGAAACGCAAGAAGTGCTTCACGCTAGAAATAGGTGTGGCGGTGGTACTTTCCCGGTCGAACTACACTGGTTCTACCACCTTCAAAGGTGAAAATAGAATGAGCTATTTGACAGGTTTTTAAAATCCATTTTATATTATCTGCTAAATAATATAAAATAGAAGTTAAGGAACCCAGTAAAAGTTGTTTTTTTTTTAATTTTGGTACATATTTGCTGAAAAATATCAAATTAAAAATTCAATATTTAAATGGCGCGCAAAAACGCTACTTTGACAATATGGCGGGTTGGTGACGTCACTTGCCTGTATTGTCATCTGTGGCTCATATCATCCACATACATTTGTTGTAAACAAAAAACGAAAGTTTACAAGCAAGTGACGTCATCATAAACCCGCCCAATCAGGAGCATCTTGTGTCACGTGACAAACGTTTAAAAAAATTCATTTTTATTTAAGGATTTTTAAATAAATTTAATTATAATTTACAACTTATGTTAATAAATAACCATTCTTAAACTCATATACTGATAACAGTAATTGACACTTAATTTTTCGCATTGTCAAATAGCCTATTGTGTTGCCATATATTCCTCGAACAACGTTGTATCGTAAAAATTGCTATGCATGTGTTGCAAAATATATAACGAAGTGGATGTGAAATGTGACGTCAGGATCGTCGGGAGTCTTCATTACTGTCCATTCTTGAAGATTTCAAGTAAAACACAGCAGTAAACTTCTTCGATTTATTCACAATTGAGGAGGTCCGATCGCTTCGACGGTTAAACAAGAATCTTTTTTTACCGGCGTTCGCTCGCCTTTTTATAACAATGTTTGGTGAGGTGACAATAACAAATTTATGGAGGGTAAACTAAATTACAATTCTTAAAATCACTAAATATTGCTAATTTAATGAATGTTTGTTCATTAAATTTTCGATCTTTAAACTTTTTTTTTATCCGACTGCAGTAGCAAACGAGCATACAGTCCACCTGATGGTAAGTGGTCACTGCCCAAGGACATCTGTAATCAACTTCATACAGAACATGGGTTCTATCTGAAGTCAATCATAGATGCGTTGCTTCCCGAGGACTATGATGGTCGCCTCATGTGAAAGTGTGCCGGCAAGCACACCCTTCCATCTCGCGCAAGAACTGCTTCACGCTAGAAATAGGTGTGGCGGTGGTACTTCCCCGGTCCAACTACACTGGTTCTACCACCTTGAACGTTGAATGCATGTTTGCTACCACAATCTTATGAACAAAATGTTAATATTTTCTAGGCGGCGTCCAAGTTCGGCCAAGTGGAGCCCCTCTGCTTGAAACTGGAAGAAATCGGTGCGCTCGACAAGATAGAAACTCTGCAGGAACATGAAAACGAACAGGTACAGTGTTGTGCCCACTGCTGGGCACTACCCATAAGTGGGAAGCCTTTTTTGTTCTCGAGGGGGAAACCTTCAAAAGGTACCCGACGCCGTGGGAGCGACGCAGGGTTATGTGTGATTTTTACCGCACTAAAACCCCCCGGTGGCCGTCCTCGGCGCTATAAAGAGGACTCCGGGATCTCCAAAGGAACGCAACCGGGATCCTCTGAGCGCGTTGCCCCATCGGACTCCTCCCAGATGGGCGGCTGGGCCCATCGCTCCGTCTAGTCTTTACGACGGTATGCGACCACACATACCGCCTTCCTTCCCGGGATCGTCTGGCCGAACAGTTCAAGCTCCCACTTTTGCGGGCGGCTAAAGCCTAGCACTTGGTAATAGAATTACCTTTAGATAGTAGATGGTCATAAATAACCTAAGACTATTATATGTAGCCTATATATAGGCATGATATCCTATAGAGCAGTGATAGCCTAATGGTAGAAACTTGCCCTCTCAATCGGGAGGTCCGAGGTTTAAACCCAGGCACGCACCACTGATTTATGTGCGTATTAGAAATTAATTGTCACTGCTTTTCGGTAAAGGAAAACATTGTGAGGAAACACCCGAGAGTTCTTTAAAAAAAAGTTCTCGGAGGTGTGTGAAGTCCACCAATGCACTTGGCCAGCGCGGTGGTCTATGGCCTAAACTCTCTCATTCTGAGAGAAGACCCGTGTCCAGCAGTGGGACAATAATGGGTTGTACCCCCATATAAGCGTCGCCAGGGGGAATGGCGCTTGTTTTTAGTTAAAAAAAACGAGCAGCTCGTCTCGACCCGTGCGAGCTTCGTACTGTCGTACCATATACATACATTAAGCAAACGCTCGGCCGCTCTACATGGTAGGCGGAGTCGGTGTTAGGTTTTTCGTTACGGAATTTCTTGATCGGTCGCCGCGCTTTGTTCTATATTGTGTAGTGATAAAATACGTTCATTTATTGTTATTTTTTCAGATCTACAGGAAAGCCCTCCATCTCCTAGACACGTATTTCATGGACCAAGAGGACCAGAATGCACCGGAGGCCTCCGCAGAGGAGTTCCAGTTTGGCATGAACCAGCCGCAGAATATCAACTTTTAAACTTAAAAGTTAACAGCCGGGTCAAAACATAGTCGATTTTTTAATTAATGTAATTTATTATTATTTTAAACCATGTGGGAATGCTATCGGAAACAGGTTAGAGTTTTAAACACACATGCATAATTCAATAAACGCATAGGGCCGCCTTTATCAGTGTATTTATCATTATTTGTCTGCGACTCCATATTATTTTACGTAGGTGGGCGTAGATTATCGGGCGAGGAGAATATAAATCCGTGCGTAATTAACAATGTTCTATTATATTAACTCACAACAGTTTAAAGGCATCTTCTAATATATAAAATTCTCGTGTCACAGTTCTTGTTGCCATACTCCTCCGAGACAGCTTGACCGATTTTTACCAAATTTTATATGCTTATTCAGTAGGTCTGAGAATCGGCCAACATCTATTTTTCATACCCCTTAAGGGTTGTCCATCCTTAACATTTTTTTTATTTTTTATATGGCAAAACAACGTTTGTCGGGACAGCTAGTAAATTGATGTAATAACACAAAATTCATAGCAGATTTTCAAATTCATGTGAATAATTTATACCAAATAATTATAATTAACTAGCTGTGCCCGCGACTTCGTCCGCGTGGAATAGTTATTTTGGGCATAATTTATTTTTGCAAACAACATACTCAGCTTTATAAATTATAGCTTTTACCCACGACTTTGTCGACGTTGATACAACTCTTAACTAATTTCGACCGAATTTGATTATCTTGAAAACGGTTCTAGTGAGTTATCTTAAAAGATAGACATATACTGTCGCGGACATTTTTTTTAGACCATTTCAAGAGAAATAATTCTTTCATACACATATTTTTTGTATCTTGTACCGTTTTCGCAGCGCACGCAACGGAAGTCCTCAAGGATGAATAATTTTCCCCGTTTTTTCACATTTTCGATTATTTCTTCGCTCCTAATAATTGTAGCGTGATGTTATATAGCCTAAAGCCTTCCTCGATAAATGGTCTATTCAATACAAAAAGAATTTTTAAATTCGAAACAAACAAACAAACAAACAAACAAACTCTTCAGCTTTATATATTAGTGTAGATTACCAGTGATCATAAAAATGTATGAGAAATAAAAGAGTATGGGATGGAGAACAGTTCTTAAAGGCTTTTGGGCAACAAGTAGACAATAAAAAATGATCACAAGATGCATAATTTAGTGAAATTTCATTAAACAAGAATTTGTATTTTTACTCCTGGTTCATAGAAAAACATATTTCTAATAGTTGCTTGTAGCGTATAAATCAATTGAATTGTTAATTTTAATTTGTATTAGGAAAGCCTAATTTATTAATACTAAGCTCAATTTATATTGTATTCGTTTTTAGTTGTTTATGTTGTACAATTTTGCTCATTAAGTTATTTTAAAAATTTAACATTTCGTCTCTTTACAAGAAGAACGTGTTCTCGTGAAAAATACTATTTTTATTGGAGGCCTTTTGTGGAGTTACACAAAATAAAATTCCTTGAAATTATCAAGGACTTACAAAGATTTAATACAATCATTATAAATATTACATACTGACAGAGCAGTGATAGCCTAATGGTTGAAACTTGCCCTCTCAATCGGGTCCGAGGTTCAAACTCAGGCACCCACCACTGATTTATGTGCGTATTAGGAATTAGTTATCACTGCTTTTAGGTGAAGGAAAATATGAGGAAACCTACACACCCGAGAGTTCTTGAAAAAAAAAAGTTCTCGGAGGTGTGTGAAGTCCACCAATTCACACTTGGCCAGCGCGGTGGGCTATGGCCTAAACTCTCTCATTCTGAGAGAAGACCACCTGTACTCCACCCACTGACTTAGCGGCAAATTTAGAAAAAAACTTGATAATTATGAAGTTTAACACAAAAAAAGGTCAACTTGTACATACCACGTTTTTGTAGTAAAGAGGCGATTTGTTTAATGTTTAGAGTAATAATTTAACGCCTATCTAGATAGTATAAACATTTAATCTCCTTAGGGGTGGAATTTGAAACCTTTCGTGTGCTATCTTCATAAAATAAATCTTCCCAAAATTCATCATTATAGCGTTTTTAATATACAGGTAGTTTAGATTTGCGGTTTTTATATTCAAATGCACTGAAAAGAATAAATTATATTAGTAATCAAATACATCGTTTTGTTGCATCGTACAGTTTTCAATCATACAAAAGCTTAACGCGAGATTGTTCACGAAACCACACACCTAGATCTGAGTAAATGTATGGAAAATCTCGCGACATACATCATTTGATTACTACAAATTCTATTTTATTTTGTTCAGTACATTGGAATAAAAGCTTATTGTAAAAATATTTTTTTAATATTATTTTATTTTCCGTTACGATTCGTTTAGGGGCTGTCCATTAATCATGTTTGGCTCGAAAGGGGGGGGGGGGGAGAGGTCCATAAAAAATCACGAAATGTCACAAGGGGGGAGGGAGAGTAAAGTACTATATCACGTGTACTTATTTTTTCGGCAAGCGTGCGATACTCAACCGAAAAGCGGCGTTACATGTATTTATTTTTAGTCAAACGCGTACAATATATAATATAAAATTAGATGATACTTATACCAGTGTTTTTTACAAACAAAAAAATAGATTCCTTGCAGGTACGAATAACACGTGACATAGGGGGTGGGGGGAGGGGTAGTCTTAAACCTCACCACGTATCACCAAGGGGGAGGGCGGGTCAAAAAATGCCAAAAAAAAACATCACGTGATTAATGTATGGCCCCTTATGTACTTCGAAATATTGGCACAAATAAGTTCGTTCTACGGCATCGGTATGCAATAAACGAATTAAAATCGCATATTAAAATATTCCCTGCAGCAGTCGAATTTGGAAAAAGCTTTATGAAAGTACAGCACAAAGAATTTATTATATTCCACCCATAAGGAGATTAAGTTTGTATGTTGCTTGTGTTACCTATATGTTGTGTTACTTATCTGTGCGGGCCAAGGCACGGGCCTAAGCTTGTATTTTATGTATAACACGTATTTATTTCGATCAATTGGAGAAATTATATAACAAAAAATATAACAGCGACATCTGTCGAGTTTATAACTTTATGGGCGCGTTCCAGAAGACGCTCACAAAGCCCTAAACGCCCAAAACGTTACACAAGACGACCGCGGTCGTTGCGGTCGCGGCGAATACGTCACTCATGACGTCATGACTTACCACGGGACGCTCACGACGACCCATCTAATAAGGTGGGTGGAAGTGATCTACTAGAGATTATGTCAGTAACACTCACAAGCTAATAGAACGGAAAAAAACTGCGGTCGTGAGCGTTGTGAACGTTTAATGGAACGCACTTTATTTCCTGTTTCAAGTTTAAGTTGTCAAAATAGATAGAAATAATTTGAAGAATAGCTTGTACTGAACAATGTCAATTTTGATTACAGGGTTAAATTAAGGCTGGTCCGAATTTTTAAATAAATGTGATAAGTAGGTGTAGGTTTTTATGATTAAAGTATTATTTTGCAATTTTGTCTTTTATTTGACTAGTTTCCGGCTCCGCCTGCAAGGGCCATGTTTGAGGTAACATGTTTAGGGTAGAAGAGTCCTCGAATGGAGACCACGTTTGGGCAAAAGGAGTACAGGTCGCCCCCAGACCAGGTTGACTGATGACCTGAAGACGGCGGGTAACCGCTGGATTCAGATGGCTCAGGACCGGTCGAAGTAGCGCAGATTAGGGGAGGCCTATGTCCAGCAGTGGACTTGCAAAGGCTGATGGATGGATGGATGGATGTTTTTTCACGTACTCAACTATGTGTCAATTTTTCATCAGAATCAAAGTAGATCACAGGCGCAATATTTAAAAAAATACTAGTTGTTTCCCGCAGCTTCGCCCGCGTTAACAAAAATCGATTGTCCCGTGGGAATAAGATATTTTCCCACCGTAAAAAGTATCCTATATGTTAATCCAGAGTGTCAGCTAACTCCCTACCAAATTTTATGAAAATCGGTCCAGCGTTTAGACGTGAAGAAGTAACAAACACACAAACTTTCGCCTTTATAATTTTAGTTCGAAGTATGATTAGGCTGTGTCCCCAGTAGGCAAACTGTTCGCGGCCGACTGAATTTGCAACGTTTCGGCTTATTCCGCCCTGCTATATAAATGAAATGGAGTGTCCAAAGTTTGCTACTTTGCGTTCACTGTACGCTGTAACACTGCCTGCAATGCTTTGAAAGTACTTAGTATAGGAAGGAAAGTATCAAATCAAAATCTATTTATTGGTGTGCGTATGCATTGAGTGAGCACCCTTTAAAAATCTTTAAAGCTTACTGTGGTATCAAGCATTTGCTCATATTGTTTCATCCTCCTACAAATGTATTTGATATTAAACGTATTTTACAAATGCTGGTTTAACTATGCCGTTTATCTATTTATTATGTCATAGAAATAATTCGTGAGCGTTACCCTAGCAAGAAATTAACACCTATGAGTGGGACAAATAATTAGTGCTCAATCTGCTGTAAATGTGCGCCGAATAAAAAAAGTGTGCATGTTGTAGTTTTGAAAAAAAAAACGGAAAAACGATTCTAAACTAATCGGAGAGTAAAAAATTGCGTATGAGCAGATAGCTTTAAAACGACAACACGCACATTTTTTTTATTCAGCGCACATTTACAGCAGATTGAGCATTAATTATTTGTCCCACTCATATCACTAGGTGCTACTTTCTTGCTGGGATAACGCTCACAAACAATTCACAAAAATAAAATACCATTTCACCAAGTAAAAGTTTATTCTACTCAGGATTAGCTTAAATTAACATATATCTAGGGAAAAACATGCACCAATAAAGACAAAATATTCAACTATAGTTCCTATTTGCATCAGTGTGGGGAAGACTTTCTATTCTTTGAGCAATTGCTAGAGTAATTAAGTTATGTACTATGCTTTATAGTACACAAACTGAACCCCGCAGCTTCACCCGCGTTAAAAATCGATGTATCGATTGTCCCGTGGTAATAAAATATTTTTCCACAGTAAAACATAGCCATATGTAAATCCAGAGTGTCAGCTAACTCCCTACCAAATTTTATGAAAACCGCTTCAACCATTTACACTTAAAGAAGTAACAAACATACACACAAACTTTCGCCTTCATAATATTAGTATGATATTAACTACTTACGTAATTACTAATTGCGCGAAAAGATTTGTATTTGAATTTATTTTGTTCTTTTAAGTCATAGAATAATGTTGCCTGCTTGTTTTTATTTATAGAGGAATTTCAGATAAGTTAGTTCAAAAAAAAGCTGCGTAAAATCAAGGTTTGAGAATTAATTTGACACAAAACGATTCATTTTTGGATTTTTACTGTGAATAGCGAATGCGTAGATAAAACCTACATTCAATATATTTATGTTTGAAAAAAATAAAACAATATGTAATATTATCATCAATTATGTTCAAAAACAAATTACGTGCCATAAGTTGAATACATTGTTACTTTATTGGTACAAGTTACAGTAAAATTTTAGAACGAAAGATTATTTTGCCTCCTTATTTTGCTCTTTCATTTTTTCGAGTTGGATTCTGAAAAAAAAATAGTAAAAAATATTAATTTTAAAATAAAGAGATTGTAGTGTAACTTGTTTAGAATCATTATGATTTTATTCTATGTATATGAATAATGTCCGAATATGAGCTGATGTGAAAATTCATTGATGTTTTAAAAAGTCTTATTGCTCTCGTGATTAGATTAGGTGTTATTATTAACTTTTACTTCTGCCTTGTGTGAAATTGCACATTTTTTATTACTTACTAGCTTACCCGCAGCAATCTACGCCCAGCAGGGAGATAATTAAACAAAGGTGGTTTGAAGGTAGTAGAACCAGTGTAGTTTGACCGGGGAAAGTACTACCGCCACACCTGTTGCTACTGTGAAGCAAGGGTGTGGTTGCCGGCACACTTGTATATGAGACGACCATCATAGTCCTCAGGAGATTTCAGATAGAACCCATATTTTATTTGAAGTTGTTGACAGATGTCCATGAGCGACAGTGACCACTTACCACCAGATGGACTGCATGCTCGATACTTCAGTGAGATAAAATAAAACGTAGAATTTGCTAGATAATAGGTTATATAATTTATGTTTTAAGTGTGTGCTTACCTCAATTGCTTATTAAAATCATCTTGAATGATATCATCCTCCCAGTTGTCTTCCCACACGGACACGTCCTCTGTGTCCAGCTGCTCCGGACCCCAATCTGAAATATACAGTTACAAGAATTTATTGCATTTATACATATCACAACTTTGCATGGATAATCACACAATTCAACAACAGTCATCAATGTTATGTTAAAGATACAGTTTAACCAAAAAAAATCGGTTGTTTATAAAGTCAGTGTACTGACGACAGTTGAATATGAACACATCATAAGAAAATACTGACTGGAATGGTTTGCATTTTTCAAAGGAAAATTTTAGTTCTATTAAATAGAAACTATGGCCTAAAACTCTCTCATTCTGAGAGAAGACCCGTGCCGTGCCCAGCAATGGGACATTAAAGGGTTGTACCCAATTAATATACGCTAGGTAACTTGAATACAAGTTATTAATTACTTACTTTCAGTGGGGAATTCTTCAAATTCGTCGTCCTCCTCAAGTAATCCAAGATCTACTTTCGGTTTCTCCATGTTCTTAATGTGCATTACTCAAAACTCACAAAATTGCTAAAAATGCCGTCTCACTTTAAAAATTACAAACCGCAATTTGACTTTGACAAAATGACAAGTCAAATTTGATAGTTTTCTTTTCTACTATTGTCCTGGCCTTGGCTTCTTGCTTTTTTGGAGATTTACATTTAAATAAATATTTAAAAATATTTAGTTTTTTACGTAAAAATAGTTTATCGACGTTTTAAAGTTCTACTTTTAGAATTAAAATCAAAATCAAAAATATTTTGTTTCTCTACAATTTGGGTACAATCAAGGAATGATTGAGGCCCGCTTTTGCTCGTGTTGAAAGACTTCGCTCTTCCATAACATTTTTTATTTCATCTTCCATAGCATGAAGCAGTTATCTTCTTACGGTTATAAAGCTTTGGATGCCGGCTTATTTAAAAAAACGATCATCATAATCCTTATATGCTTTCTATAATCGGTTTCAAATAGGATCTTTGTTCCTTAAAGACATGGTTACAAGCATTCATGAGCAGCAGCAACCATATAGCAACCAACTAGCAGACAGAATACTTTTGCTTTACTTTAATCTTTAAAAACTCTTTAACGCCGTTTAAAATTCAACAAATATTTGCAAGATTCAACGCATAACCGCAGTATTTTTTAACCGACTTCCCAAAGGAAAGAGGTTATCTATTCGTCACGTATATTTTTTTGTCAAAACACGTTGAGAAATTGTGTCTGAAAGTGATTTTGATAAGATTCATATTTTCATACGCATAATACGTCATTACAAGGTTAATTATGTGCGAATTTAGTAAAATGTTATTGAAACTAATGACTTGATAATGATTACTTATCAACTAATATTCGATGACTGCAGGGAACAATAATTGATATCATAGGTACATTGACGTAGATAGGTTTGATTATGCAAGTAATTCGAGATACTTATTGTTTGAAATAATATTTGCTAGAAATTGGTTTATAGTTTATTCCCCTGGCTTCGCCCTTTCTGTAGTTATCATTAGTGAGTAGGTATCTTATTGTACTCTGTGGTAGGTATCTCATGTGTTGACTATGTGAGTGCTAACTTTCAACTGAATCCGACCGGTCGTATTTGTATGAAAAAACATATACCTACATCCTCCTTTTTTGTTTCTTGAACGCAGGCGAAGCTGCGGGTTTCAGCTACTTTATAATATTAATAAGATAAGATTACAGGCTGTTATAATGTATCCAGATCAGTGGTTCTCAAACTTTTTGAATGACGGAACCCTTTTAGGAAGCAAAATACTTGATAGAACCCTAAAATAAAACAATTGTTTTTATAAGTGTATTTTTTATTAATCAGCATAATAAAAGTACAATGTAACAGTTACTAATTATTATTTACTTCACCACTTGGCAAGGACAATAATAGAAAACATAAAAAAAGAAAAAATCAAACTAGTGGGAGGTATGAAACTTTTTTTTCTAAATTCTTGCGGAACCCCGACAGAGATATCACGGAAATCTAGGGTTCTGCGGAACACACTTAGAGTGTAGCTGATCTAGATATTTCCCGTACAAAGAAGGGGAACATAAAACCGGTGGCGGCGTAAGGCATGAGCAGTGTAGGCCTTCGCCTACGGCCTCTCGGTGCAAAGGGCCTCGCTTCACGGACACAGGGCCTTCTAGGGCCCCCAACACCTAGGAACAAACTGCTATTCGACTTTAATCAAAGAGCCTCGCGAAATGTAGCTTGCCCAGATTAAGTTAGGTCTTGCGTTGCACTTTTTTTTCTAACTGAAGTAGCAATCGAGCGTACAGGTGCATACATGATGGTAAGTGGTCACTGCCGCTCATGGACATCTGTAATCAACTTCATGCAGAACATGGGTTCCATCTGAAGTCAATCACAGATGCGTTGCTACTCCCGAGGACTAAGATGGTCGCCTCATTTGAAAGTGTGCCAGCAACCACACCCGTCCGTCTCGCGCAAGAAATGCTTCACGCTAAAAATAGTTGTGGCGGTGGTACTTCCCCGGTTGAACTACACTGGTTCTACCACCTTGGGTAATTAGTAGTTTCTACGAATAGTCTTGGTAATAATAACCTTTTGCTAATCGACAAGAGATGGCGCTGCACGTTTAGAAGACTTCAGTAGCAAGCTACATTATATTGTTAACTTGGATTGAACCCCTGTTTATATGAAGTTGCTTATAGACGTCCATGCCGTAGTGACTACTTAACATCAGGTGGACTGCACGTTGGTTTGTTACTTCAATCGTTAAAAAAATATATCATCGCAATACGAAGAGTGGACTTTATAAACAACTAGCCAACCCGGCGAACTTAGTTCCGCCTAAAAGGCAAAAATCAAAAATATCAATGTTTCTCCACTAAGTGGAGACACATTGATATTACATACACGTATTACACATAAAAACCTTCCTTTTGACATGTAATAAAAAAATTAAAACCAAATTTGGCTTTGCAAGTCATATGAGGGCGCATGCCAAGCGCACTGCCATAGACGGATACGTCTTGGAGGACAAACGAGCATGCGGTCCACCTGATGGTAAGTGGTCACTGCCGCTCATAGACATCTGTAATCAACTTCATACAGAACATGGGTTCTATCTGAAGTCAATCGCAGATGCGATGCTACTCCCGAGGACTATGATGGTCGCCTCATTTGAAAGTGTGCCAGCAACCACAGCCTTCCATCTCGCGCAAGAAATGCTTCACGTTAGAAATAGGTGTGGCGGTGGTACTTCCCCGGTCGAACTACACTGGTTCTACCACCTTAAAAATCATTTTCCCATGACAACAATCAACATTTCTCTCTCAAAAAAAACAGCTGATTAAAAGATTTACGTTTCAGCAATAATAAAATAATTAAATCTATCTAAATACCGTTTATCATTTAGATCTAACAAAAATTATCTAATTAATTATTCGACAGCAAAATCAGTGTCGATAACTTGATAATTTTAATAGATAAGTACTATTGAAAATTACAGCGTAATTCAGTAAGCATTTGGTTTGTCCAATCTACAAGGTGAGTTTCAATAAATTAGTATCCATTGTCATCAACATAATATTAAGTAGGATCTCATTCTGTTCTCATTCATCTCAGACCATGTAAAAAAACATGATTGTAATTTATAAAAAAATTGATATAAATAAGAAAAAAGACACCCGCTGAGTTTCTTGCCGGATCTTCTCAGTTGAGGTCGTGTTCCGATCCGGTGGTAGTGTAAGAAAAAAAATGTAACTGACAATTTGTAAGTGCCCCCGTAGGCCTATACAAAATAAAGACATTTCATTTCATTTCATTGCTGGACATAGTCAGAGGTGACCAGGTAGAACCAGTGTAGTTCGACCGGGGAAGTACCACCGCCACACCTATTTCTAGCGTGAAGCAGTTCTTGCGCGAGATGGAAGAGTGTGGTTGCCGGCACACTTTCACATGAGGCGACCATCGTAGTCCTCAGGAGTAGCAACGCATCTGTGATTGACTTTAGATGGAACCCATGTTCTGTATGAAGTTGATTACAGATGTCCATGTGCGGCAGTGACCACTTACCATGAGGTGGACTGCATGCTCGATTGCTACTTCATTCAAATAAAAAAAAACTTACAGACACATTTATTGAGATTAAAAACCTTTTTTTACATTTGAGAATTACAGGCAGACATTTTAATCTAAGTATATAGGTGTCTTTTATATAATACTCGTAAGTATCGGTAGTAGGTACGATCCACATATTATTTTGATATTATTGGGGTTTATAGTCTTTGAGTTTTTCATGTTTCGTAGAGGTTAGAAACTAATCTCGTCAATCCATTATTGTCCCACTGCTGGGCACGGGTCTTCTCTCAGAATGAGAGAGTTTAGGTCATAGCCCACCGCGCTGGCCAATTGGTGGACAGAAACTACTAACATCTTACATTGTTGAAGAACAATTTTTGAGGTAAATTATGACTGTACAAGCTTGAAATTCTTCATAAAATCCTTAAATGTGTATAAAGTATACCAATTTTATACTAAAGCACCATACCGGTCTGACACGCGGTGAGTTCGGGGTTCGATCCCCGGACAGACAGGTCTGAATGATAAATTTAGATTCTTGATCTGGGTCTGGGTGTTTGTGTATTCGTTTTTATGTGTGTCCGTGGCACTACCGACACAGAAGAAAATCCTAGCGTGGGGCTATGAGTGAAGAATGCGTTTATTATATTATTTCGCATAAAATATTTCAAAATAATAAACACATTAATTTTCAGCATGAAACTGTGGCTATTGGTGGCATTCTGTGCCGTGGCGGCGGCAGCGCCGCAGATGAATGACTTTGAAGACCAAGTCTCTGTTGTTGGTATGTTGTTAATATATAACACTAGCTCACCCGCGGCTTCGCCCGCACGGTCAAAGGGAATTAACATTAGCATTTGATAGCGTTCAGAACTTACAAATGAATTTCACTAACGCCATCTATTAACAACGTCTGGAACTAAATATGTATTAATTAACAAAACATCGATATTCTCATTACCAGAAAGGGCCAGAATAGGGCTACGGTATTCTCTGCCCGTCGTAAGAAGCGACTAAGCTAAGTGACCCCGCGAAGGACAATGGCATGTGTCATAAACACCGTATGGCATACCGTCATAAACACTGAGAGGCACGGTGAGCATGAATCGGTCATTGCCAAAATGACCGATTCATGAATTCAAAACCCAAAAGAGGCATTGCGCTCGGAGAATTCCGGCTGTATACAGTTGGAGATCCCGGAGTTATCCACGTAGCGCTGAGGACGGCCGCTGGGGGGGTTTTAGTGAGGTAAAAATCCCACATAGTCCGGCTCCCACGGCGTCGAGTACCTTTTGAAGGTTGCCCCCTAGGGTAAGTATACTAAACTTCAATTTTAAAATAACATTTTGTTCCTACAGATGAAAACGACACCCGCAACTTGGCGATCAACGTGCTCGTTCGTCAGCTGTTCACGTATTTACGTTTCGTAATCAACAACGGGTCCTCCCTCTTCGACATCCCCCCACTGGACCCCCTGGTGCTGGACAACTTCCACCTGGAGCTGCCTGCTGGACTCGTCACGTAAGAACAGCATAATGGGGTGGGTTTGATGTCCCTGTAATTCTGGGAAGAGAATAGGGCTACGGTATCCCCTGTGGTAAGAGGTGGTAGAACCAGTGTAGTTCGACCGGGGGAGTACCACCGCCACATCTATTGCTAGCGTGAAGCAGTTTCGATAGAAGGGTGTGGTTGCCACTTTCGTGTGGTTGTGGCACACTTTGACATGAGGCAACCATCATAGTCCTCGGGAGTAGCAACGCATCTGTGATTGACTTCAGATAGAACCCATGTTCTGTATGAAGTTGCTTACAAATGGACATCGGCAGTGACCACTTACCATCAGGTGGACTGCATGCTCGTTTGCTACTCTCGTCATTTTTCCCTAACGAAAAAAAAATCTACTCTTAAGTGGACTGCATGCTCGTTTGTTACTTCAGTCAGATAAAAAAAAATCTTCTCTCATAATTTTTCCCTAACGCGCCAAAAGGAGAAACTTCAATAAATCTTATTCTAGACCCAAATCTTTCCAGCCTCGACCTTCAACTCAAGGATGTCCTGTGGACCGGAGCTGGGAGCTTCGTGGTCCAGAGGAGCGACCTTCGGATGTCCAACCTCACTTTCAACATCGATATATCGGTACCCAAATTCGTCATCAGGGCCGGTAAGTTCTTATATCATACTTACTATAGTTTCTATACATTTTATGTAGACTCTTAGATTCGAAGAACCAGTAGTACCACCGCCACACCTATTTCTAGCGTGAAGCATTTCTTGCGTTTCGATAAAAGGGTGTTGCCGGCACACTTATAGATGAGGCGATCATCATAGTCCTCAGGAGTAGCAACGCATCTGTGATTGACTTCAGATGTAACCCATTTTCTGTGTGTAGTTGCTTACAGATGTCTATGGCCGGCGGTGACCACTTAATATAAGGTGGACTGTGTGCTCGGTTGTTTCTTCAATCAAATATAATAGGAGACTCGCTGCACACGGTGAACGCTTCTAGCTTCTAGTGGCGGCGTTTGTGGCCGCCGAGTGGCCCGTGTGCGGCGACACTTAGGGCGCGTTGCAGAAGACGTTGACAAAGCCCAAAACGCCCAAAACGTCGTTGCACAAGACGACTACCGCGGTCGTTGTGGTCGCGGCGAATATGTCACTCATGACGTCATGACTTACGCCCACGCGACGCTCACGCCGACCCATCTAATAAGGTGACTGGAAGTGATCGTTCCACTAGAGATTATGTCAGTAACGCTCTCAAGCTAGTGGAATGGGAAAAACTGCGGTCGTGAGCGTGATCTTCGTGAACGTCTTATGGAACGCACTCTTAGTGATGTAACGAATGTCATTATTTGCACATTCGCGAATGCGAATGCAAATGCGAATATGCGTTACCGACATTCGCGAACGCAAATTGCGGTTACCATACCGGTCTGACACGCAATGGGTCCCGGGTTCGATTCCCGGCCAGACAGGTATCTCAATGTTCAGTTTAGATTCATGTTCTGAGTCTGGGTGTTTGTGTATTCGTTTTGTGTGTGTCCATGGTACTCACGACACAGGAGAAAATCCTACTGTGGAGCTATGAGTTTAGAAAGCGTGTTTATTACCGTGGTATTAGTGACAGAAGCGAGCGAGGCTGCGAGAATAACTTAGTTTTTATTATTTGCAGGTTCATACGATCTGAAAGGCGATCTCTTCGGAGCCATCCCACTGTACGGAAAAGGTAGCGCTGAGTAAGTTAATCATAAATTCCTTTCCACAATTATACATGTCGGCGGGACACCGCGTATTTATGAAAAACACGTTGCCGAAAATAATTATTTAGTTAGTTTAAAGATCGAAAATTGTATGTTTATTAAATTAGCAATATATAGCCATTTCTAAAGATGTTAATTTAACTTACCCTCCATAAATTTGTTATTGTCACCTCACCCAACTTTATTATAAAAAGGCGAGCGCCTGCCGGTAGAAAGAGATTCTTATTTAACCGTCGAAGCGATCGGACCTCCTCTACTGTGAAGAAGTTTACTCCTGTGTTTTACTTGAAATCTTCAAGAATGGACAGTAATGAAGACTAATGGCCTTCCTGATATCACGCCTCACTTCGTTATATACTATAAAATGCATTTGCTAAACCTACTTCAAAACATTTACCAAGTAGTAGAAACAATGTAGTTCAACCGTGGAATTACCGCCGCCACACTTTTTTCTAGTTTTTGATAGTTGACCATCAAAATGAATAATAATATGATAGGGAACCAATAACCATATCATTCCATTGTAATGTAAAAACTGCCTCACGTTAGAAATAGTGTTTCTACCACCTGGGGAATCTTTATATTAATACGTGAAGCAAAAACTTGTGATTCGTTTTTAAGATACTTGCCGCAGGCGGAGGAGTGTGAAATTACGCACGGTTATAGTTGATGTAGAGAAGGATTGCACAACGCTATTTTTTTTTTTCAATTAAAGCATAGAACATACATAAAATCAACTAAAAACACATTACACTCACTACCTTGCATTTGACAAAAACATATAACACACACATAGGTTCATAATGAATGAAATAGAAGTAATAGAACATTCAATGTCTTACTATGAAAACACATAACGTCAAAAATGTCAGATGTCTTTGTCAAAATACCCGCTGTTGCTTTTAAATACAGCTTAGTTATTAAACCTCTTTTTTACCTTTAATTGAACCGGGTGCGTTCAAAATAACTTGAAAGTTATTACAATTTATTTAAATTAGAGAAAAATTGAAGCTACTTTGGACAATAGAGAAAAATCGGTGCCACTTTGGACAATATGAAGTTTAGTTTTTTAATTTAAATTACGGTCGAATTTCGACCGTTGCGAGGGGTGACTTTGATTAATTATTCAATGATTCATTTCATTTTAATTAACCATTTGTTCCCAGGTTTGTCGTGGATAACTTCAGATTTGGTGGGTTACTGCACTTAAGGCAGTCCGAGGACGGAGATTCGGTCCTCGTTGGCAGGATAGAGAACCCATTCTTCCAACTGCCTAACCTTGTGGTATGTCACATATTTTCACATAGGTTCACTAAAGGTGGTAGAACCAGTGTAGTTCGACCGGGGAAGTACCACCGCCACGCCTACTTCTAGCGTGAAGAATTTCTTGCGCGAGATAGAAGGGTGTGGTTGCCGGCACACTTTCACATGAGGCGATCATCATAGTCCTCGGGATTAGCAACGCATCTGTTATTGGCTGCAGATGGAACCCATGTTCTGTATGAAGTTAATTACAGATGTCGCAGGGCGGCAGTGACCACTTACCATCAGGTGGACTGCATGCTCGTTTGCTACTTCAGTCAGATAACAAAACAAACTCCCGCAGCGTTGTCTGCGTTAAAAATCGATTTATCGATTGTCCCGTGGGAATAAGATATTTTCCCACGGTAAAAAGTAGCCTATATGTTAATCCAGAGTGTCAGCTAACTCCCTACCAAATTTTATAAAAATCGCTTCAGCCGTTTAGACGTGAAGAAGTAACAAACATACACACTCACAAACTTTCGCCTTTATAGTATTAGTATGTATGATAGAGATATTTTTGCAAAGGACCACTACCACACCTATTTTCTAGCTTGAAGATATTCTTAGGTTTTTTTATCTGATCGAAATAGCAAACGAACATGCAGTCCACCTGATTAACAAAAAAAAAAGTTTAACTGCTTCTTCTTCGCTTTAATCAACACACTCTTCATATAATTTCGAATAATCGGCGCATCTTTAAAAAAAGATAATCGTCATACATAGAGACAGACAGCGAAGCGACTTTGTTTTATACTATGTAGTGATAATAGATATTTATTGAAGTGAAACTTCTTTAGGCGCATGAGGGTAAAATTTTTACAGATGAAACGTCACGCCGGTATGCAACGGAAGTGTCGGAAAAGAGAGAGAGAGTGATCGAGACCGATTGAGAGAGAGTAAGACAGGGCGAACGTAGCATGAACAACTAGCCGTGGAGTGAGAGTAGGGAGCAAGCGAGTGAGAAAGATTGAGAGAAAAAGTGAGACAGAGCGAACGTCGTATCACGCCTTTTTCCCTTCCTCTTAATCTTGGAAATTTAAAGTTTTCAAATCAAATCAAATCAAATCAAAATCTTTATTTGCTAAATAAGGTACAAATGTATGGTAGTAAGTCTTGAAAAGAAGATCCTCTTATTTTGCCATTTCGGCGTGCAAATTGTCATATAAATGACTATTTGTTTATTTTTATTGTAATTGTGTACTATTATATTTAATTTAAACAAATCAAAAGCAAGATACTATTACCTATATAAAAATATTCATGTCAATATACAATTAATTATAATAATGTCAACTTATTTCTAAATATTCATTAATAGAATAAAAACATTTATTTTGAAGCCACATTATAATTTCATTCTTAAATCTATTATACGGCAATTGTTTAAACAAGTATTATACGGCAATTGTTTAAACAAGTTAGTTTAAGTTAAGTTTTAGATTTGTATAAATATAAACAACATTTATAAATTAGTTCGCCAAAGAAGTTTCACTTCTGACATGTGTACTTTGTACGCACGCATGTTTTTTTTTTATTTCAGAGCAAACTTGACGGAGTGATCGGCGGTGGAGCCATCGACGAGATTGTGAATGCTCTGATCAGCGATGTAGTTGTGGACTATGCCCACAGATTCCGAGGCGCCATTTCCAAATTCGGTTCTGAAGCTATTCTTCGCTTTGGTAACCCAATTCTGGACCAATTGGACACTTGGAAATACCTTAGGCCTTTCCTTAGACCCTAGATGCGAAGTGGTTGAAAACAGCTCCATCTATCGAGCATTTATGAAGATGATATAGTTCATTTTGTAATTTTTGTTGTAAACACTGCCATCTATCGAGTAATCATGACTTCGGAAAAATAATGTTTCTTTGCATTTGTTGAACGTGTCATCTATATTTTTCTCATTACAATTATATTTCCAAAAAAAAATATGTACCTATTTCTGTATAAAGCAAAGTGCTCTTGTAATTATCATTTTTATTACGAGATCTTATAACTTATTTGAATTGTTAAAATAAATATTTCTTTAAATTTTGTATTTTTCTAAAGATTCGACATATTTTATTTAGTAGTAATAATCTATTAATTAATACGAAAACGAACGTATTTAAAATAAAATCAGTAAATGCAATCAGGTGGACTGCATGCAACTACAATCAGATGGAAAAATTTTTTTTTTTGAACACAAAAAATAAAAGTTCTATGATATGTACATTGTGTATTAATATTTGGTTTTGGTTTTTGTTTTTTTTTTGGTAATATTTATGATGGACTTACAATTCTTACGAATTTTGCGATAAAAATAAAAAGTAATAAAAAACAAATATTATTCTTCACACATTTATTAAAAAATATAGCCGAAGAATACATTTCCTTCTTTCACTTAGAAGTGAATATTTAATCTTAGCTTAAACGTATCACAAAATATCACATAATAATTATGTAATCAGACTACGAAATACTTTATAATGGCAACACTGGCCATTTACGCATTATCATGTCTAATAGTACATGTTGTATCCGTGTGCTAAACTTTTTGGCGGGAAACTTGACAAATATTTGTCTTTTTTATCCGGCCGGTTTTAATATCTTTTATTAAATTTGAAAATATTATGTAAAAATAAAAAGACAATTTTATAGAAAGCTTTCGACTTCCATTAGAAGAAAACTAAAGATGTCATTTAAAAGGTTGCTTTTTTAAAAATACTGTATCAAAAATACGTACATTTCTTAGCAAAGTGCACAAGAAACTATTACAGAGTTTTATTTCTTAAAGTTTATACAATACCAAAAATAAGTTCGAAACAAGCTTTTTTTAAACAATCGCAATATACAGTTTTATTGTCACGCGGTATATATATTATCACGCGTTATAAATTCATGCGTGTTTCACTCATATGCGTGAAAATCCATTACAAAACCCCTGGAAATGTTAATGGGATACGGAGTAGGCATATCTCTTAAAAGAGTATGCTCCATCCTTCACTACAGCCCCGTGCCTAGAAACGGGACTTAAAATGGCCACTGTTTTAAAATATATACTTAATATAAATATGTATAAGAATCAATTATTAATCTACCCTCCATAATCGTCATAGCTCGTCTATAAAAAGTACTTATTAAGTTATATTTTACGCATAAATGTCTTAAGTCTACATTGCTGAAAAAAATATTACGTTAATTTTCACCTGTTGTTTCCATAAGCGATTTTCAACCAATAAAAAAGAAGTTTTCACTTTAAAATTAAGAAATTGGTTCAGTTAAAGGTCCATTTTCATTTGTCCAATATGGGCTCTGGTGGGCAAATTTTTTTTCTTGTGTATGCTATAGACATAGAAATAATATTTTTATTGTATACATGGGTCCACAGATGTAAACAGTTGTATTGTATCTGTCATAACTCTGCCATACAAACGCAGAACTGTCAAAATATTGGTACAATTTTTTTTTCTGCCACGGCTCGTAACTGAATTCTATATGTTTTAGACACTGGATGCGTTCCGGATGACGCTCACAACGCCTTAAACGCCTAAACCGTCGTTCCACAAGACGAGCGCGGTCGTTGTGGTCGCGGCGAATACGTCACTCATGACGTCATGACTTACGCCCACGCGACGCTCACGACGACCCATCTAACAAGGTGGGTCGAAGGGATCATTCCAGTAGAAAATACGTCAGTAAAACTCGCCAGCTAGTGGAACGGGAAACTGCGGTAGTGAGCGTGGACTTTGTGAACGTCTAATGGAATGCACCCAAAACGATCTTATGTTACGTAGATGGGTAGTAAAAATTGCATCTTGCTGGAAATCTTGCTTAGAACAAGGTCAGCAAATGTTTACAATTCTTTTTGTTATAATGCAAACGCGATACAGCTATATCAAACTATAGCTGCAATATTACCGTTGATTGCGGCAAATATTCCTACGTTGCGAATCACAATAGATGGATTTATACAGGATTTGAGCTGTTAAAAAATAAACAGGATCTTTTTGTTCATAACAATTCAAATTTAAAATTCTGTGTCTGAATATCACCATTTTGTTGTGCCATTTTGTTGAATATCACCAAGAATTGTCTTTGCGATGTTCCAATAATCAAAGACGCCATTGCGTCATTACTTCACGAGCGAGACAATATGGCGGATAGCGTTTATGCACGAACAATAATATTATAATGTTCGAGTTATTTTCAGGACACTTAACCATCACGTCAAAATACTTTTCAAATTTAAGTAATATCTCATTGAAATTGCTACGAATATATAATTTTTAACCCTTTTCTTGAAAAGTTTTCTCAAATTATTGTCAATCGAGACAAATTATAGTCTAAAAATACACACATCAGTACATAGTGTAAAAATACCTTACAAATAAAATCAAAAACTAACCTACACAAAATCTTCTGAAATGGTAGGAATTACTACAGACTACACTACAAAAATGGCTGACTTGCCTGTCAAATGTCAATAAAGGAGGTTTTATTAACGACATTCAAAAAGAAGGTACTTATGGAGGATTGTAGGTACCTCCATTTTTCCGACCACATGAACGAGGGTAGGCCCAAAATATTTTCGAAAATATATCCTGACTTGAGCCAGCAAAGATATAGGAGTCTTAGCTTTTTCGATTAGATGTTGCTTTTGAGTAGCGGTAACTATATTGTTTCTTTTTATCATGCAGAGGTCGTAGGCCTCCGCTGCTTCTAGAAGGAGGTAGAAGATGTGCTGGTACTCTTCTGAGGTCACGTTCTGGAGGTGGTTCAAGATGCCGTCGGGGTCACGGAACTGAGTTTTCATTATTACCTGCAATAAAACGATCAATACATCTTCAAGCAAGAAATATGTAGACAAAAATGAAAAAAAATGGATCTAAATATTTCAATGCCGCTTGGAGGACTCCGTGATCTCCAACGGAACACAACCGGAGTCCTCCGAGCGCGATGATCCTTTCGAGCTCTTCCCTGGTGGGCGTAAACGCTCACCGCACCTTCTGGTCTTTACAGCGGCAAGCAATCACACATGCAGGGATAGCTTTGCCGGACGGTTTAAGCTCCCCTTCTCAGTCTACCCTCCCGTAACCCCGGAAGCCCCTTCCAGTCGCCTCTTACGACAGGCAGGAGATCCATCCCATCCATCACTTTAAAGTCCACTGCTGGACATAGGCCTCCCCTAATCTGCGCCACTTCGACCGGTCCTGAGCCATCTGAATTCAGCGGTTACCCGCCGTCTTTTTCAGGTCATCAGTCCACCTGGTCGGGACGCGGCCTGTACTCCTTTTACCCAGACGTGGTCTCCATTTTGGCCTGCCCATTGCTACTTACTAATTTTGAGAGCTATGTCGGTAACTTTCGTTCTTCTACGGATTTCATCGTTACGAATTAGGCAGGAGATACCGTAGCCCTATTCTGGGGCAAGTGTACTTACCCGAGCCTCGTATCTCTTACGAATTAGGCAGTAGATACCGTAGCCCTATTCTGGAGTAAGTAACTTACCCAAGCCCCGTATCTCTTACGAATTAGGCAGGAGATATCGTAGCCCTATTCTGGGGCAAGTGTACTTACCCGAACCCCGTATCTCTTACGAATTAGGCAGGAGATACCGTAGCCCTATTCTGGGACAAGTCACTTACCCGAGCCCCGTATCTCTTACGAATTAGGCAGGAGATACCGTAGCCCTATTCTGGGGCAAGTCACTTACCCGAGCCCCGTATCTCTTACGAATTAGGCAGGAGATACCGTAGCCCTATTCTGGGACTTCTACTTACCCGAGCCCCGTATCTCTTACGAATTAGGCAGGAGATACCGTAGCCCTATTCTGGGGCAAGTCACTTACCCGAGCCCCGTATCTCTTACGAATTAGGCAGGAGATACCGTAGCCCTATTCTGGGACTTCTACTTACCCGAGCCCCGTATCTCTTACGAATTAGGCAGGAGATACCGTAGCCCTATTCTGGGGCAAGTCACTTACCCGAGCCCCGTATCTCTTACGACAGGCAGGAGATGCCGTAGCCCTATTCTGGGGCAAGTCACTTACCCAAGCCCCGTATCTCTTACGACAGGCAGGAGATACCGTAGCCCTATTCTGGGACTTCTACTTACCCGAGCCCCGTGTCTCTTACGACAGGCAGGAGATGCCGTAGCCCTATTCTGGGACTTCTACTTACCCGAGCCCCGTATCTCAGCAGCAGCGTGACGACGTCGGCGCGCGGCTCCGCGTTGCTGGCGATGTACTCCGCCAGCGCCGGCCGCAGCTGCGCGCCGTCCTCCTCGTTGTACACCTTCAGGTTGGGGTCCGCGCCGCTCTCCAGCAGGATCTGGAGATCGGGTGATGGAAGGTTTATATTAATATTAATTTATACATTTTTGAAGTGAAACTTCTTTATCGGGGTTGGAAAAAAAATTAGTGTAACATTTTTTCGTTACGCGCCATCTTTTTCTGTTACGCGCCATCTTTTTCTTATCCCTACCACGCGTGATATTAGATAGATTATTATAGATTAGATTATTAGATAAAGTTTCATAAAAGCCTTTTATTAAACTTTATCTAATTCAACTTTATTTAACCAACTTCTGTAAAGTTGCATATAGTAAATTATTTTTTGAAAAATAACGTCATAAAGAAGTTTCACTTCTTACGAGTGTACGCTAGTACACGCACACCTTTTTATATATAACAGGTACTTTATGATATGCATTTTTCTAACTCTTCTTACTGATATTTTAAACCAGTTACACGAATCACCACCACGATCCATGTAACTGGGTCGAAATATAGTTAAAAAGAATCCAAAAACCGCATATCTTGACAGGTCCATTTAGAAGGCAAATCTGCATCCTCTATTTCTGGCTTATAACAGTAGAGCTAAAGCTGCTATTTCGGTTTTCCTGGTATGGGAGAGAGACATTTATATGACATGTTCAATTTTTTTTTTATCTGTCTGAAGTCATACGAGCATGCAGTCCTGATGGTAACTTTTTAACTCCCTAACTCTGCTGGCTACGACAATGTATCTGGCTAATAGCAGTGTTGAATGTTGTGGTATTCTAGTTCAAAGGGAAAGTCAAGGAAATCGGAATCGAGTGACACAAGTACTAACTATTCTTACAATTTAAATGTAACACATACGTGTTATGTTACAGAGGTAACACGTAAGTCACCAACGTTACGTTACGTTACGCGTTACGTTAAAGATATAGCGCAGAAACCAATGTCACAAAATTACTAATGATACTAAATGAGAAACTTAAATATGTATCATTTCGTAATTTGAAAAACATGTGACAGTTAAACATATAGTATCAAAAGGTAACTTACTTTAATAATCTCCTTTCTATTAGAGATGTTATCGGAACACGCGACGTGCAGAGGCGTTCCAATGACAGTACTTGACGCATTCACAAGGGCACCTGAGAAGAAGACAATAAAGAATGGTCTAAATCTAGATAAATAACTTAAATCATGCTTGCATAGACTCAGTTCTGAAGATAATATAGGTTGGTGAAAAAAAAATCACATTTGTCCACTATTTTTACCTTACTTTGAATTTGGTCATAACAAAGCTTATTTTTCTGATTGAAGTAGCAAACGAGCATGCGGTCCACCTGATGGTAAGTGGTCACTGCCGTGTGGACATCTGTGAGCAACTCCATGTAGAACAGGGGTTCTATCTGAAGTGAATCACAGATGCGTTGCTACTCCCGATGACTACGATGGTCGCCTCATATAAAAGTGTGCCAGCAACCACACCCTTTCAACGAAACGCAAGAACTGCTTGACGCTAGAAATAGGTGTGGCGGTGGTACTTCCCCGGTCGAACTACACTAGGTCTACCACCTTCTGGTGTGGTTGCCAGCTCATATTTATATAGTTACAGGTGGGAAGAACTACTGCCACACCTATTTCTAGCGTGAAGCATTTCTTGCGTTTCGATGGAACGGTGTGGTTGACACACTTCTATATGAGGCGACTATCTTAGTCCTCCAGAGTAGCAAAGCATCAGTGACAGACTTCAGTTAGAACAGTCTAGATGTCCTAGATGAAGTTGCTTACAGATGTCTATGGACGGCAGATACCACTTTTCATCAGGTGGTGCAGGCCACTAGAAATAACTGTGACGACAGTACCTCCCCGGTCGAATCATATACGTTCTACCACCTTTTATTTATTTATTTACCGTTTAATTTACTGTATTGCAACGCCCTAAGATACGACCTAAGAGCGCTTTCACATTCGGCACATTACCGCGGCCGCAGCGCGACAACCCCGCGACTGCAACGGTAGCTTTCTTATTATTGAAATAATTATTCAGTATTTATTATTTCCGCGCCACCCTAATCATTAAAAAATTTTCCGCGGATATAGTAGTAAAAAGAAAGCATTCTCTGCGGTCGCGCGGCTGACGCGCTGCGGCCGCGTTACTTGTGATCTAATGTGAAAGCGGCCTAACAGGGTACATGCAAGTGCAAACGACTATCTGTAAGATACTTTTAAGTGCTTGAGCAATAAGGAATCGACTTTGGCTCTTTTCTGAAGATGTTTTATGGGAATGAGAAAACATTTAAAAGAATAATCAACCCTTTTTAGCTGACATCGAATTTTCCTTTAACAAAGCATATTTCTTTGTAAATTCCTTTAAAATAATGATATCAATTTAAGGACATGCTGATACTTATGTAACAATCCAAAATTAAAGATACGTAGTTTAGCACATAGACACACAAAATATGAATATCAAGCATACAAACATAACATATAATGAACATATAACAAGACCAATAAATATATTTAAGACAGGAATCGAACCCGACACTCTCCGCGGAGATCCAGCTGATGGTCCTACGCCGTCCTCTCCTTTTGGGTCCGAGTTTTCTAAAATTAAGGTTGAATGGTAAAAAAATTGCAACAAAAATATAACTGAAAGCAAGGAGATTAAACGATTCTAGAAGTTTCGATATGGCGATATAGTTTCGAATGTTTTAGGAAAAGTTTGAAGCTGAGTCAAGAGCACAAATACATCAAAATATATCTGAACAACGTTTTCGTTCAGTCAGAAAAGTTGTTAATAAGTCAAATTGTCTCTTTCATTTTCTTAATTTAAGTGAAAAGTGTATGTCAACATGTTTTGTGGAAAAAGTTTAGTTTAGTAAAAAATATTGCAGGTATATGTTAAAATGTTTGCGGAACAACTTTTAAGTTTAATTAAAAATATGGGTCAAAATGTCTCTGGAAAAGTTTAAAAAAAAACGCTTAAAACGCTTTCTACCCTCATAGCTCCACAGTAGGATTTTTTCCTGTGTCGTGGGTGCCATGGATACACACAAACACCCAGACCCAGAACAGGTATCTAAACTCATCATTCAGACACCTCTCTGGCCGGGAATCGAACCCGGAACCCACTGCGTGTTAGACCGGTATGTTAACCGCTGCGCCACGCGGGTCGTCGGTTTTAACTTTGTGAACAAGATTTGAGTACCTATCGTACAAAATCGTTATACTTTTAAAAAATCTTTAATCAAGTTTAAAAGAAATTGAACAAGAAAGTATATGTATGTGTGTTATGATTCGTCAAAAAAAAACTGCCTATAAATACAAATGCTGAAAAAGTGGACAGTTCAGCTCAAAAGGTTGAAAATGATAATGTATTTAGATGCGAGATATTTTTAGGTTAGTCAAAAAGAAAACAAAAATGGTATACAATGTTTTAGTCAAGGAAAACGTTGGAGTCATATTTTAAAATGAAAGTTACATTTTCAAAAGTTTTGAATTGATTCACAAAACGGATGAAGCCCACCCAGCTCCGATTGAAAAGAATAGTTGATCCTTATTTTGAAGGGGATAACAAAAGTAAAATTAAGATAACAATTTGTTGAATAATAATTGGCGCCTCAGTAGTATTAGCCCAGGGCGTCAGTAATTCTCGGTCCACTCGAGAGCCAGGTTTAGATAAAGCTTTTATCTTATACGGGCTGATTTTCGTCAAACCACTTCTGGGCACAGGTCTTCTCTCAGAATGCTCTCAGAATTCTCTCAGAGAGAGTTTAGCTCATAGCCCACTGCGCTAGCCAAGTGCTTATTGGTGTGTCACACCTCCGAGCATTTTTGAAGTGAAACTTCTTTATCGGGGTTGGAAAAAAATTTAGTGTAACATTTTTTCGTTACGTGCCATCTTTTTTTTCCGTTACGCGCCATCTTTTTCTTATCCCTACCACGCGTGATATTAGATAGATTATTATAGATTAGATTATTAGATAAAGTTTAATAAAAGCCTTTTATTAAACTTTATCTAATTTAACTTTATTTAACCAATTTCTGTAAAGTTGCATAAAGTAAATTATTTTTTGAAAAATAACGTCATAAAGAAGTTTCACTTCGTACGAGTGTACGCTAGTACACGCACACATTTTTTTTTATTTAATTACTGATGGCATAAACCGTTAGGTGTACTACATGCTCGTTTGCCACTTACCTATTAATCAATATACTATTGGAGTCCTATCTGAAGTCCTATAGGCCACAGGATTTGAAGACTAAATTTGCTGCGGATGAGTCTCTTATCACAGACGTCAAGAACAGACGTCTTCATAAAACATAAATATTTGGCACTGGTATCAACAAAAAATCAACTCACCAGCTGATAGCAGCATTTGCAGCATAGCCACGTCTCCCTTCAAGATGGCCAGGTCGAGTGGACTGGGCTTGTTCAGGTCAGGGCACTCGTAGTTGACCCTGGCGCCTTGCTTGATCAGCAGGTTGACCACGTCTGTATTACCTGTGGAGAGAGAAATTTAAACTAGGTTTTCTAGGTTGGTGAAATCGTCTGCATGTTGTCGTACACTGAAAGGCGTAGGGGACAGTCACGCTCCCTAAGAGATGAGCCCGTAAGGGGCGCAGCGCTAGGAGGCACCGGTGGTATCCGTTGGAGGTCCCGGGGTCCCCTGCAAGCGCAGAGGAAGGCCACCGAGGAGGTTTTAGTGGGTAAAAATCCCACATAACCCGGAGCCTCTCCCCAGGCTCCGGTGTACCTTTTGAAGGTTTCCTCCCCGTCAATAAAAAAAAAGGTTGATGAAATCGTAAAGGTGGGAATGAAAACATAGTTCGACTGGAACGGTACCACTGTCACAACTATTTCTAACATGAATCAGTATTTGCACGTGTTGGGAGGATGTGGTGGCCAACTATACTTGTATATCAACTATCCTTGAAGGTGGTAGACCAGCTTAGTTCGACCGGGGAAGTACCACCGTCACACCTATTTCCAACGTGGAGCATTTCTTGCGTTTCGATGGAAGGGTGAGGTTGCCGGCACACTTTTATATGAGGCGACCATCATAGTCCTCGGGAGTAGCAACGCACCTGTGATTGACTTCAGATAGAACTCATGTTCCATTTGAAGTTGCTCACCCATGTCCATGTGTGGCAATGACTATTTACCATCAGGTGGACTTCATGCTCGTTTACTTCAATCAGATAAAAAAGCTTGTACGTTTATTATAATTCAGCCTTTTTGCAGATTACTAAGGTCTTTAGACTTTTAAAATTAACTATAAAATTCTCGTCAAAAGATTTATCTTAATTTCCCGGAGTAGCATTGCATCTGTGATTAACGTGATAGGATGTCTGTTCTATATAAAGTAGCTTGCAAATGTCCTCAGTTGGCAGTGACCATTTAAACATTTTAATGGTCACTAAAAATCAAGTAAAAGTTTCACCTTTTTCTGTCTAATCAAGCCAAAATACTAAATTGCGGAACTAGATTTCGATTTTTTTTATACTTTAACCTAACGATAAGGCAGACGGGCTACCTGATGGAAAGTAGTCACCGTCATGGACATTCGCAACACCAGAGGAGTCGCCAATGCATCCCCGGCTTTGTAGGAGAGCTCTTTTTTCCGATTCTGATCGGATCAACATTTTTCCAGAAATATCTGTATTCAGTCGTCCAAAAACGCAAATGAGTGGAAGATATTTCGATATTACCACTCAAGACAGCGTAGTGCATGACGGTCCGGTAGTCGTTCCTGGCGTCGGCCATCGCGTTCACGTCCGCGCCGTAGCTGATGAGGAGCAGCACCGCTTCTATACCCTGGAAAATTAGGTTCGGGTAAGGCTGGCTGCAACTGCATGGGTGAGGAAAGTATAATTCTACAAAGAGAAAGAACTATTTAGTTCTTTCTTGATATGTTTTAGAATTATTCATTCGTCCAGCGCCCTTAACATACAGCCCCTTCATTTATAGGAGTGAGTTTATCAGACTACATTGTCTTGCAATTAGATTAACTGACGGTTCCAATTAGTTGTCAAGAGCGCAATACTGTTTACAATCAAAACTGCATGGTTCATGCTACTTCGACTGTATAAAAATGACGATCATTCACGTCTACGGAGAAGTTTTTTTATATACATAACTTTTGGTACCCATGTAAAAACAAAAAGAAGAAAAAAGACAAACCCACTGAGTTTCTTGCCGGATCTTCTCAGTTGAGGTTGTGTTCCGATCCGGTGGTAAGGTGGTCCGGTGTAAGAAAAAAAATGTAACTGACAATTTGTAAGTGCCCCCGAAGGCCTATGCAAATTAAAGTCATTTCATTTCATTTCATCTGAAATCCCTCACTAGTTATCGATACACGATTACAGTTACTATCCCAAAACAAGCTTAAACACTAACATAAAAAAGAACATTACCAAAAAGCCATTCAAGGCCACCTAATAGTCAAACACACTAAAAAAACACGCTTTCTACACTCATAACCGACACTAGGATTTTCTCATGTGTCGTGGGTTCCGTGTACACACACAAGCCGAATACATAAACACCCAGACCCAGAAAATGAATCTAAACTCATCAGTCAAATACCTGTCGGCCGGGAATCGAACCCGGGACGCACTGCGCCTCAGATCGGTATGGTAACCGCTCCGCCATGCGGGTCGTCACTGGTTCAGATAAACACTTAAAAGAAATCCTTACATTTCTTTGCCTAGCTGCCTTCATCAACGGAGTCAACCCAGCTCGGTCCCTGGAGTCAGGGTTGGCGCCGAAGGTCAGCAGCAGCTCCAGGTACTCAGGGTCGGAGACCAGGTTGATCTCCGCCCCGAAGAAGTACCGCTTGTTGGGATCCGCACCATGTTCCAGAAGAAGCCGGGCTACTTCCTGGAAGGTTAAATTAAAAAGAGGGTTAGTTTCACTAGGTGGTAGAACCAGTGTAGTTCGACTGGGGAAGTACCTCCGCCACATCAGTTCTTGCGTTTCGATGAAAGGGTGTGGTTGCCGGCACACTTCTATATGAGGCGGCCATCATAGTCCTTGGGAGTAGCAACGCATCTTTGATTGGCTTCAGATAGGACCTATGTTCTATATGAAGTTGCTTACAGATGTCCATGAGCGGCAGTGACCACTTACCATCAGGTGGACTGCATACTCGTTTGCTACTTCAGTCAGATAACAAAAGATTGAACGTCCCATATAACTGTCTGTTTCCCATACCAGACAAACCGGAATAGCAGCTTTAAACCTGTTGTTATAAGCCAGAAAGAGACGTTGCAGATTTGCCTCTAAATGGACCTGTCAAGATATGCGGTTTTTGGATTCTTTTTAACCACATTTTGAACCAGTTACATGGATCGTGGTGGTGATTCATGCAACCGGGCTTAAAATATCGGTAAGAAAAGTTAGACAATTGCATATCTTAGAGTACCTGTTATATAAAGATGTATAAATTCCATGATAAAATTAGTCTGAATATATAAACCAACTAAGGTTTTATGACAGTAATTTCTCATTTACATACTTTTCTGTATCAGTATCTTCTTTTGTGATGTATTTGAGATGTCATCTCTTGTCAACTTTTCTAATTCCTATCGCAAATAAAACTTACATAATGCTTGTTCCGTATAGCAAGGCGCAGGGGCTCGTCGCACAGCGTGGTGCGAGGGAACTCCTCGCCAGTGTCCGGCCTGTAGTCCACGGCTGCACCGCTTTCTAGCAAAAGTTTCACCAGTTCCACGTACCTGAGAGCAATCGGGACAAGGTTATTAAATCATGAAGTGGGATAAAATGATAGTAGATGCACCGTGGTATGTCACTAACGAGAGACACAGAGAACTTGGTATTAAAACTATGAAAGAGGAAATAAGAGACAAAGTCAAATAAAGTCCTTTAAAGGTAGATTGCGACAATATCCAAATGCACTCGCACACCACCTCATGGATGACATATTCCCGGGTGTGTGCAGACTGAAAATAAGAGTAGTTCAGGATCTACTCTGACACTTGAATAAAGGGAATATGTATATATAAAGGGAATGGACATATATCTCGCACGCCTCTATTTAAATATAACATAAATATGGCTGAATGTCTCTGAGATAGATTGCAATAGTAATTAAATATATAAAAAAATGTGTGCGTGTACTAGCGTACACTCGAAAGAAGTGAAACTTCTTTATGACGTTATTTTTCAAAAAATAATTAACTATATGCAACTTTACAGAAATTGGTTAAGTAAAGTTAAATTAGATAAAGTTTATTAAAAGGCTTTTATTAAACTTTATCTAATAATCTAATCTATAATAATCTGTCTAATATCACGCGTGGTAGGGATAAGAAAAAGATGGCGCGTAACAGAAAAAGATGGCGTGTAACGAAAAATAAAAAAGATGACGCGTAACAGAAAAAGATGGCGCGTAACGAAAAAATGTTACACTAAATTTTTTTCCAACCCCGATAAAGAAGTTTCACTTCAAAAAAGAGAGATAAAAGCAATATGGATCAATGAAGAGGTACTATTGTCGTTGCTGTTTGTAGCCTAGAATAGTTCTTGCAGTTTGGTGGAAGGTTGTGCATACCGAATGACATTTTTTTATCTGATTCAAAATAGCAAACGAGCATGCAGTCCACCTTACTGTAAGTAGTCTGCCATTTGGACATCAGTAAGCAACTTCATTTAGAGCGGGGGTCCTATGAAATCCTACACACATGCGTTGCTACTTCCGGAATAATGATAGTCGCCCCATATGAAAAAGAACCAACAATCACTCCCAATCCAGCGAAACGCAAGAACTGTATTCTGCTAGAAATAGGTGTGGAGGTGGTACCTCTCCGGTTGAACTAGACTGGTTCTAACAGTCTAATGTATTTTTTTGCCAAAATATGAAATCAATGCACCCTGTCCCAGGATCCAACGAATTAGTATCAGATCAGGTAAGTTTCTATTGATGCCAATTCCGCCGAATTGCTACTTCAACCTTCAACTCTCGCAACGTACATCATCGAAACTGCAAAGACGTGTTTTTCGTTTTATTGCTCTAAAAATAACATCATAGCGTACTGTTTATATAAGTTAAAGAAAAAAAAATGACCAATATTTAGCCTAATTTCGAAATGAACATTATTGATTCTGCACTATTTAAGCACGGAATTTAATCGAAAAATACAACTTCAAATCGTTCTCCTGGAAAGTAGTCAATTTGTAGATTCGATACTGTACGTTGCGAGAGTCGATATATGGGTACAGTATGACTTATTAACTACATAAGGTTCCTTTAATTCTCAAATAATGTGTCTTTGAATCAAACACGATGGAAACTTGAAAAAGCTCCCTTGACAAAGCTTCAAGTGTGTTGTGGGACTTGGTGACTTATTTTATTTTATCTATTTGACATGCCAACAGCATAACATACAAGACATTTCACAAATCACATAATGTATAATAAAGCACACTGGTATTTAAGCTGATTACAGGCATGTTGCTGCTGTAAATGCTGTCATTTACAATAAGGAAGACGTGAATTAAATATGCAAGGAGTTTAGGTTAATAAAATTGAAGTTAAATAAAATAACTCTATTTAAAAAATATACGGTAATTAACTTAGTGTTCAGTCTTAGGAAGCAAAACTATTGAGGTAGACAATTTGTTTTTTACTACTACATTTATCATGAAAGATATCTTTTTTTTTTTTGTTTTCGAGGGGGAAACCTTCCAAAGGTACCCGACGCCGTGGGAGCGACGCAGGGTTATGTGGGATTTTTACCGCACTAAAACCCCCCCGGTGGCCGTCTTTGGAGCTGAAAAGGAGGACTCCGGGATCTCGAAACGACTTCAACCGGAATCCTCCGAGCGCGCTGCCCCATCGGGCTCCTCCCAGATGGGCGGCTGGGCCCACCGCTCCGTCTAGTCTTTACGACGGTATGCGACCACACATACCGCCGTCCTTCCCGGGATTGCCTGACCGAACCGTTCGAGCTCCCACTCTAGCCGTCTGCAACCCCGGAAGCCCCTTTTAGTTGCCATCATGAAAGATATCTATGTCGGCTGATGCACACACTTGATTAAATTCCGCAGAGACTCTAGGAAGGGTGGAATGTTTGAAAAGGTGAGTTCTACTAGGTGGCACATAGAAGATTTTGGTAATAGGGTTTCGTGGGTAATTGTATGGAACTTTTTTTTTTATTTTATTTATTTAAGAAAAAACAAACAGTAACAAAATACAGTATTACAAAAATATTATATCCAATATTGTTATACAATTCTGCTACCAGCACCGTTTTCTCCTTTTTACTGAGTCTTAATAGTGTTACAGAAACAAGGTTCGTAAAACTGAGTCCATTTTTACAATGTTGTTAAGTTTAAATCTCAACTTCAACTTCAATATTAATTTAACTTAAATATTGAAAATATAATATTTTCAATATCCGATGGATATTTCAAAAGACATTAATTTAGAGACAATTATAGAAAGTTTAGTGCAAAAAGGTTTTATGTTGTACAGGTTTGTATAATGTTATTAATTGAACCTTTGAATTCACTAGGACGCATGGCCAAGATATCAATAGAGTTAAATGATTCATTGTAAGAATATTGTAGTCTGTGTCTGTGAACATTTATATTTACTTGGTGCATTAAGTGTCTACAGTCAATATTGCCGGAAATTATTTTTTTAAGAACCATAATATCGAGTAACGTGCGACGGTTTTTTAATGACATGATTTTAAGTACTAGTAGTGACTTACCCATGTTCAGCAGACAGATGCAAGGCGCTGTACCCACAGTCGTCCTGGGCGTTGATATCACACCCTCTCACCAGCAGCAACCTGGTTGCTTCAAGGTACCGCTGCCAGATGGCGTAGTGGAGAGGCCTGAGGCCTTGTGTTACTGGTTCGTTTACCTGGGGAAGATCCGTGGATGAACAGAACTGCTCATGTAAATGACACATCTCGTTTTCGTGAACAAGTTATCGTTGATCCAGAACATGTTTTGAAATCATGTGCTTTCAAATGTTTCATCAGCATTTGATGCGCAGTAAAATAACGGGCTAAGTACGAGTCGGGCTCGTGAACAAGGGGTTCCGTAACAATATCATTAAAACGGCAAAAAAACACGTTTAATGCGACTGAAATACATCGTCTTCGAAAATTCCTATTGTATAGCTATCACGGGTCATGAGATGCAGCATGGTGACAGACAGACGGACAGAAGACCAGCTGATTATTAGCAATCGGGTTCCGGTTTTATCCTTTGGGTAGGGAACTTTATTATCTGGGGTTGCGGACGGCTAGAGTGGGAGCTCGAACCGTCCAACAAGCAACCCCGAGAAGGACGGCGGTATGTGTGGCTGCATCTCGCCGTAAGCACCGGATGATGAAGGGGGATGGTACACGTCCCCCAAGAGATGAGCCCGTGAGGTGCACTGCGCTAGGGGCCACCGGTTCGTTCCGTTGGAGTTTCCGAGTCCCCTACTACAAGCGCTGAGGAAGGCCACCGAGGAGGTTTTAGTGGGTAAAAATCCCACATAACCCGGAGTTTCTCCCAAGGATTCGGTGTACCTTTTGAAGGTTTCCGCCCCGTAACAAAAGAAAAGGGAACTTTAATAACTAGCTTTTTCCTGCGGCTAGGGCTGTTTAGATCAGTATTATTTCGATAAATAAGTTTGTGAGGAACGAGGTATCGCGACCTCCCGCAACTCATCAAGAGTTGGCTCTGGGGCGGCTCCCCACAACTCACCAAGAGATGGCGCTATGGTGACAACTTCCCGCAACTAAGCAAGAGATGGCGCCACTAGTATTTCTGGATCACGCTATCGAAGTTTTTTCAATACCCTGCATACAAGTTCCGAACAAAGACTGTCGGAGCACGGCCACCACCAGGCATGATCACCTAGCCTGGCGGGAGATCTCGTGCCAAAGAGGTTTCCGGTTTGTGACCTGAATTATCACATGGGATGCTCATGGGATATTACCGTGGTGGACGTCACCGAAGTGGGCGAAACCGCGTTATATGCTAGTAACAAATATAATTCAACATTGATTTTATTTGTAAATCGCAAAAAGTATGAATGCCGCCGGGAACGTACCAAAACATGACCGTTTATTTAATAAAAACTAAGAATGAGTTCATTGTCAGTGTTTTTTGTTAGTTGGCCTGTTGCCAAAAGCGCACATGGGTAAACTTTCCGGATTAAGATAATTCGTCGCAAACCAGATGAACCGATGACTTGAGGAAGACAGCGGGAAACCGTTGGGCTCAGAAGACACAAGACTGCTGAGAGTGGCACCGTTAGGAGCCTACGCCCTGCATTGGACCTCAAAAGGAACTTTACCAGGTGGTAAGACCAGTGTAGTTCGACCGAGGTACCTCCGCTGCACTTTTTTTTTATCTGACTGAAATGGCAAACGAGCATGCAGTCCACCCGATGGCAAGTGGCAACCGCCGCCCATGGACATCTGTTATCAACTTCATACAGAACATGGGTTCCATCTGAATGTCATGTCAAAGTGTGCCGGCAACCACACCCTTCTAAAACGCAAATATGCTTCACACTAGAAATAGGCGTGGCGGTGGTACTTCCACGGTCGAACTACACTGGTTCTACCATCTTGATTCTATTTATTTCTAGCGTAAAGCAGCTTACAGTTTGTTTGAAAGGGTGTGATTACCAGCACACTCTTATATGAGGCGATCATCATAGTCCTCAGGAATAGCAACGCATCCGTGATTGATTTCAGATAGAAACCGTGTCTATGTGAAGTTCCTTACAGATGTCCATGGGTGGTAATGACCACTTACCATCAGGTGGATTGCATGCGTGATTTCTACACGCATAACCCCATAGATTTTCTCCTCAATCGTGAGTGCCATGGACACACACAAACACCCAGACCCAGAACAAGTCTTTTTTTTGTTTTCGAGGGGGCAACCTTCCAAAGGTACCCGACGCCGTCGCGACGCAGGGTTATGTGGGATTTTTACCGCACTAAAACCCCCCCGGTGGCCGTCCTCGGCGCTGAAAAGGAGGACTCCGGGATCTCGAAACGACTTCAACCGGAAAGAACAAGAGTCTAAACTCATCATTCAGAGGCCTGTCTGGCCGGTAAATCTGGAACCAACGGCGTGTCAGTAACCTCGCTGGGTGGGTCGTGGGTCGTGGGTCGTGGGTCGTGGGTCGTGGGTCGTCAAAGGATGGAAGGTACCTTCGCTCCACAAGCCAGGAGGATCCTGATCTCGTCCAGCGGCACCATCCGGATGATGGAGTCCGCCAGCTCCCGCTGCAGCGACTTGTCTGATATCACCTCGGACGGCATCTGGAAGAAAAAGATAATTATAGCCCTTCGTTTGATGGAAGGTCGTCAACCCATTATTGTCCCATTGGGCACGGGTCTTCTCTCAGAATGAGAGTTTAGGCCATAGTCCACCGCGCTGGCCAACTGCGAATTGGTGGACAGATGATGATGTTGGAAGGTATCTTCACCATATCCGAGCCAACTTTTTTTTATCTGATTGAAGTAACAAACGAGCATGCAGTCCACCTGATGGTGAATGGTCACTTCCGCCCATGGACATCTGTAAGCAACTTCAAATAGAACATAGGTTCTATCTGAAGTCAATCTCAGATGCGATGCTACTACTGTGGACTATGATGGTCGCCTCATATAAAAGTGTGCCGGCAACCACACGCTTCCATCTCGCGCAAGAAATGCTTCACGCTAGAAATAGGTGTGGCGGTGGTACTTCCCCGGTCGAACTACACTGGTTCTACCACCTTTAGTGGTAGAATGGTCATCATATTGACACGCACAGGTTACTGGGTTACGGGTTCAATCCACAGCCTGACGGGTACCCGGATGATGAATTCAGTTTTTTGTTCTGAGATATTTCCCGACTACGTCAGACGGACGGTGCTGTTTTTCGAAAGTGAAGGCTATATAATTATTATACTCTGAGAATCCAGGGTGAACTCAAACATACGGTACGTTGTACCAGGTGGTAGAATCGCCTGGAGAGGCCACAGCCACATCTATTTCTAGCGTGAACCAGTTTTTTCGTTTTTGTTAAAGGGCGGGGGTAGTTGCCGGCTCACTTTTATTTGAGGCTATCTTAGTCCTCGGGAGTAGCAACGCTAGGGATTGCAATCCGGAAAACCGGATCCGGTAATACGGCGGATCCGGCACATATTTACACAAACCGGATCCGGTACCAATTTACCACCGGATCCGGACCTCCACCGGATCCGGTGATTGTATATTTTGACAAAGATTTCACATTACAAAAATAATTATCGTTAGAAATCGATCCTATTTTTACACTGTTTTAACCGTTCGATTAATGCCGCCGGATCCGGTCGGATTGAGAAAAAAACGGCCGGATCCGGCCGGATTGAAAATGAGGCCGGATTGCAATCCCCAAGCAACGCATCTGCGATCGACTTCAAACAGAACTCTTGTTCAGCATGAAGTTGCTTACAGATGTCCATACGGCAGTGACCACTTACCATCAGGTAGACTGCATGGGTACCATTATTTTTCCATTGCTGGGCACGGGTCTTCTTTCAGAATGAAACAGTTTTAGGCCATAGTCATAGAAAGCAGTGATAATTAATTTCTAATACGCAAATAAATAAGTGGTGTGTGCCTGGGTTTAACAACTTAAAAAATTTAAAACGCTTTCTACACTCATAACCCCACAGTAGGATTTCTCCTGTGTCATGGGTACCATGGACACATACAAAGACGAATACACGTACACACAGACCCAGAACAGAATCTAAACTCATCATTCAGATACCTGTCTGGCCGGGAATCGAACCCGGGACCCACTGCGTGTCAGACCGGTGTGGTAACCGCTGCGCCACGCGGGTCACCCGTCGTTTGAACCTCGGATCTCCCGATTAAGAGAGCAAGTTTCAACCATTAGGCTATCACTGCTCTAAAATACGGAAACGTAAACATAAAGCGAGTACTAAAATAACTTATTTACTACGTTATATTCAAGATGATAAAAGATTAATTTGTTTACTTCATGTTATATACAACAAGGTCATTGACAGTTCACCGTAATATATCACACGTGCGTGCAGGTGCAGGTGCCAGGCGCGTGCACGACCGTGCATTATGCAATTTGGGTGTAATTAGCCGTAGCTGCGCTTAAAGAAAATGGAGCACAATGCAAGAGTATTGGAAGCATTTTATGTACTTTTTATTAAAACGTTCACGGGAAATAGATGTTTTTGAAGTGAAATTTCTTTATCGGGGTTGAAAAAAAAATTAAGTATAACATTTTTTCGTTACGCGCCGTCTTTTTCTGTTACGCGCCATCTTTTTTTTTTCGTTACGCGCCATCTTTTTTCTGTTACGCGCCATCTTTTTCTTATCCCTACCACGCGTGATATTAGATAGATTATTATAGATTACATTATCAGATAAAGTTTAATAAAAGCCTTTTATTAAACTTTATCTAATTTAACTTCATTTAACCAATTTCTGTAAAGTTGCATATAGTAAATTATTTTTTGAAAAATAACGTCATAAAGAAGTTTCACTTCTTACGAGTGTACGCTAGTACACGCACACATTTTTTTTAATAAAATTGGGTCTAGGATTACATTAGAGGGAGGGAGGGTGCTATTTATAAGCTTTATATTGTACTAGCCGACCTGGCGAACTTCGTTCCGCCTAATAATAAAAAAATCTAAAATTATCAGTGTTTCTCCACTATATTGAGCATGTATAATATATAAAAACCTTCCTCTTGAATCACTCTATCTATTAAAAAACACTGCATTCAAATCCGTAGCTTAGTTTTAAAGTTTTAAGCATACATAGGGACAGACAGCGCGAAGCGACTTTAACAATGAATCGAAATCATATAATTTCAAAGCGCAAAGTAAACACGTGCTGGCTAACGTAAACACAGACGATATACGACCGCGCGTCACTAGGGGACGCGCGGGGACAGAAGCGAGGTGCGGGGTACGTAAATGCTTTTGTTTCATGCGCCTAATTATTGTTGTGGTCAGGTAATACAGCTGGTCTTTCTGTTTCTGTATTCGCGGCATTTGAGTACAAAACGGGACGTCGCTTTATGCTAATTAATACAGTTGATTAAGAGAAAAATATATTAATTTGTCAAGCGAAAAATTGCTTGTGGCTTCTTCGTTTTTTGTTCGAAAAAGGTTCTTAATTTACGCTCATTATTATTAATACCATAAATTTGAAAATTAAATGGGTCAATTCGCATAAACAAGATAAATTCGTTATACGTTTTTATCGGGGACATCGGGACGGAGAACTGAAAAACTGGTCAGCCCCGTTCAAAACGGGACGCATGGTCATATTATAGGTACATAACCCCCGCGAATAAGGAGATTTTTATTTATAACCTTCCTTTATTATCGTTACGTAAATGTCAAAGCAATTGGGCGATGTGCCATAGGTAAGTAGGTACTCGTAATATTGAATATTACGTCAATATGTTAAAAAATATAGGTAAATGACCGACAAAATAATGCTCATTTGGAGGTAGTTAACCCATAAATTTAAATACTATGTTCTAATAAGTGTTTTTATGTCATTGAAAAAGCAGCATTATTTAATAAATTAATTTTGGCGCGTTGATGAATTCACGGAAAACTGACACTCTGAAGTTAGCTATAGTCAACATTTTAGTTTTTGGAGTGAAACTTCTGTAGGCGCATGAGGGTAAAATTTTTACAGATGAAACGTCACGCCGGTATGCAACGGAAGTGTCGGAAAAGAGAGAGAGAGTGATCGAGACCGATTGAGAGAGAGTAAGACAGGGCGAACGTAGCATGAGCAACTAGCCGTGGAGTGAGAGTAGGGAGCAAGCGAGTGAGAAAGATTGAGAGAAAAAGTGAGACAGAGCGAACGTCGTATCACACCTTTTTCCCTTCCTCTTAATCTTGGAAATTTAAAGTTTTAGATTTGTATAAATATAAACAAGATTTATAAATTAGTTCGCCAAAGAAGTTTCACTTCTGACATGTGTACTTTGTACGCACGCATGTTTTTTTTTTTACCTTAATCTACTGAATAAAATACATAATAAGTAGGAAAGAAAGTCAAGTATACAGATGAATTAAAATACTTTAGGCGGGTAGCCCTAACGCGAACTCTCGTCCAGCGCGTCTGTAGGTATAAAATTCAAGGTCACGGCAGAGTTAGACTACTGTATGATATTAATACTGTGGTATTATTCTTGTACCAAATAACTGATGGACTTAAGTGGAAGCAAGGGGACTCAAAACCGATCCCCCCATTTAAAATGCATGTACCTATTTAAGTTCATCAATCACAAAAATGGGCAAAGCTTTCGAAATAGGATTGCCTGAGCTCCCCTTAAATATAAAATACAGAATCCTTTTCAGATGAACTTCTCCTCAGGCACCATTCAAACAAAAATCCAGTAATCTAAGATCTTCAGGTTAGCAACGCATCTGTGACTAGGGTTGCCACCTTTTTTTTCAGCGATTAAAGTACATTGGCTAAAAAGGTATAAATAAAAAAAATACGTAGCTTCAAAATAAAGTACAATTTATTTTATTCCTTATATTTTGGTCGGTGAAAAGTGTAAAATCTAGATAATATTAGACTCCTGTATTTATTCGATTTGACGAGCAAAAAAAAGCAAAGGTCACCAAATATGCATATTCTACTTTCTAAATAAGGTAGCTATGAAATCCTAGAAATGATAGGATTTTTGTTTCACCTAAACTGCTTATAAACAAACTTTTTTAAATCCCAGATCATGCAAAATAAAGTATTTTTGCATACTTTATTTTTCTCATAAAGTATAAAGTACAATTGCCCCAAATAAAGTACAATACTTTATAATAAAGTACAGGTGGCAACCCTATCTGTGACCGACGTCAGGCAACACTAATCTTATCTGGAGTCCATTAAAGAAGTCCATGGTTTTAGTGGCTGCTAACCATCAGAAGGACAGCATGCCCTTAACAACTTTTAATAAAAAAGTTTTTGAAATTGTTCTGGATGAGACAACAAACGAAGCCCAAACTCATGATTAGAGTCTGTTGAAGGACCAATTAATTCCCATAAGTTTAAGTACGTAAATAAAATCCAATTTAATTCTATCCTTTTCAATAAAGTCATTGGCACACTATTAACAACAAAACACAGTTAGTCGTGACGCTAAGATTACCGTATCATTTATTATTTAAAAAAAAATTTTAAACAAAAAATACAACCGACTTCCATGCCACATAAAAGTAAAAAATAATTTAAATACATGTTGGTTTAGAGCAAACACAGTACTTAGTACATAGTCCCGAAGTCGGCGCTCATATAAGATACATGTAGTTTCGTCATGATCCAGCAAAATATGGTGAGCGCCGACTTCGGGACTATGTACTAAGTACTGTGTTTGCTCTAAACCAACATGTATTTAAATTATTTTTTACTTTTATGTGGCATGGAAGTCGGTTGTATTTTTTGTTTAAAAATTTTTTTTTTCACGCTTTTCAGTCACGATAAAATCAGTTATGGCTGTTGCTAGTCGTCCGCTAACCGGATGAATAAAATTAATTATTCGTCCGATTTTCGGATGAATAAAATTATGTGCTGACGTCATCATCTAAAAATAGACTTCTTTGACACAACCGGTCGGGGGCGCTACCGCGCCCCCTCCCTTAGATTCTGAATTGGAAAACTCTGTTCGAACCTAACCTAACCGAATAAAACAACTTTTTCTGAGTAAACATTTATTTAAAGAATAGATCAATATTTAAAGTAGAAAAAGTAATATAAACCTTATAACTAAGAGTATAATTCAACTGATACTGATAAAAATAATTTTGACTATCCTTAGTTGGAAAACCAATACCATCAAAACCAATTTAAGTTCGGGCAGCATGGTCGTTATTCACTACATCAGGTGTACCCATAGCTTTACACAATTTATTAATCTCAGTAATATGATTTAACTCACCAGTTTCAATACGTTTTTTATTACGAGGATAATAAGTATGTTTAATATACAGACCATTTTTATTACGAATTTACCATTTAGCGGACGATTAATTTATTTTATTCATCCGATTACCGGACGACTAGACACTTCGATCAGTTATACGAGACCGTGTAATACATAGTATCCATAAGACTGCATAGTGCATACATAAATGGAAACGGTACTTTAAAATCAACCTTAAATGACAAGTCAAACAAAAGCCTGAGCGATATCTTACATTACTGTCACAGTGCATGTGAACTGAGCGCAACCGCGAGCAGGGCGCGGTTGGCAGTACTCCTGCATCGTCCAGGTAATTGTATTCAAAATGGAATTTGTGATCATAATTATGTCCTTTCCGGAACTCATTGTTTGTATTGCGAACAATAATTACCAAGCACACATAGTTTAGGCAGGCTGTATACCTATATTATTAGGTTTAAAGAGGTGAAGGTAACTTTATTAATCGTTGCCTCTGTTTATGTAACTCCTAATATATTCATAAGGGCCTGTATACTATCACCTGTGGGTTAGATAGGCAGTACCACTGAATAAAAGCCCAATTAAAGATAACGGTTTTCATAAGTCATCTCTTCTTAGCATTTCTTCAATAAATCCTTAAGCACTAAATAGCCAACTTCTATGGCTTGGGCTTACAGTACCCTGCATCATAAGGGTCGAGGAGTTGAAGGTCAATTTTCTTAACATACGTCTTTGCTTTGTTAATATATTACATTTCCATAAGTATCAAATGGGCAACGCCTATGCTTTAAGCCTGAAGTACCCGTGCATCATCAGGACTGAAGAGTTGAAGGTCAAAACTATCATGTTATATCTTTGCCTAGTAATCTCATTACATATACGTAAGTAACAGATGGCCAACTTCTATGGCTTGGGCTTGCAGTATCCTGCATCATCAGGGTTGAGGAGTTCAAGGTAAATTTTTATATCATACGTCTTTACTTTGTAAATATATTACATACCCATAAGCATCAAATGGCCAATACCTATAGTTTAAGCTTGAAGTACCCCTGTATCATCAGAGTTGAGGAGTTGAAGGTAAAATTTTTCGTTTTTATCTTTGCTTAGTAATCTTATCAGATATACCTAAACACTATGTGGTCAACGCCTATAGTTTAAGCTTGAAGCACCCCAGCATCATCAGAGTTGAGGAGTTGAAGGTCCAATTTTTCACTGTATACAACCATTAGTCTAATGTTCTACCTTTAATCTGTTTAATCTCATTTTAAATGCGTAAGCATGAAATAGCTAAGTTTTATGGCTTAGGCATTCAATACCCCTGCATCATCAGGATCCAGGAGTTGAAGGTCCAATTTTTCGTCGTATACCTTTGCTTAGCAATGTTATTACAAATCCGTGAGCAACAAATGTCTAACTTTTATGGTTCAGGCCTGCAGTACCCCTGCATCATCAGGGTTGAAGAGTTGAAGGTCAAATTTGTCATCGTACATCTTTGCCTAGCTATCTTATTATATATCCGTAAGCACCAAATGGCCATCTCCTACGGTTTGGGCTTACAGCACCCTGCATCATCAGGGTTGAGGAGTTGAAGGTCAATTTTTTTATAATATGTCTTTGCTTAGTATTGTTATTACATACCCATAAGCACCAAATGGTCAACCCCTATGGTTTAGGCTTGAGGCACCCCTGCATCATCAGGATTGAGGAGTTGAAGGTCAAATTTTTCATCACATGTCTCTGCTTAGTAGTCTTATTACATATATGTAAGCATCAAATAGCTAATGTTATAGTTTAGGATAGCTGTAACCCTGCATCATCAGGATCGAAGAGTTGAAGGTCAAATTTTTCGTCAACCTATATAAGCATAGATATATAATACATATTCCAAGTTTCATAAGAATCGAATCGGCAGAAGCCGAGTTATCTCAAATTATCTAAAAAACTTGAGGAGTGGTGGTGGTTTCCACCCCATAACTCAAAGAGTTAAGCATCACAGTATACCCATGTCCAAGGGAAAAAGTTGCGTGATAAAATTTCCTATCAAATGAAAGAAAGAAAATGGAAATCGGTTTAGAAACACCCAAGTTATTTCAGATTTTAAGAAACCGACATTTTCCAATTTTCCGGGAAAACCGCCGGAAGGTTTTCATTTTCCTCAATATGGGACTGCCTGTGAAACTAGCCGCATACAATGTCGTATGAATCGTGTCGGTAGGTCGACGATTTCTAGCCATTTCGCCCGAACATACATAAAAAAAAAAAAAAAAAAAAAAAAAATATACGTGACCAATAGATAACCTCTTTCCTTTGGGAAGTCGGTTAAAAATAAATTGCATCTCAAGATAACACGATTACTCGTGATCAACACGCGTTTAAAAAACTAAACAAAGATGGCGCGCGTCCAATGCGGTCGTTCGCGCCAATAGATGACATCAGGTGTTCCCTGAATTTTGGCTTTAGCGGGTTTTGTGATGACATGGCTCTGAATTTAATGGTTACGCTTTCTTTGTTGGCCAATTACAGATTTGGCGCAGTTACAACCGGAAAATGAAATATACCTACACTTGAATATTTATTATTTTCCTTTACTCCTTTAATATACCCTCCAAACAAAAAGCTAGCAGTGATGACAAAAGCCACACTCTGTATGGCCATAAAGTTATATAATAAACTACCTTACCAATTAAAACAAATAAAGAAAGACCACATATGTGCCAGAAAATCAAAAAATATATTAATAGAAAAATGCTATTACACGTATGACGAATTCTTAATCGATGATTTAAAAATATAAAATACAAAAAATATTTAATCTTCTAAAGTTATCAGCATTGTAATATAGTATCTAATTGTAAGTCTTTTAATGATAAATACGAGTATGTGAGTGCCATACATGTAGAACACCGGCATATTCAATTTTTGGCGCCCTTTTCTTTTTTTTTTAAACATCTTATGTAATCAATATTATTGTAACCCAAAAATTGACTAAATAAAGATCTTTCTTTCTTTCTTTCTATTTGAAATTATGTTCCGGACATATGCCGCAAATACAGGAACCATGAATGACAATGATAAGCTGTACTGAAAGAAAGTCGACGCGCAGAGTCGTTGGCTGAATATTTTTACTTATGCCGACTACATTCGTAAATAAAGAAATTTTTAATCGCGAAAGGAAGAAAATTGTCATATTTTTGAAGTGAAACTTCTTTATCGGGGTTGGAAAAAAATTTAGTGTAACATTTTTTCGTTACGCGCCATCTTTTTCTGTTACGCGCCATCTTTTTCTGTTACGCGCCATCTTTTTTTTTCCGTTACGCACCATCTTTTTCTTATCGTACACTCGTAAGAAGTTTCACTTCTTACGAGTACACGCACACATTTTTTTTTTACTGACAATGACAATGGATATGCAGAAAGCGTTAAAGTAAATATTTTTATATATTTACTACTTGAATTTTGGTCTTACATTATTATCATTTAAAAGACAATTTTTAGGACAATACCGGTCTTAAAAATTCAAATATAAAATTCCAAATAGATGTGTTGCATTTAAAAAAAAACGCATTATATGACTGAAAACTATTTTTTAATCTGCATCAGAAGAATTATATTCAAACGTGGGTAGGAGAAAAAAATATTATTTTTATTAGCAAGATTAATATAATATTTATGCAAGATCATTGTAAATTTAAAGGCAGTGAATATCATTTGTAATAATATTAGTTGACCCGGCGAACTTCGTTCCGCCTAAAAGTCAAAAATCTAAAATTATCAGTGTTCCTCCTCTATACTATGCATGTATTATACATACAATCACTCTATATAAAAAACTGCATTAAAATCCGTAGCGTAGTTTTAAAATTCTAAGCATACATAGGGACTAGGGATTGCAATCCGGCCTCATTTTCAATCCGGCCGGATCCGGTCGGATCCGGCCGGATTAATCGAACGGTTAAAACAGTGTAAAAAAAAGGATCAATTTCTAACGGTAACTCACAATCACGGGATCCGGTTGAAGTCCAGATCCGGTGGTGAATTGGTACCGGATCCGGTTTGTGTAAATTTGTGCCGGATCCGCCGGATTACCGGATCCGGTTTTCCGGATTGCAATCCCTAATAGGGACAGACAGCGGAAAGCGACTTTGTTTTATACTGTGTAGTGAAAAATGTATTTAGGTATTTGTTACTAAGATCAATATTTGCTCTAATTTGCTTAACGCTGCTTCGTGGATTACGTTATACGTCTATAATAGGGTTTCTTAATGCAGTTCTGCAGTTTTATTAATTGCTGATTAGGAAAGGGGTCAGCCATTAAGAGTTTTCTTTTACGAGAGCGCGAGTCAAGTCCTATCAAATCCCAAATTAAAAGGGTCTGGAATTAATATTAAGTGTTTTTGAAGTGAAACTTCTTTAGGCGCATGAGGGTAAAATTTTTACAGATGAAACGTCACGCCGGTATGCAACGGAAGTGTCGGAAAAGAGAGAGAGAGTGATCGAGACTGATTGAGAGAGAGTAAGACAGGGCGAACGTAGCATGAGCAACTAGCCGTGGAGTGAGAGTAGGGAGCAAGCGAGTGAGAAAGATTGAGAGAAAAAGTGAGACAGAGCGAACGTCGTATCACGCCTTTTTCCCTTCCTCTTAATCTTGGAAATTTAAAGTTTTAGATTTGTATAAATATAAACAAGATTTATAAATTAGTTCGCCAAAGAAGTTTCACTTCTGACATGTGTACTTTGTACGCACGCATGTTTTTTTCACAACAAACCGTGTAAAATATGAATTTAAGGATAATCAACAATTATGTTAAGTAAAACATGTTTCTCTCCTAATTTCAAACAATGTTCCTTGCGATTACTAAGGGGTGGAGACAAATCTCTCTACATCACTAGGGAAAAAAGCGAATCGAAGTAACAAGGTTGGACAATAGTTCGACCGAGGAGGTACGACCGCCACACCTATTTCTAGCGTGAAGCACTTCTTGCATTTCGATGGAAGGGTCAGATTGCCGGCACACTTTATATGAGGCGACCATCATAGTCCTCGGGAATAGCTACGCATTTGCGATTGACTTCAGTTAGAACCCATGTTCTATATGAAGATGTAGGACGGCAGCGACCATTTACCATCAGGTGGACTGTATGCTCGTTTGCTATTTCAATCTTTTTTTTTAACTGACTGAAGTAGCAAACGAGCATGCAGTCCACCTGATAGTAAGTGGTCACCGCCGCCTATAGACATCTGTAAGCAACTTCATACAGAGCATGTTCCATCTGAAGTCAATCACAGATGCGTTGCTACTCCCGAGGACTATGAGGTCGCCTCATGTGAAAATGTACCGGCAACCACAAAAACCTATGTTTCATATGAAGTTGCTTACAGATGTCGCAGGGCGGCAGTGACCATTTACCATCAGGTGGACTGTATGCTCGTTCGCTACTTCAATCTTATGAAAGGAAAGTCGCAAAAACCCACATCAAGTAATTAACGACATGCAGACAGTCGTAAAAAATGGCGTCATTAACTAGAATTATCTCTAAATCCGGAAAATTTATCCATGTGCGCTTTTGGCGTCAGTCCAATACAAAAAACACTGACAGTGAACTCGTTTTTCTGTTTTGCAATCTTCGGCCAAGTTTTCACAGACTTTCCGGCTGCATTCATGTTTGCAAATTTATATAAATAATAACATTGTTGAAATAATAACACAACAAATCCATTCGCTTAAAATGATTGATTTCCTTTTGTTACGATTTGTTTTTGAGATGTCGAGTTTTTTTAAGAAAAATAATGGATGGTCAAAGTAAAAATTAACTTAATTAATGATCGTACATGGATCGTACAGGTCGCCCCCTACCAGGTGGCCCGATGACCTGAAGAAGATAGCGGGAAATCGTTGGATTCAGAGGACACAGGACCGGTTGGAGTGGCGTCATTTAGGGGAGGCCTATGTCCAGCAGTGGACTTCAAAGGGCTGATGGATGGATGGACTTAAGGACTGGAATAAAAGCCAAATTTTGGAAACTGAAAACATTCTGCAAAATTTAAAGCAGTAATGTTGGAAAAAAATTACAATTTAAGGACATTTGGAAAATTTCTATAACTTTGGAGGTTATGGATGAACGAAGCATATGGTCAGTAATTTTAAACCTAACAGTGTCTCAAAATCGCCTCATATTTGCAAGAAGCTGCTATTTTTTTTCTTAATGTCCCAAATGTGTAAGAGACCGTTGAGAGCAGCGATAGCTTGATACGCCTTAATCCAACGCGTTGGCCAAATGCGAATTGTTCTTTCAGCATTATCCTAAATTATCGTAATATATAACCGGAAAAAACACTTTATTTCACGCGGACAATAACCTTGAGGTCTATTCTCGATAGCCACAGGATGGCGCCACGTGGCGTGTTTACCAACATCTTGTAGCAGCTGATGTAGGGTATAGTACTGCCAAAAATATTGCGTAGACCTACGCAGTGTTTTGAACACAATGAAAATGGAGATTTGATTCGTTGAATATGCTTTTAAATGCTACTACCCGATTTAAAAATGTTACATTATCTACGCTATAACAAAAATGTGTTGGTGTGTCTGTTTACTTAATCACACGATTAAATTTTGCGTGGATGTAGCGTATTTAAATAGTCAATCGATAGGGTACTTTTATTTAAAACACCATGAGGAAAAGTACACACCCGAGAGTTCTTTAAAAAAAAGTTCTCGCAGGTGTGTGAAGTCCACCAATTTGCACTTGGCCAGCGCGGTGTACTGTGGCCTATAACTCTCTCATTCTGAGAGTATTTTATTTCACGCGGACAATAACCTTGATATCTATTCTCGTTAGCCACAAGATGGCGCCACGTGGCGTGTGTTTACCAACATGTTTTCTGTGGTAGTTAATTTAGTGTTTAATACTGCCAAATATATTGCGTAGACCTACGCAGGGTTACGAACACAATGAAAAGACAGTTTAATACGCTGTATATCACCTGGGTTTATAAAAATAAAGTGTGTGCGTTTTAATTTTAAGTATTGTTATGTGTATTTTCTTTATATTAATATTATTGTTCCGATCCGGTGATAGTGTAAGAAAAAAAATGTAACTGACAATTTGTAAGTGCCCCCGTAAGCCTATACAAAATAAAGACATTTCATTATATTTTGCCAACGCACCACTCGACCGAGTTGCTCGTCGAATTTGGACACACTGAAAATCAGTGGCCGTGGTACGCCGCGGTGAGGCTGAGTGTGGACCCTTTTGTAAAATTTTACTGCAGCAATAGTCTAATTTAAAATTAATGTATGCTGTTAAATATGCCTCATTAAATTGTAGTATTTTTTACAAATAAATATTTCTTTCTTACTTATTTACACGCGTTTGAAGTTAAACTTCTTTGGCGTAACAAGATAAAAATCTTTTTAATTTTTTTATCTTTCGCCTTATTATAAGTTTGTAAAAAAAAACAACTATAAAAATAGAAAAAAAAAATGTTGATTATAGCTAACATCACGGTGTCGATATTTCGTGACAGTGTGCGCGCATCGTAAAACTAAAACAAAGAGTAAATATTATGTAACATACGAACCAAAAGTATTTTAAATTCTTTAAAATAAATTCAGTTGTTTTATTTCGATGTAATTCGCACAATAAGAGGTAAGAAATATAAATAATCTCTATAGTTAAGATTTCACCATATATTTCAAAATGTTTTATAAAATATCTGCCAAGAAATAATTCTGCATTCTGGGAACTCATCCTATGGACAGTAATTTGGATGAAGATTTTTATTTTTAATTTGGCATTTTGTTTCTTTTTAAATTTAAGTTATTATTTTGTATATACATATAATTATTTTAATCTATATTAAATTAAATTAAATTTTAATTATTTTGTCATATTCAAATTAATAAATTATAACATTTTAGAAATAATCCGAGAGTTTAAATCATATTTCATAAACTCGATTTGGGTAACTTTGAACATTTTTTACAATATTTGTGCAATTATAATCTGTTTTATATTTATTGCACCTTGTTTTTATTAAATGAATAGTGTCTTTTTTAGCTGGTTTATTAATCTAACACAATAAATTTACGGAGAAAACAATTAAACAATCCACAATTACCCCTAAAACTCAAATTCAAAGTTATCCTTAGTTTTGGGTAACTTTGAATATAATTTTTTGAGGATATAAAATCCGTCATTAATCGAATATTTTAAGGTCTGGGTAAAATTAATTAACATATTTTTGTTAATTAAAACCAAATCTATAAAAAATACATTTATTTTGACATATAAATACAATAGACAACTTGGTCTTACCATATGAATCAAGGTCGACCAATTTGGTGGTAAAATAAGATACTAGTTTTTTTTTGATTATTTATTCCATCCATCCATAGGATGGACGGAACATGGACATAACATAGGCCTCCCCTAAATGGCGCCACTCCAACCAGTCCTGTGTCCTCTGAATCCAACGGTTTCCCGCTGTCTTCTTCAGGTCACCGGTCCATCTGGTAGGGGGCGACCGGTACTCCTTTTGCCTAAACATGGTTACCACTCGAGGACCTTTCTTCCCCATCGGTTATCGGTCCTACGAGCGATGTGGCGGCCCATTGCCACTTCAGCCTGCTAATTTTGAGAGCTATGTCGGTAAGCTTCGTTCGTCTACGGATTTCATCGTTGCGAATCATGTCTCGTAGCGAAATTCCTAGGATAACCCTCTCCATAGCACGCTGAGCGACCCTGAGCCTCCGAAAAAAATATTTTTTTATGATACAGGTAACTTTGAACCGTTCAAAGTTACCCGTATTACATCCAATTTCGACGTCGTCAAAAGTTTAACAGTTTTACGCAATATTCAACACGGGATACGGATAGTACAGTTTTAAAATAATAATATACATTATACATTTTAAAGATAAACACCAAAACATACTTGTTTACGGTAAGTTTTATATTATAATTGCTATTTCAAAACGGAGCATCAAACACTTGCAACAACTTCACTACGGAAAAGGCGGTATTTTTTAAAATTAAGACATTGACAGGTACTTTTTTTTACTTTCATTGCTATTACAACATTTTGGCAATCCATTTTACGCAGGTACGATATTGAAACAACAAGAAGTTTCCATGTAATAAATTAATATATTTTTTTCACAACTTTGTTCAAAGTTACACCGCAGTTCAATGTTACCCAAATTGAATGTACCATTAATATTATAAAGGCGAAAGTTTGTGAGTATGTATGTTTGTTACCTTTTCACGTATAAACGGCTAGACCGATTTTCGTAAAATTTGGTTGGGAGTTAGCTGACACTCTGGATTAACATATAGGCTACTTTTATTTTAACGCGGGCGAAGCTGCGGGGTTCTACTAGTTTAATATAAAATGTATTTGATTTCTAAATAATTATGAATTAATTATTAAGCATATATAATTGTATGTAACATACATACATATATGAAATTATAGCTGTCATAACACTATTTCTATCTCGTATCCACGTATGGACCATGACAGAGATAGACTTATGTCGATGTCAGGGCTTGTCAAAACTTGGCGTAGGCAAAATCTTAATGTGCCAGAACGAATATCTGAAAGTCTTATCGATGTAACTGGTGATTGATTATGTAATTCACACTCATCGTTGCAATTTGTAAATTAAAATGGATTTACAACTTGGCAATCACTTGTAGTGAACATACAGTGTGTTGTGTAGTTTTGGGATGAGACTGGCAACTTTTTTCAGTGTTTAAGTACATCCATACTAATACTATAAATGTAAAAGTGTGTTTGTTTGTTCCTCTTTCACGTCGGCACATAGTTATTATATGATATGGTATATACGCTGGGGGATAGTTAGGAGGGCGAAGAGTGACGTAGGCTACTTTTTACCGCGCTCTCTCATTCCAATGAGGATATCGATGTTTTGTTAGTTGATACATATTTTGTAGTTCCCGACGTTGTTAATAGATGGCGTTAGTAAAATAATTTTGCAAGTTCTGATAATTCCCTTTCACCGAGCGAAGCCGCGTGCAAGAGCTAGTTGTTTATGAAAGGTAAAACGAAACAATAAGAAGTTTGAAAGTAACCAAACAAATTTTAGGAGAGTGCGTGGTGTCAGTCGGTAAAAACATAGGATTTAGAATGTAGATAAAAAAATCTAAAAAAGATTCTCCCTAAATATTTCTTAACTTTTGTAACCTAAAACACTTTCCAACCTAACCTAATGTTTACAAGTTTAGGAAGCTAATGGGGTAACCATAATGCTCATATTTTGTAACAACTTATTTAAATTATTTACTACTTTACTAATATATTAAAACAATTAATATTTAACATATGCAATAATAATACTTATGTTAAGTAACTTATTTATGCATAGAATACTTACTTACTAATATTATAAATGCGAATGTTTGTGAGTGTATATGTTTGTTACTTCTTCACGTGTATGTTTGTTTCTTCTTCAACGGCTGGAGCGATTTTAATAAAATTTGTTAGGGAGTTAGTTGACACTGGATTATTATATTGACTACTTATTACTGTGGGAAAATATTTTATTCCCACGGGACAATCGACACATCGATTTTATTTACGCGGGCGAAGCTTCGGGGTTCAGTTAGTGTAATATAATTAAACAACGCTAAACAGCTTTAAAATCTTTGTTTTCGCCAAACTTACAGATTTGTCCGTGAAATATTCTGCAAAGTTTCGAAACGGGGCATTTGTGTCAAATAACTCGAGCTAATTGTACGTAAACGCCAAACTGAGTGTAATGTTTTATTTCAGCGAAACAGGGTACGAGGTAAACCAACGGTATTTAAATTGAGTGATTTGATGCACGTTTCATTATTCAGATATTTGTGTTTTAAAAATTTACTAGTCGGCCATCGCAACGGTCGAAATTCGTCCGTAATTCAACTCAAAAACTCAACGTAATATTGTCCAAAGTATTTCCTAGATTATTTTTTTACTAATTTTCAAGTTATAAATACACCCGAAAGGTAAAAAGAGGTTTAAGTGACAAAGCTGCATTTAAAATCAATAACGGGTATTTTGACATAGACATCTGACATTTTTGACGTTCTGTGTTTTCATATGTTGAATGTTTAATTTTGTTTATTATTTATATGTTTGTAACAAATGCACTGTAGTGTGTGTAATGTGTTTTAGTTGATTTTATGTATGTTATATGCATTATTTGAAAGAAATATTAACATTCTGCACTCCTTCTCTACGTCCACTTTATCCGTGCAAAATTTCATACTAATCCGTCCGCGGCTTATTACTTATAAATGCACCACAAGTTTTTGCTTCACGTATTAATATATAGATTGTACCTACTTGTTAAAGTAGTGATAAATTCCACTTTAAAACTGTGCAATAATACTTTGTAAGATTGAAGTAGCGGACGTACAGTCCACCTGGTGGTAAGTAGTCACTGCCGTATGGACATCTGCAAGCAACTTCATATAGAACTTGGGTTCTGCCTGAAGTCAATTACAGATGCGTTGCTGCTCGCGGGGACTACCTAAATTGTCGCCTCATATACACTTTCACATGAGGCGACCATCATAGACCTCGGGAATAGCAACGCATCTGTGATTGACTTCAGATGGAACCCATGTATGAAGTTGATTACAGATATCCATGGGCGGAAGTGACCACTTGCCATCAGGTGGACTACATGCTCGTTTGCTACTTTAGTCAGAGAAAAAAAGGAGGCAACCGCACTATTCGACCAAAACGCAAGAACTGCTTCACTCTAGAAATTAAATAAATTATGATGCCTAAAAATAAGAAAAATGCTTAAAGGCTTCTCTATAATAATGAACTAGCAAATGAGCTTGCAGTCTATCTGATCATATTATTTATTTAATTTTTTTAACGTACCATTACTGATGAAAATAGTGTGCAATATTTAATTTTACGCGTTTATTATATGCGAGTTACTACAATAGGTATTCTATTATTTAAAAATGTTTATAATTTCGATATCCATCATCAGAGTAAAATATACTACTTCAATCAGATTTATGTCAATTTAATTTATGAAAGGATTTAAAACTTCCGAGTAATCAAATTACCTACTTACATCCTATCGTTTAAAGGCAGTATAGTAGAATAAAAAAAAAACAAGGAAAATTCAAATCTACAAGTTAGTTCCTGTTACGAAAATAAATTTAATAATAATTCTTCAAGGTCCAAGTTTCTATTCTATGTATTTACAAAATAATATACATTATGTTTAATCGCCCAATTAATAACAAACTCCAGACGCAATATGGCGTCAAAACAAAATGGCGGACGAAAATAACCGCGAAAACAGATCTTTGGCCGCGTCCTTGACTTGAAGACATTTGGTTCGTTCGATTTAGGGCATTGCGCAGTGTTTAAAAGGACATTTAGGTTAGAACGTCGTTATAAATCTACATTGTAGCTAAATACTGCTACTATAGATTATACAGAAATCAGGTTTATATTGGTGCGAGTGTTGCCATATCTCTGAATATTTTGTTAACAAAATCTAGGTATTTTCTGTAAATATTTTTTTTATTTTTTTTGCCGTTGAGATTGCAAGTCATCTCTGAAACACTGACAAACAAACGCAGTATAAAATAACTAATTCCTGTCATCAATAGAACGGGAAATTCAACTTCATACGATTCATCTGTAAGGCAATTTCCTGCCACGCGGTGTTTACGCGTATGCGCTTCTGCTCATAGTGCATGCCACTTGTATTTTATCGTTTATATTATATTATAACTATTGACTACAAGTAGCATACCAAGCATGCAGTCCACCTAAAGGCAAGTGGTCACTGCCGTATGGACAACAAGCAAGCTTAAGCAACTTCATATAAAATGTAGGGACTATCTGAATATAATCACAGATGTGTTGCTACTGCCGAGTAAGATCGCCTCATCTAAAAATGTGCCGGCAACCACACCCTTCCATCGAAACGCAAAAACTGCTTCACGCTAGAAATAGGTGTGGTGGTGGTACCTTCCCAGTCGAAGTACTCCGATTTTTTAATCTGACTGAAGTAGCAAACGAACATCCAGTCCACCTGATGGTAAGTGGTCACTGCTGCTCATGGACATCTGTAATCAACTTCATACACAACATGGGTTCCATTTGAAGTCAATCACAGATGCGTTGCTACTCCCGAGGACTATGATGATCGCCTCATATAAGTGTGCCGGCAATCACACCCTTACATCAAAACGCAAGAACTGCTTCACGCTAGAAATAGAGATTCCAGCACCTGGCCCTCATTTTCATATGTACGCAACTTATCGACAGAGGTTATTTGTATATTTTAGTCAGTTAGAACGGAATGATCCAATTACAATAATGACAAAACATAACATAATCGTATATCTGATGTCAATTATAAATACGTTTCCACTACAAAGGACTAAGATGGTTGGCCCATATAAAAGTGAACTGGCAACCACACCCTGCCATCGACATGCAAGAGCTGCTTGTTCTTCTGGAACATTCTTGTTGTGTGGTACAACATCTGTATTTTTTATCCCAAAGTTCCCTCGAGAAAGATAATGATCTATCTATCAATTCTATAAACAACTATCCAGCAATTCATCTGTGATTGACTTCAATTAAAGTTTCTATTCTATATGACATTGCTTACACATGTTTATGCACGGCAGTGACTACTTATAATCAAAATACTCTTGAATAAATATGAAACGTTATGCAAATCGGAAAAATTCAAAAGAATCCATTGACTACTTTTAAAGTTTTTAAGACACAAACACACGGAAGCAATCTTTCAACAACCTCTCAGGTAAAATACCCCTATTCCTACTTCCAAAAGAAAACAAAACCATCCTTCAAAGCTTGAACAAATGAAACAGGAAAATAAACAATGAAGCGAACGTGGGCGCATATTTATAAACGAAAGTGCGCATGCGCTAAATATAATCGGCCTGTAACCCCAAAACAGAGTGAATGAAAACAACCTTTCTTTGAAATAAATGGTGTTTTCATAACAGGTATTATAGATAGAACAATCCAGAATTCCAACTGTTCTTTGGTTAAAAAGAGAGAGAAGATTGCAGTACCTTCTCTATCTCACTTTTCACATGCATGTGGAAGTAATGAAACAAATTATTATAATAGAAAAATTCGACAGCTTCTTTGTTGTAATTGAACTTCTGCGGTTAAAACCATGTTTATAAAATGCGTGATATTCGTACAAAAAGTTACACTAAACAAAAATCAACCTATTCTTTGAAGTTCTTTAAAGTGCAAGCGTTAGTAGAGAGAGGTAGGTACGGTACCGCAATCTCTTTTAAAACAAGCTGTAAGTTCATTAACGCATGCGTTAGTAGAGAGAGGGATAGATAGGCTACCACAATCTTATCTCTCTTTCTCACCGTCGACCGTTAGCGCTCACAGGCAGTCGTACGTCTCTTCTACACCATGTAGGTATATTATCCTATAAAAAACAACACTTGTCAAAAACCCAAGTCTCGCAACTCAAAAAAAGTTGTGAGATTCATGTAATACCAAGTCGATTATTTATTTATTCAGCCCCTACATAAGGGACTTTCTGTCTGTAAGTTGTAACGTAATTATCTAACCTAACAACATCTTATAGTGGCAATATTAATATTGAAAATCTTTGTTTTCAATAACCTAAAATGTAAAATTGCTATTGTTGACAGCTGTCAGTTTATGTTCTTAATTGAGATCTGTCAACCATTTAAGTGTAAAGACACTTGAAGCTGGTCATAGATGAAGAAGAAATTAGACTGAAATTGAACGCCTCTTTATGAAGTTGAAATATTTATGGACCGAATTATAGGCGCCACCACCGCACCACAGTTTTTTTTATGTGACTGAAGTAGCAAACGAGCATGCAGTCCACCTGATGGTAAGTGGTCACTGCCGCCCGTGGACATCTGTAAAATTCATACAGAACATAGGTTTTATCTGAAGTCAATTACAGATGCGTTGCTACTCTACTATTGATTGATGCTAAGCACGTACAAAGACAAGCACAAAAACACCCGGAGCCAGACCCATACGAAATTTATCACGCATGCACCACAAAAGAGTTAACGAGTTAGCTCTTATGTGTGGGCGAAACACGTGTGTATTGAACGGGTGACAGGAAAAGTGCTCTTAGACGAAGCAAATGAGTATAGATTAAGTTTCCACACATTTGTATCAAATTAAAATGACCATGATCATTTTTATTGTCAGATGGACTGAATTTTCGTTTGCATTCTTCAGTGAGGTAGAAAAAATCTTTATGCATGGTATGCATAAAGATTAATATAAATATATAAATTCCATAAATAAGAATCGAAGAAGATCTAGTGATGTTTCAATGCCTCATAATTAAACCAAAGAGTTGCCATCTTTATTTCTCCCAAGATCAATCTTACAAAGACATTAATACGCACACAAAGACAATTGTTTACAAACATACTTGACATGACAATACACTTTGATATATTAAGTTTATATATCAAATTCGACCCTGACATAGCTACATTCGTAAGAGTGTTAGATAACTGTTATGTATTATATACATATAATTAAACTTTAATTGACTGCCAATTACAGATGCATACAGGAAATTGCAGAAAAAGTTATAATAATTGGTTATTTTTTTTATTCTCAAATTAGAAATAGGTATCTATTTTATCTGTAATTTTATATTTTGATGAATGAAAGGTTTACGATCATAAATGCTCATTCTTATTAAATACTAGATACGTGTAGATCTCAAAATAATTTGTTAAAAATATTACGAAAAACAAAATTCTATAGCTAAATAAGATACTTTAAGATTTTTTATATAAAAAAACTTACCCTTACAGCCGCAAGTCCAAACAAACAAAGCTTCACAACCACAAATTCTTTGTCTCAATTAATTAAAAAGCCAGCTTCCCGCGCTGTCAAATTGAGGGTTTACCCCCTCAATTTTTTCCCAAATATTAGGGAAATTGCACAAAAGGTTGTAGCGTGTGACCAGTTGTCTAGTTAGTTTTGAACTGCTCTGGAGTGACGAGCGTACAGGGTTGGAGGGATGCCAAGATGGCGGATTGCCAAGTACGAAGTATGGTGCTTGTTCGATATTAGGGTAATTGCGACTGCTACTGACCTGCCTACAATTAATATTCTTTTACTTTATTAGTATTTGTTTTTAAAACTCAGTTGATGTTATAATTAAATGTCATTCATGTCGTGTCATGTCATTTAACCAGAGATGTACAAGATACTTTGTAAAATTATCTGTAATACAAAATGAAGAATACTTTTGAATAAATTATTTCAGATACCAGATACAAAATACTTTCGAGAAATGTGTCTGAAATACAAGATACAAGATACGTATCTTTCAAATACTTTTTCAAAGATAAAATACTTTATAACCGACTTCCATAAAGGAGGAGGCTCTCAATTCTTCTGTATTTTTTTTATATTTGTTACCTGATTGCTCCGGACTGGGTGAACCTATTTGGATATTTTTTTTTATAGATTACTTCTATGACCATGGCAGGTATGGCAAGTGTTTAAGTCTTAATTTTACACTAAGGATGTGTGCGATAAATGGACGAATAACTCAATATCACGCCAACAGATTTCGATGATTTTTTTTATTATCATCCATAAGGCCTGGCCCTCAAACACCCAGACCCAGAACAGAAATCGAAAAATTTATCATTCAGATACCTCTGGCCGGTTATCTGGCCGGGAATCGAACCTAGAACCCTATGACGGGACGTCAAAATATCATATAATTATTATCATAACAATAAGGGTTACATAAAAGCTAGTATTTAGACTCTGGTCCGGTTCACTCCGGTCACTCCTGTCACTCCGCTCACTCCACTAATTCCGGTCATTCCGGTCCTTCCGCTCTTTCCGGTCACTGCGCTCATTCCGGTCATTCCGCTCACTCTGGATTCCCCGGTCAGTCTGGGCACCCCGGGCTCTCGGGAAATCCGGTCACTCTGTGCACTCTGGACACTTCGAGCACTCCGAGCAATTCGGGCACTCTGGGCCGATTGGGGCACTTCGCTCACTCTGGGCCCTCCAGACCCTCCTGGCACTTCGGGCACTCCGGGCAATCCGGACACTCTGGGCACTCTGGGCACTCCTGGCACTTCGGTCACTCTGGACAATTCTGGCACTCTGGGCACTTCGGTCACTCTGGACAATTCTGGCACTCCGGGCACTCTGGGTACTCCTGGCCCTCCGGGCACTTCGGTCACTCTCGGCAATTCTGGCCCTCCGGGCACTTCGGTCACTCTGGGCACTCCTGGCCCTCCGGGCACTCTGGACGCTCTTGGCACTCCTGGCCCTCCGGGCACTTCGGTCACTCTGGGCACTCCTGGTCCTCCGGGCACTTCGGTCACTCTCGGCAATTCTGGCCCTCCGGGCACTTCGGTTACTCTGGGCACTCCTAGCCCTCCGGGCACTCTGGGCACTTCGGTTACTCTGGGCACTCCTAGCCCTCTGGGCACTCCTGGCCCTCCGGGCACTTCGGTAACTCTGGGCACTCCTGGCCCTCCGGGCACTTCGGTCATTCTGGGCACTCCTGGCCCTCCGGGCACTTTGGGCGCTCTGGGCACTCCTGGCCCTCCAGGCACTTCGATCACACTGGGCACTCCTGGCCCTCCGGGCACTTTGGGCGCTCTGGGCACTCCTGGCCCTCCGGGCACTTCGGTCACTCTCGGCAATTCTGACCCTCCGGGCATTTCGGTCACTCTGGGCACTCCTGGCCCACCGGGCACTTCGGTCACTCTGGGCACTCCTAGCCCTCCGGGCACTTCGGTCACTCTCGGCACTCCTGGCCCTCCGGGCACTTCGGTCACTCTCGGCAATTCTGGCCCTCTGGGCACTTCGGGCACTCTGGGCATTCCTGGCCCTCCGGGCACTTCGGTCACTCTCGGCAATTCTGGCCCTCCGGGCACTTCGGTCACTCTGGGCAATTCTGGTCCTCCAGGCACTTCGCTCACTCTGGGCACTTTGGTCACTCTGGGCACTCCGGACACTCCGGGCACTCTGGGCATTCCTGGCCCTCCGGGCACTTCGGTCACTCTCGGCAATTCTGGCCCTCCGGGCACTTCGGTCACTCTCGGCAATTCTGGCCCTCCGGGCACTTCGGTCACTCTGGGCAATTCTGGTCCTTCAGGCACTTCGCTCACTCTGGGCACTTTGGTCACTCTGGGCACTCCGGGCACTTCGGTCACTCTGGGCAATTCTGGTCCTCCAGGCACTTCGCTCACTCTGGGCACTTTGGTCACTCTGGGCACTCCGGACACTCCGGGCACTCTGGGCACTCGGCACTGGGCACTTCGGTCACTCTGGGCAATTCTGGCACCCCGGGCACTTCGGTCACTCTGGGCACTTTGGTCACACTGGGCACGCTGGGCACTCTTGGCCCTCCAGGCACTTCGGTCACTCTTGGCAATTGTGGCACTCTGGGCACTTCGGTCACTCCGGGCACTCTGGACACTTCGAGCACTCCGGGCATTTCGGGCACTACGGACACTTCGGTCACTCTGGGCACTCCGGGCACTCCGGTCGCTCCGGGCACTCTGGACACTCCAGACCCGCCAGGCCCTTCGGTCACTCTGGGCATTTCGGTGACTCTGGGTACTCCGGGCAATCCAGGCACTCCGGTCACTCCGGGCTCTCCGATCACTCTGGACATTCCTGGTCCACCGGGCACTTCGGTCACTCTGGATACTCCAGGCACTCAACGAACACCAGGCCCTCCAGGCAATCCGGTCACTCTGGCCACTCCAGGCCCTCCGGATCACTCTGGGGACTCCGGGCGATCCAGTTACTCCGGGCACTCCGGGCCCTTCAGGCCCTTCAGCCCCGCAGGCGGAGTTGAAACTGTCGAGGCCATCCGGCCAAAACTGAGAGAGTGGCTTCAACGGCAACACGGCGTGTTGTCATTTAGGTTGACGCAGGTGCTTACCGGACATGGTTGTTTTGGTAAGTACCTGCATCAAATCGCCAGGAGGGAGAACTTACCCTCCTGTAAGGCATGCGGCGCGCCTGTCGACACGGCGCGCCACACAGTCGAGAGTTGTTGACCTGACTGCCGTCATTGGCGGGGACCTGTCGCTGGAGCGAATAGTAAGCGCCATGTTGGTCAGCGACAGGTACTGGCAAGCTGTTGCTGACTTCAGTGAGGCTGTAATGCTCCTGAAGGAGGCTGTGGAGCGGGAACGAGAGGCCGACGCTGGTGCGGACCCGCTCCGCCGAGCAAGGCCAGGGAGGAGGCGACGCCAATACGCTCGTCTCCTTCCTCTGCTTTGCTGCCCTGCCAGGCTAACGTCGGAGCGTCAGAGAGAGTCCGGAACGGGGAACCTCTGGCGCCATTAAAGACGAGTATAGCGCCGCTGTTAGGTTTAGTCGGTATTCTGACGCCCAGTTCTGTATGGGCGTCAGTGAGTCTGATACTACCCACTGATGCCGTCGCGGCTCAAGCCGCGATGACAGGAGTGGGTGTGCGTAAAGGCATTCCTCTGCGAAAAAAAAGGCCTATACATATACAGAATAATGACAATTCATTTTGTTTTATTACAATTATTATATTAAGTAATTTCCAACATTGTATTAATATTTAAAAATAAAGGTAGTAATAAGTTGTAATAGTTAAAATTGTGTTAATAAATGTCAGCGAGATTTTTGAGATTTTCGGATATCTCGTAATAAAGGCAAAAAGTTTCCACGCTTTCTACACTCATAGCCCCACAGTAGGATTTTCTCCTGTGTCGTGGGTGCCATGGACATACACAAGACAACACAAACACCCAGACCCAGAACAGGAATCTAAACTCATCATTCAGATACCAGTCCGGCCGGGAATCGAAGCCGGGACCCATTGCGCGTCAGACCGGTATGGCAACATCTCCACCACGCGGGTAGTCAAAAAGTGACAAAAACAGATGAAAAATGCCCACAAATTTCACAACTGTCGTGCGCATTTCGTCAACAAAAGACAAAGAACTTTGCACTACGTAAGAAATGTCAAAAACGCGTGCATCCACCCCATCAGCACAAGAACAAAGATTCTGCGATGTATATCGTTCGAGGGCTTGCACCTTCTCGTATATATGTACATAACATTACATAGATGGTGTTTTGCTGGCAAATGACCTGTTACTATGATCATAGATAAATATATACTTGCACTGGCATTAAGAGAAGGGAATTATGCTCCTTACCGCTTTAGATATTAATTATATTAATATTAATATATAAAAAAAATGGATATAAATAAGAAAAAAGACAAACCTGCTGAGTTTCTTGCCGGATCTTCTCAGTTGAGGTGGTTTTCCGATCCGGTGGTAGTGTAAGAAAAAAAATGTAACTGGCAATTTGTAAGTGCCCCGTAGGCCTATACAAAATAAAGACATTTCATTTTCAATATTAATAATAATAATAATATTTATTTATTCAAGTAAGGGGGCGTCCATAAATTACGTGAAATATTTAAGGGGAGGGGGTCGAGTCAAATCATCTAATCTCACGTTGGAGGGGGGGGGGGGGCGGCAAATATCACTTATTTTTTTAAGCAATTTATTTTTTTCTTTTTACAATAATCCAACTCGTTTACATAAGAAACCCACATTTTGAAACATCTCGTGAGATTGGGGACGGGGGCAGGGGGCTGAACCAGACTAACTCGTCAACCCATTATTGTCCCACTGCTGGGCACGGATCTTCTCTCAGAATGAGAGAGTTTAGGCCATAGTCCACCGCGCTGGCCAAGTGCGAATTAGTGGACTGGTTCCCGTACCGGGAATCGAACCCGAGCCTCCTGGGTGAAAGCCAGGTATCCTAACCAGACTAACCAGACTCATAAATTCTTGATCTTGTTTATAGTTTTGTACATAGTTTAAAACAAAGTCGCTTCCCGCTGTCTGTCCCTATGTATGCTTAGATCTTTAAAACTACGCTACGGATTTTTATGCGGTTTTTTTTATAGATAGAGTGATTCAAAAGGAAGGTTTTTATGTATAATACATGTATATTATAGTAGTCAAACACTGATAATTTTAGATTTTTGACTTTTAGGCGGAACGAAGTTCGCTGTGTCAATTAGTCATATTATATTTGACGACCCGCGTGGCGGTGCGTGCATTATACCGGTCTGACGCGCAATGGGTCCCGGGTTCGATTCCCGGACAGACAGGTATCTGAATGATGAGTTTAGATTCATGATCTAGATCTGGGTGTTTGAGTATTCGACTCGTGTGTGTCCATGGCACCCACGACACAGGAGTAAATCCATGTGGGGCCATGAGTGCAGAAATCGTTAAAGCGTTAGCGTTCCACTGTTCCACTGTTTTATGAAGGTAAACTTAATGAGGAAACCTACACCTGACAGGTGTTTAAAATAGTTCTCAAAGTTGTGCGAAGTTTTCCTATCCGCAAATAAAAAAAAAACAAACTGTCGTTACAACACAATGTGAAATAACGATTATTTTAAGATTAATCTTATTCTAATTACTATCATAAACGAGATAGTTTGTGATGATGTATGTATGTTACTCTTTAATTCAAAACCTACCAGTCGGAAGACGCTGAGAAAACCTACATAAATGAAAGTTCTGTAGAATAAAAACTTTTTAACAAAAAATATCTACCGACTTCCATGTCACAAAAAAGTAAAAAATAATTTAAATATATTTTGGTCTAGAACATACTCAGTACTTAGTACATAGTCCTGAAGTCGGTGCTCGACATATTTCGCTGGACGACGGTAACTACGTCCTATATGAGCACCGACTTCAGAACTATGTACTAAGTACTGAGTATGTTCTAGACCAAAATATATTTAAATTATTTTTTACTTTTTTGTGACATGGAAGTCGGTAGATATTTTTTGTTAAAAAGTTTTTATTTTACACTTTTTAGTGACTATATTTTTATGTTTGTATTTAAATAAAGCCTCTAAGTTTGCTTTGTGCATCTACATATTCACAAAAATTAAACATAAAACACTTTTACAATTCATACAAACAGGGCGCCCCCTCTGGAAGTACCCCTCCATCATCAGGGTTGAGGAGTTGAAGGTCAATTTTTTCATCTTATATTGTTGCTTAGTAATCTTATAACATATACGTTAGTACCAGGTGGCTAACTTCTATGGCTCAGGCTTGCAGTACCCTGCATCATCAGGGTTTAGGAGTTGAAGGTCAAAATTTTAATTTTGTGCCTCTGTTTGGTATTATTTTTACATACCCGTAAGCACCAAATTGCCAACTCCTATGGTTTAGAATTGAAGTACCCCTTCATCATCAGGGTCGAGGAGTTGAAGGTCAAAATTTTAATTTTGTGCCTCTGCTTAGTATTATTTTTACATAACCGTAAGCACCAAATTGCCAACTCCTATGGTTTAGGATTGAAGTACCCCTTCATCATCAGGGTTGAGGAGTTGAAGGTCAAATTTTTGATTTTATATTTTTGCTTAGTATTTTCTTTACATAACCGTAAGCACCAAATTGCCAACTTCTATGGTTTAGGATTGAAGTACCCCTCCATCATCAGGGTTGAGGAGTTGAAGGTCAAATTTTTCATCTTATGTTTTTGCTCAGTAATCTTATAACATATACGTAAGCACCAAATGGCTTATTCCTATGGTTTTGGCTTTAAGTACCCCTGCATCATCAGGGTTGAGGAGTTGAAGGTCAAATTTTTGTCCCATGAATTTGCTTAACAATTTCATTATATATTCGCAAACATCAAACGACCAACTTTTATAGTTCAGGCTAGCAGTACCCCTGCATCATCAGGATTGAAGAGTTGGAGGTCAAATTTTTCATAGTAAATACCTACATAGTAATTTTATTCTATATTTTACTCAATTGGACTTCTCCAGCTAAGGTTCGGCCGACTATCACTAATTTTATTATTTTGCTCCAAAAAGTTGAAGATCCTATGATTAGAACCTTATCAAACTCTTATCAGACTACCCCTGGAGTACATCCTTTCTAATAAAAAAAGAATCATCAAAATCGGTTGGCGGGATATTGAGTTATTCATACATTTATCGCGTACATTGAAAATGCAAATTTAAGACTTATGCGTTTTTCTTATGGATTCCCTAGTCAAAAAAATACTAAAAAAAAATGGGACCCTATGACACGCACTACCTTTCAAATAAAAAAAAATCATCTAAATCGGTTCACCCAGTCCGGAGAAATGAGGTAACAAATATAAAAAAAAAAAAAAAAAAAAATACAGACGAATTGATAACCTCCTCCTTTTTGGAAGTCGGTTAAAAAGAGCTCAAAGGTGTAAGAAACTGAAAAGGTCTACCAATTGGTACTTAGCTAGCGCGACGGGCTATGGCCTAGAACCCCCTCACCTTGAGAGGAGATCTGTGCCCAGCAGTGGGAGAATAAACGATATGAAAATTAAACCATTAGAGATAAAAAAATAAACAACTAGGTCAGTGTTTTTAAAGTGTAGGTTGTCAAATTGGATGGTTGCCAAATCTCCATAAGGGTTTCGTGAAGCCTTAGTAAAGTAGTATACACAAACACCCAGAACCAGAACATGAATCTATACTCATCATTCAGATACCTGTCTGGCCGGGAATCGAACCCGGGACCCATTGCACGTCAGACCGGTATGGTAACCGCTCCACCACGCGGGTCGTCAAATATGCATGTGCTTTACTAAGTATGTAAAGCACATGCATATTTGACGTGTATAAGTAATCAGAATTGTATTAAGTGGTTAGGAAAATATTTTTTCATGTCATAGGGCTTTGGGCGTGAAAAAGATTGAAAATCACTGAACCTATATACCTATAACGTCGTCAACCCATTATTGTCCCATTGCTGGGCACGGGTCTTTTCGCAGAATGAAAGTTTTAGGCCATAGTCCACCGCGCTGGCCAAGTGCGAATTGGTGGAGGTGTGTGAACCTCCGAGAACTTTTTTTACAGAACTCTCGTATAGGTTTCCTTAGCATGTTTTCCTGCATCGAAAAGTAGTGTTAATTAATTTCTAATAAGCACATAATTTTAGAAAAATCAGTGGTGCTTGCCTGGGTTTGAACCTCGGACCTCACGATCGAGAGGGCAAGTTTCAACTATTAGACTATCACAACTCAATACCTATAATATTAGGTATAAATTCCATTCAATAAATAGGTCACTAATATACCCATTTCCACCCAATTCCCCACGTCGCTCCTGAAAAACGCCGAGTATTTCTTGATTAAATCGCCGAGAAATTCCGTTTAGCGGCTAAGATTGGCTTATGACAGCTATTAGAAACCGCTCGGATACACCGAGAGAAGAAGAAAATATTTAAAATGACGTAAATACCCTAAAACCCCCCCGGTGGCCGTCCTCGGCGCTGAAAAGGAGGACTCCGGGATCTCGAAACGACTTCAACCGGAATCCTCCGAGCGCGCTGCCCCATCGGGCTCCTTCCAGATGGGCGGCTGGGCCCACCGCTCCGTCTAGTCTTTACGACGGTATGCGACCACACATACCGCCGTCCTTCCCGGGATTGCCTGACCGAACGGTTCGAGCTCCCACTCTAGCCGTCTGCAACCCCGGAAGCCCCTTTTAGTCGCCTCTTACGACAGGCAGGGGATGCCGTAGCCCTATTCTGATCCCGGAACTACAGGGCGTGACGTAAATACCCTATAGAGCAGTGACAGCGTAATGGTTGTAACTTTCCCTCTCAATCGGGTGGGTTGACGTTCAAACCCAGGCACGCACCACTGATTTATGTGCGTATTAGAAATTAATTATCATTTTTCGGTGAACCTACACACCCGAGAGTTCTTTAAAAAAAAAGTTCTCGGAGATGTGTGTAGTCTACCAATTCGCACTAGACCAGCGCGGTGGACTATGGCCTAAAAACTTTCTTATTCCGAGAAAAGACCCGTGCCTAGCAGTGGGACAATAATGGGTTAACGATGAAATACCCATTATGAAAGTATTTTTTAACCCTTAATGCGTAAACCGATAACTTTACGCAAGCATTTTCCAGGGCGCTACGGGCCTATATTTGTCTTTCTTAAAACACCATGACAAGGGGTTTTGGTTATGCTCTTTTAGAATCCCATAAACATTTAGCAAAAAAAATAAAAATTGTTTACTTTTCGATTTAAAAATAAATGTGATTTTTTTAGCGCATGTCTGTTTTTCAAGTTTAACTAATTAACATATCTCCGGAAATCATTTTATTGGAGCTTTTAGTAGTAGTAATAGTAATAGTAGTAATAGTTTATTTGCACAGAACAGGTACATAATAGGTATCAGATGTTACAAATAAAATTTGTTCGCTTGTCCTGCTAACAATGTGATAGCATGCAAATATAAATTATTCATTACATAAATATGTGTGAATTAGTCATTAAAATTATTATTATTTCAAAGATAATTAATATTCCCTATCATTTAAGAAGTCATATAAATTAGAACAGGGGGTTTGTCTGCTGTCAGTCACAGATGCGTTGTTACTCCCAAGGATTGACATGGTTGCTTTATATGGCTTTTTTTATTTTATCTGACTGAAGTAGCAAGCGAGCATGCAGTCCACCTGATGGTAAGTGGTCACCGCCGCCCATTGACATCTGTAAGCAACTTCACATGGAACATGGGTTCCATCTGAAGTCAATCACAGATGCGTTGCTGCTCCCGATGACTATGATGATCGCCTTAAGTGAAAGTGTGCCGGCAACCACACCCTTCCATCGGAACGCAAGGAATGCTTCACGCTAGAAAGTGTGCCGGCAAGAACACTCTTCCATAGAAACGCAAGAAATGCTTCACGCTAGAAATAGGTGTGGCAGTGGAACTTGTCGAACTACACTGGTTCTACCACCTTCAAATCCTCAAATTTCGCATTTATATTATTAATAAGATTATATTCTAAGCGTACAATATTTCAAAACGCCCACTGTGCCACGGTACTAATCATCCCTTAACTAGACGCTCCCTCAGCGGCGGGCGCCAGTCGCCGCGACGCCTTATCGTGACCCGCTGCTTCAGATAACAGTGACAAAGTAAGATATCTTTTATCTATATCTATATCTTTATATTTTAAAGGTAGTAAAATTTCTGATTACATAGCTTGGGACTGACCAATAATATACATTTCTAGAGTATACTAGCTGTCCCGACAAACGTTGTTTTGCCATATAAAAAATAAAAAAAAATGTTAAGGGTGGACAACCCTTAAGGGGTATGAAAAATAGATGTTGGCCGATTCTCAGACCTACTGAATAAGCATATAAAATTTGGTAAAAATCGGTCAAGCCGTTTCGGAGGAGTTTGGCAACAAAAACTGTGACACGAGAATTTTATATATTAGATTTAATAAGTGTCGAAGTGTAGCGTACCTTGCCAAACAGGCCATCTTTAGTAACTGTAAGGCAAGATACTAGAGCTAACTTTTATTACAATGTAAAAAAAACATGATTGAAAAAAAATACAACATAAATAACAAAAAAGACAAACCCGCTGAGTTTCTTGCCGGATCTTCTCAGTTGAGGTCGTATTCCGATCCGGTGGTAGAGTAAGAAAAAAAATGTAACCGACAATTTGTAAGTAGGCTTATACAAAATAAAGACATTTCATTTCATTTCATTACAATTTATTTGAATTAGAGAAATATTGGTGATACTTTGGACAATATGAAGTTAAGCTTTTGAATTTAAATTACGGTCGAATTTCGACCGATGTGACGGGTGAAGTGTTAATTAATTGACGCCAAACTCGGCCTATTTTAACCGAAACCGATAGTTTTTTGGCCGAAGCTTCGATTGGATACTAATGTCAAGGTCTCCACAGATGGTATTTACACGACCAGCCTCACTACAACATCCGACCATCTGGCGACGGTTCACTGTGAATCGGAACGGCGTCACCCACCTTCGAGTCCAGGACATGACGGATGACCAGGTGGAGCCCGCGATGGCGTTGCTGACCACGTACTTCACTGCTCATGAGCCGCCTTGCAAATACATTGGTAAGATTCACTCTTTTTTCTCGGGTACCTTCAACAGGTACCCGAGGCGGTGGGAGCGACGAAGGGTTACGTGTAGGGATTGCAATCCGGCCTCATTTTCAATCCGGCCGGATCCAGCCATTTTTTCTCAATCCGGCCGGATCCGGCGGCATTAATCGAACGTTTAAAACAGTGTAAAAAAAGGATCGATTTCTAACGGTAATTATCTTTGTAATGTGAAATCGTAAATATACAATCACCGGTTCCGGTGGGTACCGGATCCGGTTGTGAATTGGTACCGGATCCGGTTTGTGTAAATTTGTGCCGGATCCGCCGGATTACCGGATCCGATTTTCCGGATTGCAATCATTAGTTACGTGGGATTTTAACAGCACTAAAATCCCCTCGTTGGCCGTCCTCAGCGCTACAAAGAGGACTTAGAGATCGCCATAGGGACGCAACCGGAGTCCTCTGAACGCGTTGCCCTATCGAGCTCCCAGGTGAGCGGCTGGACCCACCACTCCATCTAGTCTATACGACGGTATGCGGCCACACATACCGCCGTCCTCCGGGGCACCTGGCCGAACAAAAGCCCCTTTTGAGTCGCCTCTTACGATAGGCAGAGGATACCTTAGCCCTATTCTAATCCCGGAACAACAGGGACTAGTTTCGTCAACCTATTATTGTCCTACTGCTGGGCACGGGTCTTCTCTCAGAATGAGAGTTGCAGTGTGCCGACAACCACACCCTTCCATCGATACGCAAGAACTGTTTCACGCTAGAAATAAGTGTGGCGATCCTACTTAACTTAACACGGCAGTAAAAGAAATAGGTGTGGCGGTGATGACTTTTGTGTCGAACCATACTTGTTTTACCACCTTAAAGCTCTGTTGTTCTGGAGAAACGCCGGTGTGGCAGCTAGCAAACCAGGATACTCGTCTAGAGAATTCTAGGCGGCTGAGTTTCATTCTGAAGTTTTCTTGTTCTCGAAAAATGGATCCATGGAAATAGGTACCACCATTTAGACATTTAGACAATGAAAGGGGAGGACTGGTTTACTCCGTTTGGTCAGACAACATACTCACTATAAAAATGAAAACTTTTGAGAAATTATTTTTATACAACATTTTAAAGGTGGTAGAACCAGTGTGTCCACCAATTTGCACTTGGCCAGCGCGGTGGACTATGGTCTACAACTCTCTCATTCTGAGAGAAGACCCTTGACCGGCAGTGGGACAATAATGGGTTGACGAGAAGAACCAGTGTAGTTCGACCGGGGAAGTACCACCGCTACACCCATTTCCAGCCACACTTTCATATGAGGCGACCATCTTAGTCCTCGGGAGTGGCAACGCATCCGTGATTGTCAGATAGAACCCATGTTCTGTATGAAGTTGCTTACAGATGTCGCAGGGCGGCAGTGACTACTTACCGTCAGATGGACTGCATGCTCGTTTGCTACTTCAGTCCGTTTGTTTGAAATTTACGATTCCATGTCATTAGTCACCAAAATTATAATTAAAAAATCCTTCCAGGTATCCAGAACCACCCAACAGCACTGGCAGAGCTGCAAACGCTGTGGCGGAACACCATCAAGGACCGTCTGTCTGTGGTCTGCGTGGAGGAAAAAGACTCGAAGATCATCGGTGTCAATGTGCTGACGGTGGCTTGCAAGGATGATAAGGAGGAACCTTTTAAGGTAAGAGACTAACTCTCTCTGTTTTTTTAAGTTTAATGATAAGACTTTCTGAAGACAGTGCGAAATGAAAGTTTTTCTTAAATTACTCGTTCTAGCTCGTCAAGAAGGAGTCGTCGACGTCAACCCATTATTGTCCCACTGCTGGGCACGGGTCTTCTCTCAGAATGAGTTTAGGCCATAGTCCACCGCGCTGGCCAAGTGCGAATTGGTGGACTTCACACACCTCCGAGAACTTTTTTTTTTATAAAGAACTCTCGGGTGTGTAGGTTTCCTCACGATGTTTTCCTTCACCGAAAAGCAGTGATAATTAATGTATAATACGCACATAAATCAGTGGTGCGTGCCTGGGATTGAACCTCAGACCTCCCGATTGAGAGGGCTAGTTTCAACCATTAGGCTATCACTGCTCAAGAAGGAGTAATACTTATAAAGTTCGACTGGGTACCACCGCCGCACCTACTTCTATCGTAGACCCGGCTAAGATCGACTGAGGCCACTTAGTCCGCTTAGATTGAGATCCGGCTGCAAATTTGTGTAGTTATCGTGTACGAGCTGAAATCCACATTTTTACTCATATTTATGATTAGGAGAATAAAAATCTACCAGGTTGCCAATCAAAATGTGGCCGATCGTTGTTAGACTGGTGATGTTACGCGCTAGCTTCCTCTCACTCAGCCTTCAATATTTGCCATCTTCAACAGTCAGTAACCCTAACTTGCGGCCAGATTTAATTAGGTTGCCGTATATCATAATAATGAGAAAAAAAATTCTTTATTTTGATCTATAAAGAATCAACATACGTTATGGATGAATACTAGTCGCCCGTAGCATCGGTCGAAATTCGACCGTAATTTAAATTAAAAAACTAAACTTCATTGTCCAAAGTAGTACATTTCTCAAATTCCAGTATTTTTAAATTTTCAAGTAATTTTGAACGCGCCCGTTTAATATAAAAAGAGGTTTAATTATCTAAGCCGCATTTAAAAGCAATAGCGGTATTTTGACAAAGACATCTGACATGAATGTTCTATTTCGTTTACTATGTATGTGTTTGTGACAAATGCAAGGCAGTGTGTGTAATGTGTTTTTAGTTGATTTTATGTATGAAAAATGCATTATTTGAAAAAAATATTAACATTCTGCACTCCTTCTCTACGTCCACTATAACCGTGCAAAATTTCATACTAATCCGTCCGCGGCATATTACTTAAAAATCCGTCACAAGTTTTTGCTTCACGTATTAATATAATAATATCGAAATCATACCTGTTTATACCTGGCTGCGAAGAGATGCGGCCAAGTGCGCTACGGCAACTACGATTTATTCAAAGTCTTTGTACCTATTGCCGTGAAGTGAACGATATTTTATATCAAAACTTGATTATTGAATTTTTTCTCGCGAAATCAATGAACAATAATGTAATTAAAAATACTATCGACCACATTATTATTCTGGTAGATTTTTATTCTCCTAATCATAAATATGAGTAAAAATGTCGATTTTAGCACGCACACGATAACTACACAAATTTGCAGTCGGATCTTAATCTATCTGGAGGACCGATGCATTTGTGATTGAATGTCAATCAAGATAGAACCCATGTTCTGTATGAAGTTGCTTAAAGATGTCAATGGGCGGCAGTGTCCACTTACCAGCAGGTCGACTGCGGGCTCATTTGCTTCTTCAATCAGATAAAAAAAACTTGGCCAGCACAATGGGCTATGGCCAAAAAACCCTCCCAGTTCTATTTAAATCTTGCCTCATTTCTTGCAGACAGAAGACAAAGTCTGGGCGCAGCTGTTCGGCGCAGTGGACACTGTCACCCACGGAGTGAACATCTTCGAGTATTATGGCGTGGACAAATACCTCACGGCGTATGGCTTGGTGGTAGACCCGGCCTGGCGTGGTATGGCCATCGGGAAGGAGATACTTTTGGCCAGGTATAATGGTAATCATTAGGTTGCTCCCGCATTTTTGTCCGCTTAAGTCACGGTCACCATCGTCCCTGTAGCTCCGGGATCAGAATAGGGCTACGGCATCCCCTGCCTCTCCTAAGAGGCGACTAAAAGGGACTTGCGGGGTTGCGGGCGGTAAGAGTGGGAGCTCGAACCGTCCAGCCAAGCGACCCCTCGAAGGGCATATGTGGCCGCATGCCGTCTTAAACACCGAGAGGCACGGTGAGCATTAAATGGTCACCATAACCAGTGTAGTTCGACCGGGGAAGTACCACCGCCACACCTATTTCTAGCGTGAAGCATTTCTTGCACGAGATGGAAGGGTGTGGTTGCCGGCACACTTTCACATGAGACGAACATCATTGTCCTCGGGAGTAGCAACGCATCTGTGATGGACTTCAGATGGAACCCATGTTCTGTATGAAGTTGATTACAGATGTCGCAGGGCGGCAGTGATTTACCATCAGGTGGACTGCATGCTCGATTGCTACTTCAGTCAGATAAAAAAGGTCATAAAGGTGGTAACCAATATATTTACAAAGAATATGTAGTCTTATATCTATTAAAAGAATATTGAGAGAGGAATCCTAGACATTCCTATGTAATATCGATAAATTCCCGAGCGGGAGGCTAAATTCTAAACGTCCGCAGTGTCGCTAGGAATTGGATCCCGCATAATTTATTAAAAACAATTGGAGTTCATTGTACTAGTCACCCGTCGCAACGGTCGAAATTCGACCGTAATTTAAATTAAAAAATTAGACTTCATATTGTCCAAAGTAGCACGAATATTTTCAAATTCAAATAAATTGTAATAATTTTCAATTTACTTTGAACGCATCCGTTACAGGTAAAAAGAGGTTTAATAAGCTAAACTGCATACAAAAGCAATAGCGGGTATTTTGACAAAGACATCTGACATTTTTGACGTTATGTGTTTTCATAGTAAGACATTGAGTGTTCTATTTCGTTTATTATGTATGTGTTTGTGTCAAATGCAAGGTAGTGTGTGTAATGTGTTTTAACCTGATTTTATGTATGTTATATGCATTATTTGAAAAAAATATCACTTGGCATTGCGCAATCCTTCTGTACATCAACTATAACCGTGCGTATTTTCATACTCCTCCGTCTGCGGCAAGTATCTTAAAAACTAATCACAAGTTTATTAGTATTAAATAGATTAAATAGCATCCTTTTAACGAAATTTAATCAAACTAGTGCAGTACACATAGAGGGAGAACCCGTACATAGCCTAACAACAAACTCTTTAGCCTGAAGCTTTTTTTTCGGTATTTTTTGGGGTATATTTATTTGGGAGACTCCCTCCATAACAGAGACTAGCCGACTATTTGCCGAGATAGCTACTGTAGACGACCCGCGTGGCACAGCGGTTACCATAGTGGTCAGACGCACAATGGGTCCCGGATTCGATTCCCGTCTGCCCGGGTATCTGAATGATGAATTTCGATTCTTGTTCTGGGTCTGGGTGTGTGTGTATTCGTCTTGTATGTGTCCCTGGTACCCACGACACAGGAGAAAATCCTAGTGTGGGGCTATCAGTGCGGAAAGCGTGTACCTATTTTCCTTCCGCCTTAATAAAAATCTTATGCCACGTCCGTGCTTTTATTATTAAGTTAGGACATTCATTTACGAAAACGTTTGACCAAACTTTACTCACACTCTCTGTAAAGTTGTTTATAGGAAAAATTACGAGAAGTTTTAATTACAAACGAATTTTAAAAGGGTTATAAACGTTCTTTAATAGTAAATGTCTATTTTTATGGTTATTTAATTATATACAAATACATTTCTGCAAAAAAAAGGGACTTAATAAATGCAACACAATAATTACCTACGTATAATAAATATCTCAGTTAAAGGAAAAAATAAGTAGATGATGCACTTTAGATCATTTACATTTTTATTGGATTTATATTAATTTAACTTTACCATCTAGTTTTAAAAAAATATTAACCATTTGACATTTCAAAACATCAACAACATTTTCATCGCTGTGCATTTCATACATTTTTACATTTTGTTTTATATTTCATATTATTTATATTTACATCAAATAAATAAAATGCCAACCCGAACACCCCGGAAGAAGCAAAGACGATGTATTTGCGACACAGAAAAAATATTGAAACAAATCACTGGATGCCCTAAGGCGTTGCCCGTAAGCGATATAAACAAAATACGGTTAAATCTATTCACAGAAAGAAACTCGGATGGCAGTGGTTACTTAGTTTTGAGAGGAAAAGATTTATTCGATAGATATAGACGACGAATTACAGATACCGATATTAGAGCCATCTGTTTGTATGTCAGAGAAACTCCACGACGAATAACCAAACTCGATTTGTCTTATAACGAATTAACAGACGCGGGGTTTTTTAAACTGCTAAAAAAACTGTTAGTTAAAGGCAGGTCCAGTATCATTAACTTAAATATAATGAACAATAATTTAACTGAAGTGTCCATGCATAGTTTGGCGAAATACGCAAAGCTTGTGAAACTCAAATATTTGAGGGTAAATGGAAATAAATTTGGGACGCAAGGTGGGGAGTTTTTCGCAACTTTTTTGAAGGATAACAACACTGTTGAGTTCTGTGACATCGCTGAAACGGATCAAACTTTGAGCAGTGTTGCTCACATTATGTCTGCGTTGAGAATAGATAACGGGGGAAATTGTACTTTAAAAGTACTCGATTTTAGCCGATTGATACCTCTTTTCGACCGCTACTCGTATGAAAGCAAATGGTTTGCTTACCACATAGAGGGCTTGCTTGAAAGGAACAACACGATTATAGAATTACATTTGCAGAAGAACGAATTTGACGGGCATGATTTGGAATACATTGTGAGAGGTTTAAAATGTAATAAGACTCTACTTTATTTGGATTTGGGATTCAATAGGATAGGAGAATACGGAGCTGAGATTCTAAGTAAATATTTAGCTGAAAACCCTCAATTAATATTGCTTAATATCGCGGGAAATGGCATAAAAGATACAGGAGCTAGAGCGCTAAGTTTCGGGCTGCCACACTCAAAAATTCGCGCTTTGGACATGTCAAAAAATAAGCTTACTGACACAGGAATTTTGGATATACTGAATTCCTTAAAAAAGGCTTACTATTTGAGGTTTTTAAATATTTGGGGTAATAAAATTACTCACGACAGCTGTGAAGTCATTGAAAGAATGTTGATTAGTGGAGCATTATTTCAGCATACAATTGATGTAAAAATATATGATGTGGATAGTGTTTTATACGCTGCGTATTATCCAAACCCCGCAGACAGAAACAAACATCTGTATTACTGTGAATTAGACTTTGGTGTCGCACAGCCAATATATCACATAAAGAGGAATGTGTTGCCAGAAAAGAAAATCGTGAAAGTCGACTGCAAACAACGTCACAAGTTAGACAAGACGGATAAAAATCGTTTTTAGATGTTTTTGATATGTTCTTTTTTATTTTGTATTTTTAAATAAACATTTTTAGATGACCTTAAAACATTCTCAATTGTACCATGACATCATGACAATGGTTCATAAAATTGTATAACTATGGATAGCCCACAAGTTGCAGTTTCACTACGCGCTGCTTTTTCTGTACAGCGAAACATTCCCATAATAGACCCGAATAAAATTATAGGTACTGTACCTATTGTTATTATTACAAACAGTTCATCTATTTCTAATAGATGAGACTTGATAGAGGCAATTCATTAGCTTATTTAGGACTTTTGGCAGTGGTCCCACCAACGGCGAGTAAACGATTAACTATCGACTATTTTCTCGCTCAAGAAACGTACAATAGATATAACATTCCGTGTAAATAAAAGAGATGCATATACAAATAGTTGATCGCTGACTGTTCACACTGCTGGCGACGACTCGCTTTACTAGTTTTATCGCTAAGCGACGAACTTTCAAAAATAAACTCACTCAGACTCGTTCAGCGATACTCGCCCGCTTCATCATTTCTACACAGTGCGGCATTGAAAGTAGACGTGCGATGGATACCAAGGAATCATTGCTACTCTCATTTTTGTCTAGCTCAGACGACGACGATGATGTATTTTACTATAGTAAATATAGTCCGGCGACAAAACTATCGAAACTACACGCGCTTCCCGCTGATCGCCAACTCGTTTATAGTTTCTAGTTCTATTCGTTTCTCGTTCATTGTCGCCGGTCGGACCACTGCTAGGGTAAAATGATCAAACACAGTGGCGCTATTTTTCTGCTATATCGACTTTTATAATGCAGCAAAAAAGAATGGTTACCTTTTTTGATAATTCTTTGATAGTGGTAGAACCAGTGTAGTTCGACCGAGGTAGTACCACCGCCACACCTATTCCTAGCGTGAAGCATTTCTTGCGCGAGATGGACGGGTGTGGTTGCCGGCACACTTTTACCTGAGGCGACCACCTTAGTCCTGGGGCGTAGCACCAGTGTTTGTCTTCAAATAGAAACGTTGTTCTATATGAGGTTGCTTACAGATGACAGAAACCACTTATCATCAGGTGGATAAAAAAAATGTGTGTGTGTACTAGCGTACACTCGTAAGAAGTGAAACTTCTTTATGACGTTATTTTTCAAAAAATAATTTACTTTAAGCAACTTTACAGAAATTGGTTAAATAAAGTTAAATTAGATAAAGTTTAATAAAAGGCTTTTACTAAACTTTATCTAATAATCTAATCTATAATAATCTATCTAATATCACGCGCGGTAGGGATAAGTAAAAGATGGCGCGTAACAGAAAAAAAAAGATGACGCGTAACGGAAAAAGATGGCGCGTAACGAAAAAATGTTACACAAAATTTTTTTCCAACCCCGATAAAGAAGTTTCACTTCAAAAATTACAAGCAAACATTCTTCCAGGATTCCTCTCTGCAAAGCGCTGGGTTTGAAGGTCACAGCGACGGTGTTCACGGCTGCTGCGTCCCAAGCTGTCGCCAAGAAAGCAGGCTTCGAAGACATCTTCGAGATGAGCTACAAAGAGCTTGCTCGCAGGGGATACGTCTTTCCTGGTGTGGAAGAAGACACCAAGTCTTCGAAATTAATGGCGTTAGTCATTGAGTAGAGACGCTTTAAGGCGTTAGTTTTTGCCCCCTTTTAGCGCCCTAAAGTATCTTCAGTATGTCTTCCTTATTGCTTAGTAATACCCTTGAGCGTAGCCAGGTACGGGCAGGGGAGGCAGCTGCAAACCCCCCCCCCCCCCCTCCCCTTAGGTCGAGGACTTCCGAAAGTGCTTCCGAAAAAAGAAATAAGTAATAAATAGTAAAACATATGTCGGGATTATGTACTCTCTACCTATGTATGTTCATATTTGAACCCTGAACTAAATCCTGCCTACGCCCTTGGTAATAATACCCTATGTTATTGTTATTAAAATCTATAAGCAATGGCGCAACCAGTAAAGGATGAAGTGATTTTTTTTTAATTTCGGTGGGAAAATTTTCTAAACACACAACCTTGAGTAAAAAAGTTATTTGATATTTTACTCACTAAAACGCCCTCGGTGGTTTTAATACTATTGTGCTTAAGGTAACCAAGTTATCTAATTAAACGCAGCGCCCTTCAGGCTCTACCTACGAGTCTCCTCCAGATTACAACCCTTTTCAATAGGTTCAAAATCTTGTAGTAGTGTATATTAATTAATTAATTAATTCTCTTATTTTTTAGTTTTATTAATTTTACTGTGATATCAATTAGCCACCTGTTTATTTACCTGTGATATTACTTTATTTGTTAAATTTTTTTAGTAAAATAACCCTAGGTAAGATTCATCGTTGTCCCTGTAGTTCCAGGATCAGAATAGGGCTACGGCATTCCCTGCCTGTCGTAAGAGGCGACTAAAAAGGGCTTCCGGGGCAGCGGTATGTCGGAGCGGTATATGACGGAGCGGTGGGCCCAGCCGCCCATCTGGGAGAAGCCCGATGGGTCAATGCGCTCAGAGGACTCCCGTTGCGTTCCTTTGAAGATCCCGGAGTACTCTTTGTAGTGCTGAGTCTTTGTAGCGTGTTATGTTACTTATTTTTTTTGTTATATTAATTTAACTGTAATATCAATAAGCCACCTGTTTATTTACCTGTGATATTAATTTATTTGTTAAATATTTTTAGTAAAATGGATATGAAGACTAAAAAGCATTCCAACTTAGTCCTCTGGGACAACAACATATCTGTGGATAAGCTCAGAGAAGATTCATCTTTGTCCCTGTAGTTCCGGGACCAGAATAGGCCTACGGTATCCCCTGCCTGTTGTAAGAGGCGACTAAAAGGGGCTTCAGGCCGAACCGTCCGGCCAAGAAACCCCGGGAAGGGCGGCGACATGTGTTGTCGCATGCTGCCCTAAAGACCAGAAGGTGCGGTGAGCGTTTCACGCCCAGCAGGGAAGAGCCCGAAAGGGGCATCGCGCTCGGAGGACTCCAGCTGTGTTCCGTTGGAGATCCCGGAGTCCTCCACGCAGCGCTGAGGACGGCCACCGGCAGGGTTTTAATGCTGTAATAATTCAACATAACCCGCGTCGCTCCCACGGCGTCGGTTACTTTCGGAAGGTTTTCCCCTCGTAAAAAAAGGAAAGATTCATCTAATAATGTTGCTGATTACTGTCTATTACCGACAGGGGCCAATTATCATCAGGTGGACTGAATACTGCTTTCAAAATATAAGTGCCAACCTCCCGCACTCATCAAGAGATGGCGCTGCTAGTATTCTGAAACACGCTATCGAAGTATTCTCAATACCCCACATATATATAAGTTCCGAACAACGACTGTCGGAGCACGGCCGCTCCCCAGGCATGATCACCTAGCCTGGTGAGAGATCTCCCTTTGCCAGTAAATGAATAAGTAGACTGATATTATTTTCATCTAATATATAAAATTCCCGTGTCACAGTTTTTGTTGCCATACTCCTCCGAAACGGCTTGACCGATTTTTACCAAATTTTATATGCTTATTCAGTAGGTCTGAGAATCGGCCAACATCTATTTTTCATACCCCTTAAAACCTTAAGGGGTATGAAAAATGTCCACCCTGTATGTCCACCCTTAACATTTTTTTTTAATTTTTTAAATGGCAAAACGTTTGTCGGGACAGCTAGTATTTTTATAAAATTATTTTCATTAAGGTCATTCCACTTTTGGTATTGTTATTTTTATTTAATTGCATCAACAAGCATATCCAGAATATCGACTCATTAAATATATATATTACTATTTAAATAAAATAAAAATTTACTTCAATATTGTGTTTTAATTTAAATCTAGCTGAAACCCACGACTTCGTACGCAGTCCAGTCCAATAAATTAAAGTTCAAATAAAAAGTTAATAACTTTTTATTACAATGCGAGAGATTAGGCCATGTATTTGAAAACTGAAGGTAGTAGAACCAGTGTAGTTCGACCGGGGAAGTACCACCGTCACACCTATTTCTAACGTGAAGCACATGTGTTTTGATGGAAGGGTGTGGTTGCCGGCACACTTTCAAAAGAGGCGACCATCATAGTTCTCGAGAGTAGCAAAATTGACTTAAGATTGGAACCTATGTTCTGTATAAAGTTGCTTACAGATGTCGCAGGGCAGTGACCACCTACCATCAGGTGGACTGCATGTTTGTTTGCTACTTCAGTCAGATAAAATAAAAAAGCCATATAAAGCGCCCATGTCAATCCTTGGCAGTAACAACGCATCTGTGATTAACAGCAGACAAACCCCCTGTTCTGTATGAAGTTGCTTACAGATGTCCATGATCAGAGACCACGCACCATCAGGTGGACTGCATACTAATTCGCTCTGTCAATCTTATAAAATACTAGTTGACCCGGCGAATTTCGTTCCGCCTAAAAGACAAAAATCTAAAATTATCAGTGTTCCTCCACTATATTGTGCATGTATTATACATAAAAGCCTTCCTCTTGAATCACTCATTTAAAAAAAACATTAAAATCCGTAGCGTAGTTTTAAAGATCTAAGCGTACATAGGGACAGACAGCGGGAAGCGACTTTGTTTTACTATGTAGTGAAGAACAAAAGAAATAAAAAGATGATTTGTTATTAATGATTTTTTATTAAAATACCTTAAAGTTATAACTTATTTAATTATTATGTTATATTTGATTCACCTACATAACAACTGTGTCCTAAGTGAAAACGGGTGTAAGTATTTTTTTTGACAAAGAGAATTCATCTACTAAAAATATTTTCAAATCAAATCATTTATTATTTGTGGAACATGGGTACAATAAAAAAATATGACATTGTTCTTATAATCCCCTATATTCACGCCACAAGTGGGCATATATATACATAATGATAAGACACCAACTATTTTAAATATAAATACAAATATATTAAAACAAATAAGTATAGTGTGGCGACCTCCCGCTACTCGTCAAGAGATGGCGTTACTAGTATTCTGAAACACGCTATCGAAGTATTCTCAATACCCCGCATATATACAAGTTCCGAACGACTGTCGGAGCACGGCTCCCCAGGCATAGGCTAGCCTGGCGGGAGATCACCCTTTGCCAAAATAGACATTTCAAAAGATCACCGCTTTTGAAGGTTTCCCCCTCGAGAACAAAAAAAAAATGATCTACTAATATTTTTTTTATATGCACTAAAGATATTACTTTTTAAACTGTACATGTCTTATTAAACTGGCGATTTTCAAAAAAGTAATGTAACATTAAGATTTTTTACTTCACGGTCAAACTTTGAACTGCGTTTACTCAAAAGTAAAAAAGCTGTTGGATCTTTCCTGCTTAAGAAGGTCCAAATATTAAGTTTTTTTTACAATATTAAGCAATTCATATGAATACACAAACTTTCGCCTTTATAATATTAGTATGACAAGAATGGTATAGTGCATTTGTTACAAAGGAAATAATTTATATAATAAATTTATTATACATTTAGCTAAATTAAATAATAAATGCTTAAATAATTAATTGACTACAAACGAAGGGGCATATAAAGCAAACTATTTTTCTAATGTACAGTCACGAGCAATAAGATGTGACTACTGTAGCGAAGTTGCACACTACGCGGTTTATCACAACGACATGGTGAGAGACGTAATATACGCTAGTCGTCACCGGGGCGCGGTGTTGAACGTTCAGTGTTTAACGTCGGTATTTAACGTTACGAAAGCTGTAGTTAAATTATGTAATGTTATGTTAAGTTATGTAGGTCTATAGTGTAGTAAAATAGATATTGTATTGTAATAAACTATAGTGCTATAATAAACTATTCAGTATATTCTGTATATTCTGGATTCGAGTTATCATTTACTACCTCACCTCTAAACTACGAACAGATTAGCAAAAGTATCTGATATGTAGATGAACGTCAAATCACATAATTTAGACGCTACTGCATTATGCTGCCTTTCAATGTCAGATATTTTTGCTGCGTTCGTGTAGTCAGATATTATTGAACTCCTTCTTGGGTCATATACTTTTGCCAATCTTTCATAGTCACATCTTTTTGCTCGTGACTGTACAAGTAGCAGACGAGCATGCAGTCCACCCGATGATAGTGGCCACTGTTACATGAACTTCGTCAACCAGTTATTGTCCCACTGCTGGGTACGGGTCTTTTCTCGGAATGAAAGAGTTATAGGCCATAGTCCACCGCGCTGGCCAAGTGCGAATTGGTGGACTTCACACACCTCCGAGAACTTTTATTTTAAGAACTCTCGGGTGCGTAGGTTTCCTCACGATGTTTTCCTTCACCGAAAAGCAGTGATAATTAATTTCTAATACACACATAATTTTAGATTACATTTATGTATTTGTAACTTTATGTATGTTTTATGAATTATTTGAAACAAATAGCATTACATAATCCTTCTCTACATCAACTATAACCGTGCGTAATTTCATACTCCTCCGTCTGCGGCAAGTATCTTAAAAACGAATCACAAGTTCGCTTCACGTATTAATATATAGATTACTTCTTCAATAAAACTTTAACTTATAATAATTGAATTGTTCGATTATGTACGCAAACCAGCAATATATATATACAATTAAGTTCTTCTATATTCATATCCGTAGGGTCTAGGGTCTACCAAGCGGCGTGATGAAGGAGAGCGCGTCTCCCCAGGCGCCCCACGCGACCCGCTGCGTCTGGAACAGCGTGGTCCACGACGCCAGCGCTATTGTCCACACCAGACACCCTATGCCGCTTGCTATCACATCTGTGAAAAACAATGGTAAAAAAGGTATAATAATAGTTGACCCGGCGACAGAGTTGCCAACTTAGGGGTTTTTCCCCGAAATTTAGGGGAATTTCAAGTAGGATGGGGATTTTTTAGGGGTTTTTATAACTTCAACATATAGGTGTTTTTAATGGGAAATCTCCCCGCCAGTCTATATAATCAATGCCTCACGACGAAAAACCCACTACACCTTTTTTGTTTTTCGTCGTCAAGTCAGGTTGCCAGGAAGAATTCTAATACATTTTGAGAGTTGGCAACCCTGCCCGACGAACTTTGCTCTGCCTAAAAGTCAAAAATGAAATGTCTTTATTTTGTATTGGCCTACGGGGGAACTTACAAATTGTCAGTTACATTTTTTTCTTACACTACCACCGGATCTGAATAGCACCTCAACTGAGGAGATCCAGCAAGAAACTCAGCGGGTTTGTCTTTTCTCTTATTTATATCCATTTTTTTTTAAATATAATTACAATCAATTTTTTTTTACATGGTAAATCTAAAATTATCAGTGTTCCTCCACTATATTATGCATGTATTATACATAAAACCTTCCTCTAGAAATCACTCTATGAAAAAAAACCGCATTAAAATCAGAGGCGTAGTTTTAAAGATCTAAGCATACATAGGAACAGACAGCGGGAAGCGACTTTGTTTTATACTATGTAATGCAAAGAAAGTAAAAAACAATGTGTGCGTGTACTAGCGTACACTCGTAAGAAGTGAAACTTCTTTATGACGTTATTTTTCAAAAAATAATTTACTATATGCAACTTTACAGAAATTGGTTAAATAAAGTTAAATTAGATAAAGTTTATTAAAAGGCTTTTATTAAACTTTATCTAATAATCTAATCTATAATAATCTATCTAATATCACGCGTGGTAGGGATAAGAAAAAGATGGCGCGTAACGGAAAAAGATGGCGCGTAACGAAAAAATGTTACACTAAATTTTTTTCCAACCCCGATAAAGAAGTTTCACTTCAAAAAAGGATAAAACCCGCTGAGTTTCTTACCAGACCTTCTCAGTTGAAGTCATGTTCTGATTCAATGGTCGTGAAATAAATAATGTAACTGACAATTTGTGTTTTTTTTTTCATTACGTAATCATTAAATAAACAATGTTGACGACCCGCGTGGCGGTTACCATACCGGTCTGACGCGCAATGTGTCCCGGGTTCGATTCCCGGCCAGACGGGTATCTGAATGATGAGTTTAGATTCATGTTTTGGGTTTGGGTGGTTGTGTATTCGTCTTGTGTGTGGTACCCACGACACAGGAGAAAATCCTAATGTGGGGCTATGAGTGTAGAAAGCGTGTTTTAGCGTAAAACAGTTTCGTTGCGTTTCGTTGGAAGGGTGTGGTTCTATATGACCGGCACACTTCTATGTGAGGCGACCATCTTAGTCGTCGGGAGAAGCAACGCATCTTCCGGTAGATTATATATGAACTAGCTCTTACCCGCGGCTTCGCCCGCACGGTCGAAGGGTATTAACATTAGCATTTGATATCATGATTCAGAACTTGTAAATGAAGTTTAATAATGCCATCTATTAACAAGCTCTGGAACTATCAAATATATATCAACTAACATTGATATTCTCATGGGAATGAGAGAGCGCGGTATGAAGTAGCTTACGTCACTCTCCGCCCTCCTAACTATCTCCCAGCATATAAACCATATCATATAATAGCTATGTGGCGACGTGAAAGAGGAACAAACACGCATTTATAATATTAGTATGGATACTTACATTTTTTTATTTGCTTTTGTTGTTCATACGGTGGTTTTATGAAGGCATCCTTGAAGAACCAGCAGCTGTTGACTGCCCACACGAACGGGAGGAAGAACATGCCCACTGGTGAAATTTATTATTATTAAATTACAATGTTTTAATAAGACTAGTGAGCAGTGATAGCCTAATGGTTGAAACTTGCCCTCTCAATCGGGAGATCCGAGGTTCAAACCCAGGCACGCACCACTGATTTATGTGCGTATTATACATTAATTATCACTGCTTTTCGGTGAAGGAAAACATCGTGAGGAAACCTACACACCCGAGTTCTTTAAAAAAAAAAGTTCTCGGAGGTGTGTGAAGTCCACCAATTCGCACTTGGCCAGCGCGGTGGACTATGGCTTAAACTCTCTCATTCTGAGGGAAGACCCGTGCCCAGCAGTGGGACAGTAATGGGTTGACGACGAATAAGACTAGTCACCCGTCGCAATGGTCGATATTCGACCGTAATTTGAATTAAAAAACTAAACATCATATTGTCCAAAGTAGTATGAATATTCCTCAAAGTCAAATATAATGTAATTATTTTCAAGTAAAATCGATTGCACCCTTTAAATATAAAAAGAGATTTAATTAGCTAAGACGCATTTAAAAGCAATAGCGGGTATTTTGACAAAGACATCTCACATTTTTGACATTATGTATTTTCATAGTAAGACATTGAATGTTCTAATAAGTTTATTATGTATGTGTTTGTGACAAATACACGGTAGTGTGTTTAATGTGTTTTTAGTTTGTTTTATGTATGATATATGCATTATTAGAAAAAAATATTAACATTCTGCACTCCTTCTCTACGTCCACTATAACCATGCAAAATTTCATACTAATCCACTTGCAGCATACTACTTAAAAATACACCACAAGTTAATATAATGCTTTTGCTTTACATATTAATATAAAGATATTCGAAAATTGTAGTAGCAAATGAACATGCAGTCTATCTGATAGTAAGTGGTCACTGCCGTATGGACATCTGTAAGCAACCACATATAGAACATGGATTCTACCTGAAGTCAATCAATGGTGCTACTCGAGAGTACTATGATCACCTCATATTATATTGTACCGGCATCAACAGCCTTTAAACTCGCGCAAGAAATTCTTCACGCTAGAAATAAGTGTGGCGGTGGTACCTCCCTGGTCGAACTACCTTGGTCTGCCACCTATTTTACAATTTACAATAGGTGGTATTTTACTGTAATGTAAATATTTTACAATAGGTATTCAACGACCCGCGTGGCGGAGCGGTTACCACATTGGTCCGACGTGCAATGGGTCCCGGGTTCGATTCCCGGCCAGACAGGTATCTGAATGATGAGTTTAGATTAGTTTTCTGGGTCTGGGGTTTGTGTATTCGTCTTGTGTGTGTCCATAGTAGCCACGACACAGGAGAAAATCCTACTGTGGGGCTATGAGTGTAGAAAGCGTGTTTAATATGTGGTATTTACGGTAATGTGGTAAAACGTTTACGGTTCAACCGTAAAGGTTCCACCACACCTATTTGTGGAAGTATGTGGCTTCCAGCTCACTTCGGTTCGTTTGCAAATGTCTATGCCATGTCCAAAAGAAGACAGTAACCATTAAAGTAAGATAAACTAAATATTTTGCTATTCTATTGGATAAAACATTAAAAACATACCTTTGAAGTACCATCTGCATAACACTAGTTTTTGCTCATTCGGCATTCTGTTTAAATCCATTTTGCTATTTTAAATAACTTTAGTTCTTTCTGTTTTTAATAAATATCAAGAAATTTAATAAACAAATCGCAAAGTGAAATGCAGTTCGCAGAAATACAAATGCGATGCGTCAGATTAATGTCAATGTCAAACTGACAACTTCAAGACAGCGCAGATAAAATATGTTTTCATCTGTGGATAAAAGAAAAGTAAATACATGTTAATAAATACATTATGAAAATAGTAGAAAGAAATAAAATGTTTTATTTCGTGAAAACAAATTTAAACATTTTATTTTATCAATATGTAAAAAAATTAAGAGGATGTTCAGGAATGTCATTGTTTTTATTTGATTCCTAGCGTGAAACGAAAAGTTTCTCATCGAAACAAAAATGGCGTATTATGTGATTGAATGTCAGTCAGTTTAGTGAAAATGTAAAATAAATAAAAATGTTTGAGACAATCAAACATGTGTTTCTGTGTATTGCCGTCATTCTTTTAAATTCAAAAACATGTGAGTACAATCCAGTCATTTTTATAAAACTATATTTTTATTGATAATACGTCAAAATGTTTGGTTCAATTTTTTTGTGTTTTTAGTACTTTTGTTTGAATTTGAAGCCTTGATCTGTTATTTGAGCGCTTCAATATGCTCAGTCACACGTTTAGTCGAAGGCTACTCCCAAATTATCGCCGATTTCAGTTGATTTCCAAAGCGGTTAGTGTTTGTTTTCGCGATTTTTAACGGTATATTTTTTCTATATGCTTTTCGTCCTTTCACTTTTTTTGATAGGCCTCTAGGAGAAACTATTAAAAAGTACAGTTATCGCGAATTCCACAAATATTATTGACCTAACGATTTATTTTAACTCCGACGTTTCGTCAACAATTTTTTTACTGACATTGAGCATCATAGATTGGCCAAAAGTTTTTATTTATAATTTGGTTTATAATGTTTTCCTTATTCTATGTATAATAAACCGAATATACATTTTTAAAATCTTTCCTCTTAAATGCTTAAGTTAGATTGATTCATTATATTTGGATTCTTAAACATAATGCAGTGTGAACTGTATCACCCATTGGTTAGGCTTTTGATGTCCACTGCTGGCCACAGGCCTCACATAAGGCCTTGTTGTTGTTAAGGTCTAACGCGCAATGGGTCCCAGGTTCGATTCCCGGCCAGACAGGTATCTGAATGATGAGGTTTGGGTGTTTGAGTATTCGTCTTGTGTGTCCATGGTGCCCACGACACAGGGATTTCTGATTACATAGAAGATTGAATGGTTTGGGACTAAGCAATATATTTTCATAGATCCAATTTCAAGGTGTAGTATATCTTTTCAAATCAGCTCAACAAACAACACCAAATTTAGGTCCCATAGAATATTTAGAAAACATTTTAAAAAAAGGGTGAAATAAGGTTTACATTCAGGCTTATTGTATACTAGCTGATCTGGCGAACATTGTTTCCACCTAAAAGTCAAAAATCTAACATTATCAGTGTTTCTCCACTATATTATACATGTATTATACATAAAAACTTTCCTTAAATCACTCTATCTACTTAAAAAACTACTTTAAAATGGTATGATATAATGTTGCATAGTTTTAAAGATCTAAGCATACATAGGGACAGACAGCAGGAAGCGACTTTGTTTTGTACTATGTCGTGATTGTCAGGTAGTAGAACCAGCATAGTTTGTGTGGCTATCGCCACACCTATATGGCTGTAGAGTATAGCATTTGTTTTTGGATGCAGATGTCCATGGGTGCAATTAATCTATATCAGATTGACTGCATGCTACTTTAATCGGATAAAAAAAACATGTATGTTTTAACAATGTCAACTACCCATTGTTGTACCACTTAGGGCAAGGCTCTCCTCTCAGAGTGAGGGAGTTTTAGACCATAGTTCATGCCAGTCCATAGACTTTACACGTCATTGGGAACTGTTTTAAGGAACTTTAGGTGGGAGAGTGAAGGACACAGTCCACATTGGCTAAGTATGATGTTGTAGTCTTCACAACCATTGACCCCTTATTAAAAAATAAGTTGGTATATGTAGATCTCCGTACTATGTTTTCCTTTACCTTAATGCAGTGATAATAATTTCTAATACACACATGGTTTTAGGAAAATCTTGCAGGTGGTAGGACCAGTGTAGTTCGACCGGGAAGTACCACCATCACACCTATTTCTAGCGTGAAGCAGTTCTTGCATTTCGATGGAAGGATGTGGTTGCCGGCTCACTGTCACATGAGGCGACCATAGCCCCAAAGAGTAGCAACGCATCAATGATTGACTTCACGCAGAATCTATGTTCTATTTAAAGTTAAAAACGAATTAGAAAATTTTGCTTCATGTATTAATATATAGATAATGTAAGATTGCTAGTTACAAATGTAAATTTATGTTGTAGTAATAATAAATCTTTATTGCCAATAAATGTAATTATTCAGAAATGTGCAAATTATCTAAGGAATGGTGTACAATTATCGAGAAATGCGGCTGTTATTAATTGTTTTGCAATACATTGTTACTATACAGTGACGGAATTTGTTGTTTATATTATAAGTAGCTTTTACATGTGGCTTCGCTTGCGTTGAAGACTAGATATTCGACTTTTTTGGCAAACAATCATAAAAAAAAAAACAAAAACGTCTCAAAAGCTAATTCTGCAGCCCGTAATGTGCCGCTTGGGGGCTTAATTTCAATTTAAAAGCTTTTCCCACAGGAAATACTTGTATTATAAGTCAAAAAAGCACATTTTACTGATGGTGGCTTTTTTATAACCAAAAAAGCAAATTTTGTTGCCCCCTGACTGACCTGAAGACCTGACGTGGCGTAGCGTTGTACGGAGAGAGCGGGGGCAAAGCTACGTAAATATCAATACATAGTATAAAACAAAGTCGCTTCACGCTGTCTGTCCCTATGTACGCTTAGATCTTTAAACTACGCTACGGATTTTTTAATAGATATTCAAGAGGAAGGTTTTTTTTATTTTTTTATTTGACTGAAGTAGCAAACGATCATGCAGTCCACCTGATGGTAAGTGGTCACTGCCGAGCGGCATCTGTAATCAACTTCATACAGAACATGGGTACCATCTGAAGTCAATCACAGATGCGTCGCTACTCCCGAGGACTATGATGGTCGCCTCATATGAAAGTGTGCCGGCAACCACAACCTTCTATCGAAACGGCGTGGAATAGGTGTGGCGGTGGTACTTCCTCGCTCGAACTACACTGGTTCTACCACCTTTAAGGAGGTTTTCATGTATAATGAATTTGGGGATATATCTATATCTATACTAATATATAAAGCTGAAGAGTTTGTTTGTTTGTTTGAACGCGCTAATCTCAGGAACTACTGGTTCAAATTTAAAAATTATTTTTGTATTGAATAGACCATTTATCGAGGAAGGCTTTAGGCTATATAACATCACGCTGCAACTATTAGGAGCGAAGAAATAATGGAAAATGTGAAAAAAACGGGGAAAATTATATCCTTGAGAACTTGCGTTGCGTGCCACGCGGACGAAGTCGCGGGCACAGCTAGTAAGAAATATATATTGTGGAGAAACACAGTAAATCTTAGATTGTTGGCTTTTAGGCGGAATTAATTTCGCCAGTCAACTAGTTATTAATGAATACAAAAATCCCCTCCCTTTACGCTATGCCTCTATGCGTCAAAATCAACAGTAGAGGCAGAATAAATTTGCATTTACTTCCTAATTTGAAACAAAAGGCCGGATTTGTCACAGAAATGAGGATAATGTGTTTCAAGGCTTGCGCCAATAGCAGTATTTCTTTATCCATCCATGCATGTGATAAAAACCGGCCAAGTGCGAGTTGGACTCGCGCACTAAGGGTTCCGTGCACTCTGTAAAAAAACAGCAAAATTTTTTTTTTGGTAAGTGGTCACTGCCGCTCATGGACCTCTGTAAGCAACTTCATACAGATCATAGGTTCTACCTGAAGTCAATTATTATCATTATTATTAAAAAATCACAGATGCGTTGCTACTGTCGAGGAGTATGATGGTGAAAGTGTGCTGGCAACCACACCCTTCCATCGAAACGCAAGAAATGCATCACGCTAGAAATAGGTGTGGCGATGGTACTTCCCCGGTCGAACTACACTGGTTCTACCACCTTGAGCACTATTTTACAAATGCTAATGTTTGTGAGGATTTATGTGTGTTTGTTAATTTTTCACTTAAAAACTACTGGCCGGATTTCGCTAACATTTTGCACAAACACTTTATAACTAAAAATAATATTTAACTTTAGTTATGCTTAACTGAATTCCAACCATGTAAAAAAGAAATTGTAAATTGACGATCGAAAAATAATGGACGCCAAATGTAAATACTCTTTATCGCTGTCTCTACGAAATAGGTTCAAGAAAGGTCGCTAAATTTAAACATTCTGCAGCCCCGTATAAGTCGTCCCTGTAGCTCCGGGATTAGAATAGGGCTACGGCATCCCCTGCCTGTCGTAAGAGGTGACTAAAAGGGGCTTCCGGGGTTGCGGGCGGCTAGAGTGGGAACTCGAACCGTTCGGTCAGGCGATCCCGGATAGAACGGCGGTATTTTTCGTCGCATACAGTCGTAAAGACTAGATGGAACGGTAGGCCCAGAAGCTCACCTAAGAGGAGCCCGATGGGGCAACGATCCCACATAACTCTGCGTCGCTCCCACGACGTGGGGTACCTTTTGAAGGTTTCCCCTCGAGAAGAAAAAAATCCACTTATGCATGCCCTCATGGCTATGGTCCTCTTTGCCCCTAACTCCCCCATGTTACGCCACTGGCGGCGGTGGCTACTCGGCCTACATTGATAGGTGAACTCAAGCCAACATTTTAGATTTTCAGTTTCCAAGACAAATACATTTTCATAGTGATGATGAACGAATTGTGAACCTCCATTTTTTTGGTCACACCAACATAGACCCATGTCAAATCTCTTGGGGATCCCTGGGGCTCAATCTAGACCACTTTTAGAACAAAGGTATTATATCACAGGTGGTAGAACCAGTGTAGTTCGCCCGGGGAAGTACCACCGCCACACCTATTTCTAGCGTGACGCATTTCTTCTGTTTCGATAGAAGGGTGTGGTTGCTATGAGCGGCAGTTACCACTTACCATTGCTCTTTTGCTACTTTTTTTTTATAATCATGAAGTAGCAAACGAGCATGGACTGCATGCTCGTTTGCTAAGACGTTAGTTAGACCTGATGTTAAGTGGTCACTGCCGCTCATAGGCATCTGTAAGCAACTTCATATAGAACATAGGTTTTATCTGAAGTCAATCACAGATGCGTTGCTACTTCCGAGGACTAGGATGGTCGCCTTATATAAAGTGTGCCGCCAACCATACCCTTCCATCGAAACGCAAGGAATGCTTCACGTTAGAAATGGTGTGGCTTTGGTACCTCTCCGGTCGAACTACACTCGTTCTACCACCTACTTCAATCAGATAAAAACGTGTACTTATTATCTCTTATCCACCAGGCACAGCAGAGGCAATACCACCATCCCTGGTGCTCTACAGTCCCGGGGACCTGGAGTACACGGACGTGCTGGTCCGCAGGGTGGGGGACAACCTCACGCTGATCTGCGAGCTCCGGGGGGACAGCACCCCCCGGGTGTACGTGTGGAACTACGTCAGTGATAACGGCACGTCTGGTGGGAGGTTAGTAGAAAATGATAAATCAAACCAAATTAAATCGAATCAAACTCTCTCGTCAACCTATTGTCCCACTGCTGGGCAACGACTTCCTCACGATGTTTTCCTTCACCGAAAAGCAGTGATAATTAATTTCTAAAACGCTTATAATTTTAAAAATCTGTGGTTGAACCTCGTGGCCTAGGTTGAACCTCGGACCTCCCAATCGAAAGGGCAAATTTCAACCATTTGGCTATCACTGTTCTGTCGAATCAAACAAATTGACTCAATCATATCGAATCAATCAAATAAACTCAAATCTTATTAATTGTTTCAATTAGATTGAATCAATCAAATCAATCGAGTCAAATCAAGTCGATCAATTACATAAAATCATATTGAATCAGTAAAATAAGATCAATTAATAGAATAAAATTAATTAAAACAGCTACAGTTGATTGTATTTTTTTAATGTTTAATGTTTAATGTGTTAGGACAGAATAAAGGTATAATTTTTTTATCTTGGTTTTTTTCTCTCGTGAAATTTTTTTCGAACATGGAAGTACCAAATGGGCATGTCGTCCAAGTGGTAAGTGGCCACTGCCGCCCGAGGACATCTGTAGTCAATCCACCGTAGAATCTTAGCTGAGGATAGCCACAGACGTATTGTTATTATGAAAGTAAGTTTTTCAAGGTGGTAGAACCAGTGTATTTCGGCCGGGGAAGGTACTACCGCCACACTTATTTCTAGCGTGAAGCATTATTGCGTATCGAAAGAAGGGTGTGGTTGCCGGCACACTTTTATACGAGGCGACCATTATAGTCCTCGTGAGTAGCCACTCATCTGTAATTGACTTCAGATAGAACCCATGTTCTTCTGGAAGTTGCTTACATATGTCCTTGGACGGCATTGACCACTTACCATCAGGTGGACTGCTTGCTCGTTTGCTACTTCAATCTAATTAAAATGTCTTTAAAATTGCAGGCCCTTCGTAGTGGACCCAGTGACTGCGTCGCCCGTCAGCAGGCTGGAACGCTCGGCGCTCCAGATAAGCGACAGCGGGCACTACATGTGTTCCGCGCCGCCTTTCAGCGTCACCAAGTACATCTTGGTGCAGCCGCCAAGTTAGTTAATATTATGATTTTATAATTATAATTACTATTAATTATTAACCCGTCGCAACGGTCGAAATTCGACCGTAATTTAAATTAAAAAATTAAACTTCATATTGTCCAAAGTAGCACCAATATTTCTCTAATTTAAATAAATAATATTTATTAATTTATTTATAAATTTTTGTACACAAACAATATATAAAAAACAGAAAATAAACTTAAGTACAAAGGACTACTTAAATTGTTATAATTGTAATTATTTTCAAGTTTTTTGAACACACCCGTTAAAAGTAAAATGGGGTTTATTAACTAAGCTGCATTTAAAAGCAATAGCGGGTATTTTGACAACGACATCTGACATTTTTGATGTTGTGTTTTCACAGTAAGAATGTTCTATTTCGTTTATTATAAATGTGTTTGTGTTAAATGGAAGTTAGTGTGTGTAATATGTTTTAGTTGATTTTATGTATGCTTTATGCATTAATTGATAAAAATATTGGCATTGCGCAATCCTTCTCGACATCAACTATAACCTTGCGTAATTACATACCCCTCCATCTGCGGCAAGTATTATTTGAACTACAATCACATTTTTTAAAAAATCTTATGTTTTTCTCATACCTCTAAGAATATGTGTGCAAAGTTTCATGATAATTGGTTCAGTAGTTGTGGCTTGAAAGCGTAACAAACTTACATTCACATTTATAATTTTAGTAGGGATTAACTTATTTCTATACTTAAACATGACGATAAGGCAGACGGGCTACCTGATGGAATGTAGTCACCGTCGCCTGTGGACATTTGCAACACCAGAGGAGTCGCCAATGCATTGTATACACCCATACTCTTATATACGTACTACTACCCCCTCTCCCATAATTCCCATTACGACTAATCCCCCTCCTCCTCCTTTACACGTGTGACTACATCCACATCTCCACACATATACGTATGATTGTACTGTCCCCTCCGCACATACACGTATGATTGTACTGTCCCCTCCACACATACACGTATGATTGTACTGTCCCCTCCACACATACACGTATGATTGTACTATTCCCTCCACACATACACATATGATTGTACTGTCCCCTCCATACATACACGTATGATTGTACTGTCCCCTCCATAAATACATGTATGACTATAGCCCCCTGTTTACCCACCAGGTCCTACAGCGTGCGCGCGTGGGGCGTTCTGGTGCGGGGTGAGGTGCGTGCTCGCCGGGTACGTGTGCGACGGCCGGAGGGACTGCCTGCGGGCGGAGGACGAGGCGCCCTCGCTGTGCGCCGTCAGCCCGTGCTCGCGTGAGTACCGGTGTGGGTCGCGTGCCCCTCTCTCCCCCCGGCTGGTGCGGGGTGAGGCCGGAGGGACTGCCTGAGGTCAAAGTGTGGATCGTGACCTACTGGGAACTCTTGAAACTTCCGCAAGATGGTCGCGACACGTCAAAAAAAAGGATTTCAATTCTCATATTTGTTTAATATGCAGATGGTGAAGCTGCACTAAGGTGGTTGAAAGCGTCACTAGAATTAAACAATATAAAACATATACCATCTTGTTTTTAACATTGAGAATTAATTCTTTTCTCCATACACACACGACCACACGAAATAAAAAAAATATGTTAAACTAGTTGAATCCCGCAGCTTCGCCCGTGTTATCAAAAATCGATTGTCCCGTGGGAATAAGATATTTTCCCACAATAAAAAGTAGCCTATATGTTATTCCAGAGTATCAGCTAACTCTCTACCAAATTTAACGAAAATCGCTCCAGCCGTTTACACGTGAAGATGTTACAAACATACACACTCACAAACCTTCGCCTTTATAATATTAGTTTCTTTAATTGCCAACGTTGTCACCACTGCGCACAACAGTGTGATGGTGACAGCAATGGCCTAACGTGGAGCTAAGAAATAAAGACTATGTTAAAAAAAGAAGATTTATTGTGACGGACGATCGGTCTGTGGAGTTTTTGTGTTATAATAAAAAATATATATACTAGTATGATGATGATAATATGAATGTGTGTTTGATTGTATTTTATTGTATATGTATTTTATTGCTTCATTTGTTTTAAATTGTAATAATAATTAGATGTTAAAATGTAAATTGTATTTGTTGTTGTGTAGGCTAATTGAAAATTTTGGGAAAAATAATTTATTGTTGACATAGTATAAATTTATAATTATTTTAAATTGCTACGCCCTTGCAAGGTTGCATGCCACTGTAACAGCATTTTTAACACCTTTATTATGTGATAACCGTATGGCGCAATAAAGATTATAAATGTTGCTATACTAGTGACCAGCTGGCGGGCAGCCGTCCGAGTGGCCTCAATTAGTGGGGCAGGCTAAAAATCAGCATCATGAAGTAGCAACTCCTGCTCATGATATTAGCTGAGTCTGTCCTTTTCGCGGCTGTTGCAGCACATATTATGTATTTCTTACTTTTGTTAGTTTTTTTTTTTTTTTCTATACATGTTTTTGTTTTTTTTTTTTTATTTTTTTTTTTTTTGTGTTTATTTGTTTTTATTTTCTCTTTGTTGTGTGTTGTAACAGATCCGAATAAAAATTCATTTCATTTCATTTCATTTCATTTCATTTCAATTATGAATTATCAGGTGCCGGCAAGCTGAACTGCTCGTCGGGCCGCTGCATCTCGGAGGCGGCGTGCTGCCGCGCGGGCGACGCGCTCTGCCGCCAGCACGCCTGCTGCTCGGAGTACAAGAAGTACGCGAGGGTCGAGGGTGAGTGGGGGTGACTGAAAAAAGTCAATGGAGGACAATTAGACTTGGTTTTGAAAAAAAAACATGCGTGCGTACAAAGTACACATGTCAGAAGTGAAACTTCTTTGGCGAACTAATTTATAAATCTTGTTTATATTTATACAAATTTAAAACTTTAAATTTCCAAGATTAAGAGGAAGGGAAAAAGGCGTGATACGACGTTCGCTCTGTCTCACTTTTTCTCTCAATCTTTCTCACTCGCTTGCTCCCTACTCTCACTCCACGGCTAGTTGCTCATGCTACGTTCGCCCTGTCTTACTCTCTCTCAATCGGTCTCGATCACTCTCTCTCTCTTTTCCGACACTTCCGTTGCATACCGGCGTGACGTTTCATCTGTAAAAATTTTACCCTCATGCGCCTAAAGAAGTTTCACTTCAAAAAAACAAAAATAACCAACTGCAACGTAAAAAAATAGCAATGGTCGATTGTAAATTTTGTTCTAAGTATGTAGATATTTTTTAAACGTTAAAAAAATATTGTTGAACAATTCATTTAAATATATTCATTTAGTAACCTCAGAAAAGTAATTAACGTTTGTGATCAAAATTATATTCTCGAGTAATTTCGGGAGAGAAATACGGTAATATCTGTAATTATAATTTAAAATCTATTTCCAGTCGGCTACGTGGAGCCGGACATGCCGCCGCTGTTCGAGGACCGCCACGCGCCGGACGACTACGGGTTCATCCAGAGTACCATTTACACTGTCACCGGTGAGTTGGGGAATGATGGCACAGCGTGACGTCACGCGTGTGGCCGAACGGCGTGACGTCACGCGCGGTCGTGCTCCGTTGTCATGACGTCACGTGCGGTCCGTGTGCGTCGTGACGTCACGCGCGGTCTTGGCTAGTCGTCGTGACGTCACGCGCGGTGGTACTCCGTTGTCATGACGTCACGAGCGGTCTTGGCTAGTCGTCGTGACGTCACACGCGGTCGGTGTGTGTCATTCCGCACATGTCTATTCGTTGTGACATCACGAAGTTGTACGTGGACCCGGACGTGCCGCCGCTGTTCGAGGACCGGCACGCGCCTGACGACTACGGGTTCATCCAGAGCACCATTTACACAGTCACCGGTGAGTTGGGGAATGATGGCACAGCGTGACGTCACGCGTGTGGCCGAACGGCGTGACGTCACGCGCGGTCGTGCTCCGTTGTCATGACGTCACGTGCGGTCCGTGTGCGTCGTGACGTCACGCGCGGTCTTGGCTAGTCGTCGTGACGTCACGCGCGGTGGTACTCCGTTGTCATGACGTCACGAGCGGTCTTGGCTAGTCGTCGTGACGTCACACGCGGTCGGTGTGTGTCATTCCGCACATGTCTATTCGTTGTGACATCACGAAGTTGTACGTGGACCCGGACGTGCCGCCGCTGTTCGAGGACCGGCACGCGCCGACCGGTACGGGTTGGGAATGCATGAGCACAGTGACCGTCACGTCGTGATGGCCCGACACGGCGTGACGTCACGCGCGTCGTGCTCCGTTGTCATGACGTCACGTGCGGTCCGTGTGGCGTCGTGACGTCACGCGTGGTCTTGGCTAGTCGTCGTGACGTCACGCGCGTGTACTCGTCATGACGTACTACGTCGCTTGTCTTGCGAAGTCGTCGTGACGTCACACGCGGTCGGTGTGTGTCATTACGCACATGTCTATTCGTTGTGACATCACGAAGTTGTACGTGGAGCCGGACGTGCCGCCGCTGTTCGAGGACCGGCACGCGCCGGACGACTACGGGTTGATCCAGAGTACCATTTACACTGTCACTGGTGAGTTGGGGAATGATGGCACAGCATGACGTTACGCGCGGTCGTACTCCGTTGTCATGACGTCACGTGCGGTGGTACTCCGTTGTCATGACGTCACGTGCGGTCCATGTGCGTCATGACGTCACGCGCGGTGGTACTCCGTTGTCATGACGTCACGAACGGTCTTAGCTAGTCGTCGTGACGTTACACGCGGTCGGCGTGTCATTCCGCACATTTCTATTTGGTGTGACATCACGAAGTTGTACGTGGAGCCGGACGTGCCGCCGCTGTTCGAGGACCGGCACGCGCCGGACATTTCAAATGCAAATATATCAAAAATAAAAATTACCTCTTTAATTAATGCATTTGTGTTTTTAACAGTTACAAATGATACAGCTTGCTCTGTCCTAACTCCGAAAAGCTCCGATCTAGCTATTCTTACAAGTTCCTTAACAGTTATTGGCTGCTCCATTGAAAAAAATCGCTAAGGTGTGATTGGACTAAGAAACTATAATGACGTGTCCTTTACAGCGTGTGCACTGATCTTCATGATAGCTGTGGTGCTTCTGGTGTCAGCGCTCTGCAAGATGCACATGAAGCGCGCCGCGCTCCGTGACTACGCGCACGCACGACACCATTACTCCGTAAGTATAGGGAAGGGGACAACACCAGCCATATCAACCACCAACAACATCATCCACCACCACCACCAGCAATACCAGCAGCATCAACCACCACCAACACCAGCAACATCAACCAACACCAGCAACATCAACCACCACCACCACCACCAACACCAGCAACATCAACCAACACCAGCAACATCAACCACCACCAACACCACACCAACAACACCAACACCAGCAACATCAACCACCACCAACACCAGCAACATCAACACCATCAACCACCACCAACAGCACCAACACCAGCTACATCAACCACCACCAACACCAACCCCAGTAACATCAACCAACATTGCCACCACCAGCAACATCAACCAACACCAACAACATCAACCACCACCAACACCAGCAACATCAACCACCACCACCACCAGCAACATCAACCAACACCAACACCAGCAACATCAACCACCACCACCACCAACACCAGCAACATCAACCACCACCAACACCAGCAACATCAACCACCACCAACACCAGCAACATCAACCACCACCAACACCAGCAACATCAACCACCACCAACACCAGCAACAGCAACAACATTAACCACCACCAACACCAGCAACATCAACCACCACCAACACCAGCAACATCAACCACCACCAACAACAGCAATATCAACCACCACCAACACCAACACCAGCTACATCAACCACCACCATCAACATCAACCACCACCAACACCAGCAACATCAACACCATCAACCACCACCAACAGCACCAACACCAGCTACATCAACCACCACCAACACCAACCCCAGTAACATCAACCAACATTGCCACCACCAGCAACATCAACCAACACCAACAACATCAACCACCACCAACACCAGCAACATCAACCACCACCACCACCAGCAACATCAACCAACACCAACACCAGCAACATCAACCACCACCACCACCAACACCAGCAACATCAACCACCACCAACACCAGCAACATCAACCACCACCAACACCAGCAACATCAACCACCACCAACACCAGCAACATCAACCACCACCAACACCAGCAACAGCAACAACATTAACCACCACCAACACCAGCAACATCAACCACTACCAACACCAGCAACACACTCTGATCGTCTCATCAACGGATCCAAACAAAACCGGAGAAAACGTGATCGAGACGATCAGAGTCGCCCTTGACCTAAAAACAACGGGCGCCAAGGTGGACAGGGTTAGGAAGGCCAGGAACCAAAAGGTCATATTGAGCTGCATAACGAAAGAGGACATGTCCCTGGTGCAAAGCAGAGTGGCCGCGGATAAAAATCTTAAGGTAGAAGTGGCCAGAACCAACAACCCACTGGCCAAAATAAAAGATGTTCTGTCCTACCATACCGACGCTGAAATTATAGATCATATATGGGCACAAAACAAACACTTGCTCAACGACGTTAGCGAGAACGACAGAACAATCCGCGTCCGCTATAGAAAAAGAGCGAGGAACCCACATGAATGCCACCCAATCCTAGAACTCTCCCCAGAAATCCACAAAAAACTCACGGAGGCCGGAACAGTGTACATTGGCCTCCAGAGACGACCCATAGTGGACCAATCCCCACTGGTGCAGTGCACAAAATGCCTGGGCTATGGCCACACAAAAGCCATATGCAAAGAGCAAAACCAGGCATGTAGTCACTGTGGAGAAGCTCACACGTGGGAGAAATGCCCGAACAGACTGGGGCACAAGTCACCAGTCTGCGTAAACTGTCGTCGGGCAACTGGGAAGAGTGAAGGAAAACACCAGGCATTCAGCGATGAATGCCCGGAACGACAAAAGTGGGATGCGATAGCGCGGTCTCGCATAACGTACTGCTAAAGGCACCCAGGGGCACAAAATGTCTCCCCCGAACAAGATGGACACGACAAGCCTGCGGATGGTACAAGTTAATCTTCACCGCTCAAAGCTGGCAACTGTGGAACTGGTTGTAGCCGCAAGGGAACAGGGTATGCACATTGCCTTCGTACAAGAACCGTACGTTGGCAAAGAAGGTGCCATGGGACACTACCCAGGGACGAAGATCATTCAATGTTCTCAAAACAGGCAAAAGCCAGTGAAGGCAGCGATACTCGTATTCGGCGAACAACTGGAGGTCACCCACGACCCCCAGTTGGTCACCGAAACTGAGGCGGCAGCTCTCATCACAGCGGGTCAGCTCAAGATTGGAGTCGTGTCAGTTTACTTCGAGGGAGACCAAGACATAGACCCGTATCTGGCACGCACACGGGAAGCGTGCCAGAAACTAAGAACAAGCAATATCATTGTGGCGGGAGACGTCAACGCCTGGAGCCTCTGGTGGGGAAGCAGCAGAGAAAATCAAAGAGGCACCGCCTATAGCACCTTCCTGAACGAAATGGAACTCGAGGTCTTAAACACCGGGACAACGCCAACCTTCGAAACCTATAGGGGCGACAGACTGTTTACAAGTATCGTGGACGTGACGGCATGCAGCCAGTCGCTCCTCAAGAGAGTAGATGATTGGAAAGTGGACAGGAACATAACAACATCAGACCATAACGCCATCACTTTCGCAATTCGATTGGACGCGGCACTAAAGTCAACTAGAGCCGCAACCACACGGGTATTCAACACGAAAAAGGCGAATTGGCCCAAGTTCCGTACACATTTCAAAGCACTACTAGGGGAACACAACATAACCCCGAACACCATCAAAGAGGGGAAAACGGCCGAGGACCTCGAAAACGTGATTACTGCCTATTCGGCTGCCATACAGGAAGCGTGCGACAAAGCCATACCAAAAGTATTACCTTGGAAAGCGAACACTAGACCGCCTTGGTGGTCAAAGATCGTTGAAGAGGCCCAAAAGGAAACACTAAGAACGAAGAGAAGAATTAGAAACGCTGCACCCCATCGGAGAGAGGCGGTAATAAAAAAATACCTTCAGGCAAGGGAAGTGTACGCCCTAAAAGCTCAGGAAGCACAAACAAAGAGCTGGAAGGAATTCTGCACAACACAGGAAAGAGAGAGCATGTGGGATGGCATCTATAGAGTCATCAGGAGAACAACGAGGCGGCAGGAAGATCAACTGCTGCGAGATGCTAGCGGCCATACACTAGCTCCAAACGAATCGGCAAAACTCCTCGCCGATACCTTCTACCCTGAGGACTCCATAACAACAGATAACCAATACCACATGCAGCTTCGAAAATTAACGGAGGTACAACCAGCGGATCTCTCGGTGGACGACCCGAGCTTCACACCAGCAGAACTCGACTTGGTGCTGAAAGCCATGAACCCGAAGAAAGCTCCCGGGAATGACGGGTTATCAGCCGATATCTGCACTGAGGCAATTTACAGTGAAAGGGAAACGTTCATGGCGATCTCCAACAAATGCCTTGAACTAGCATATTTTCCCAAGCAGTGGAAAATAGCCCACGTTGTTATCCTCCGGAAGCCAGGTAAGGACGATTATACGAACCCAAAGTCGTATCGACCTATCGGCCTACTACCCGTCATGGGCAAGATCATCGAAAAGCTCATGGTAGGCCGAATCCAGTGGCACATCCTTCCAACTCTAAACAGCGTACAATATGGTTTTCTGCCACAACGCGGAACCGAAGACGCCCTCTATGACCTCATGGAATATGTTCGATCAGAGGTTGACCACAAAAAAATCGTGCTCTTAGTTTCACTGGACATAGAAGGGGCCTTCGATAACGCATGGTGGCCGGCACTGAAACACCAACTGATAAGGAGAAAATGCCCAAGAAACATTTACGCGATGGTCAGTTCTTACCTCCAAGACCGAAAGGTTAGGGTCAACTTTGCCGGAGCGGCGCACGAAAAGGAAACCACGAAAGGATGCGTCCAAGGATCCATCGGAGGGCCAACTTTCTGGAACATCATCCTAGACCCGCTACTCAACCACCTAACCGACAAAGAGGTTTACTGCCAAGCGTTTGCGGACGACATCGTACTGGTGTTCTCAAGCGCCAAAACTGAAACCCTAGAGCAATCAGCCAACAACGCTCTGTCAGATGTAGTCACATGGGGGACTCGAAATAAGCTAAGGTTTGCACCGCACAAGACTAACGCGCTGCTCATCACTAGAAAGCTAAAGTACGATCCTCCAAAGCTCTCACTAGAAAGCTAAAGTACGATCCTCCAAAGCTCTATATGTCGGGCACTCAACTGCATCTGGTGAAAGAGATGAAGCTCCTGGGTCTCATTATAGACAACAAACTCACCTTCAAATCGCACGTGGCCGCCGTATGTAGAAAAGCGGCAGGCATATACAAGCAACTAGCTTGCGCCGCGAAGGTGACTTGGGGCTTAAACACCGAAATAGTACGAACAATTTATATAGCGGTAGTAGAACCCATAGTGACGTATGCCTCAAGCGTATGGTCTCAGGCGACAGACCTTCAAATAAACAAGAGACAGTTGGAGGCACTGCAACGGGGCTTCGCCCAAAAGGCCTGCAAGGCATACAGAACGGTGTCACTAACTGCCGCACTCGTCCTATCTGGGCTACTCCCACTTGACCTCCGGATCCAAGAATCAGCTAGCCTGTACAAGGCCAAGAAGAACGTGTCTATAGACTATTTACCACCCGGAAGAAAACTGGAGCAGACGGTGAGATACGGAGACCTACCTCACCCCTCCGCACTTACAACGACCAAATACAGAGTGCTGGAGAATGTAGACTACGGGACCCTAACCGCCCACCATATCGTCGGACCGCACATCTACACCGACGGCAGCAAAATAGAGGGAAAGACAGGTGCTGCCCTAACATGGTGGGAGGACGGACGGGAAACCAGTTTTTCGACCTATAGTCTAGATCCTTCCTGTACAGTATTCCAAGCCGAACTTTTCGCACTACACAAGGCTGTGGAACAAGCGAGATCGAGCAGAAACAAAAATGTAAACATAATGAGCGACTCAAGATCCTCGCTCGAACTGCTCGATAACCCAAGACCATCCCACCCTCTGACAAAGGCGATTAAAGAAAACATCAGAGGGTTAAGAAGAGAAGGAAGACACGTTCAGCTATTCTGGATCAGAGCCCACATCGGAACCGCTGGAAACGAACGGGCAGATGAGCTAGCGAAATCAGCTGCCAAGAACATACCCACCACCCCAGACTACGCAGAGATTCCGTTGTCATTCGTCAAAAGAAAAATCAGAGAGGAGTCGATCCGCAAATGGCAAGATCGCTACACCACCTCGAGCACCGGGTCAGTAACGAAGACCTTCTTCCCGGACGTGGGCAAGGCTTACTCGATCATCAGGAAGACCAAACTGACACCGGCACAAGTGCAAGCTTTGACGGGACACGGAGGAATGGGAGAGTATTTACACCGGTTTAAGTTGAAAGACAGCCCGGGATGCGAATGCGACTCCAACATCAGCGAGACAGTCTGGCATGTGATCTTGGAATGCCCCAGATTCCTGTCGATCCGAATGGAGACGGAGGTCAAAATCGGTGCCAAAATAGAAAAACCAAACCTGACAAAAATCCTTGAGGACGAAGAAAAGAGGGCACACTTCCTTAACTATTTGGACTCCATCTTCCGGATAGTAGCCAAAAGAAACTCTACATTATCGCAGACAGCAATAATTCCCCCAAGAACGCCTACCATCACGCTCCAAACAAACGAGGACCACACCCCGCACCAAAACCCCCTGGATAACACACTAACAGCATTTAACAACTTGCTGCAAGAAGCAGAACGAGGGGAGCCAAAACTGAGAATCCGGGGAGTGGCCCTTTTCATGGACAACAACGAAGAGCGCCTCGGCATAAGCTTCTGCAACACAAAGTGCTCTGGCAGAATAGGCATTTCACCTGGCCTAGCAACTCTGCTGAATGGCAGCACCTTCAGAGCTACAATGAAGCGCACCACGTACAACGCGCTGTCCGAAATTTCGGTAGCAGGCAAACGCTGCAAAATAGTGCGAACGAGAAACAAAATTATAGCACTGTTTGAAGGGAGCGACGAAGAGACCCAGTTCGCCCAAGTGTGTGCAGTACTGCTGAGTCTAGGACAACCAGGCCAGGATCCCACAGTAACACCGAGGATAATAAGCCTGGACGCTATGGTGGTGGGGCACATGAAGGGAAGGGCGGAGGACTACACAGGAAGCCTCAAAGCGTCTGGAAAACATGAGGTAGTGGTATATGAAGACAGGGGAGAAAATCTCAGTTTTCTAAAACCACATAACGCAGGCCCATCCTCCTCCCGAAACCCCGAAGACCGATGGGGACACCCCATAGCAAGCCCTGAAGAATTCAGCGGATCGGAAAGACTTCAGCAGAAAAGATCAGCTGAAAGACCTGCAGATCAGAAGCAAGCTGAGAAAAGCATAAAGAAGGGAATGCTGTCAACGATAATGAAGACGTTCAAAGCCGCCTCTCAACAAATCCCAGGCAAAAAACATCAGTCACACAAGCTGGACATACAACTGACACAGACAAAAGCTCCTGAAAAGGATTCACTACAGCCAAGAACCGCTTTGACTAAAGCCGACAAGGGCCTGGTCGACCCGCCAACTCTTCGTGAAGCGAGGATCCCTCTGGATCACTACATAAACGCATTTCTCGAGTTCAAGGCACTGACAGTAGCGACGAAGGAGGACAATAAAAGGACGTGCCATAACATCATGCAATCCTTCCTCCAGAAAGACCTGAAGCTACTGAGGGAGAGACTCGAGAAAGCAGAAGCTGCCATATATAATAACGAAACCTCTCAGACGATTGCAGGCGTGGAAACTGGGAGTCATATGGCAGCCTATAGTGCAACCAGAGGATTCGTTGCAAAAGACGAAGTAGAGAGCGAGCGGTTAGGCCGGGAGAAATTCTGTACCCCAACGGACGACCCCTTAGTCGTGATAGCCCGTTGCACCAGGATAATGCTAGACGATAAAATCCTAGCTATGGCGGAAAGCTTATCTGGTGAGTGCGGCGGCCTCTTCACTCTAGACTCATGGGAAATACCCAAATTCTCATGGATCAATGGGGTCCCAGGCTGCGGAAAATCAACATGGATAGTGAATCAATTTCAGGAGAATGAAGACATCATCATCACCACCACAACGGAGGCAGCAAAAGATCTCCGTACGAGACTCACTCACCGCACCGGTAAGTCCGGAAGGCTCGCCACAGCAAAAGTGCGCACACTGGCCTCAGTACTAGTAAATGGTTCAAAAGGTAGCTGTAAACGGCTTTTAGTCGATGAGGCACTAATGAACCATTTCGGGGCCATTGTGATGGCGATAAGGCTGACCGGAGCGACGGAAGTGATGCTCATCGGAGACATTAACCAACTGCCGTACATCGAGCGTAACAACCTCTTCGAGTTACGATACTGCCGCCCAAACCATATAACCGGAATTAGCCAAGAACTGTTGTGCACGCACAGGAACCCATTGGACGTAGCATACGCCCTAAGCGAGGTCTACAGCGGCATATACTCGTCCACGTCACGTATAAGATCCCTGAAGCTGAAGCGGTACATGGATGCGCAGATCCCAAAGGCCCTCGAGAAGACTCTCTACTTGGTGCACACTCAAGTCGAAAAAGAGAGTCTGAAGAAAGAGGGCTTCGGGAGTGGAAAGGGTTCACGTATCCTTACCATACACGAAGCACAGGGACAAACGTACGAGACGGTGGTGATTGTGCGAACTACCACAAATCATCTACAACTGCACGACAGTGTTCCCCATGCAGTAGTGGCAGTGTCGCGCCATACCATCAGCTGCACATATTACACCGACTGCAGCAATGACGCCATAGCTCAGTTCATTTCAAGAGCTATGAACGCCACTGACGAAAGACTGGAGGATTATAACATCTCAATGGCCATCCGTAGCGGGGACTCGAAGCTCATAGACAAGGCCACAAACCGCAAGCTCGAAATGGCCTCCGCAAAGGACTAAAAGGTATACAATTATAGTGTATCGCACGCCACGTCAAGACAGCAACGGCTGAACATTGGGAGAGAGAGAAGACTGCCATAAAGTATTTTTTTATTAAAAAAAGGCAAAAAAAAAATTCAATACATCGGCAAGCACTCGTTCGATGTGAATTTAAAATATTTTTGGAGTCGAAACCGTCAATGGCTTGACGTGCGATAAATTATAAAGAAAGCAAGTCCTAAGATGTCCCAAAATGTATACAACAAAGCAAAACAAAACAAAACATAATAAAAAAAAAAAAAAAATTAAAAAAAAAAAAAAAAAAAAAAAAAAAAAAAAAAAAAATATTGGTCCTATATAGTAAGCATAGATAAGGTTTTCTGTAAAGCCGCCGCTGCCGCCACCGCACACAGCTTACACTGTTACCTAGTTGTGGGCGATGTCGACGGCGAAGGCTCATAGTGGAGCTGTAAAAATGACGTAAAGACAAAAATAAAACCATGCTAACAAAGGGCACGGACGATATGTCTGTGGAGGCGTAGCTGAAAAAAAAAAAAAAAAAAAAAAAAAAAACACCAGCAACATCAACCACCACCAACAACAACAACATCAACCATCACCAACACCAGCAACATCAACCACCAACACCAACACCAGTAACATCAACCACCACCAACACCAACACCAGCAACATCAACCACCACCAACACCAGCAACAGCAACAACATTAACCACCACCAACACCAGCAACATCAACCACTACCAACACCAGCAACATCAACCACCACCAACAACAACAACATCAACCATCACCAACACCAGCAACATCAACCACCAACACCAACACCGGCAACATCAACCACCACCAACACCAGCAACATCAACCACCAACACCAGCAACATCAACCACCACCAACACCAGCAACATCAACCACCACCACCAACACCAACACCAGTAACATCAACCACCACCAACAACAGCAACATCAACCAGCACCAATATCAGCAACATCAACCAACACCAACACCAGCAACATCAACCACCACCAACAACAGCAACATCAACCAACAACAGCAATATCAACCACCACCACCAACAACAACAACATCAACCAACACCAACACCAGTAACATCAACCACCACCAACACCAACACCAGCAACACCAACCATCACTAACACCGGCAACATCAACCACCACCAACACCAGCAACATCAACCACCAACACCAGCAACATCAACCACCACCAACACCAGCAACATCAACCACCACCACCAACACCAGTAACATCAACCACCACCAACAACAGCAACATCAACCAGCACCAATATCAGCAACATCAACCAACACCAACACCAGCAACATCAACCACCACCAACAACAGCAACATCAACCAACAACAGCAATATCAACCACCACCACCAACAACAACAACATCAACCAACACCAACACCAGCTACATCAACCACCACCAACACCAGCAACATCAACCACCACCACCACCAACACTAGCAACATCAACCACCACCACCAGCAGCAACATCAACCAACACCAACACCAGCAACATCAACCACCACCAACACCAGCAACATCAACCACCACCAACACCAACACCAGCAACATCAACCACCACCAACACCAGCAACATCAACCACCACCAACACCAGCAACATCAACCACCACCAACACCAGCAACATCAACCACCACCAACACCAGCAACATCAACCACCAACACCAACACCAGTAACATCAACCACCACCAACAACAGCAACATCAACCAACAACAGCAATATCAACCACCACCACCAACAACAACAACATCAACCAACACCAACACCAGTAACATCAACCACCACCAACACCAGAAACATCAACCACCACCACCATCAACACCAGTGACATCAACCACCACCAACACCAGCAACATCAACCACCACCAACAACAGCAATATCAACCACCACCACCAACACCAGCAACATCAACCACCACCAACACTAGCAACATCAACCACCATCAACACCAACACCAGCAACATCAACCACCACCAACAACAGCAACATCAACCAACACCAACACTAGCAACATCAACCACCGCCAACACCAGCAACATCAACCACCACCAACACCAGCAACATCAACCACCACCAAAACCAACACCAGCCACATCAACCAACACCAACACCAGCAACATCAACCACCACCAACAACAGCAACATCAACCACCACCAACAACAGCAATATCAACCACCACCAACACCAGCTACATCAACCACCACCATCAACATCAACCACCACCACCACCAACAACAGCAACATCAACCAACAATAGCAATATCAACCACCACCAACAACAGCAACATCAACCACCACCAACACCAACACCAGCAACATCAACCACCACCAACAACAGCAACATCAACCACCACCAACAACAGCAATATCAACCACCACCAACACCAACACCAGCTACATCAACCACCACCATCAACATCAACCACCACCACCACCAGCAACATCAACCAACACCAGCAACATCAACCACCACCAACACCAACACCAGCAACATCAACCACCACCAACAACAGCAACATCAACCACCACCAACAACAGCAATATCAACCACCACCACCAACACCAGTAACATCAACCATCACCAACACCAGCAACATCAACCACCACCAACAACAGCAACATCAACCAACACCAACACCAGCAACATCAACCACCACCAACACCAGCAACATCAACCACCACCAACAGTAGCAACATCAACCACCAACACCAGCAACATCAACCACCACCAACACCAACACCAGCAACATCAACCACCACCAACAACAGCAACATCAACCAACAACAGCAATATCAACCACCACCACCAACAACAACAACATCAACCAACACCAACACCAGTAACATCAACCACCACCAACACCAACACCAGCAACACCAACCATCACTAACACCGGCAACATCAACCACCACCAACACCAGCAACATCAACCACCAACACCAGCAACATCAACCACCACCAACACCAGCAACATCAACCACCACCACCAACACCAGTAACATCAACCACCACCAACAACAGCAACATCAACCAGCACCAATATCAGCAACATCAACCAACACCAACACCAGCAACATCAACCACCACCAACAACAGCAACATCAACCAACAACAGCAATATCAACCACCACCACCAACAACAACAACATCAACCAACACCAACACCAGCTACATCAACCACCACCAACACCAGCAACATCAACCACCACCACCACCAACACTAGCAACATCAACCACCACCACCAGCAGCAACATCAACCAACACCAACACCAGCAACATCAACCACCACCAACACCAGCAACATCAACCACCACCAACACCAACACCAGCAACATCAACCACCACCAACACCAGCAACATCAACCACCACCAACACCAGCAACATCAACCACCACCAACACCAGCAACATCAACCACCACCAACACCAGCAACATCAACCACCACCAACACCAGCAACATCAACCACCAACACCAACACCAGTAACATCAACCACCACCAACAACAGCAACATCAACCAACAACAGCAATATCAACCACCACCACCAACAACAACAACATCAACCAACACCAACACCAGTAACATCAACCACCACCAACACCAGAAACATCAACCACCACCACCATCAACACCAGTGACATCAACCACCACCAACACCAGCAACATCAACCACCACCAACAACAGCAATATCAACCACCACCACCAACACCAGCAACATCAACCACCACCAACACTAGCAACATCAACCACCATCAACACCAACACCAGCAACATCAACCACCACCAACAACAGCAACATCAACCAACACCAACACTAGCAACATCAACCACCGCCAACACCAGCAACATCAACCACCACCAACACCAGCAACATCAACCACCACCAAAACCAACACCAGCCACATCAACCAACACCAACACCAGCAACATCAACCACCACCAACAACAGCAACATCAACCAACAATAGCAATATCAACCACCACCAACAACAGCAACATCAACCACCACCAACACCAACACCAGCAACATCAACCACCACCAACAACAGCAACATCAACCACCACCAACAACAGCAATATCAACCACCACCAACACCAACACCAGCTACATCAACCACCACCATCAACATCAACCACCACCACCACCAGCAACATCAACCAACACCAGCAACATCAACCACCACCAACAACAGCAACATCAACCACCACCAACAACAGCAATATCAACCACCACCAACAACAGCAACATCAACCACCACCAAAACCAACACCAGCCACATCAACCAACACCAACACCAGCAACATCAACCAACAATAGCAATATCAACCACCACCAACAACAGCAACATCAACCACCACCAACACCAACACCAGCAACATCAACCACCACCAACAACAGCAACATCAACCACCACCAACAACAGCAATATCAACCACCACCACCATCAACACCAGTGACATCAACCACCACCAACACCAGCAACATCAACCACCACCAACAACAGCAACATCAACCACCACCAAAACCAACACCAGCCACATCAACCAACACCAACACCAGCAACATCAACCACCACCAACAACAGCAACATCAACCAACAATAGCAATATCAACCACCACCAACAACAGCAACATCAACCACCACCAACACCAACACCAGCAACATCAACCACCACCAACAACAGCAACATCAACCACCACCAACAACAGCAATATCAACCACCACCAACAGTAGCAACATCAACCACCAACACCAGCAACATCAACCACCACCACCACCAATACCAGCAACATCAACCACCACCAACAACAGCAACATCAACCAACACCAACACCAGCAACATCAACCACCACCAACACCAGCAACATCAACCACCACCAACAGTAGCAACATCAACCACCAACACCAGCAACATCAACCACCACCACCACCAATACCAGCAACATCAACCACCACCAACAACAGCAACATCAACCAGCACCAATATCAGCAACATCAACCAACACCAACACCAGCAACATCAACCACCACCAACAACAGCAACATCAACCAACAACAGCAATATCAACCACCACCACCAACAACAACAACATCAACCACCACCAACACCAGCAACATCAACCACCACCAACACCAACACCAGCAACATCAACCACCACCAACAACAGCAACATCAACCACCACCAACAACAGCAATATCAACCACCACCACCAACACCAGTAACATCAACCATCACCAACACCAGCAACATCAACCACCACCAACAACAGCAACATCAACCAACACCAACACCAGCAACATCAACCACCACCAACACCAGCAACATCAACCACCACCAACAGTAGCAACATCAACCACCAACACCAGCAACATCAACCACCACCACCACCAATACCAGCAACATCAACCACCACCAACAACAGCAACATCAACCAGCACCAATATCAGCAACATCAACCAACACCAACACCAGCAACATCAACCACCACCAACAACAGCAACATCAACCAACAACAGCAATATCAACCACCACCACCAACAACAACAACATCAACCACCACCAACACCAGCAACATCAACCACCACCAACACCAACACCAGCAACATCAACCACCACCACCACCAACACCAGCAACATCAACCACCACCAACACCAACACCAGCAACATCAACCACCACCAACAACAGCAACATCAACCAACACCAACACTAGCAACATCAACCACCGCCAACACCAGCAACATCAACCACCACCAACACCAGCAACATCAACCACCACCAAAACCAACACCAGCCACATCAACCAACACCAACACCAGCAACATCAACCACCACCAACAACAGCAACATCAACCAACAATAGCAATATCAACCACCACCAACAACAGCAACATCAACCACCACCAACACCAACACCAGCAACATCAACCACCACCAACAACAGCAACATCAACCACCACCAACAACAGCAATATCAACCACCACCAACACCAACACCAGCTACATCAACCACCACCATCAACATCAACCACCACCACCACCAGCAACATCAACCAACACCAGCAACATCAACCACCACCAACAACAGCAACATCAACCACCACCAACAACAGCAATATCAACCACCACCAACAACAGCAACATCAACCACCACCAAAACCAACACCAGCCACATCAACCAACACCAACACCAGCAACATCAACCACCACCAACAACAGCAACATCAACCAACAATAGCAATATCAACCACCACCAACAACAGCAACATCAACCACCACCAACACCAACACCAGCAACATCAACCACCACCAACAACAGCAACATCAACCACCACCAACAACAGCAATATCAACCACCACCACCATCAACACCAGTGACATCAACCACCACCAACACCAGCAACATCAACCACCACCAACAACAGCAACATCAACCACCACCAAAACCAACACCAGCCACATCAACCAACACCAACACCAGCAACATCAACCACCACCAACAACAGCAACATCAACCAACAATAGCAATATCAACCACCACCAACAACAGCAACATCAACCACCACCAACACCAACACCAGCAACATCAACCACCACCAACAACAGCAACATCAACCACCACCAACAACAGCAATATCAACCACCACCAACACCAGCTACATCAACCACCACCATCAACATCAACCACCACCACCACCAGCAACATCAACCAACACCAGCAACATCAACCACCACCAACACCAACACCAGCAACATCAACCACCACCAACAACAGCAACATCAACCACCACCAACAACAGCAATATCAACCACCACCACCAACACCAGTAACATCAACCATCACCAACACCAGCAACATCAACCACCACCAACAACAGCAACATCAACCAACACCAACACCAGCAACATCAACCACCACCAACACCAGCAACATCAACCACCACCAACAGTAGCAACATCAACCACCAACACCAGCAACATCAACCACCACCAACACCAACACCAGCAACATCAACCACCACCAACAACAGCAACATCAACCACCACCAACAACAGCAATATCAACCACCACCAACACCAACACCAGCTACATCAACCACCACCACCAACAACAACAACATCAACCACCACCAACACCAGCAACATCAACCACCACCAACACCAACACCAGCAACATCAACCACCACCACCACCAACACCAGCAACATCAACCACCACCAACACCAACACCAGCAACATCAACCACCACCAACAACAGCAACATCAACCAACACCAACACCAGCTACATCAACCACCACCAACACCAGCAACATCAACCACCACCAACACCAACACCAGCTACATCAACCACCACCAACACCAGTAACATCAACCACCACCAACACCAACACCAGCAACATCAACCACCACCAACACCAGCAACATCAACCAACACCAACACCAGCAACATCAACTACCACCAACACCAGCAACATCAACCACCACCAACACCAGCAACATCAACCACCACCACCACCAATACCAGCAACATCAACCACCACCAACAACAGCAACATCAACCAGCACCAATATCAGCAACATCAACCAACACCAACACCAGCAACATCAACCAACACCAACACCAGCAACATCAACTACCACCAACACCAGCAACATCAACCACCACCAACACCAGCAACATCAACCACCACCACCACCAATACCAGCAACATCAACCACCACCAACAACAGCAACATCAACCAGCACCAATATCAGCAACATCAACCAACACCAACACCAGCAACATCAACCACCACCAACAACAGCAACATCAACCAACAACAGCAATATCAACCACCACCACCAACAACAACAACATCAACCAACACCAACACCAGTAACATCAACCACCACCAACACCAACACCAGCAACACCAACCATCACCAACACCGGCAACATCAACCACCACCAACACCAGCAACATCAACCACCAACACCAGCAACATCAACCACCACCAACACCAGCAACATCAACCACCACCACCAACACCAACACCAGTAACATCAACCACCACCAACACCAATACCAGCAACATCAACCAACAACAGCAACATCAACCACCACCAACAACAGCAACATCAACCACCACCAACAACAGCAACATCAACCAACACCAGCAACATCAACCTACACCAACACCAGCAACATCAACCACCACCAACACCAATACCAGCAACATCAACCACCACCACCACCAACAACATCAACCAGCACCAACACCAGCAACATCAACCACCACCACCAACACCAGCAACATCAACCACCACCACCAGCAGCAACATCAACCACCACCACCATCAACACCAGTGACATCAACCACCACCAACACCAGCAACATCAACCACCACCAACAACAGCAACATCAACCACCACCAAAACCAACACCAGCCACATCAACCAACACCAACACCAGCAACATCAACCACCACCAACAACAGCAACATCAACCAACAATAGCAATATCAACCACCACCAACAACAGCAACATCAACCACCACCAACACCAACACCAGCAACATCAACCACCACCAACAACAGCAACATCAACCACCACCAACAACAGCAATATCAACCACCACCAACACCAACACCAGCTACATCAACCACCACCACCAACAACAACAACATCAACCACCACCAACACCAGCAACATCAACCACCACCAACACCAACACCAGCAACATCAACCACCACCACCACCAACACCAGCAACATCAACCACCACCAACACCAACACCAGCAACATCAACCACCACCAACAACAGCAACATCAACCAACACCAACACCAGCTACATCAACCACCACCAACACCAGCAACATCAACCACCACCAACACCAACACCAGCTACATCAACCACCACCAACACCAGTAACATCAACCACCACCAACACCAACACCAGCAACATCAACCACCACCAACACCAGCAACATCAACCAACACCAACACCAGCAACATCAACTACCACCAACACCAGCAACATCAACCACCACCAACACCAGCAACATCAACCACCACCACCACCAATACCAGCAACATCAACCACCACCAACAACAGCAACATCAACCAGCACCAATATCAGCAACATCAACCAACACCAACACCAGCAACATCAACCACCACCAACAACAGCAACATCAACCAACAACAGCAATATCAACCACCACCACCAACAACAACAACATCAACCAACACCAACACCAGTAACATCAACCACCACCAACACCAACACCAGCAACACCAACCATCACCAACACCGGCAACATCAACCACCACCAACACCAGCAACATCAACCACCAACACCAGCAACATCAACCACCACCAACACCAGCAACATCAACCACCACCACCAACACCAACACCAGTAACATCAACCACCACCAACACCAATACCAGCAACATCAACCAACAACAGCAACATCAACCACCACCAACAACAGCAACATCAACCACCACCACCAACACCAACACCAGCTACATCAACCACCACCAACACCAGCAACATCAACCACCACCAACACCAACACCAGCAACATCAACCACCACCACCACCAACACCAGCAACATCAACCACCACCAACACCAACACCAGCTACATCAACCACCACCAACACCAGTAACATCAACCACCACCAACACCAACACCAGCAACATCAACCACCACCAACACCAGCAACATCAACCACCACCACCACCAATACCAGCAACATCAACCACCACCAACAACAGCAACATCAACCAGCACCAATATCAGCAACATCAACCAACACCAACACCAGCAACATCAACCACCACCAACAACAGCAACATCAACCAACAACAGCAATATCAACCACCACCACCAACAACAACAACATCAACCAACACCAACACCAGTAACATCAACCACCACCAACACCAACACCAGCAACACCAACCATCACCAACACCGGCAACATCAACCACCACCAACACCAGCAACATCAACCACCAACACCAGCAACATCAACCACCACCAACACCAGCAACATCAACCACCACCACCAACACCAACACCAGTAACATCAACCACCACCAACACCAATACCAGCAACATCAACCAACAACAGCAACATCAACCACCACCAACAACAGCAACATCAACCACCACCAACAACAGCAACATCAACCAACACCAGCAACATCAACCTACACCAACACCAGCAACATCAACCACCACCAACACCAATACCAGCAACATCAACCACCACCACCACCAACAACATCAACCAGCACCAACACCAGCAACATCAACCACCACCACCAACACCAGCAACATCAACCACCACCACCAGCAGCAACATCAACCACCACCACCATCAACACCAGTGACATCAACCACCACCAACACCAGCAACATCAACCACCACCAACAACAGCAACATCAACCACCACCAAAACCAACACCAGCCACATCAACCAACACCAACACCAGCAACATCAACCACCACCAACAACAGCAACATCAACCAACAATAGCAATATCAACCACCACCAACAACAGCAACATCAACCACCACCAACACCAGCAACATCAACCACCACCAACAACAGCAACATCAACCACCACCAACAACAGCAATATCAACCACCACCAACACCAACACCAGCTACATCAACCACCACCATCAACATCAACCACCACCACCACCAGCAACATCAACTAACACCAGCAACATCAACTACCACCAACACCAGCAACATCAACCACCACCAACAACAGCAACATCAACCACCACCAACAACAGCAATATCAACCACCACCACCAACACCAGTAACATCAACCATCACCAACACCAGCAACATCAACCACCACCAACAACAGCAACATCAACCAACACCAACACCAGCAACATCAACCACCACCAACACTAGCAACATCAACCACCATCAACACCAACACCAGCAACATCAACCACCACCAACAACAGCAACATCAACCAACACCAACACTAGCAACATCAACCACCGCCAACAACAGCAACATCAACCACCACCAACACCAGCAACATCAACCACCACCAAAACCAACACCAGCCACATCAACCAACACCAACACCAGCAACATCAACCACCACCAACAACAGCAACATCAACCAACAATAGCAATATCAACCACCACCAACAACAGCAACATCAACCACCACCAACACCAACACCAGCAACATCAACCACCACCAACAACAGCAACATCAACCACCGCCAACAACAGCAATATCAACCACCACCAACACCAACACCAGCTACATCAACCACCACCATCAACATCAACCACCACCACCACCAGCAACATCAACCAACACCAGCAACATCAACCACCACCAACAACAGCAACATCAACCACCACCAACAACAGCAATATCAACCACCACCAACAACAGCAACATCAACCACCACCAAAACCAACACCAGCCACATCAACCAACACCAACACCAGCAACATCAACCACCACCAACAACAGCAACATCAACCAACAATAGCAATATCAACCACCACCAACAACAGCAACATCAACCACCACCAACACCAACACCAGCAACATCAACCACCACCAACAACAGCAACATCAACCACCACCAACAACAGCAATATCAACCACCACCACCATCAACACCAGTGACATCAACCACCACCAACACCAGCAACATCAACCACCACCAACAACAGCAACATCAACCACCACCAAAACCAACACCAGCCACATCAACCAACACCAACACCAGCAACATCAACCACCACCAACAACAGCAACATCAACCAACAATAGCAATATCAACCACCACCAACAACAGCAACATCAACCACCACCAACACCAACACCAGCAACACCAACCATCACCAACACCGGCAACATCAACCACCACCAACACCAGCAACATCAACCACCAACACCAGCAACATCAACCACCACCAACACCAGCAACATCAACCACCACCACCAACACCAACACCAGTAACATCAACCACCACCAACACCAATACCAGCAACATCAACCAACAACAGCAACATCAACCACCACCAACAACAGCAACATCAACCACCACCAACAACAGCAACATCAACCAACACCAACACCAGCCACATCAACCAACACCAACACCAGCAACATCAACCTACACCAACACCAGCAACATCAACCACCACCAACACCAGCAACATCAACCACCACCAACACCAGCAACATCAACCACCACCAACAACAGCAACATCAACCACCACCAACACCAGCAACATCAACCACCACCAACACCAACACCAGCAACATCAACCACCACCACCACCAACACCAGCAACATCAACCACCACCAACACCAACACCAGCAACACCAACCATCACCAACACCGGCAACATCAACCACCACCAACACCAGCAACATCAACCACCAACACCAGCAACATCAACCACCACCAACACCAGCAACATCAACCACCACCACCAACACCAACACCAGTAACATCAACCACCACCAACACCAATACCAGCAACATCAACCAACAACAGCAACATCAACCACCACCAACACCAGCAACATCAACCACCACCACCACCAACAACATCAACCAGCATCAACACCAGCGACATCAACCACCACCACCAACACCAGCAACATCAACCACCACCAACACCAGCAACATCAACCACCACCAACACCAGCAACATCAACCACCACCAACACCAGCAACATCAACCACCACCAACAACAGCAACATCAACCACCACCAACACCAGCAACATCAACCACCACCAACACCAACACCAGCAACATCAACCACCACCACCACCAACACCAGCAACATCAACCACCACCAACACCAACACCAGCAACATCAACCACCACCAACAACAGCAACATCAACCAACACCAACACCAGCTACATCAACCACCACCAACACCAGCAACATCAACCACCACCAACACCAGCAACATCAACCACCACCAACAACAGCAACATCAACCACCACCAACACCAGCAACATCAACCACCACCAACACCAACACCAGCAACATCAACCACCACCACCACCAACACCAGCAACATCAACCACCACCAACACCAACACCAGCAACATCAACCACCACCAACAACAGCAACATCAACCAACACCAACACCAGCTACATCAACCACCACCAACACCAGCAACATCAACCACCACCAACACCAGCAACATCAACCACCACCAACAACAGCAACATCAACCACCACCAACACCAGCAACATCAACCACCACCAACACCAACACCAGCAACATCAACCACCACCACCACCAACACCAGCAACATCAACCACCACCAACACCAACACCAGCAACATCAACCACCACCAACAACAGCAACATCAACCAACACCAACACCAGCTACATCAACCACCACCAACACCAGCAACATCAACCACCACCAACACCAACACCAGCTACATCAACCACCACCAACACCAGTAACATCAACCACCACCAGCAGCAACACCAGCAATATCAACCAACACCAGCAACATCAACCACTACCACCACCAACACTAGCAACATCAACCACCAGCACCACCAACACCAGCAACATCAACCAAAACCCTTTCGTCTACAATATGATAAATGTATAGCTACGAGTATTTGAAAACAGTATAACGACGCAACATTGCGGATCCCTAAGTTTTTCAACCCATCGATAATTCGTCAAGTTCGTTTTTAATTTACCCATACATATACAAACACATATGCATGCAAAACACTCATTCATGCACATACATACACACGTGCATATAAGTCAGTCTCATTTTTAAATTATTTTAAAAACAATTCTAACGAGCATATTACCAGCATAACTAACGCGGCGTTCCCTTTCAACCCAGCAATTGTTCCAGGCGCGCTACCCGCCGCGGTACGAGGCGACCAGGCTCCTTGAGCCCGGCGCGGCCCTGCCCAGCCCCGTCAGACAACCCTTACAGGTGAATATGATTGAGATATTGAGATACACTTTGGATGTATTAGGCTATAGTTAAAAGCAGAGGCTCCCAAACTCGTTTCGTCTAACGCCCACTTTGAAAATCAGTTAATTGTTGCGCCTCCCATTTGCTGTCACGGTTAATAATATAGGTATATGTTTTGATTGGAAATTAAATGAACCTACATATTATTGGAATTTAATTAGACCAATAGGCGTTCCCAGACCACCAGTTCAGCTCAGTTCCAATTTTTTGGGAAAGACTGACCAACAGTTTGTCAAAATTTAAATCGATTTGCAGTTTATCGATCAAAAAAATGGTGGCCAAAACTTGGAGAACTTGCCCACTTTAGTCACATCAGCCCCCCCCCCCCCCCCCGTATTTTATCTAAGCCCCTTACCGCCCCACTCTAGACCTCCACCGCGCACAAGGGGGCTCTCATACGCCGACTCTACTACAATGGAACTACGACTGTCCACATAGATAGATGTTATCTTGATGTTAGACTCGAAAAACCTTCAGGCACATGCCGGTGTTCGACAGGGAGGCATACTATCTCCACTCCTGTTCAACATCTGTACAGACTATTTCATCAATTTTTTTGGAGCAATGGGATAAAGGTCAAATTTCTAATTCAAATTCAAATATTTTATTTTGCGAGAACATGGGTACATAAAATGATGTTATACAAAGGTACATTCTCCAGTTCCGCCTGTCGAGGCATGCAAACATTTCAAATTACAATCATTTTTAGGCGCAAACTATGTAACATTGATTATGATATTCATGTCAAAGTTAGATAAAGTTATGTATATTGAGAGCAGTGATAGCCCAATGGTTGAAACTTGCCCTCTCAATCAGGAGGTCCGAGGTTCAAATCCAGGCACGCACCACTTATTTATGTGCGTATTATAAATTATTAATGCTTTTCGGTGAAACAACATCGTGAGGAAACTTACACACCCGAGAGTTTTAAAAAAAAAGTTCTCGGAGGTGTGTGAAGTCCACCAATTCGCACTTGGCCAGCGCGGTGGACTGTAGCCTAAACTCTCTCATTCTGCGAGAAGACCCGTGTCCAGCAGTGAGACAATAATGGGTTGATGGAAACAACATTGAAATTTAAAATGGATTTAGATCAAAATTGGACATAATCACAAGATGTTTTGGTGAAAAGGTGTTTCGGTGGGAGTGTTTATTCACCTAAAAAATGCCTAAAAACATTTCACTCCAAAAAATAGTAAGTTAAACACTTAAAAAAGATACTAGTAATATAAGATTTAATTTAATTTATTAATTTATTATATTGTTATTTGACATCTTACATCTACTTTATGTTCTTTTTATATGTGTTTTTTTTATTGTTTTTTATTTTGTATTTAGTTTACTTTAATTATTTTAATTCAATGTTTTATGTTGTACTGACGCGATCTGAAATTTTATTATTACTGACATAATTAATTAACTAATGTATTTTTGACAATTTGACACTGCAAAAAATTATTTAAATTGTATGAAATTTAGTTTTAATCATATTTTTATTTAATATTCTGTAAATCGATTGCAACACCCTAGCAGGGTTCATGCCCAGACTACTAATTGTAAGACCTTATGAATGTAGCATGATGCAATAAATAAATGTCTAATGTCTAAGATATCCTCTTTTTCCCAGACATGCACCCCAGACTCCCCGCCGGCCTCCACGCCGGGGACAGAGATACCGGACGCCGGCTCCCCGGACTGTCCCAACAGCGGGTTCGGTCTGGCTAGACTGTCGGCTATATTCTCGTCTAGGTATCGACAGGTGGGTTCTAGTTTGTCTAACTTTGAAAGTAGAACCAGTGTAGTTCGACCGGGGAAGTACCACCGCCACACCTATTTCTAGCGTGAAGCATTTCTTGCGCGAGATAGAATGGTGTGGTTGCCGGCACACTTTTTATATGAAGCGACCATAGACCGTAGGCGGAACGAAGTTCGCCTGTCAATAATACCAGTCACCGGTGGCAACGGTCGAAATTTGACCGTAATTCAACTCTTAAACTAAACTTGATAAGTTTCCAAAGTAGTAAGAATATTTTCAAATTCGATCAAATTGTATTAACTATCTGTTCACGCCATGAACCATCACTACAAATCTACGAAGCGACACCGCAATAGCCCAACAACCCTTTTTTTCTATATTTTAAACGCAATTTATTGTAACAGCTACAGAAATACATATCCTGTTAAAATTCAAACGTGTTTCTATTCACATAGAAGAGATAGATCCCTAACACTATCAAGTAATTATAAATATACCAGTTGAGGGTAAAAAGAGGTTTAATTAACTTAGCTGCATTTATAAGCAATAGCGGGTATTTTGACAAAGACATCTGACATTTTTGACGTTATGTGTTTTCATAGTAAGACACTGAATGTTCTACTTCGTTTATTATATATGTGTTCTTGTCAAATGCACGGTAGTGTGTGTATGAATTATTTGAAAAATAAATGCATTTGGTACTCCTTCTTTACATCAACTATAACCGTGCGTAATTTTATACTCCGTCTGCTGCAAGTATCTTACAAACGGATCCCAAGCTTTTGCTTCACGTATTAATATATAGATAATTCGCCAGGTACCCACCCAGTGCTGCGACGTCGAAATGACGGACGTGCGTCCGACATCACTGACAAACACTCCGACCAGGAGTCGAACCCTGGACAACTACAGAAGCCCGACGTACTGCGACCTCAACTTCTTCACCAACCCAGACATAAGCACCTGCGGGCGAGACCTGAACTACATGGGAACACCGGTGGAGTTCTTCAGGCGACGGGCGATGAGACGGAACACGCTTGACCGGGTGATGGGTCACCTCACCCAGGCGCAACCGCTGACACTCCAGCTAGGTAGGTTCCAGTTCAGTCTACCTAGATTTGGCCGCAGGTCTGAGGAACCCAGACCGGACACACCAAACGTAGCGGAGATTAATATAGACGATCTCGACTTTGTTAGACTCAACTCTAACGAAACATATACTCTCAACGGTCGAACGATTAGGCTTTTGGGTGCAAATTTTGAGAACTACCCAGTGTTATCTGATACTCAAGTAAGACCTCCTCCGTACACTGAAGCGATGAGGTACAAAGTCTACGGCCCTCCTCCGGAGTACTTAAGTCGGGAGGGACTGAACAGGGACTCCACGTCACCCAACGTAGACGAAGAGGCGAGAAATAACGTAGAAATGCCACCAAATTACGAGGATCTAGCGTCAGGCGTCGACGCCAACGCCAACTCTAACGTCAGCTCTGACGTCAGAAACAGGCCTGACGTAAGTGACGTCAGAAACAGGCCTGACGTGAGTGACGTCACGTCTGACGTGAACGATATAAACTGCAACGTCCCAGAGAGCATAAGTTCGGTTATAGACAACTTGCCGGCGATCGATAGCGACTACAACGCGAACGACACGACGATGAGGTTCGACGTCAACGTTGACGTCGACAATAACGTCAGGTTGTAAAGCTGACGTCAGGTTTGACGTTTACGGGTTTTAATTTTTTTCTAATGCCCAGAAATTGACGTTAAAATTTGAACGTTGTTACTAATGACGCAATAATATTAAGTAATATGGGTTTTATAATTTCTGTATGTTCTACAAATGCCCTAAAATTGTGTCAACGACGATATTTGAATTTCGTTCCCAATGACGCATTCAATCTAAGTATTAAACTCGATGATTTTTTTTTTTAATAACGTAGGAAAAGACGGTTTTGATGTTAAAATCTTAACGTCACAATGGTGTCACATTACAAGATGCAAGGCCGTCAAATTCAAAACAACACTGTTAATATACATGTTATACAGAATATGGTATATCGTTTCAAATGACAAAATTAGTAACGTCAAAGTTGACGTCAACGATGTCTCGAATGTCCCGGAGAGTATATTCGGTGATAGATAACTTGCCGGTGATTGATAGCGACTATAACGCGAACGACACGACGGATTGCAATCCGGAAAACCGGATCCGGTAATCCGGCGGATCCGCTACAAATTTACACAAACCGGATCCGGTACCAATTCACCACCGGATCCAGATCTCCTCCGGATCCGGTGATTGTATATTTTGACAAAGATTCCACATTACAAAAATAATTACCGTTAGAAATAGATCCTTTTTTTTACACTGTTTTAACCGTTCGATTAATCCGGCCGGATCCGGCCGGATTGAAAGTGAGGCCGGATTGCAATCCCTAGACACAACGGTTAGGTTTGACGTCAACGCTGACGTCGATAATACGTCAATTTATATCTGACGTCATTACATTGACAGTTTAAAATTCAAAATTGTTAATTTCTGCAATTTAATTTTGTTACTTATGATTGTTGTTTTAGTTGCATCATGTCGTCGCCTATAATTATCCTGGCACTTACTTTTAAATCCTATTGAATATGCACAGTACGTTGGTGACTCAATAAATAAATAAGTTACAAGTATCTAACGTCATTACAACCGTCGAATGTAACGTTTACGGGTTAAAATATTGTTTCAAATGCCTTTTAATTGTTTGACGTTAAAATTTTAACGTTGTTCATATCACGTATTACATCAGAGCGATAAATATTATAAGATTTGTTCTAATTAGCCACAAACAATTAAATTGTGTTTGACGTTAAGATTGTATGTTGATTTTAGAATAATATTATCGCGGAATTGACACATTTTAATACTTAACGGATACTCACGATATGCGGTTTTTGAGTCCTTTACGAATTCTTTTTGCCGATATTTCGACCCAATTGCATGGATCGTGGTCACGGCGAAATAGTTTCGGATTCATAAACCGCATATCGTGAGTACCCGTTAAGTATCAAAAAGATTGTATCTTCCTAAAGACGCATTATGTCGAAGTGATTGGGGTTTAAATGTCCTTATGTGGTAGAAATGCCTTAAAACTATGTTAACGTGGAAACTTTAATGTTGTTCCTCATTAAAAAGCTCTGCTTCAATAAGCAGTAGTCATAAGGATTAAAAGATTTTTAATTGCGTACAATTGTTCTCAAGTTATGTTGGCGTTAAAATTTTAACCTCGTTTTTGTATAATGCATAATCAAAGTGATTGGGGTTAAAATATATGTTTTAACAACGTCGAGGTGACCTCAAATGTTGTCGTTAATGTTTTGACGTCATTCCTAATTACACAATAAATCGAGTTTTTGATACAATGGATGTCATATCAAACAAAAATTATGTTTGAATTTCGCTGACATTATATTTTAACGCCGTTCCTAATGAATCGAAGTGTTTAAAATATGACTAAATTTTAAAAAGTACTTAGTATTCTAAATTTAGCTGACGTTAAAATTTTAACGTCATACATAATGACGCATTAAATCGAAACTTTTAAATCGAGAATCATAATTTTGTACTTAGTGGCGCTAGTGAAAATGGGTTAAAGTCTGATTTTGACAAATTAACTTTATATGCCAAAATTGATAGAAAAACAACCATTGAATATCTGCTTGTAGAGAGTTTTTCTAAAACGATATCTAAAGACAGATCTCCATGTTGAAAAAAAAATATTTTGTGAGATTTTTTTTTGTTTCCTTGAGAGAGAGAGAGAGAGAGGGAGGAATAGAGAAAAATGGAGACGTTTCTCTAATAATTTTGGTGAAAAAAGTAAATTATAAAAATCTAGACTTATACCTGATTGATCTAGACTTATTTTACCAAAAGCACTTGTTTTCATAGTGTTTGTCAACTCATTTTGCCATTAACTCGCTTGCCTTTATGTAGTTATATTATAATTTTACCGTGACATAGACGAAGGAACCGAATAGACTCTAAAATAGACTCCTAATGAGCAATGGGCATGCAGTCCACCTGATGGTAGGTCACTGCCGTATGGACATCTGTTGTCTCCATACAGAACAGGAGTTCTGTCTGAAGTTAGGCCCTTTTATTGTTTTCGAGGGGGAAACCTTCAAAAGGTACCCGACGCCGTAGGAGCGACGCAGGGTTATGTGGGATTTTTACCGCACTAAAACCCCCCCGGTGGCCGTCCTCAGCGCTATAAAGAGGACTTCGGGACCTCCACAGGACCGCGGCCGGAATCCTCTGAGCGCGTTGCCCCATCGGACTCTTACCAGATGGGTGGGTGGGCCCACCGCCCCGTCTAGTCTTTACGGCGGTATGCGGTATACCGCCGTCCTTCCCGGGATCGCCTGACTGAACGGTTCGACTCTAGCCGCCCGCAACCCCGGAAGCCCCTTTTAGTCGCCTCTTACGACAGGCAGGGGACGCCGTAGCCCTATTCTGGCCCCGGAACTACAGGGTCAAAAACGCGTATACGAAATACGAAATGTCCTAAGGCCTTAATGATGCGTTACTGCTCCCGGGGATTAAGTTGGTTTTTTTTATTTATTTTCTATATGAAGTTGCTTACAGATGTCCATGTGAAGTGACCACATATCATCAGGTGGATTGTATGCATTTGCTATTTCAATGTTATAAATATAAAAATTTATTCAGAATCAATTCGGTTTCTAACTTTATGTGACGTCCTATATTTTTTCGGCAACTATCCTTACATTTCTTAATGACTATAGTAAAATCTCCTTATTCGCGGTTATACTTATGTTTCTACCATTTATTTATTCATTTGGGGGTACAATCCATTATCTCAGAATGAGAGAGTTTTTTTAGGCCATAGTTCACCGCGCTGGCCAAGTGCGGATTGGTGGACTTCACACACCTCCGAGAACTGTTTTTTTAAAGAACTCTCGGGTGTTAGGTCTCACGATGTTTTCCTACACCGAAAAGCAGTGATAATTAATTTCTAATACGCACATAAATCAGTGGTGAGGGTTTGAACCTCGGACCTCCCGATTGAGAGGGCAATTTTCAACCATTAGGCTATCATTGCTCTGCTAGTCAGTATTACGTGACCACAACAATTAGGCGCATAGAACAAAAGCGGTTCTGTACCCCGCACCGCGCTTCTATCCCCGCGCGTCCCCTAGTGACGCGCAGTCGTGTATCGTCTGTGTTTACGTTATCCAGCACGTGTTTACGTTGCGCTTTGAAATTATATGATTTCGATTCATTGTTATATGTTTTTCGCTATAATGTTAGTTTAATAAGTGAATGTAGATTTTTTTAGTTTATTATTAAATTAATTGATTATTTGTCAATAATCCTCAAACCTAACCTAACCTAGGACGGTTCAAACCCATTCACGCACCACTGATTTATGTGCGTATTAGAAATTAATTATCACTGCTTTACGGTGAAGGAAAACATCGTGAGGAAACACACCCGAGAGTTCTTAAAAAAAATAGTTCTCGAAGGTGTGTGTAGACCATTCGCACTTGGCCAGAGCGGTGGACTATGGCCTAAACCTCTCTCATTCTCAGAGAAGACCCGTTCTCAGCAGTGGGACAATACTGACTACATCCGCGAATAAAGATTTTTTAAATAAATACAAGAAAATGGTCATATTTTTTTAACCCGCGAATACTAAAAACGCGAATGCTGAAACCGCGTATAAGGAGCTTTTTACATATTTTTATTCTTAATAGAATCGTAGGTGTTATATTTTAATTTTCGGTCATCGGGTAACAAGAATATATGTTGTGTATATATTTAATTATTATGTTATAAATAGCGAATCGCAAGTTTTTTCCTGTCTGTATATAAACTATGTATATGTAAAATGGATTTTGTATGTAAGTCATGCTTAGTTTTATATAAGGCCTTAGTCCTCGGGAGTAGCAACGCATCTGTGATTGATTCCAATTCCCAATGTAAAAACCATGTGAAAATCTCAATGACATACATACAAACATCTATTTTTATATATATCTATTAATTAATTAATGTTTTGGTTGTATGAAAAAAATGTGCAAATTGATCCCGGGGTCAAAAACGGGTCCATCGATATAGAAATACACTAGATACACAGTCTCGAACAAAAATGACACCTAAAACTGTCGTCAAATGTACGTAGTTATTTATAGATGGTCATAACGACCATATATTTTAACAATACAACCTTACGTCCACGATTTAAAGTTGTATTTACAACGCTTTAAGGAAAAAGCAATAAAATTTACTACTTGGAATGAGCGCTCAATTTTGATATTGAGCGCTCTTTTTCACCGGACAGTTTTGATATGCTGAACGTGTATCTTGGTTTTTCTATATCGATGAACGGGTCCTCTGTTGCTTATCTCATGTAATATTGTTATAAATTAAAAGAAAAACATTTCACTTATTTTTTTTTGTAGCATAGTTTACGCGGCAAAAAAATGTCTTAAGATTTTTTTTTTGCAAGAAACTATGAGATAGGTAGGGATTGAACTCGAGACCTCTATCCCCCCTCCCCCTTCTCTACGTAATTACTGAATGCCCCCTAATATTTAATTTTACATTGAAAGACGCACTTGGTAAATTTTGCACAATTTGTAAGTGGCAGCTTTTGTACTACGACTTGAATTACATATACGCCTTTTAGGTATATATTCTGACGATGTCTTGAAGAAGATATTCATTATGTAGTTAATTATGCTAGGTGGTTAGAACGAGTGTGGTTAGGCTAGAAAGGTACCGCCACACCTATTTCTAGCGGGAAGCAGTTCTTGCGTTTCGTTGGAAGGATGTGGTTGCCGGCACACTTTTATATAAGGTGACCATCATAGTCCTCGGGAGTAACGCGTCTAAAACTCGCCCTTTAAACTATAAAACAGCTTTGAAAAGCAAAAATAGTACAAAATATGCATTTTCGACACATTTTAATACTGGCCTCTCAGGGGCGTATGTGTGATTTAAGTCTAGAAATAATTTAAACTTTTCTCGTACAGTGTTGTCATAGTGTTACATATTCACGAGGGAAAGCGAACTTGTATCTAGAAAAAATAGGAAGTTTCAAGTTATATAGATAAAAAAAATGTGTGCGTGTACTAGCGTACACTCGTAAGAAGTGAAACTTCTTTATAACGTTATTTTTCAAAAAATAATTTACTATATGCAACTTTACAGAAATTGGTTAAATAAAGTTAAATTGGATAAAGTTTAATAAAACGGTCTTATTAAACTTTATCTAATAATCTAATCTATAATAATCTATCTAATATCACGCGTGGTAGGGATAAGAAAAAGATGGCGCGTAACAGAAAAAGATGGCGCGTAACGAAAAAATGTTACACTAATTTTTTTTCCAACCCCGATATAGAAGTTTTACTTCAACAATGATATTAATTTTTCTAGAAGACCCTCAGACGCGTGAGTCAGGTATTTTAGTGGATTTTGGTAGGTATAACGACTACCAAATACCCTACTACTAGTTCTTAACCCGCGGCTTCGCCCGCACGGTCAAGGGGAATTAACATTAGCATTCGATAGCGTCATTCAGAACCTGCAAATTAATTTTACTAACGCCATCTATTAACAACGTTTGGAACTACTAAATATGTATGGAAATGAGAGAGCGCGGTAAAAAGTAGCCTACGTCACTCTCCGCCTTCCTATCTCCCAACATATAAACCATATCATATAATAGCTGTGTGGCGACGTGAAAGAGGAACAAACAAACACACACAAAGCAGTTCCTCTTTCACGTGCCACTTAGCTATTATGTGGTATAGTTTATATACTAGGAGATAGAAGAACGGAGAGTGACGTAGGCTACTTTTTACCGCGCTCTCTCATTCCCATGAGAATATCGATGTTTTACTAATTGATACATATTTAGTAGTTCCGGACATTGTTAATAGATGGCGTTAGTAAAATTCATTTGCAAGTTCTGAATCACGCTATCAAGTGCTAATGTTAATTCCCTTTGACCCTGCGGGTGAAGCGGCGGGTAAGAGGTTTCATCAATTCGATATAATACTTCTAAGTCTAAAATTCAATATTTTATAACAAAAGGTAGTAATAAACCATCTGAATTTAGTTATTAAGCGCAATACACACCGAGCCCGCCGGGCCGCCGACCTATATCGGCAACTTTTTGTCGTCGGGCTAGTTCGCGGCTTCATTTATTGCAAGTCGGAGAAAAATTGTCGGCGGCATGTTGTCGGCGGATCGAGATGAGTTTATTTGGTTTAGTTAGTGACTGCGTGTCGAAAAAGGTTGTGTCATATAATTTGTGTGGTGTATCTTGGATAATTTAGGGTCGAGCGTCGCCGGGCAACTGAGCTCAGGCGTACGCAAGCCGCCAACATGTCGGCGGGCAACACGCGCGGGCGTATGTTACCAACATGATTCTTTTATTATAGGCCGCCAGGTTGTGTCGGCGGCCCGGCGGGCTCGGTGTGTATTGCGCTTTATAATTGTAAATTGGCTGTATTATGTTGCATTTTTCGAGATAACAAATTCGCTTTCCTGAGACGATATGTAAACTATTTGACAGTTTTTTGTTATATATTTTGTGTATAGCAAGCATTATTGGATACTCGTCTAGATAATATTTTGTAAATATCTTTAATTTTAATGTCGTTGTTAAGTTTTTAAGTGATATGTTAACCTTAATTTAGTGTTTTAGTAGATTTTTTGGAATTTGTGTTAATTTTAAGTACTTTTATAGCAATTTTGATTTCTTATGCCATTAGATTTATAAAAAAAAAACTATTTTCTTTAATATTGACAGATTTTGACGGTTGCATATAACCAGGATTTTAGAAAAGTATGTTTTTTGTACAGTATACGGAATGCTAAAAAGGATTTATTGAAAGGAATTAAAAAATGCAGTCTCATAATATTTAGTTGTACGAGTAATATGAAATATTACTCATGCAATATGAAATATTACTCATGCCATATGAAATATTACTCATGCAATATGAAACATTACTCTTGCAATATGAAATATTACTCATACAATATGAAATATTACTCATGCAATATGATATATTACTCTTGCAATATGAAATATTACTCATACAATATGAAACTACTCATACAATATTTAGTAGCATTTTAATATGTAACAGACACTCGCGTTATGCGATTTCGATTCCTTCACTGTTTGGGGCTGGATTTTGAGTTTTTTTTTTTATCTGACTGAAGTAGCAAACGAGCATGCAGTCCACCTGAAGGTAAGTGGTCACTGCCGTACGGACATCTGTAAGAAACTTCATACAGAACATTGGTTCTATCTGAAGTTAATCACAGATGCGTTGCTACTCCCGATGACTATGATGGTCGCCTCATCTGAAAGTGTGCCGGCAACCACACCCTTCCATCTCGCGCAAGAAATGCTTCACGCTAGAAATAGGTGTGGCGGTGGTACTTCTCCGAACTACACTGGTTCTACCATCAGATCTGAGTCTGAACGCCTGGGGTCAAAAAGGAATAGATCCCCCCCCCCTCCCCCATTATCTTAAAAAAGAACCATTCGAGAAAAACAAATCGAGATTTTCTATTTTTTTTATAACTAAGTACATCGTTTTAGCACTTCACAAAAAACATTTAAAAACCGCATATCATGAATACCCGTTACATATTAAGATGTTTATGTGATTTTAGTCAAATATTATAATTGAGTTGTAATCCATCCATCCATCCATCAGCCTTTTGATGTCCACTGCTGAACATAGGCCTCCCCTAAATGGCGCCACTCCAACCGGTCCTGTGCCCTCTGAATCCAACGGTTTCCCGCTGTCTTCTTCAGGTCATCGGTCCATCTGGTAGGGGGGCAACCTGTACTCCTTTTGCCTAAACGTGGTCGCCACTCGAGGACCTTTCTTCCCCATCGGTTATCGGTCCTACGAGCGATGTGGCCGGCCCACTGCCACTTCAGCCTGCTAATTTTGAGAGCTATGTCTGTAAGCTTCGTTCGTCTACGGATTTCATCGTTGCGAATCATGTCTCGTAGCGAAATTCCGAGCATAACCCTCTCCATAGCACGCTGAGCGACCCTGAGCCTCCGAATGAGGCCTACCGTGAAGGACCACGTTTCGGCGCCGTAGGTCATCACTGGCAACACACATTGCTCGAATAATTTCGACTTCAGGCACTGAGGAATTTTGGACGAGAAGATACTACGTAATTTCCCGAACAACATACAATTGAGAACAACTACGTAATTTCCCGAACAACATACATACAACATACAACACACAACGAACAATTGAGTTGTAATATTTGACTAAAATCATAAACTTCTGGTTCCCTCTCGCTTTTTCACTATGATGTGTAAGCGGGAAAGATGTATACATGCAAAAATTTTCAGTTTTAAAAATGATATATCATTTTAAATTTGTCATTAAGATTTTTTTTCTCGGTCATAATCACATTAGAATAGTTATAGGATCAAAGTATATAGACAATCTGACCAAATAGACTATATATGTAAATATAAAAAATGTCCGTATGTATTGGAGAAATCATATTAGGACACAGTACTAGTATCTACAGTATTCTAACTTCTTACAAACGCATGAACCACAAGTTGTACCTACGCGCCACGATTTCGGTATGCACTCGGTACCCAACAGCTAGCGAATGTGCCGTAGTGGCGAGCGGGCGATGTGACGTTTTTTAAGCAGTGGATCTTTTTATTTAAATAATGTAGCGAAGAGCAGTTGTAAACTATATTAGGCTGTTATTGATTGCTTTAATTGCTCATAAACACGTCCAGTGTTAATATTTTTTATTTTGTTTGGTAAAATATTATTCAGTGTGAAATTTATAACTATTATTTGTGTACGATTTATTAAGTCTCTTAAATATTAAAAGAACGCGTTGTTTTTTACCTTAATCTACTGTATAAAATACATAATAAGTAAGAAAGAAAGTATACAGATATATTAAAATACTTTAGGCGGGTATCCCTAACGCGAACTCTCGTCCAGTGCGTCTGTAGGTATAAAATTCAAGGACACGGCAGAGTTAGACTACTGTATGATATTAATACTATGATTAGGGATATATCTTTAATTTCCATACACATAAATACTTTCATACATAGTTATACGCTTTCTTCACTCATAGCCCTACACTAGGGTTTTCTCCTGTGTCGTGGGTGACACAGGAGTAACCCTAGTGTGGGGCTATGACACACAAGACGAATACACAAACACCCAGACCCAGAACAGGAATCTAAACTCATCATTCAGATACCTATCTGGCCGGGAATCGAACCCGGAACCCATTGCGCGTCAGACCGGTATAACCGCTGCGCCACGCGGGTCGTCAAATGTGAAGTTCAAAAAAAGATTACTAATTTGCTTAAAAAAAGTGATTTAAGTAACAAATTCTACAAAATATGAAAAAAGGAAGAAAGTTAAGCTCGATCTTTTTTTTCCGACTGAAGTTGCAAACGAGCGTGCAGTCCACCTGATGGTAAGTGACCATTGCCGGCCATAGACATCTGTAATAAGTTCATACAGAACATGGGTTCCACCTGAAGTCAATCACAGATGCGTTGCTACTCCCGAGGACTATGATGGTCCCCTCATGTGAAAGTGTGCCGGCAACCACACCCTTCTATCGAAACGCAAGAACTCAATCTATATTTAACTTTTGAAAAAACAGAATCCAAATTCCAAAAGAATAAGTAAAGAAATATTTTGACGACCTGCGTGGCCGAGCGGTTACCATACCGGTCTGAGGCGCAATGGGTTCCGGGTTCGATTCCCGGCCAGATAGGTATCTGAATGATGAGTTTAGATTCCTGTTCTGGGTCTGGGTGTTTGTGTATTCATCTTTGTGTGAGTCCATGGTATCCACGACACAGGAGAAAATCCTAGTCTGGGGCCATGAGTGTAGAAAGCGTGTTTTTTAACATTCACACACCGAGAAACAAAGTATATAGTTTTTTTTTGCTGTTTATATACCCACATAAGTGCTACACTTCTTTAAAAACTAATTTCTCTGGGTCTCTTTGTAGCTAGCTAAAAATTATAGTAAATATTAAATCATAGTATAATTTCTCCAACGCACAAAAAATACTTTTTATAATAAAAATTCTGACCACACGCTGTCAAACCACCCATCATTAGGGGCATCCATTATTTACGAAATACGACACATACATTAGTCGAATTCCAAACTTGAGATTATTCAAAATTAGGAAAGACATGTTCTGGGTGCAAAATAAAACTATCCCCCCCCCCCCATTCATTGAAAATGGCCGACATAAATAATGGATGTCGTATTTATAATTATAGTATTTATCAATAACATATCTGGAATCTGGAATATAATGATTGGATTTGTGAGGTCCTTGCAGAATATATATATCACAAATCGTCGAAATTCGTTCCACCTAAAAGTCAAAACTCAAAATTATCAGTGTTCCTCCGCTATATTGTGCATGTATTATACATAAAAACCTTCCTCTTGAATCACTCTATTTAAAAAACAGCATTAAAATCCGTAGCGTAGTTTTAAAGATCTAAGCATACATAGAGACAGACAGCGGGAAGCTACTTTGTTTTATACTATGTAGTGAAGAGAGAACTAAAAAAGCTAGTAATTTTGTTCTCAAAGGGAGAAACAGATGAGCATGAGTTTTTATTAAAATATATAAAATTTCACCTCGAAAACGGTAAAGTAGGGGTTGAATTTTTCTATTATTTCATGTATAATAATTTGCACGTACGAACTCGCGGACAAAAGCCAGAAAATATTACAGAATACACACCTGTTTTTCAGAAACCGCTGCATTATTTTTCAAATCCTCAAATTAAAAATCTTTGTCTTTTTATACTAGATTTTTAGCGATAGAAATATAATTGGCATTAGTATAGTTTTCTACAGGAACTTCACAAATACCGATGATAAAGACATTGATTAAGTAATGTAATAGACTTAGATATTTAGATAATTTTTTGATTGGCCATGACGTACGCTAATTAATCAAGTGCGTTACGGTACTTCGATTACCTAAAAGTTTGTGAATTGGCCCAAATATTGTGCTAATTGACCCAAATATTGCGATAATTGACCCAAACATTGCGCTAATTGGCCTAAATATTGCAATAATTGGCCCAAACATTATGATAATTGGACCAAATATTACGTTGTTTGGCCCACACATTCCGTAGATTGGCCCTAATAATTCTCGCATTGGTTTAGGCTAATGTCGACCCGCGTGGCAGAGCGGTCACCATACCGGTCGGACGCGCAATGTGTTCCGGGTTCGATTCCCGTCCAGACAAGTATCTGAATGATGAGTTTAGATTCATGTTCTGGGTCTAGGTGTTTGTGTATTCGTCTTGTGTGTCCATGGTATCCACGACACGGGTGACAATCTAGGGCTATGAGTGTAGAAAGCGTGTTTTTTTTCTATTTCTATTTATTGGGCAAAACATTGGGTAAACGGAGCCAAATATTGCAGTACTTAGCCCAAAATACCCTTGATTATCCAAAAAATGCGCAAATTGTCAAAACTTGATCTGATTTTCCTGGAAAGTACTAGTTCAGGCATTATTCTTAGCGCAGAGTATTAAAATATGATCTTTTGAAAAGGTGTATATCGTCGCTTAAGTTCTAACACCGCGTAACTCAAAAAATGCCCATTTTGAGTTTAATGAAATAATGGTATCTCAAAATAATATAGGAACATGTTACATTATCAAAAAATACCGTTTTAATATTAATATTAATATTTTAAACGCAATATTTGGTAGTTGCAGAATTAAAAATAACTATTTGAAACAGTTTACTTGCTCTCCTGAAAAGTTGCTAATTTTGAAATCCGCGATGTTAGAACTTAGCGACGATATGTTCACGAGAAATTGTATTTCATGATCGGAGTCTAATTACTTACTTGATCTTTGGCTACAACTACAATTAAAATAATAAATTCACGTATTTTACTATGAAATTGTTAAAAAAAATGTAAATAATTAATGTCTAGGTAAACGAGGCGTAGCGTTAGGTTTTTTCTTATATTTGTACCTAACGATAAGGCAGACGTGCCACCTGATGTAAAGTGGTTACCGTCGCCTGGACATTTGCAACACCAGAGGAGTCGCCAATGCATCGCCGGCCTTGAAGGAGAGCTCTTTTCGCACCTTTCTTGAAGAGCCCCATGTCATAGCGCTCCGGGAATACCTCAGGAGGAAGCTCATTCCACAACTTGCACGTGCGTGGCAGGAAAGACCGTGCAAACCGTGCCGTTAGGTACTTACGTATTCTATTATGAGATCTGTCGGTTAGGGGTTGGACCAACCCCTATATTTTGCTATTTCACTTTGTTAGCAAATTTTGAAAAATTATGTGGATTTGAGTTTTTTATCGCTTTTTGAAACTACCCTACATGTGTTGCTAAAAAATTATCGTAGTATGAATTCTTCACTGCAAGAATTCTTTTATTCTTATATTTTTTTTAATTTACGAAATATCAGTCATAATCTTTATGTATGTGATTTATGTAAATGACTGATTCTCATTTTTGTATACCCTCTTTGTATATATAATAAAGAAATACATACATACACAATATTTAGGGTATCTGAATATTGTGTATCTATGTATTTCTTTATTTTAATCTAAATACAATATAACTTCATATGTAAATTTTTTTTTTTTTTTTGCAAAAATAGTTTTTTTTTTGTGAATTAAGTATTTTTCTGTAATTTTGTAAGTAATTCGTTATAAAATAATTTAAATTAAAAATAATTAAAATAATTTGAATTCAAATCCACATATTATTTCGAAATACCCACATTTTATGTAGATTCGTTAAAGCTTATGCACAGAACACTATTTTCTGGAGTACTTAAGTATGTATATGTAAATTGTTAGTAGATCTGTGTTATATAATATTTGGATATAATGTGCGTTATTATATTTATATTATTTATGATATGATATTATATGATATCTGACAATATGTTTTATCTCTTAAGAGTATCAAATTCATATCTCACTCTCATCAACCCATTATTGGCCCACTGCTGGGCTCGGGTCTTCTCTCAGGATGAGAGAGATAGGCCATAGTCCACCGCGCTGGCCTAGTGCGAATTGGTGGACTTCACACACCTCCGAGAACTTTTTTATTAAGAACTCTCGGATGAGTAGGTTTCCTCACGATGTTTTCCTTCACCGAAAAGCAGTGATAATTAATTTGTAATACGCACATAATCAATGGTGCCTGGGTTTGAACCTAGGACCTCCCGATCGAGAGAGCATATTCAACAATTAGGCTGTCACTGCTCCGCTCATTCATATAATTGTGTATATGTGTTTGTTTGTATTTTAAAATGAATTTGAAACATTTTAACATGTATTATGTTAGCATATATAATGTATTGACAAAAATAGCGGTGTCTCTATATTTTTAGTAGATAACATAAATACAAAAATTCAAACAAAAACAGAGATCAACAGGTAGACATGACAAAACTATAAGGGTTCCGATTTTTGGCTACGGAACCCTAAAAAGGTAGAAAGAAGCCTTTATTTCTTAGCCAGGCAGGTAGATGCAGTCAGGGAAACAGACAGTCAGATACGCAGGTAAACAAACAGTCAAGAAATCTTCGGAGTATATTTAGTTAAAAATATTTCAAATATTAATGAAAAAAATTTTTTTTTTTTTTTAATTTAATTATTGTAAAATAAATATAATAACGCATTATATTTTAATACATATTTTAATATGTAACTGGTACTCATGATATGCGGTTTTTGAATGATTTTTGACCATATTTCGATCCAGTTAAGTATCGTGGTCACGAATATCTAGTGGTCAAAATATATTAAAATAAAATTACAACATAAAAAAGACAAACCCGCTTAGTTTCTTGCCGGATCTTCTCAGTTAAGGTCGTGTTCCGATCCGGTGGTAGTGTGAGGTAAAAAATGTGTAACTGACAATTTGTAAACGTCCCCGTAGGCCTATACAAAATAAAGACATTTTATTATCAATCCAATGATCGTGGTACTCGTTACATATTAATATATTTATCCCCCAATTATCTTATAAAGATTATCAATGCGAAAGTTTGTAAGCATGTATGTGTGTTTGTCACTCTCATACAAAAACTAAATTTGTAGATTAACACACGATACTCGTAATTAGACGTGACCGAAGCGAGCAAACCCACGTGAATAAACTAGTATGTCTTAAAGCTTATATTAAAATTGCGTGCACATATTAAACTTATCAATTTATATTAGATATTGTACACAGAACAATAATTATTAACATATCACCTAAATTGTACAGTCCTTATTGTTTGAAAATGTTAAGATTTTTGTGATATAATTAATTATTAAATACATTATTGTCTCATTATTTCAAGTATGAAATATTTGAAAAAGTATTTATTGTAATGGAGCGATTGCAGCGCGCCTAGCGTATGAAAAAGGAACTAATTTTGTGTTTTGTTTACTTTTAATAAAACGAAATTTGTTCCTGAATTTCAATTTAAATTTCGAAAATTAAAAACATATTTATTAGATAAATGTTACTATAGCTTAAATTCTTTTTTAAGTGATAACAGTGTTCGCTCAGACTTGTGAACTCGTGTATAAGTTTAAGTGTTGTTTTAATAATCTGTGACACATCTGTGGTGATATGATTATTCTGCACTATCTGTATTGCTGTGTTTATCGTACAGTTAGCGTCAAATAGTTGGGACACTCAGGGTATTCAAATAAATAGACGCAACGAAAAAGTCAATAATATCGGTACAAACAAAGTTTCCTTATTGTTGTCAACAATATACTTGCTCAAAAAGCCAAGACGTTTAAAATGTCATATACATCGGGTCAGTCAAAACACTATGTTTATTTATTTATTTATTGTTACAAAGAAATGTTATTTACCAATTACACTTTATAACGAGTTGAGTCGCGTATTAAAAAAAGAAAGAACATTCAAATAAAAAAAAATAGAACAGCAAACAAAGTCAATACCTACTAACTACATTAAATAAATAAACCATGAATATGGTTACCGTCTTCCCGCCAATGCGGTCCCGTGAGAATTGTGGACTTTGTGCTTAATCCTCTATTCATTTGAATACCCTCAGTGTCCCTAACTATTTGACGTTGACTGTACCAATCAAAGTATTGTAATGAAAAATATGATGTTGTCTGCCGCCGCACGCTCTATGATTAGATATTTTAATGAATTTTATGTCAATAAGGCGATATACTCATTAGAGGTGTGTCGCAGAGTCGCTCTAAATTATAATAGTCGCAAAATCGTATTTAATTGCGATTATTGTAATTTGGTTTTGCTAGTACTATGGTATGGTAGTATTTTTAATGATATGATCTATTATAATAAATACTTTTTTATGTAATTGAATCTTGTTCAATTAGATGTACAAAGGATACATTGTTTTGTTTAAAGCTATTAATTGCTAAATTTGTTATAAGATATGTATTGCAGTAAGAATTTGTTTTAATATTATAACCACTTTTTAGTGTATTTTTATTTTTTTTATCAAATACCTCATAATGTGAGTGTTTTGACGTAAAGCTGAATATGACGCGACCTTAGTCCTCGGGAGTAGCAACGTATAGACTTCAGAAAGAGCACTTGTTCTGTATAAAGTGGCTTACAGATGTCCATACGGCGGTGACCACTTACTGCCATTGCGGTTACTACGAGTTTAATATGTATCCTTTACGTCGTCGTCCTTATGTCTCCTAAAAATGTTTATGTTTTTGTCGTATAGCCGAAAACTAAAACGTTAACGTGAAATGTACGTTACAATGTATGGCAAGTCTTATGAAACATAGAACGAGCATCACACCTGACACAACTTTTTGATCAAATTAGCAAAAGCAAGCAGTCCACCTGATGGTAAATAGTTACTGCCAGTGTCGTAGCGCGGACCAAGTAGACATAGGCAAACTCCTATCAGCGAGGCACCTTTGCACGATTCCATTGGATGGTGCCCTTGAAAATACCTCCAAAGAGGCCTCTCGAGGCCCACTGGTTACTAGCGTCCATGGACATCAGTCCCGGATTAAGCCAGCGCGGGGTCTGTAGCAAATTCTGACAGGCGGCCCATAGTTTGCCTTAAGTAAGGGTATTAAATAAAACAAAACAGTTACTAGTAAACTTTCCTGTATTTTATCTGGGAAAATTTAGAGATGACACTTTATATATAGCAGCTATATTTTAGCATAGCAAGTTAAATAGCATTTGCTACTCATGCTATGTGGCTAATCCACTGATGGACATCTGTAAGCAACTTCATACAGAACATGGGTTCTATCTGAAGTCAATCACAGATGCGTTGCTACTCCCGAGGATTATGATAGTCGCCTCATTTAACCGAAGTCGAAGCTTATAACTTGTAGATTATAATTATTATTTTAGGTGGTTGTAATATTTATGCAAAAATGTTTGTAATGGCCTGTACAATATTATGTAAGGACAATATTATTATGTAATATAATAGTTAGTTTTCTTCTCGTTGAAAAAAAAACTGTGACATTTTGTTTTAATAAAACAATTATCCAAAAAGACAATCTAATAGTTTTGCAGTATGATTTATCAAAAAATATTTGCATGGCAGTTAATAGACAGCTTTATTTTTTCATTTATACGCAACAAAATGTCGCAGATTTTTTGAAAAATATCGTTAAAGTACAAACACGTCCAGCCTTCAAATGCCTTACCATTTAGTGATAAGATAATAAAGTTTTAATGTTTTAGACTTTGGTTTTTTATTTTCCCAAAATACACACTTTATGAATTTTAAGGTCAATGAGCAAGCCACCATAATGGAGCGTATGGACTGTATGGACATCTGTAGTCAACGCTCGCTACCTTAATTTTGTCTATATAGATAGAGTGTACCTTCCACATCTAAGAGCGCTTTCACATTAGGCCGCAAGTAGCGCGTCAGTCGCGCGACTGCAGAGAATGCTTTCTTTTTACGACTATAGCCGCGGGTTTTTTTTTTGATTAGGGTGGCGCGCTGTACTTTTATAATGGAATTAATATAAAATAATAAATACTGAATAATTGTTTAAATAATAAGAATGCTTCCGTTGCAGTAGCGCGGCTGACGCGCTGCGGCCGCGCTTTTTTTATCTGACTAAAGTCGCAAATAAGTATGCAGGCCACCTGATGGTAAGTGGTCACTGTCGCTCTGCGACATCTGTAATCAACTTCATACAGAACATGGTTGGTTGATGTCAATCACAGATGCGTTGCAACTCCCGAAGACTGATGGTCGCCTCATAAAAAAGTGTGCAACCACACCCTTCTATCGAAATGCTTCACAGTAAAAATAGGTGTGGCGGTGGTACTTCCCCGGGCGAACTACACTGGTTCTACCACCTGATACCGCGCTACTTGCGACCTAATGTGAAAGCGCACTAGAGCTACCTGAATTTCGTCTATGTGTTTCTACCCTCGAGAAATGGAATACCTCAGATAAAGTCTGTACCTTACACATCTCTTACTACCCCTCAGAACAGACCGCTTCCACAGATCCTGGAACTCATCAAGAGATGGCGATACTCTGAATCAGGGAAACGTAGTATTCTTAACTTGCATATATTGTATATTATATATTTACAAATTCCGAACAGGCTATCGAAGGACGGCCGCTCCAGGCACGCCAGGTGGTAAAACCAGTGTAGTTCGACCGTGGAGGTACCACCGCCACACTTATTTCTAGCATGAAGCAGTTCTTGCGTTTCGATGGACTTTTATATATAAGGCCACCAGTCGTCGGGAGTGGCAACGCATCTGTGGCCCTTCAGATGGAACCTATACTAGATAAGGTTGCTTACAGATGTCCAATTCTTAAGAGTGAACGGGTGTGGTTGCCGGCGTTCATAGACACGGCGACCGTCTTAGTCCTCGGGACTATCAAATAATGACTGCACATAGACCCATATGAAGACGACCCGCGTGGCGGAGCGGTTGCCATACCGGTCTGACGCGCAATGGGTCCCGGGTTCGATTCCCGGCCAAACAGGTATCTGAATGATGAGTTTAGATGCCTGTTCTGGGTCTGGGTGTTAGTGTATTCGTCTCGTGTGTGTCCATGGTACCCACGACACAGGAGAAAATTCTACTGTGGGGCTATGAGTGTAGATTTAAAAAAAAAACGAAGTTGCTTACAGATGTTCATATGGCAGTGACCACTTACCATCAGATGGACTATATGCTCGCTTGCGACTTCAATCTGATAAAAGGCATGATCTCTAGCCTGGCGAAAGATCACTGTGAAACACAGCTGTTATAAGACAGAATAGGTGTGACGGTAGTACCAGTATGGTGGTACTGAGCTGAGTTGAGCAATGTTCTTTTGGTGGTGTGTTAAAAGAATAGACATTATATGTACAATGTATTTATTTACACCCTGACTTGACTAGAAATACTAAACTAAATAAAACTATACATCGCATGAAAATTTAATTCATAAAACATTCTATAAATATGTATTGTACAGTCATGTCCTGTGCAAACAAGTCTCAAACGTTTCCTCAAAAATAATAATTGTTTACGTTTATAACATTGTTCGTTTACGTTTTACGCATAGATGAGAAACGTAAACAATGATAATGAGGAAACGTAGTAAACTCATACTAAGGGTACAATTTTAGGTATGTAATTCATTTATATTACGCTAATCAACAAAATTTGCTTACTATGATATCGATTTATTAAATTGGTACCAATAATACTGATATTTAATATTGATATTTGTGATATTTAAATACTAACGTAAATTAATAACCCAGTCAGTGCCGTAGCGAGCCTTGGAACCCTCTTACCTCTATTAAAATTAGTTAAAGGGCCAAAATGAAGGGATAAAGATTAGTCACAAAAAAATGCTTGTTTAAGTTATGTTTCGCACACAGAGAAAAAAAGATCGCCTACAATACTCCACCTAGGTATGTCTCTGCAAATTGACCAAAATAGGGTAGCCAAATTAACCGTACTTAAAACGTGCCGTCCGGGGACCTAACTGTTTTTAACGCTATCGTTTGCAGCGTTTTTCGTGATAATGTTTTGGTAATTTCTAAAAAGAATAATCATTTTAAAACCAAGACGCTTTCGATTTGACACAGACCTTCAGTGTAAAATAAATCTATCACGATTTATATCTTAATACGTACTTAAGAACATAAGGATGGTAACAGATGTACAACACTTTTTGAATAATAATTATAATGGAATAAGTAAACTTAGTTCAAAATTCTCAAAAAAGAAATTAATGATAACACGTTCAGATTTTCATCTATTATAGTCAATTTTTTATAGATTCCACAAAGATTTCACTACAATTCAAGTTAAAAATAATCAATGGTAATAGTAGAAACAGATATACAACTTAGTGTAATATTGAACATAGTCATATTAAATAAAAATTTAAATTGTGAGAAATATTTGTGAAATCATACAAGCCTCGTCATTCCTAAATCTATAACTATAATTACTTTACAAAAACTTCAAAACAAAATATACAAATTAAACCTATTTAACTAAAGTGCTTTACATACGATATAAAATCATAGGAACGTTACATAACAAGTCTCTCGCTTTTTCCTCGTTTTAAAAAGAATCCAAAATGATAGGATTTTTCTTTCTCGCTTAGACTTTTTTATTAGCTTCACCTGTATGTTTGTTTGTTTGTTTGTAACCGACTTCTTTGGGCGCGATTTTGACCCACTTTAAACGGCCAGATTTCGTTCAAACTTTGTAGATTTATTGAGGACCGATGACAATACACTAATTTGATAAAATTATTGACGATTAGTCTAATAAATCGTATATCTGTAGTAAAAATAACAATTTTAATCGATATATTACAATGTATCGATTCGGCCTTAAACCTAGACGAATCGATTTTAGTTACAATTAAAAAAAATGGGTTTTTGTCAACTAAGCCATTAATATAATCTCCAATAGACATAAATTAAATCGAATAGCGATTTTCTAGAAATCCATGATAATTTAGAAAATCGATTTTCCAGACGTTAATTTGAATCGATTTCGAAACATCATATTTGGAGAATTGCACCCCAATAAAGATAATTATAATTGATGCCAGTTTGGACTACAATGTTTATTACATAATATACTAACGTTTATTTTCGATTATTTGTTATTTACTTGTAATCTTGTGTATTTATTTATTTAAAATAAAAAAAATCATACTAATTGTAATAATTTTGTAACTACCAATGAATGGAGCTCAGATCTTTAAAAAAATAGGGAAAAAATTCTTATTCATTTAGAATTTAATGGAGGTAAGATTCTGTCAATTTCTTTAGAACGAGATTTCGATTACAGTATATTAAGTCTTTAAATTTAGATTTAAATAGAAATTAATTATCACTGCTTTTCGGTGTAGGAAAACATCGTGAGGAAACCTGCACACCCGAGAGTACTTTAAAAAAAAAGTTCTCGGAGGTGTGTGAAGTCCACCAATTCGCACTTGGCCAGCGCGGTGGACTATGGCCTAAACTCTCTCATTCTGAGAGAAGACCCGTGCCCAGCAGTGGGACAGTAATGGGTTGACGAGAAGTCTTTAAATTTAATTTTTTTGATACAATTTTAACCATTCCATTAATTGGTATTACATTCTGTTAAATACTAGTGTGATATAAGCCTATAATACATTTTAAAACTTAATTTAAAATTTCATTTGGACGCCATCTTCTCAAGGAACTCTTGCAAAGCCAACGCTTTCGCCAGGCGACGTCTAAAATCCTGTGGAAAATAAGATAATTAGTTATTTCGGTAATAAATGACTGATTACAGGTAGAACCAGTAGTTCGACCGGGGAAGTACCACCGCCACACCTATTTCTAGCGTGAAGCATTTCTTGCGCGAGATGGAAGGATGTGGTTGCCGGCACACTTTTATATTAGGCGACCATCATAGTCCTCGGGAGTAGCGACGCATCTGTGATTGACTTCAGATAGAACCCATGTTCTATTTGAAGTTGCTCACCAATGTCGCAGGCAGTGACCACTTACCATCATGTGGACTGCATGCTCGTTTTCCACTTCAATCAGATAAAAAAACAACAATTGTGGGACACTTATTAAAACAAGGTCATCTACTAACCTGATGCAACACATGTCCAGCGCGGGGCACTCTGCTCGCGAACATGTCCTTGGACATCAGACAGAGGGCCTTCCCGTTCATCGGGAACCGTTCTGGCAGGCCTCCGCGCCGGGACACCCAGGAGCCCACCTCCGCGCGGCCCCAGGTTCGAGGATCTGTTGATGTACATGTTTTATTAAGTTGTGTTACTGATACTAGGTGTCGCTATTTTTGAAGTGAAACTTCTTTAGGCGCATGAGGGTAAAATTTTTACAGATGAAACGTCACGCCGGTATGCAACGGAAGTGTCGGAAAAGAGAGAGAGAGTGATCGAGACCGATTGAGAGAGAGTAAGACAGGGCGAACGTAGCATGAGCAACTAGCCGTGGAGTGAGAGTAGGGAGCAAGCGAGTGAGAAAGATTGAGAGAAAAAGTGAGACAGAGCGAACGTCATATCACGCATAGTGCTATGGAGTGTGAGGTGGGAGAGAGCTATAGTGAGAAAGATTGAACAAGAGAGAGAGAGAATACGGGATATCGAGAAAGAATACACGCCCTATTGGTTGTGTATTCGTTTACTAGTTAATTATTAGAACTTTAGATGGCATTTCTGTCGCATAGCGTAATATTTTTATTTTAATGACAATTAAATTCCTAACATATCTTCCTTTTTCCCTTCCTCTTAATCTTGGAAATTTAAAGTTTTAGACTTGTATAAATATAAACAAGATTTATAAATTAGTTCGCCAAAGAAGTTTCACTTCTGACATGTGTACTTTGTACGCACGCATGTTTTTTTTTATCTGACTGAAGTAGTAAACGAGCATGCGGTCCACCTGATGGTAAGTGGTCACTGACGTATGGACATTTGTAAGCAACTTCATACAGAACATGGGTTCCATCTGAAGTCAATCACAGATGCGTTGCTACTCCCGAGGACTATGATGGTCGCCTCATATACAAGTTTGCCGGCAACCACAAAAATAGTCATCGATTAGCATTTTTCATGGATAATAAGATGATAGATTTATTATAGTTAGACTGGAAAGATACCACCGCCACACCTATTTCTAGCGTGAAGCATTTCTTGCGCGAGATGGAAGGGTGTGGTTGCCGGCATCATAGTCCTCGATAGTAGCAACGCACGTGTAATTGAGTTTAGATGGAACCCATGTTCTGTATGAAGTTAATTACAGATGTCCATGAACGGCAGTGACCGCTTACCATCAGGTGGACTGCATGCTCGTTTGCTACTTCAATCTGATAACAAAAATGTTCAAATAAAGACATTCGTAACGTAATTCTAAGCTAAGACATAGACAAAAGTACCAACCAAGAGGCAGGTCATCTTCTTGCAACACCCGTAAATCAATGGCGCCCCACACGCCGTCCGTCGGCGGCACGCGGTCGCAGCGGGCTTGAGTCGGCATTTTCCTAACTCTGAAACAGACCAGAAAATTTTTTTCTTTTATATTTTACAAGGTTTCAAGTCTATCGTACCCCTTGAGGGCTTGTCAATATGGGACTTTGTCAAAAACGAACTTCCATACAAACATTTATGCCCGATTTTAACGCTTTCAACCCATTTTTTTCGATAAAAAGCAGCCCATGTCCTTTCTCGAGGTCAACACTATCTGTGTGCCCAATTTCATAAAGATCGGTTCAGTTGTTTAGGCGTGAATAAGTAGCAGACAGACAGACAGAGTTACTTTCACATTTATAATAATAGAAGGGATTTATTTTTGAATATGACAAAATACTAAATAATTTAAATTAAATTAAATTTATAACTATATGTGTATATAAAATAATAACTTAAATTTAAAAATAAAAATCTGCATCCAAATTACTGTTGAGTTCCCAGAATGCTGGCAACATTACCTCGTTGAATAGCAAGGCTAATTCGTTGACCGAGGTATGTGCCAGCTTTCTGATCATTCGTTGACTCTATCAAACGTTTGGACAGATGCTTAAAAATATATAATTTACTAGCTATCCCGACACGTCCCTGTAGCCTCGGGGTCAGAATAGGGCTACGGTATCCCCTGCCTGTCGTAAGAGGCGACTAAAAGGGGCTTCCGGGGTTGCAGACGGCTAGAGTGGGAGCTCGAACCGTTTGGTCAGGCAATCCCGGGAAGGACGGCGGTATGTGTGGTCGCATACCGTTGTAAAGATTAGACGGAGCGGTGGGCCCAGCCGCCCATCTGGGAGGAGCCCGATGGGGCAGCGCGCCCGAGGATTCCGGTTGAAGTCGTTTCGAGATCCCGGAGTCCTCCTTTTCAGCGCCGAGGACGGCCACCGGGGGGGTTTTAGTGCGGTAAAAATCCCACATAACCCTGCGTCGCTCCCACGGCGTCGGGTACCTTTGGAAGGTTTCCCCCTCGAAAACAAAAAAAAAAAAGCTATCCCGACAAACGTTGTTTTGCCATATAAAAAATAAAAAAATGTTAAGGGTGGACAACCCTTAAGGGGTATGAAAAATAGATGTTGGCCGATTCTCAGACCTACTGAATAAGCATATAAAATTTGATAAAAATCGGTCATGCCGTTTCGGAGGAATATGGCAACAAAATCTGTGACACGAGAATTTTATTTATTATATATTATACAAATTATAGCAGGTAATGTTGGCAACCATAATTATTTCGGTGGAGACAACGCCATCTATCTGTCATCACTGATTATTGATTACTGATAATAAATGCAATATTCAAACGTTAGTGTTTAAGTTAATAGTAAATAAAACGAAATGTAACCATTAGATATTTTTAAAATTTTATGAGATATATTAATACGTTACTTGTGATCCGATTTTAAGATACTTGTCGCAGACGCAGGAGTATGAAATTACGCACGGTTATAGTTGATGTAGAGAAAGATTGCGCAAAGGTAATATTTTTTTCAAATAATGCTATAAACATACATAAAATCAATTAAAAACACACACACTACAGTGCATTTGACACAAACATATAATAAACGAAATAAAACATTCAATATCTTATAGCCCATTTTCTGACAGTTGAGTTAAGTAGTAAACAAACCACCTAACTTTCGAAAAATCACATTTTCACATAGTTACACGCGTCAAACGACCTGCAAACAATTACATCGGTTCACTTGATGTATTACACTTTGATTCACAACAAAAACTGCTTTAAATTTACAATTGTAATAGATAAATTTAATTAAAGTTGCAAAACCGGCGAAACTCATTTGCACAGATAATTTATTTCAACACAAATTTGACATTTCGGTCATTTCCAAATTAGTGATGGGAAAAACGAATCGATTTGTTACATTGGATTCATGATTTTGTTAAGTGACATTAATCGATATATTTGTTCGTGGTATAAACTCATAAAATTTAAGCAAGTTTGCTTTCTTGATGTCGTGATGATGGCGAATCATATCGCGATAATTTAACTACTCTGTTAAAGCACAAAAGTATTACGTATGAAAATTGGCGAATAGAAAAATATTTTTAATCTGGCACATTAAAACGATAACTTCAAAAAATTAAAACTAAAATAACTCACAAATACACATACAATAAATTAATATGAAAATAAAGATTTTAAATAGTAGACTTCTGAAAAAAATAAAATTCACGAAAATATACCTACAAAATAAATTAAGATAAATTATCACAAATTAAAAAAAAGCTAACGATATTTTACGAAAAATATTAATTAAATGATTAATTAACAAGTGAAATAATAACAAAATTCAAATGACTTCTCAAAAATTATTTGAGCTGGTAACACTATAAAGTGGCCACAATCTTTCACGACGATTGTGCGTCATTCGGCTCGTCGCTTCGCTTGATGTCGTACGTTTCGGGTGCTCTTTTGTTTTTGGATTTTAACGACTTGGCTTGTGTACTGGATTTCTGTTTGCTCTGTGATTTGGCTCGTGTTATCCTCTGGACCGACGACCTTCTGCTATCCTTACGGACATCGATATTGCATACGATTGGACTTTTAGTGAGCTTGTGTAAAAACAAGGTAAGATAATATTTTTTTTTAATTCATGTGTAATTTTGGTAATATTTTACAGTAGTACAGAAACTGTTTGGCCTACCTAAATCATGAGCTGATTTTGCTAACTATGACGTCATTTTAACACACAGATTTGTTATAATCACACTAAAATAATTTTAAGTATAACAATAATCAAACGTTAATATGACGACGCCTGGACTGAATTAAATTCTACGAAGTATGTTTTGTTACTTGTTTTTGATTAACTATTTTTATAATTATTAATTATATCTTAATTATTTTTTAAATTTTTATCAGTTCGGAGCACTATTTTGAGTCTATCATTATTGTGACATTTTAGAATTCCGTTGTCATTACGAAATATTTTTTATAATTCCAATGTCGACTACTAGGTACAGTTAAATATTATATCTATTTCTCATTATTTTTACAGATTTACATAATAATGAGTGCGCCTGAGCCAAGCCCGGGGCCATCTCATTCTAAAAAACGGAATAGGATTCCCAGCCCTGCGACATTTTTAACGTCTCCGATGAAAAAGAGGCCAAAAAAGATTGATATGACCGAAAACGAGAAAACAATTGCAATTAATATTTATGAATATATTAAGCAGTCCAACCAGACATATCCCATAAAAGGAGAGATTTTAAAAACAACGGCACAAATTATGGGTATGTCATATGCAACTATTTCAAGAATTTTGATTGAATATAAAAGGACAGGGCAAGTGTCTTCACCAAATCGATCTATTCCTAAAAATGTTGGAATTGCAGAGTTAGACGAATTTACGCTGTCCGCTATAAGGAGAAAAGTCCATAAATTTTATTTCGACAATGAATTGCCAACAGTGGACAAAGTAATGAGAGCCATTAATGAAGACGAAGATTTGCCGTCTTTTAGTCGCTCTACAACATACAAGATTTAAAAAAAACTAAAATTTAAATATATGAAACGTGGTAGGAGAAGCATTATGTTGGACAGATCGGATTTGATGGTTTGGGGGCGCAATTATCTTTTGAAAATAAAAGACTACAGACGGCAAAATAGAAAAATTTATTACACAGACGAGACATGGCTTAATGAGGGTAAGTTTATAACACTTAAGCAAATGTTATCACTGGTGAATTAAATCATGAATCTAATATGTACTTCATTTTCCAGGACATACATCGAACTATGTATGGAACGACATGGACGTGGAAAGTAGTCGTCAGGCCTTTTTAAATGGTTTGTCAACAGGCCTCAAAAATCCACAGAAGGGAAAACGGCTGATAATTACACACATCGGCAGCAATGACGGATTTCTGGAAGGCGGAGAGTGGATTTTTGAGGCAAAGAAAGGTGACGGAGATTATCATGGAGAAATGGATGCAAACAATATTGAAAAGTGGCAAGTATTAAAATCTTTGAAATTTCAATTATTCATGCTACCAATTTCTTAACTTAGGACTACAATTACATCTTGTTACAGGTTTGAAAAGATATTGGAAATTGTAGAGCCTGGGTCGGTTATAGTAATGGATAACGCACCGTACCATTCTAGACTCGTAGACAGAATGCCTAACATGAGCTGGCGGAAGGCAGACATAAAAGAGTGGCTGCAAGGAAAAAATATTAGATACGAAGAAAATGAGATAAAAGCACAACTTTTAATGAAATTTAATAAGGCGGATTATAAAAGCAAAGTTGTAGATGAAATGGCAGCCCGCAAAAATGTCGTTGTTTTACGCCTTCCGCCTTATCACTGTGAGTTAAATCCAATAGAATTAATATGGGCACAATTAAAATCTCATGTAGGCATTAATAATAAAACTTTTAAAATGACCGAGGTAAAAGAATTAATTAAAGAAGGCCTCAGTAAAATTGGTACGGTGTCGTGGTCTAACTGCATAAATCATGTGAAGAAAGAAGACAAAATGATGCAGCTGGATGGAATATTGGATGCTGCATCAGAAGAACCGACCCCGGATTTTATTATCCATGTTTCAGAGTCAAATGAAGAAGACTCTGATAACAGTGGCGATTTTACTGAATAAAAGATTTAATTAAAAGATTTAAAACTTAAAAGATTTTCAAGAGAATAAATAATACACAAATGTTGTGTTTATAAATCATAATTAATATTTAAATGGTAGAGAGTGAAAACTTTAATGAAATAGATATAGGGTATAGCATTATTTATACATATACGATATTCAATATACGAGATTAAAGTATTTAGTCTGTATAAGTATACCTAACAATAATTTCACTGTCTACGTCAGATAAAAAAATAATTATGACGAAATACAATTAATTTATATGCGAGTAAAAGATATTTTAAACATCTATGCTACTCTCATTTTTTGTTAGTATTACATTTACTTGTGCATATTTGAAACAAATACATTATTTTATTAAATTTGAAAAAAATATCGTTGAGTATAATCGATGTTGATACGATTCGATTCAACAATTTGCGGTAGCTTCCCAAAGCAAGTTATTTTGATACTTCCCAACCCTATTGAGTGACAGTATCTCATTGACATTTAAATGACAGTTCGAGTCGGCCATAATTATTTACCAAATAGATCAAGTGTGAAAAAATGAGGTATACTATGAAACACGTAACGTCAAAAATGTCAGATGTCTTTGTCAAAATACCCGCTATTGCTTTTAAATACAGTTTGCTTAATTAAACCTATTTTTACCTTTAACTTGAAAAACTTCAAATAACTTGAAAAAATACAATTAAACCACATTTGAGAAATATTAGTGCTACTTTGGACAATATCAAGTTTAGTTCCGAGTTGAATTACGGTCGAATTTCGACCGTTGCGAGCAAAGCCAATGCTATACAATAGTTTAAAAAGTACCTAATTTTGGAACAACGTACTTTTTCTCTCTACCTGTTAAAGCCCATGCACTTTAATAGTTGAAAAAAGGTGGCATCTCTCCCCATTCCATAAACGTCAAGCTAAGACATCCGCCATGTTGGTAATTTTGACGATCCGTGCCACTGTAGAGGTAAATTTATTTAAACGAAGGCTTCATAAATTTTTAATTGACAAGTGTTATTACACGATTAGTGAATTTCTGATCGATAAATCTATTTCATAATATCAATGTTTAATAAATATTAATTTTGACATATGTATTTATAGTTGACATATGTATTTTAAATGTATATTCCAAATTCGTCATAAAATTTTGTATTTATATTTAAAAATGTTAGCGTCTTATCATTATGTATATTTTATTGTATGCCCACCTGTGGCGGGAATATGGAGGATTTATTTATTTATTTATTTATTTTATTCGTCACACCAACAAGATATACACTACAACATACAATAATAAGCAAGTATAATAAATTCATGCTAAGTGATACCTCTATTACAGGTGTAATCGACATGATGTTTGAGCGTATTATAAAATTATTATTATTATAAGTTAACATTTATCACAAAACAAAATAAAATCAATCTATATTAAAATTAGTTACAATTGATATCTTAAACACTTATATACAAATTTATCTCACAATATTGTATTATTAATAATAAATCTTATAACATTAAAAAGGATAAAATTTACCAAAATTAAATTAATTATATAGCATAGGATAATGTATAAATTACGAAGTTCAAAACAATGTCAATAAAAATAAAAATAAAAATAATACAATTACATTAATAAATAAATACAATTACTTCATTATGGCAATAAAATATTAATAGAATTTAAATCAATAAATTATTATAATTAAAACAGTTGGTTAAAATCATTTTAAGTAATACAATAATAAATAAAATAGCAATTGATTTAATAAACATTTCTGAATTTCGTGCTTAACAAATGGAAAACTTTTTTTTTGAAGCGATGTAAGGGGTCAGAGAAAATATCCAAAAGTTGGGACTCTTGGCATTTTGTCGAAGTGTTTGAAGCGTCTTTGTGTACAATCTGTCCAATGCCTTTATTACTAGTGTCTTTGTTGTGCAGCTCGTTGTAACTTCTCATCAATCTGTTTAAAGGGGCATAATGGCCTAATTGTGATCGAGATGATTTTGTGACAAACGGAGTGTATTTCTTATACCTGGGTAAATTTCTGGGAATAGCAATATTTACATGAGATAGAGCCTCTGAATCGTCAATGTGTCCATTTACAATTTTATAGAGAAACAAGATGTCCAACATCTGCCTACGTTGAGCAAGAGGTTTCATATGAAAATATCCCAAACGATCATTATAACTTGGCAAGAGTTTAGCGAGATTACAACTATAAGTCAAGTGCCAGAGGAATCTTTTTTGTACGCTCTCTAAACGCTTTATGTATATGTCATGGTGCGGATTCCACACCACGCTGCAATATTCTAAGGTACTCCGCACCAGTGACGTATAGATTGCGATTTTTGTGCTTGGATTTTTAAACTCCCTACAGGTACGTAAGACAAACCCCAAAGTCCTGAAGGCTTTTTTGGTAACGCTCTCTATATGTCGATTAAAACGCATTTGGGTGTCAAGAATTATCCCTAAGTCCCTAATATGATCGACCTCTTTCAGTGGCACACCTTCAATACAATAATTTCTAGCCACTGAAGTCTTTTTCTTAGTGAAGCGTACCACATGGCATTTGTCAATATTCAAACTCATGCCATTTGATTTGCACCATGAAACTAGATTGTCCAAGTCCTTTTGGAGCAACAATGCGTCCTCTAGTGTATTAACTGATTTGAAAAACTTCAAATCGTCAGCAAACATGAAAAACTTAGAACGATGGAAACACTTACCGATGTCGTTAATAAAAACGTTGAATAAGACGGGACCTAGATGGGATCCTTGAGGTACGCCGGAAAAGGAAGTAAAGAAGTCAGAATTGAAACCCCCAATTACTACCATAGACTGTCTATTTGTTAAATAAGAACTAAACCAGCGTAAAAGAGTTCCAGATATTCCGACGCATGATAGTTTATGCAACAACATACCATGACTAACTCTATCGAAGGCCTTGCAGAAATCGGTATATATAACATCAAATGATTGCTCATAATCAATTCCTTCTGCAAGACCTCCGACAAAGGACATCAGATTAGTAGTTGTAGATCGCGCTTTCGTAAAACCGTGTTGTTGCGGTGCGATTACATGTTTTAAATGCCAAGATATTATAGGGCATATAAGTTTTTCAAAGAGTTTAGCGAACACAGTAATAATTGATATTGGCCTATAGTTTTTTACGGAATTTACATCACCTGCCTTGTGTAAAGGTATAACAAGAGAAGTCTTCCAAGCCATGGGAAAAGTTCCAGAACAAAGGGATCTATTAATTATTAAGGACAGTGGAAAAGCTAGGGCTTCAGCACACCTTACAGCAAAGATTGGTGGTATTCCATCAGAGCCAGGGCCTTTAGTGGGATCAAGTCTTTTTAAAATCCTGAATATTTGATCTTTAGTCACTGAAATATTAGTAATAAGTATAGAGACAGGAGACTTGTTTACGTAAAACTCGTCAGGAATTGATAGTTTATTAGTATTGTAGACTGAAGAGAATTGTGAAGCAAAGAGTTTGCAGATATCCGGACCAGAAGTGGCAGTAGCTGATCCAGAAGACATTTGGGATGGGTAAGTGGTACTACTACCTCTTTTGTGTTTAACGAAACTCCATAACAGTTTAGGATTAGATTTTAAAGATGTCTCTAATTGCAGCAAGTATGTTTTATAATTCCGGCAGAGTAATTTCGCACATCTATCTCTAAGAAGCTCAAAGGTTAATAAGTCACGAGGGTTGTTAAATTTGCGGTATTTGCATCTATACTTAAATTTCTCCTTGATCACCTTAATTAACGCGTTTGAAAACCAAATAGGGTATTTCTTATCATTACGAGGTTTGGATTTGGGCACGTGTTTTGCAATAATAGACTGAAGTATCTTATAGAAATGAGCTACCATGTCATCTATGCTTTCATAATGCAACAGTTCGTCTTCCCAACATATGCTAGTCAATTCATTTATAATTTTAATATAATCCGCTTTATAAAACATAAATTTGGATTCAGGCCTAATTTGGAGATAATTGTCACTCTTAAATTTAAAACTGAATTCTATAGGGGGATGCAGCGGGTCAATTACCGATAGCGGGTCGTTACTTACGCAGATATCAATGATATCCAAGGAACTCATTATTAAGTCCAAAAGTTTGTCTTTATTGTTAAAACAGGAGTTATGTTGAACTAAAGTATTGAGAGCCATGAAATCAATAATCATGTTATTAAGTAAACTATTGGACATCGCAGGTTTGAGTGTGTGATTTCCAGATTTGGTCCAGACTAAGCTGCTCAAATTAAAGTCACCAAGTATAATAGTATTGCCACTATGATTTTCTAGTAAGCGATTGGTGTTATTAATGAAATGCTCAAGTATATGCATTTTTACTGGAGGGGGGATATATACGCCACAGATATATAGGTCTTTATTAATAGCATCATTTGTTTCAACTTTGACCCATAAATCCTCACAATCTGATTCCTCCGCACACATACGGTATGACTTAAAGCGTTTAGAGACGGCAATGAGAACTCCACCTCCCATTTTGTTACCATGGAACCCGCTACTTTCGCGGTCGCGTCTATAGACCATGTAACGATCATCGAATAATTCGTTATCAAAAACACTACTATTCAGCCATGTCTCCGTGAAAACAATGATATCAAAATTACAACAAACCACATTGTTAAAAACATCGATAGTTTTTGTTCTTAGACCCCTAACATTTTGGTAATAACAAGTGAATTTGCCCTTTAGTACAACCATAACAAATTTAGCGCAATCATGACAAACGATTCAGCAAGTCAATATTTTTGACGTGGACATAGTTCGATTCATCATTTTTGCGCATGTATATCCTACCATCACGCACCCATACAAATTTGTATTTTAGCTCGCGGGCTTTAGCTCGTGCAGCAGCGTGCAAGCTCTTATTTTCGGGGGACAGATGTTCCATGACGTAGACAGCAGTCTTCTTGTCTCCTCCGATTCCTAAATGGCTCGTGTTGAGTTTGTCGTCTCGATTAGTTTTGTTAAATCGCGCTGTTGCGGCAAGAAATTCGTCGCGCAAGCGTGGACTACTGAATTTCACTAATACCGATCGAGGGCGAGGACTTGAGCTGTTCATTTTAGCTAGGCGTGAGCAGTAATGAATATTTGACTCAGCGATGGGACATTTTATAACTTTCCCCAGTTGCACTACAGTATTGATAAGATTCTCCTGCTTATTCTCAGGCACGCACTGGATTTCAATATTTGAACAGCGTGATTGTTGATCCATTTGGGCTAATCGTGACGCCAAGGATATATTATATGCCCGCAAAGATTCCGTCTCGGATTTCAGACTCTCGATCATGCTATTGTGTGTTGCATTGCTGGCTTTGACTCTTTCAAGTTCCTCGTTAAAATGTGCCAAAGATGCCTTCAAGGAGGACACCTCGTTTTGAACTTTTAAAAGTTGTGGATGGATCTGCTGCTTAAATAAATTCTGCAACTCATCGCGAATGATATCTCGGATACTGCCAGCCGATAAGCAGGAGCATTCAGTAGAAGGGTGGTTTTTTTTGCGCTGAGTAACGTACTCTAGCTGCGGTGTGGCAGGTGGTGGAAGGCCGCCGGCGCGTACAGGTGTATCTGAATTGTTGCCACCCTTACGTTCTTTGCTACGACAATGTACGCAGATCCACGTTAATTTGTACTCTTCCGACATGGCCTGGTAGTCCTTCAACGTGATGTTAAGGCACATGTGGTGATAATATTCCGTGCAGCGCGAACAATGCATGAGTGGTGTATCTTTTGATTTCATAAGACATGCGGCGCATTCTTTGTCCGATTCCATGATTTCTGGATTTTTTGTAATTGTATTCGAAGGACTTTTTTTGCTTTTGCTAGCTTTCATCGTTATAAAGAAAAAAATGTATCAAAATATCTCTTATTAAAATTAAATTTGTTTTGAAAATTGTTATAAGATTTAAAAAATATTAGTTCCAAAAAAAAAAAAAAAAACTGTTCTGGGGGTTCGATCTTGGAAATACGTCGTTGTATTCGTTTCGGTCGCTAATACCACTGCACCACGCTTATCGCTACTGGTAGCGGCGAAATAGTCAAAGTGTTTTTGGTGTGGATCTTAGCTTTGAACAGCCGACATGACCATATAAGGTAATTTTCGCATCAAGCGTAGCGATATTATGAGTCACCAACAACCAAACGTTCACAACACTGATATTCTTTGCACTTTTGTTGTTGTTTATTTACACACAGACTTTATAATCTAATGCACTAATTGATTTATTTGGACACTTGTTTATCAGGTTAATGAGTTGTAGTAATTTTACTTACAATTATTCACTATTTCGAATAGAAAAAATAAATATGTACGGAGCGATTGTTGCTTTCGTGAACGTCGCTCCAGCAGGAAAGTAGCACGTAGAGGATTAGACGAACTATGTCATAACTTTTATTGTACCCATGTTCCACTAATAATAAATGATTTGATTTGATTTGATTTGATTTGATTTAATTTTAAACGCAGGCAAACCCGCTGTACAGAAGTTTGTATAAACCAGGAAATAGTATAATACAATTCGGAGCAAGGTCAGTGTTGAATAGACAGGGAAACCTAACAAATTATATACATCAAGCTTACATAACTATAGTGTCTGTGGAGCTCGTGATTTTGCACGATGAGAAAGAAAATTAACATTTTATTTCTACAAGCTTTCTACACTCATAGCCAGGGCCTGATTAACCCTTAGGCTAATAATGCAGCCTAGGGCGCGAGGATTGAGGGGGCGCACTGATATCGTGTTTTCGCATGCACGCGCGCACACACACACACACACACACAACATAATATATCACAATATATATCATCAAAATAAAATAGAAGATAATTATTGTTAAATTGATTAAATTATATATTTTGTTAACTAGATTAGTACCTATGTCCTAAGTTAAATTTAGCTAGTAAATACTGGAAGAGCGGAGCATCCTCATCGGCGAAAAAGTCGCTCCTGACCCCCTTAGAATTGTAACTTAAGACTATAAAGAAAATAAAGATTATTAAAGATTATTATTATTATTATTAATCTAGCATCATTGCATCTACCCATATTTCAACTAGACAAAGACAAAACACTAAAGGAGGATGTAGATTTGGCGACCTTTTTTTGCTCGACAAGCTGTAGTTAATATTTTTAGGCCGACTGTAACACACCTGGTGGGAGCGCGTCCTTATAATAAGCCTAGAGCGGTCAGAATTTTTGATCAGTGGCTGCTTATAGCCCCACAGCATATTCCCCTATGTCGTGGGTACCATGGACACACACAAGACGAACAAACACCCAGACCCAGAACAGGAATCTAAACTCATTCAATACCTGTCTGTCATATCCGGGAATCGAACCCGGGAGCCATTGCACGTCAGACCGGTATGGTAACCGAGCCACGCGGGTCGTCAAAACGTCGACGCCACGGGGTCACAAAATTTTATTAATTTGTAAAAAAATAAAATTTTTAAAACGAATATACGTTTTAGTCTTATTATGGCCAAATAGATTTTTTACCCGACTTCATCAGAAGGGTAATGTTTTTCGAGCGTTTTTTAAGCTATTGCATAGCTTTGGCGAGCCTTGAGCGCGGCGACCGAATCAAGAAATTCCATAACGAAAAAACCTAACACTAAGCGTTCGCTTAATGAGTATGTATTGTATGGTACGACAGTACGAAGCTCGCACGGATCGAGACAAGCTGCTCGGAAATCGGACAAATATGTAAGCAGCTGTTTGTGAGAAAGTATATAGTATCAAAGAAAAAAACTTAAATTAATGTCAAAGACAAAATACTGTATAAATAAATAAATAATTATAATTGCATAAGTTGATAAAAAATGTTTTTTTTTTTAATATTTAAAAATACTTAACGTTGAAATTAAATTGTAATATTTTCTTTGATAAATATAAAGTAACTTTACTTGTAACGAACTATAAAATAAATAAACAACGCAGTTATAAAGAAATAAATTAAAAATATTTTAAACAAACAATCCCGAATCCGCTAACATTCCCAGTCTCTTCAACGCAATAAAACATTTAAAAAATACAGACGAATTGATAACCTCTTCCTTTTTGGAAGTCGGTTAAAAATTGCATAATAGCGGCCATTTCCATCCGTCATTAGTACGGACGCGTTTTTATAAATATAAAAAAGAAAGATACGTCATTAAAAATGTCTTACAATAGATCCTGAATTTGTTAAAAATCATTCCCACCCGACTTTTTGATATTTAAAGATAATTAATATTGAAATTAAACTTTAATATTTTGTTTACTATTCAAAGAAACTATGAATATAACGAACAAATTTATAAAGCACAAATAAAAAAAATATGTTAAACCATCAATCCCGAATCCTAACGTTCCCGGTCCATTCAACTTAATAAAAAACATCCTCATAATTGCATAATAGCGGCCATTTTAATCCGTCATTAGTACCACGGTACAAATATCTACAGTACTCCAACTCCTTAGAAGCGCACGAAACGCAAGTTATACCTACGCGCCTCGATTTCGGTATGCATTCGGTATAATAACAGACCCGAATGTGCCGTAGAGACGAGCGGACGGTGTAACGATTTTTTGAACAGTGATTTTTTTATTTTACTAATAATATGGCGAAGAAGAATTGTAGACTATATTGTGCTGTTTTTGGTTGTTTGAATTCTACATTAACACATCCAAAGATAACATTTTTTAAATTGCCTTGAAACTACGAAAGGTAAGACAATTATAATGTTTTTTTAATGTACTAGAACTACCCTCTTTCTTTGTTTCTTTTTTAATAAATTGGTTTTTAGCTTTTCTATCGAATAGTAATACCTGGATCCATAAATAATTAAAGGATATTATGATAAAGGGAAGTGACATAGGTAAATATGAGTGTCCTGCCTGCCATTGGCGAAGTGTATCTCTTTTCAATAAAGTACATAGTTATAGGTAAGTGATATTTTAGCAAAAAATAGAATTTTGTTCGATAAATAAATAACTACATAAAATTAATAAATCGTTTAAAATTTACAGTTACATTTTTAAACCTTTTTTTTTGTTGTCGAGAGGGAAACCTTCAAAAGGTACCCGATATCATGGGAGCGACGCAGGGTTATGTGTGATTTTTACCGCATTAAAACCCCCCCGGTGGCCGTCCTCGCCGCTGAAAAGGAGGACTCCGGGATCTCGAAACGGCTTCAACCGGAATCCTCCAAGCGCGTTGCCCCATCGGGCTCCGCCCAGATGGGCGTTTGGGTCCACCGCTCCGTCTAGTCTTTACGACGGTATGCGACCGCCGACACATACCGCCGTACTTCCCGGGATTGCCTGACCGAACGGTTCGAGCTCTCACTCTAGCCGTCTGCAACCACGGAAGCCCCTTTTAGTCGCCTCTTACGACAGGCAGGGGATGTCATAGCCCTATTCCGATCCCGGAGCTACAGGGATGACAGACTTGCCTGAAAAAAATCTCTTTTTTATATTTGTGGATATCTCCTAAAACGTTGTTTGGAGAAAGATGATTGTCAAGCCTTGAAGTCATATATAAAGCCCGATCAAAGAAGTCATAATTTCAGCGAAGAGAGTCGGTATTTAAGCTACCGGGACTACTGCAAAAATAATTTACAAAGTTTTTTAATAATACCCAGGGATGATTTTGTGCAATATGTAGAAAAATTGGAGGAAATATTTCGAACTTCATTTAAAACAACACATATAAATTGTAAAGTAGCTGCAGGTATTTATAACCAAATGAAAGATATTCCTTTTTCTCCACCATGTCAATATTTACCAACATTATTTTTTATTATGCTTTTTATCCGAATGCGAATTTTTATACTATTAAATTTAATAATAAAGGTTTTCGTACGTCTCAGTCGAGGCGCAAAGATTTTTCAGTGTCAAATTTGTAATTATTTGTAGTAAAATAATGATTTGTTATTAAAAGTCTCACATATTAAAATAATAGTTATTTTTTATAACCTAAATCGACTAATTAAAAAACATTACATGTATTCAACACTTCCTATACAATTCGCCATGAATTGTATTAGTTAAAAATATATAATAATTACTATCAAAAATCTAGAAAGAAAGTATTCATACTGGCAGATGTAATTAAAATACTATAGGCAGGCAGCCCTAACGCAATCTTTCGCCCAACGCCACTGTAGGTATAAAATTCAAGGACACGGCAGAGTTAGACTACTGTATGATAATAATACTGTGTTAGTACGGACGCGTTATTCATTAATAGGAAATAGAAAGATATGTCACTAAAAATGTCTTACACAAACAATAGGTCCTGAATTCGTTAAAAATCATTTCCAGCCATTCCAGCCGATTTTTGATATTTAAAGATAATTAACATTAAAATTAAACTTTAATATTTTGTTTACTATTTAAAGAAACTATGAATATAACGAACAAATTTATAAAGAACAAATAAAAAAAATATGTTAAACCATCAATCCCGAATCCTAACGTTCCCGGTCCATTCAACTTAATAAAAAACATCCTCATAATTGCATAATAGCCGCCATTCCGATCCGTCATTAGTACGGACGCGTGACCCACATCCGGTTTCCGGCGAGCGGTTTCCGCGGCTGACTTCAGTTCAGTCGGTAATCATTTCCCGATTTTTGTGTCACTTCCGAATCTATTATGAAGGTTGTGGTTCGACAGGAACACGTAACAATATGACTGTATGTATATAATGCGTGACGTCAGGAAGGCCAGGAGTCTTCATTACTGTCCATTGAACATTTCAAGTAAAACACAGGAGTAAACTTCTTCGATTTATTCACGGTAGAGGAGGTCCGATCGCTTCGACGGTTAAACAAAAATCTCTTCATACCGTTCGCTCGCCTTTTTTATAATAAAATGGCGTGACGTGACAATAACACATTTATGGAGGGTTGACTAAATTAAAATTCTAAAAATCACTGAATATTGCTAATTAAATAAACAAACAATTTTTGATCTTTAAACTAACTAAAATAATTATTTTCGGCAACGTGTTTTTCATAAATATGCGCTGTCCCGCCGACATATTAGGTTAGGTTAGTTTTGATTTATAAAGCCTAAAAGATTTATAATAAAGTTTGAAGGTGGTAGAACCATTGTAGTTCGAACGGGGAAGTACCACAGCCACACCTATTTCTAGCGTAAAGCATTTCTTGCGTTTCGTTAGAAAGGTGTGGTTGCCGGCACACGTTTATATAAGGCGACCATCACAGTCCTCGGAAGAAGCAATCTGAGATTGACTTCAGATAGAACACATGCTCTTTATGAACACACTTTCGCAGTTCTTTCTCAATAAGAAATGATAAACCGAATAATTTGGCCGAATATCCGGTTCGCCAAAAGTTAAACCGAATGGTTCGGTTATTCGATGAAACCACTATTCGGCGCATCTCTAATAATTATTTATTAAATCGATACTTAGATTTGTTTTCGTTTTTTGACTAAGCAGTGGAAAGCAATTGCTACCAGTTTTCTTTTAGTAAAAGTTATTTCGTTAAAATTTCAGTTAAGTATGTGTGTCTCACGTTATTTTAAACGCGGAAAACGCGGGCACAGCTATACAAGAAAAAAGTTCAAAGTGATTATTTTTTCACAATTCACTGATTGACAGTTAAATTTGTAAAGATGTATTGTATTTCTTTGTCGTAACTCAATCGTAACGGCGTTAGCTTCCGTAACGTCGTTAAACCTTTTGTTAACGAAACGAATTGGCTGGACGTTTTCAATAGAATTATAAATCGATAATTGTAATTTGGTGACCCTTAATTGGGAAATGATAGTTTTTTTATCTTTTTTTTTTATCTGACTGAAGTAGAAAACGAGCATGTAGTCCTGATGGTAAGTGGTCACTGCCGCCCTGCGACATCTGTAATCAACTACATACAGAACATGGGTTCCATCTGAAGTCACACAGATGCGTTGCTACTCCCGAGGATTATAATTGTCGCCTCATGTGAAAGTGTGCCGGCAACCACACCCTTCCATCTCGCGCAAGAAATGCTTCACGCTAGAAATAGGTGTGGCGGTGGTACTTCCCCGGTCGAACTACACTGGTTCTACCACCTAACAACTACACTGGTTCTACCACCTAACAATGGTATTGGTTCTACCACCTAACAACTACACTGGTTCTACCACCTAACAACTACACTGGTTCTACCACCTAACAACTACACTGGTTCTACCACCTAACCTACGTGCTGCCGCTTACACCGCTTAACGGAACGTTATCCTTGTTAATACCAGTTAAACGTTATTCCAAATGTTAAATCCATATGTGATAGAGACTAAATCAGTGTGGTAATTATCTCCTAGCCCGCAATTCTTACGCCCACAACTGAACGCTACCATGAGGACCATGACTGATATAGGATAGGCCTATAAATACATTTTTCAATTCAATTTATTTATTGCCGGAAAAGGTTACATAACTTCTTTACATCTTTATCGTTCGCTTATTCTCACCAATAAGGTATGCAAATAGAAATAGAATTATTTATAATGTCAAATTTAGAATTAGGTCAATAAAATCTAATAATAATTTATGTTACAATATATCTTTTATGTTACATTGTTAATTTTCAAAGTGGTAGAACCAGTGTAGTTCGAACGGGGAAGTACCACCGCCACACCTATTCCTAGCGTGAAGCATTTCTTGCGCGAGATAGAATGGTGTGGTTGCCGGCACACTTTCACACGAGGCGACCATCATAGTCCTCGGGAGTAGCAACGCATCCGTGATTGACTTCAGATTAAACCCATGTTCTGTATGAAGTTGATTACAGATGTTCATGTGCGGCAGTGACCACTTACCATCAGGTGGACTGTATGCTCGTTTGCTACTTCAGTGAAATAATAAAGAAAAAATAATAATTGATATAAAAATTAAATTGGTGAATAGCTACTTAAATAACTTTACAATATATTTTTATGATAATTTATAATTTACATATATTGCATTAATTTTTCAACCTAAAATAAAATGTAAGCACAACCGCAAGCAATAAAACATCCTTAGAACATAAATAAATATTCCAAACTCAATACAAACCGTAAAATAACAAAAAAGTAACTAACGAAAACTTTATTCGATCCTTCACAATTCGACCACACATGTCAAATCGAAAAACAGTACGTCATTTGAACGGAAGCGCGCACGCCGTCTTCCCGCCGGCGGCCATAATGGAAATCAACACTTCCGCCCGTTTCGAAAAAGGAATGCATTGTCGGTTTTTTTATATTCATATTGTTGTTAATAGGATATGGTTGCAGATGTTTATAATATAGGCTAATCTACATTTTAAATTTTGACTACGGATGTGTTATCATTAAAAGTGTTAATTGCCGCCCCTTAAGGAGCCGTTCAACTTTAAGGGAGGTCACTCGAAGAATCCGACTCGGCTGGGCTGCGTTCGGGAAATTACGTAGGATCTTCTAATCCACAATTCCTTAGTGCCTGAAGTCGAAGTTGTTCGAGCAATGTGTGTTGCCAGTGATGACCTACGGCGCCGAAACGTGGTCCTTCACTGTAGGCCTCATTCGGAGGCTCAGCATCGCTCAGCGTGATATGGAGAGGGTTATGCTCGGAATTTCACTACGAGACTTACCATCAGGTGGACTGCATGCATTGCTACTTCAGTCAAATAAAAAAAAACTACTTCTAATTAAGTGAAGAAGCATTGTCACTCCTTAACACTAAGATAACCGCCTTACATTTTTCATATTTCATATATGTAGCTTAGTCGACCAATACATTCATATGTATATTTCTTATGATATTGTATAGGGCGGAAGGAAATTGGTTATTTTCACGCCTATATTTAATATGTTCAACAATAAAACTATTTACAAGAAAATAATACAAACTCAAAACATCCTCTCGATACGAAAACTAACAAAACAATAATCATCTTTTCTACAATGTCCTAAAATACTATTCTTCTAAATTCGAAATATAAAATTATAAAAAAAATGTGTGCGTGTACTAGCGTACACTCGTAAGAAGTGAAACTTCTTTATGACGTTATTTTTCAAAAAATAATTTACTATATGCAACTTTACAGAAATTGGTTAAATAAAGTTAAATTAGATAAAGTTTAATAAAAGGCTTTTACTAAACTTTATCTTATAATCTAATCTATAATAATCTATCTAATATCACGCGTGATAGGGATAAGAAAAAGATGGCGCGTAACAGAAAAAGATGGCGCGTAACGAAAAAATGTTACACTAAATTTTTTTTCCAACCCCGATAAAGAAGTTTCACTTCAAAAATATAGTTTTCTGAAGAGTAAAAAGTATGTACAAAAAGAGGTCGCTAAAATTGTAACAGCGTTTAATGTTTGTAAAGAATAATGCTGTAATTAATGTGTGAGTTGCTTTTCACTCAAACACTGACAGATTTTACATACATTTTTAATGATTAACACAGGATACTAATTACCACCAAACATGACCGAAGTAGCATTAACAAATTCCATATTATAACCTACTACAATTTACCCATAAAACGTTAGAAAACAAAATCTTTCCCACACGAGAGTTAAAAATCTCAAAGGAAATAGTTATCAGCCATTGTTTCGGTTTCCCGCCATTACGACTTTCCCGCGCTCTCGCTTCCAACAATGGCGGATTAAAGTTAGTGTAACATCTTGTTTGGGATTCGTGTGAAGTTGTCTTGCATTAATGTTAGTAAGAAATAGCACGCGATCTAAAAATATTATTTTAAAATATCCCAGATTTTTTAAAGTTTAATATCAAACAGATAATAGTTTAGTTTTTTTAAGCTATTCTTAATAATTCATATTGTATTTAGATTGGCTATCACTGTTCTAATGCTAGAGCAGTGATAGTTGAAACATGGTTGAAACTTGCCCTCTCAATCGGCAGGTCTGAGGTTCAAACCAATGCACTACTTTTTCTAAAATTATGTACGTATTAGAAATTAATTATCACTGCTTTTCGGTGAAGGAGAACATCATGAGGAAACCTACACACCTAAGTGTTCTTTGGAAAAAAAAGTTCTCGGAGGTGTATGAAGTCCACCAATTCGCACTTGGCCTGCGCGGTGGACTATGGTCTAAACTCTCTCCTTCAGAGAGAAGAGCCGTTCCCAGCAGTGGGACAATAATGGGTTGACGATATACGATATACATTTAGATTAATAAAGGTTTGGGACGGGATATTTAATTTTACGTTTTCCAAAAGGTATTAAGTGTAACAATAACATTAACCTATAGTCACTGATGTTTAATAGTATTATATTTTTATTTGCATTCATGTATAATTAATGGTTGCATATGTGTATGCACGAAGCAAACTTAGTGATTTTATTTTGATACCTTTTCTATTTAACATGCTTTGAACCAATATATTTTAATTATTTTTTACTTTTTTGTGGCAAAAAATAATTAAAATATATGGATGGTGGACATTTTATTGTTGAAATTTTTTTACAAACACATACACTCTTACAAAGTTACGTCTTTATAATTTAGTATGAAAATATAGCACAGTTCACTTATTCTTTTTCACTGCAACATTATAATGAAACATTTATTTCACATCCAAATCGGTTTACAGCGTATCGAATCATTTGCGACACATTTCGATAGATTGGAAAGTGCAATGTTTGCAAATGAATTGACCCACAAAGCGAAGTTATGGAGTTTCTTACAAACCGTAGTTTAAGTAGAAACTAGAAAATGCTAGAAATTGCTAGAACAAACTTAATATTACCGCAAAATCTTTACTTTACACTCTATTCATCCATCAGCCTTTTGATGTCCACTGCTTGAAATAGGCCTCCCTAAATGGCGGCACTCCAACCGGTCCTGTGCCCTCTGAATCCAACGGTTTCCCGCTGTCTTCAGGTCATCGGTCCACCTGGTAGGGGGGCGACCTATACAAACTATTTGTATAACTAACCCCAGAAAGAGAAGTTAATGGCCACTGATGCGTTGGGTCAAGTATGTGTAAGTTTGGTCCATATTTTTGTAAAGACGGATTTCCCAGAGGAATATTCGACGAAGAAAAGGTAAGTTACCTAACGTCTACAGCGGCAGGGCATGGACAAAACGATTTAACATTGGTTTCAATCAAAATCCTCTTGTTTTAATCTATGCTCAAGATCGAATGGATGCATACATAAACATCGAAATTAGACCGTTATTGAAATTAAAAAACTAAACTTCATATTGTCCAAATAGTACGTATACTTCTCAAATTCAAATAAAATGCAATAATTTTCAGGTAATTTTGAACGCACCCGTTAAATATAAAAAGGTTTAAGTAACTAAGCCACTATTTAAAAGCAATAGCGGGTATTTTGACAAAGACACTGACATTTCTGATGTTGTGTTTTCATAGTAAGACTTTGAACATTCTATTTCGTTTATTACTTATGTGTTTGTGACAAATGCACGGTAGTGTGTGTAATGTGTTTTTAGTTGATTTTATGTATGTTATATGCATTATATGAAAGAAATATTAACATTCTGCACTCCTCTACGTCCACTATAACCGTGCTAAATTTCATGCTAATCTGTCCGCGGCATACTTAAAAATAAACATGCTTAAAACACACGCTTTCTACACTCATAGCCCCACACTAGGATTTTCTCCTGTGTCGTGGGTACCATGGACACACACAAGACGAATACACTAACACGGGACCCATTGCGCGTCAGACCGGTATGATAACCGCTGCGCCACGCGGGTCGTCAAATGCGTCACAAGTTTTTGCTTCACGTATTAATTTCAAATTGGTTTCACAAAAAGCTAGGGTACTCAAAAAAGCGGCACATGGCGACACCTGTGGCCATTTTGTAAGCAATTTGCACATTGTCGGCGCGACCTACAAACCTACTGCCGAGACCTTGATCGTTTTTATTGAACATCTTTCCGTGTTCGCTTTTTACGTAGTTTTTACTTAACTCGCCAGGAGAGGAATGTTTTCCGACCATGTTATTGCTGTTATTTTAACTGATCGTCCGTGCCTTTTTTCTTTTTTCACAATAGTCCCTTTTTTAACTTAATTACTCTTTGTTTCTTAGCTCCACGTTAGGCCATCGCTGTCACCATCAAAATGTCGTGTGCGGTGGCAACATTGGCTGTTTAGAAAATCTTACAATTACGCATAATATATATAGGACTATTTTTTTACGTGGTATGTATAATTTGGTGCATTGTATATAAGTAGATGTATAGGTATTACGATTTTTGTTTTTTTACGTCTAATTTTAAGCTATTGCAATTGCTGTTGTTTGAAAATTATACATAAAGCCTATGTCACTGTCGTCAACCCATTATTGTCCCACTGCTGGGCACGGGTCTTCTCACAGCATGAGAGTTTTAGGCCATAGTCCACCGCGCTGATCAAGTGCGGTCACTGCTGCCCATAGACATCTCTAAGCAACTTCATATCTGAAGTCGATCACAGATGCGTTGCTACTCTCGAGGACTATGATGGTCGCCTCATATAAAGTGTACCGGCAACCTTCCTTCCACCGAATCGCAAGGAATGCTTCACGCTGGAAATAGATGTGGCGGTGGTACCTATCCAGTCGAACTACACTGGTTTTACCACCAACATGGGCGCCGCTAGGTTAATTTTCATGGGTGCTGCATCTATACATATTATTGACCAGAATAAAATAGTGTAGGGAGCGGCTGAACGTGGATTTGGCGACCAATTTGCAGTGCGACTTAGATTTGTTTACATTTTGCGACATTTTTTGCCATCAAACTGAAAAACATTTGCACAATCTTTGCGAATGCAAAATACATGCGAATATTCGCAAATATGAATCCGAATATACATCACATCACTAATACATACATATACTAGCTGACCCGGCAAACGCTGTTTTGCCATATAAAATTGAAAAAATGTCAAATGTGGACAACCCTTATCACTAAGGGGTACGAAAAACGAAAAATAGAGTTTGGCCGATTCTCAGACCTACTCAACATGCTCGCAAAATTTCATAAGAATCGGCCAAGCCGTTTCGGAGGAGTACGGGAACGAACATTGTGACACGAGAATTTTATATATTACATATTATTATGATTGTGAACCATTGACTTACGCAGTCAGGTAAAATTATAGAAACCGACCGAAGATTTCGACCGTAATTTAAAATAAAAAACTAAACTTCATATTGTCCACAGTAGTACGAATATTTCTCAAATTCAAATAAAATGTAATCATTTTCAAGTAATTTTGAACGCACCCGTTAAATATAAAAAGAGGTTTATTTAGCTAAGCCGCATTTAAAAGCAATAGCGGGTATTTTGACAAAGATACTGACATTTCTGACGTTATGTGTTTACATAGTAAGACATTGAATGTTCTACTTCGTTTGTTATTTATGTGTCTGTGTCAAATGCACGGTAGTGTGTGTAATGTGTTTTAGTTGATTTTATGTATGTTTCATGCATTATTGGAAAAAAATATTAACATTCTGCACTCGTTCTCTACGTCCACTATAGCCGTGCAAAACTTCATACTAATCCGTCCGCGGCATATTACTTAAAAATGCACCACAAGTTTTTGCTTCACGTATTAATATATAGATGTTTATAAATTCTTTAATTAGTGGCGCAAAGAAAGCCTTACCAGCATAGTTTCATTTCTATCACATGTTTATTGTATGACTGATTGATAACGAATGTTAAAGTTTGAACATTCGCGAATGCCAATGCTAATATTCCTTACCGAGATTCGCGAAAGCAAAAAAATATTGTTATTTACTTAAATTTAATTTAAATATTTTTGGAAAGTTCTCCGTACAACGATGTAAGTAAATGAGAGAGAAAATAATTGATAATTAAAAGTAAGCACTAAATAAATCATTCTGAGAATCTAAATTAAGTAATAACACATAATAAACTTATATTTTCTTTAAATAAAATAGTGTAGGTAAATTATGTAATGTTATTAATACTATCATATTATGGTAACGTATAATTCCAATGCATAAATACTTAAGTATTATTTTATTTTATTACAAGGTTAATTTCTTAAAATAAATCTCAATTTATGATTGACTATAAAAATACAAAAAAAAATTTTAAACAAAAAATACAACCGACTTCCATGCCACATAAAAGTAAAAAATAATTTAAATACATGTTGGTTTAGAGCAAGCACAGTTCTTAGTACATAGTCCCGAAGTCGGCGCTCACCATATTTTGCTGGATCATGACGAAACTACATGTATCTTATATGAGCGCCGACTTCGGGACTATGTACTAAGAACTGTGTTTGCTCTAAACCAACATGTATTTAAATTATTTTTTACTTTTATGTGGCATGGAAGTCGGTTGTATTTTTTGTTTAAAATTTTTTTTTTCACGCTTTTCAGTCACGATAAAATCAGTTATGGCTGTTGCTAGTCGTCCGCTAACCTGATGAATAAAATTAATTATTCGTCCGATTTTCGGATGAATAAAATTATGTGCTGACGTCATCATATAAAAATAGACTTCTTTGACACAACCGGTCGGGGGCGCTACCGCGCCCCCTCCCTTAGATTCTGAATTAGAAAAATCTGTTCGAACCTAACCTAACCGAATAAAACAACTTTTTCTGAGTAAACATTTATTTAAAGAATAGACCTATAATTATCAATATTTAAAGTAGAAAAAGTAATATAAACCTTATAACTAAGAGTATAATTCAACTGATACTGATAAAAATAACCCATCCAATTTAAAAAGGTTGGTGGTACTCTTGCATCTTTCAGGTAATTGTATTCAAAGTGGAATTTTTGATCATAATTATATCCTCTCCGAAACTCATTGTTGGTATTGTGAACAACAACATTATGTATACGTAAGCACAATATGGCCGATGCCTACGGTTTAAACTTGAAGGACCCCAGCATTATCAGGGTTGAGGAGTTGAAGGTCAAAATTATCATGTCATATCTTTGCTTAGTAATCTCATTACATATACGTAAGCACCATATGGCCGATGCTTATGGTTTAAACTTGCAGTACCCTGCATCATCAAGGTTGAGGAGTTGAAGGTCAATTTTCTTATCATACGTCTTTGCTTTGTAAATATATTACATATCCATAAGTATCAAATGGCCAACGCCTATGGTTTAAGCCTGAAGTACCCCTGCATCATCAGGGCCGAAGAGTTGAAGGTCAAAATTATCATGTCATATCTTTCCTATGTAATCTCATCGCATGCACGTAAGCAACAGATCCCCAACTTCTATGGCTTGGGCTTACAGTACCCTGCATCATCAGGGTTGAGGAGTTGAAGGTCAACTTTTTTATCATACGTCTTCGCTTTGTAAATATATTACATACCCATAAGCATCAAATGGCCAACGCCTATAGTTTAAGCCTGAAGTACCCCTGCATCATCAGAGTTGAGGAGTTGAAGGTCAAATTTTTCATCTTATATCTTTGCTTAGTAATCTTATCAGATATACGTAGCGATCATGTAGCTAACGCCTATAGTTTAAGCTTGAAGCACCCCAGCATCATCAGGATTGAGGAGTTGAAGGTCCAATTTTCCACCGTATACAACCATTTTTCTAATGTTTTACCTTACATTTTTTTAAATATCATTTTGAATGCGTAAGATTGAAATAGCTAAGTTTTATGGCTTAGGCATTCAATACCCCTGCATCATCAGGATTGAGGAGTTGAAGGTCCAATTTTTCGTCGTATACCTTTGCTTAGCAATGTTATTACAAATCCGTGAGCAACAAATGTCTAACGTTTATGGTTTAAGCCTGCAGTACCCCTGCATCATCAGGGTTGAGGAGTTGAAGGTCAAATTTGTCATCGTACATCTTTGCCTTGCTATCTTATTATATATCCGTAAGCACCAAATGGCCATCACCTACGGCTTGGGCTTACAGCACCCTGCATCATCAGGGTTGAGGAGTTGAAGGTCATTTTTTTTATAATATGTCTTTGCTTAGTATTGTTATAACATACCCATAAGCACCAAATGGTCAACCCCAATGGTTTAGGCTTGAGGCACCCCTGCATCATCAGGATTGAGGAGTTGAAGGTCAAATTTTTCATCACATGTCTCTGCTTAGTAGTCTTGTTACATATATTTAAGCACCAAATAGCTAATGTTATAGTTTAGGATAGCTGTAATCCTGCATCATCAGGATCGAAGAGTTGAAGGTCAAATTTTTCGTCAACCTATATAAGCATAGATATATAATACATATTCCAAGTTTCATAAGAATCGATTCGGCAGAAGCCGAGTTATCTCAAATTATCTAAAAAACTTGAGGAGTGGTGGTGGTTTCCACCCCATAACTCAAAGAGTTAAGCATCACAGCATACCCATGTCCAAGAGAAAAAGTTGCGTGACGAAATTTCCTATCAAATGAAAGAAAGAAAATGGAAATCGGTTTATAAACACCCAAGTTATTCAAGATTTTAAGAAACTGACATTTTCCAATTTTCCGGGAAAACCGCTGGAAGGTTTTCATTTTCCTCAATATGGGACTGCCTGTGAAACTAGTCGCATACAATGTCGTATGAATCGTGTCGGTAGGTCGACGATTTCTAGCCATTTCGCCCGAACATACATAAAAAAAAAAAAAAAAAAAAAAAAAAAAAAAAAAAAAAAAAAAAATATACGTGACGAATAGATAACCTCTTTCCTTTGGGAAGTCGGTTAAAAATAAACTTACCACTTATCAATCAATCAGCAGAACGAAATCCAAACACCTCACAACCGTGCACTTTTCACTAAATAATGTCTACTTTCTGAATTTCCTACTTTATTTCACAATTCACCAAAATACGTCGAAATCTAATCGATTTTAGCAGCGAATTTTAGTAACTACGTACATCCATTCTCCTTGAACGCGCAAACGCGAATGAAAAGAATGGAGTGGTGCAGAGAATCCAGAGCTCGGCGTCTGACTACTCAGGACTAGTGATGACATATATACTGGAACAGGTACAGGTAACTGGTACTTTTAATACTAGGTACGATTTAGTAATACTGATATTAATACTGGTACGTTTTACTAAAATACTCCATGTCAATGATTATGCTAAAGAGATTGGTTGTACTAGGTTAATTTACATTGTTTAATTAGAAAAGAAAGTAATTAGTAAATTTTTACCGGTTGAAAAAAGTAATTTGAACTAAATATTAGTTCAAATGTAATAAATACAATGAAACCAATAACACAATTTATTTTTATATGTTTTTAAGAAATTAATGTAGCAAGCACTCATGAAGTACACATGATACGCATTTCTGTTGCTTATATTTAATGTGCTCCAAATAGAATTAAAAACCTAAGTTAAAAATTGAGTGCCAGGTGACACATGTTTTTTTAAGTATAATTCTTTATACGATATATACTAACTGTCCACAGTACTTGATACTCAACTAATAAATACTGAGTAATAAATTTATGCGTACTGTACTAAACTATTAAAACTGTACTAAGAATAGCATGTGATATCGAGTATTATTAAAGTACCTAGTACTAATACCTGATACATTTCAAACTATGCTACTCTGGTGTATCAAATATGAATGAACGCAAGATGTTTAGAGATATTTTGTAAACGTAACGTCTTATATCTCATGTACACCACGCTAAAATAGCCTTTATTTTCCGTATATTTGTTGGACCAATAAAGATTAATTTCCTCTGCGATTTGTATTACCTTAGATTATTTCAAGTTTGCATTAGATTTGCAAACGCACGTTGCGCGGTTTTTAGCCGGATGCGGGTGGGTTTTTTCTCTCTGTCCCACTCCAATTAATTTCATTACGACAAAAAGGGATGGAACATTGTTTTTAAGAATCGATAATGGTATTCTCGCATCCTGCCTGTCAGCATGTGCCTGAAACTAATCGTTTCCGCATCTGTTTTGAAAATTTTAATGGCGTATCCGACAGTTTAGTATTTTCAAAAATATACCCTACGTGGCCATGTTTAAGAGTTCTTTTATTTTATTTTGCTTAAGAATTATCGAAACAAGTCAAGATGGAGTAGATAATTAGGGGCGCATTTCCGTTGCTATTTCGGTTTCCCGCGCGAATGTATTTTCGATAATGGCGGACGTCGAGTTTACTTTTTCAAATTTCGCAGTAACTTTTTATGTCTATTTATAATTAGGTTTTTGAATGTAACTTAATATTTTTCAAAAATGTTTTTAAAACGCAGTGTTTTGTACTTAGAGAGAAGCCGCTGAATAAAAAATTGCAGCTGAGTATTGTTTTATCTTATTATAATTAATTCATTCCCATTGACATTTTCTGAAAAAGTTGGCTTTGCAAAAAAGTTATCAAATCTACTGATGTAAACATTTAATTTAGATAATTCATGTACGACATGAGCGCTTAAGGCCTGCTCATTTGGATTTTCAAAACTTTTTCTTACTACAAATAAAATAATTAACTGATAAAATGTATCAACTTTCTAATGAGCAAATTGTCTCACTTCATATTTTGTGGAAGGATTTTTTTTATTGTCAAGTCACAGTCGTTCAACTATCAGTTATTCGATTAATATGATCTCTATAAGATATTGAACTAGTTTTTTATTTAATAAAAATTAGTCAATTTTAGTCAGTATTTTTTACGCATAAAGAAATTACTTTCTGAAATTAAATTTGACAAGTTGCAAACTTGCTGTAGCAATCATGGTTAGACCATCGATAATATATCAAGATTGAATTGGGTAAGCAGATCTCATATATTAGGTACACGGAGAAAAATATATAGCAGTTATCAGTGAATATATGTAAAAATTACTAAATTTCGATTATAATATCGAATCGCTATTGCGATATTCTAAAAGTTCATAATCATTAGTGTATAATTAGTAAAGCGTTTAGGAATTGTTCATGCAGAGATGTTGAAATATATATTAATTAGCACTGGATATGAGAATATTTCGATTTTTGTTAAATATTTTAATTTCTCTCCAATTTTCGAAATTCGTATTATGTGTGTATAATATTTTTTTTTTAATGTGTAAACCGAAATAAAAAAATTATGAACTAAATTTGCCGCCCCTTAAAATTTGCCGCCCTAGGCTCCAGCCTACTCAGCCTGCTGGTAAATCCGCCACTGGTTGGAATGCAATATTAGCTACCTCAGCTTAATAAAACAATAGCCTACCTTATTTGAAATAAGGGTTTTTACCAATCGAATCAAGATTTTTTGTATAATCAATGTCGGAAAATACAACTTTTTATTATGTTAGGATTTTACCCAGCGTAATTTCACAGGGTTTTGTAATGGCAATAACTAATTAACAATTAATTAGATGTAATTTGCTCCTGAGAAGACGATTCTGTGTCTGTCATGAAATCGTAGAATCATTAGAGATTTCTACGAAATTGTCTCCTATCAAAATTATTAGAAATATGAAGATCATTATAGATTGCAAGGGGGTTAAATCTGTGTATACAAATTTCTAGCTTAAAGCAATTCTTGTTTTTCTGAGGAAGGGTGTGGTTGCCGGCACACTTAGATGAAGCAGCCATCTTAGTCCTCGGGAGTAGCAACGTGATGGTAAGTGGTCTCTGCCGCCCATAGGTATCTGTAATCAACTACATACAGAACATGTGTTCCATCTAAAGTCAATCACAGATGCGTCGCTACTCCCGAGGACTACGATGGTCGCCTCATGTGAAAGTGTGCCGGCAACCACACCCTTCTATCGAAACGCAAGAAATGCTTCACGCTAGAAATAAGTGTGGCAGTGGTACTTCCCCGGTGGAACTGCACTGGTCCTACCACCTTGAGACTTCTATTATCTCTCTGTTTTAAATTAAAATAAAATAAAATAGATATGAGGATAGTCAGTACCTAAAGTAGTATTCACTTCAAAATATATGGAAAAGGGCAGAGCAAAGTCTGTCGAGTTGTTAAGACATTTCATTTCATATTATAATAATAAGCCTTTTATTTCTTGACAGAAGATTTAAATAAAATAAAATAAAAAAGTTAATTTATCTTTTGTTATGTTTTAAATTACTTCTACTGTTTCTGTAACTATTACATCATTTGTCAAACTAACGTAAATGAAAATTATAGTATTCTAGATTCACAAGGGAGAGTTCAGTTGCCTATATTACAGGTTCCCGCCCAGTTTAGGCAACTGAAAACAAACGTATGTCCAATTTTACTATAATGTTACTCTAAACCTAATGATATTGTGTAATGTGACTGTGCTATTTTATGAAATAAAGATATTATTATTAATAAAAAAACATTGCATATATTATCTGTGATAATTCCAGCTGCCCAGTTTATAAGATAGAGCCCAGTGACAGACAGACGGACAGACGACAGTCTTAAGTCCCTTTTCACCCTTTGGATACAAACACCAACAAAAGATTTATTGAAACCCAACCCTACATTCATAGACAAAACTTCGACCAATTATTAGCGGAAGTCATAAAAACTGATCTTTCGTTTGTTACGTGGTTTATTGACTTCCGTTTCCGTTTCTCTTAATGGCGTCGGTTTGTCTGAGACGTTGCTTGCTTTTACGTCCTATTACCGTGCTTTTACTGTCTTAAATCTTGTTATGTGAAAGCATTGTATATAAAATCTGTTTTAATAACATAGTATACAAGTACCTAATGCTTTGAGTATAAAATGTTTTGTATAGTTTTTTTTATATTTATTTTATTTGTGTATGTTTGTAAATTTATTCTTATGTTTATTACTAGAATATTCAAGCGGCACCGTCCACTTTTAAGGAGAATTCTGTGAATTAAACTCGTAATTTGTGTGAGCCAAATTTCAGTGAATACTGACCGATAGTTTAAGCTTGAAAGACACACACACACCAAATCCCACAAACTTTTGGAATAGTAATATCAATGAGAGTTATTGAAACTAGCTGAATAATCGGTATAGCGATTGTCCTTTAGGAATAAGATATTTCCCCATATTAAAAAGTAGCCTATATGTTAATCCAGAGTGTCAGCTAACTCCCTACCAAATTTTATGAAAATCGCTCCAGCCGTTTACACGTGAAGAAGTAACAAACATTTGCCTTTATAATATTAATATGATTAATATGATAATATGATTAATATGATTAAAGCTTGCTGCGATTTTTTGTTGATGATATTTTATGTGTGATGATTTTTGCTTCAAAAGCTATATACTAATTTCACATTTTAAAAACAGTAGTATTTTTTTATAAGATTGAAGTAGCAAATCAGCATGTAGTCCATCTGGTAAGTGGTCGCCCATGGACATCTGTAACATCTTCATACAGAACATGGGGTTCTATCTGAAGTCAATCACAGATGCGTCGCTACTCCCGAGGACTATGATGGTCGCCTCATATAAAAGTAAGCCGGCAACCACACCCTTCCATCTCGCGCAAGAGCTACTTCACGCTAGGAATAGGTGTCGCGGTGGTACTTCCCCGGGCAAACTACACTGGTTCTACCTATAAATTATTGAAATTCTTTGTTCTGTAACAGAAATAACATTTATAAAGCCTATTATTTAGTAGATAGACTCGCTTATTGTTATATTAATAATACACACTAAAAAAAACACAAACACGCTTTCTACACTCATAGCCCCACACTAGAATTTTCTGCTGTGTCGTAGGTACATGGACACACACAAGACGAATACACAAACACCCAGACCCAGAACATGAATCTAAACTCATCATTCAGATACCTGTCTGGCCGGGAATCGAACCTGGGACCCAATGCGCGTCAGACCGGTATGGTAACCGCTGCGTCACGGGGTCGTCACTAAAAATGAAAGTACGTGAGGATATATTTGTGTGTCTGTGTGTGGTCCACCAATTCGCACTTGGCCAGCGCGGTGGACTATGGCCTATAACTCTCTCATTCTGAGAGAAGACCTTGCCCAGCACCGGGACATTAATGGGTAGTCGAGTCGAGAGTGTGTGTGAGGATATATAACAAAAAAAATAACTGCATAATAAGTCAGACTCGAGCAAAACCGGACATGATAATAAAGGCATCTTCCGCCAACGATAACAAAGCGGGAAATGACTTGAATAACCCATAAAATATCCTTACAAATCGCGGGGTGTTTGTAAAGATTTGATGTTTACACCCCACACTTTGGGCTTCCGGTCAATAGTACGGTTGTAACGTCCCTTCCGGTTTGTCTTTGGATCCTGTCACGTTTTGTCGATGGTTTCGGGAAAATTAAATATTGTTGTAAGGTTATTTTTTTTTGGTTAATTTGCTTTTGTTGGATCACGTCCTGATCTGAAACTTGTGTAAGAATAGATTATAATAATACAACACGAAGTTAAATATTGAATTTTCACATGAACGTCGATATTATAATACTATTTAAAATTTTAATGTGGAAGTTTCATATGAACACAGAAATTGCAATTTTAAGAACATTAAAATTTGTCTTTCTTAAATGAATACAGAAGATTTTTTTGAACTATGTTGCCATATTCCACATCAACCCGTTATTGGCCCACTGCTGGGCACGGGTCTTCTCCCAGAATGAGAGAGTTTAGGCCATAGTCCACCGCGCTGGCCAAGTGCGAATTGGTGGACTTCACACACCTCCGACAACTTTTTTTTTTTAAGAACTCTCGGGTGTGTAGGTTTCCTCACGATGTTTTCCTTCACCGAAAAACCTTGATAATTAATTTCTAATACGCACATAAATCATTGGTGCGTGCCTGGGTTTAAACCTCGGACCTCCCGATCGAGAGGGCAAGTTTCAACCATTACGCTATTACTGGTCATATATTTACTAGTTACGTAATAAACATCGCTACTAATATTATAAATGTGAATGCTTTTTTTTATCCGATTGAAGTAGCAAACGAGCATGCAGTCGACCTGGTAAGTGGCCACTGCCGCCCTGCGACATTTGTAAGCAACTTCATACAGAACATGGGTTCTATCTGAAGCCAATCACAGATGCGTTGCTACTCACGAGGGCTATGATGGTCGCCTCATATAAAAGTGTGCCGGCAAACCACACACTTTAATCTCGCGCAAGAAGTGCTTCACGCTAGAAATAGGTGTGGCGGTGGTACTTCCAGGTCGAACTACACTGGTTCTACCACCTTGATAGAATGTAATTACGCTTTCATGCAAACACTACCGGTCTATAACCGGTTTATAACCTAGATTAAAACATGACTCAAACATGAGAGAAGCGGGCGAAACCCTGGGAATTCCCATCAACCCATTATTGTCCCACTGCTGGGCACGGGTCTTCTCTCAGAATGAGAGTTTAGGCCATAGTCCACCGCGCTGGCCAAGTGCGAATTGGTGGACAACCGTGGGAATATAAGGTATTATCTATTATTAACTAAGGAAGGTCCTCGAGTGGCGACCACGTTTAGGCAAAAGGAGCACAGGTCGCCCCCCTACCAGGTGGACCGATGACGTGAAGAAGACAGCGGGAAACCGTTGGATTCAGAGGGCACAGGACCGGTTGGAGTGGCGCCATTTAGGGGAGGCCTATGTCTAGCAAAGGACTTCAAAGGGCTGATGGATGATGATGAAGCTATTATCAAAATAATTTGGAGCTTAAAAATTATTACGATATTTAAAATGGGCTAAACATTGTATTATTTTTAATTGAGACTATATTATTGTTGTTATTTTTTTTTATCTAAGATGATATTTGACAACCCACAGGTCGTAGTAGTGGTTTTGACAAGCAATGGGGTTCGGGTTCGATCTCCGGCCACACAGATATCTGACGAATTTCGATTTTTTTTGCTAGGTTTGGGTTTTATATATATATATTTTTTTTTGTGTGACTTTTGTAACCGCGACATAAGAGGAAATTATTAATGATTATTTAAACTAAATTATTCTTATTTTTATTTAAACAAAAACAATTATTTATCAACATCGCAAGTCGTAATACAAACATTAAAGATTTTTTTCTCGAAACCAAAAAAAACTCCGGAAACGAATTGTCAGTATCATAAACCGATTTGCTACACCAAACAGCTTAGAGAAGAGGAAACGTATTAAAATATCTATCGCTTTTGCGCGACTAATTACGATTGTATGGTAGCAGTCGCTAAAAAAATAATGGCCGTAACATAAGAAGATCAGTGCCGACGCGCGTCCGCTGCAAAAAAAGAAAAAAATCAAACGTCAAAAGAAGAGTCAAGTGTGAGCCGGCGGATAATGTAAAGTTCAGTTATGATTAATTAAATAAGCGTGGTAAAAAGTTATGTAACCAGTAAACATAAAAACAAAAACTATGATCACATTTTGTACTAAATGTTTTAATTAAACGAATTTTATTTATTCATGTTATGTAAATTTAACTATTAATGTTGTGTGCAGGATTTTTTTTGTTCTTTTGTTTGTACTTTGTTTAGGACTAGTTTCTGATAGTGGTATTGCATTTATTTTAATAATTGCCAACTATTTCATATAGTATTTAATTACATTTCAACAAATTCCGGTTTTCCACTTTAATCGTTATATTTAATTTTTAAAGATGTTTTTTAAAGTGATTGTTATAAGTATTAATGTATAAATAATGTTTTAATGTGTAGTAATGCTATAATGTTATAAAAAATTAACCAATTAACTGAATCTATAAAAATTTGAAATAACGAAATATCATTTATTCTTATATCGGTTGTATCGTTCATTTATCTTTGCCACGGTACCCTAAACTCCCCAAAAAAAAAAACAAATGTCACCGAACGGAAACGGCGGGAATTCGGTCGCAAAAAATCTTTTATTCCGCCAACAATAATAAAGCAACAATGCCTCTAAATAGATTTAGAATCTTGCGTCAAACCGGAAAGAATGAGGGCTTATTAGTATCCTCAGCCCACGACGTTTGATACTCGTATGTGCGTTCCACTTAATGACAGTAAGGACCACATTTTACGTCGTCAACAGTGCTGTAACGAAGTAGCACCGCCACACCTATTTCTAGCGTGAATAGCATTTCTTGCGTTTCGATGGAAGGGTGTGGTTGCCGGGACACTTTTATATGAGGCGACGATCATAGTCCTCAGGAGTAGCAACGCATCTGTAATTGACTTTAGATAGAACTTCATATTCTGTATGTAGTTGATTACAAATGTCTACGGGCGGCAGTGACCACTTACCATCAGGTGGACTGCATGCTCGTTTGCTACTTCAGTCAGATAAAAAAACACGCGAATGCGAACATTCGTTACATCACTGGTCGTCAACCCATTATCGTCCCACTGCTGGGCACGGGTCTTCTCTCAGCATGAGAGAGTTATAGGCCATAGTCCACCGCGCTGGCCAAGTGCGAATTGGTAGATTTCACACACCTTTGATATATATTTTATTAAAGATGGTGTGTAGATTTCCTTACGTGTGTAGATTGTTTTCTTTCATCGTAAAGCAGTGATAATTTCTAATACGCACATAATTTTAGAAAAATCAGTGGTGCGTGCCAGGGATTTGAACCTCGGACCTCTCGATCGAGAGGGCAAGTTTCAACCATTAGGCCATACACATTCGTAAAGAGACAAGAATAAAACGAAAGAAACTAAACTCTAAATTCAGTAAAACTCGATTAGATTCTATTCTAGTGTGTGTGGGGTGTATGTGCCGACTAAGAATATTTTTTCAAATAGATGGGCTGCAGCGTCTTATTTTTTTTTTGTTCTCGAGGGGGAAACCTTCAAAAGGTACCCGACGCCGTGGGAGCGACGCAGGGTTATGTGGGATTTTTACCGCACTAAAACCCCCCGGTAAGCTAGCCGCCTGCAACCCCGGAAGCCCCTTTTAGTCGCCTCTTACGACAGGCAGGGGATGCCGTAGCCCTATTGTGATCCCGGAACTACAGAGACGGAGCTGCAGCGTCTACTTGAATATTTAACACAATACTGCAACGGGCCCATTGGTCGCTGAGTCTAACACTGCTTGGCGTAATTCCCTGGTGTCCCGCTTGGTAACACTCGTAAGAAGTGAAACTTCTTTAAGACGTTATTTTTCAAAAAATAATTTACTAGTTATATGCAACTTTACAGAAATTGGTAAAATAAAGTTAAATTAGATAAAGTTTAATAAAAGGCTTTTATTAAACTTTATCTAATAATCTAATCTATAATAATCTATCTAATATCACGCGTGGTAGGGATAAGAAAAAGATGGCGCGTAACGGAAAAAAAAGATGGAGCGTAACAGAAAAAAAAGCGCGTAACGAAAAATAAAAAAAGATGGCGCGTAACAGAAAAAGATGGCGCGTAACGAAAAAATGTTACACTATTTTTTTTTCCAACCCCGATAAAGAAGTTTCACTTAAGTTTCACTTCAACAACTCCGATAAAGAAGTTTCACTTCAAATACTTTAATGAGAAAAAGAAATGAGTTACATCCGTCTCGCTGTCACAATTTGGCGGCAAGACGCGCGGTCGAAGCAAAAAATGACAGATGGCGAACATCTGCTCGAAATAGAGGCCTAATAAGATACGTTTTAGATGTTTCTAATCGATTGTTAATGGAGATACCGGTTATAAAAGATAATTTGCGAAAAATGTTTTTCACCTGTATTTGTTACAACTGTGATATATTATATGTGTAATAAAACATACCGTATGACCTGCGTAATAAAATGTCAATTTATGATTGAATATACTTATGTGTTTCATTTATTACCCAATCCCATATTTTTATTAAATATGAGGTAGGTATGTCGTTTTTTGAAAACGGCTCATATTGTGAAATATTTATATTTCAAATTTTACTATTTTAAACTATAATCTAAATAAAAAATGTAATTCACTTTATTTAAACTTAAATTATCCATGCATTGCTCATGATTATGGTGTTCCTACTTCTGCCTATTGTTCATACCCAAGTATGATCACTCTATACGTTTTTAATTAATCAGTTTTACTCTTATTGCATCATACGTTCTGAAATTAAAGAAGATACGCAATCAATTAAATAAAAGCATTTAATATTACTCTTATTTATTTAAGTTTTATCCCAAAACACTCTCTACCATCGTAATGTCGGTTTGATATTATTTGCACTTTTTATATTGGTTTTATAATGCGTTCATTAAGTTAAATTGAGCAAAAAATAAATGTGTCATATTTCAACAGGAAATTCCTTGAATCCACACCAATTTTAAACTAAAAACGATATAAGAAAAAACCAAAAGGCGGGAAGGATTACGCGCGCGTTTTTTTTTCTTTTTTTTTCCGAAAGCATAAGCTTCCGTGCACGTGGCCAGTATCAACTGCCATGTGTTTTTTGTTAACTTTATTTTGAACTAAACACATTTCGTTTCGATATGAGTAGATATATTCAAGTATTTGTAAATGCGTATTTTTAATAAATAAATTTCGATATTTTGCGATGTTTTAGCAATAAAGGACTGTTTATGAATTAAAAATTCTGTTGTGACTTACGCAGTTTTATTCTAAAACACCTTCCACACTAAAAGGTTTACGGGCGTTTTTTCAGGGCTCATTATTTTATCATATCCGTCTATTTCTATAGTTACCGAATGAAATGACTTCATATATTTTTTTGATACGAGTAGTTTCATCGTCTATTAACTAAAACAACAATTGCAAATAACTTTATACAGAAGGGTTCTATCTGAAGTCAATCACATATGCGTCGCTACTCCCGAGGACTATGATGGTCGCCTCATATAAAGTGTGCCGGCAACCACACCCTTCCATCTCGCGCAAGAACTGCTTCACGCGTGAAATACCTAGGTGTGGCGGTGGTGGCTTTGTTCTACCACCTTTTAGCGTGTTTTTCCCCGTATCATTTTTCAACATAAAGATATGAAATATGATACGTAACGTATTCGTCAAAACAGGTGGTCCAGGAAGCATGAACAATACGTTTACGACGGGAAGCGTATCCGGACGCGCGTCCCGGACGGAGAAAGTTATACTAATTGTTCGTTGTTACCGCTAATGTTGTCTGGGTACTCGCTATGCTGATTCGAAGGAATAGGTAGGAAATTCAATTTGTTAAAAGAATTGGTCAAGTGCGAGTCGGACTCGCGCACTGAGGATTCCGTCGCTACATAGTATAAAACAAAGTCGCTTCCCGCTGTCTGTCCCTATGTACGCTTAGACCTTTAAAACTACGCTATGGATTTTAATGCAGTTTTTGAAGTGAAACTTCTTTTCTTGAAGTGTAACATTTTTTCGTTACGCGCCATCTTTTTCCGTTACGCGCCATCTTTTTTTTTCCGTTACGCGCCATCTTTTTCTGTTACGCGCCATCTTTTTTTTTCCGTTACGCGCCATCTTTCTTATCCCTACCACGCGTGATATTAGATAGATTATTAGATCAAGTTTAATAAAAGCCTTTTATTAAACTTTATCTAATTTAACTTTATTTAACCAATTTCTGTAAAGTTGCATATAGTAAATTATTTTTTTAAAAATAACGTCATAAAGAAGTTTCACTTCTTACGAGTGTACGATAGTACACGCACACATTTTTTTTAATAGATAGAGTGATTAAAGAGGAAGGGTTTCGTGTATAATACATGCATATTATTAATGGAGGAGTACTGATAATTTTAGATTTTTTACTTTTAGGCCACTTATATACCACCGCCATACTTATTTCTAGCGGGAAGCTTTTTTGCGTTTCGATGTAGGTGTGTGCAGACTTTTATATAAGGAAACCATGTTAGTCCTTGGAAGTGGCAATGGGTCTATGATTGACTTCAGATGGACCTGTGCTCCATATGAAGTTGCTTACAGATGTCCATGGGTAGCAGTATGGTCACTGTACAGCAAAATATAAGATACTGGACCTAACTTTTATAACCAATGTAAAAACAATATGGCAATAAAAAAAGATATTTATTTATTTATTTAAAAAGGGCAGCCAACAAGACAATACATTTACACTTACAATTAAAAACTACATTAGGCTTAAATTAAATGCTGTCTTAATAACAACATACATACATACAAAGAAAAAGACAAACCCGCTGAGTTTCTTGCCGGATCTACTCAGTTGAGGTCGTCTTCCGATCCGGTGGTAGTGTAAAAAATATGTATGCAATTTGTAAGTGCCCCCGTAGGCCTATGCAATATAAAAGAACTTTCATAGTAGTACGGTGGACTGCAGGCTTGTTTGCGACTTAAATCTTATAAAAAAAACACAATCCTCCTCGACCGTTTGTCACGTGAATGACGCCTCAGATGCAAAATAATATCACTGAATTAATTTTTAAATTTTGTACTGACCCCATTTTATATGTCGGCGCGACACCGCGTATTTATGAAAAACACGTCGCCGATAATAATTATTTTAGTTGTTGAAGTTTGAAAATTGTTTGTTTATTGAATTAGCAACATTTAATGATTTTTAGAATTGTAATTTAGTTTACCCTCCATAAATTTGTTATTGTCACACCACCAAACATTATAAAAAGGCGAGCTAACGCCGGTAGAAAAAGATTCTTGTTTAACCGTCGAAGCGATCGGACCTCCTCAATTGTGAATAAATCGAAGAAGTTTACTCCTGTGTTTTACTTGAAATCTTCAAGGAAAATAATGAAGACTCCTAGCCATCCTGATGTCACATTTCACTCATCTCTCTTCGTTATATATATTTTTACAGCCTTCCGAAGTACTTTGCTAAATGGTCCGGACTGAAAATCAGTGCCGTGGCGTTCCTGTGCCGTGGCTTTAACTGAGTTCCGTTAGCCATTTTCATGTACTAGTGCTGCAGCACTTGACTATGTTATACTGTTATTGTCCCTTTTCGTTTATTATTATTATTTTTGAAGTGAAACTTCTTTAGGCGCATGAGGGTAAAATTTTTACAGATGAAACGTCACGCCGGTATGCAACGGAAGTGTCGGAAAAGAGAGAGAGAGTGATCGAGACCGATTGAGAGAGAGTAAGACAGGGCGAACGTAGCATGAGCAACTAGCCGTGGAGTGAGAGTAGGGAGCAAGCGAGTGAGAAAGATTGAGAGAAAAAGTGAGACAGAGCGAACGTCGTATCACGCCTTTTTCCCTTCCTCTTAATCTTGGAAATTTAAAGTTTTAGATTTGTATAAATATAAACAAGATTTATAAATTAGTTCGCCAAAGAAGTTTCACTTCTGACATGTGTACTTTGTACGCACGCATGTTTTTTTTTTTGTTGTAGGTGTGTCTTTCGTAAGTTCTTTTGTGATTAAGTTGTTAATACTGTTATTATGTTTAGTTTTAATTGTATTTATTTGTATCTGTCTTGTGTTGTACGTACTTTTCGCATGAAATATTTTTTTTACTTACTTACAATCCTTGCGACTGTAAATATTTAAAAACATGTGAATATTTGCAAATACGAATTTGAATATTCGTTACATCACTAAAATATACCTTGTATTGTCTAAAGTTCCATTGCCCATCGCTGGTTGGACAGTTAAGAATTTCAACCATGAGGTTTACAGTCACTGTCCCTGTAGTTCCGGGACCAGAATAGGGCTACGGTATCCCCTGCCTGTCGCAAGAGGCGACTAAAAGGGGCTTCCGGGGTTGCGGGCGGCTAGAGTGGGAAGCTCGAACCGTCCAGCCAGGCGATCCCGGGAAGGACGGCGGTAAGTGTGGTCGCATATCGTCGTAAAAACTAGACGGAGCCCAGCCGCCCATCTGAGAGGAGCCCGATGGGGCAACGCGCTCAGAGGATTCTGGCTGCAGTTCTTTGGAGGTCCCGGAATTCATGGCGCCGAGGACGAGGAGGAGGGTTTTAGTGCGCTAAAAATCCCACATAACCCGCGTCGCTCCCACGACGTCGGGTACTTTTTGAAAGTTTCCCCCTCGAAAACAAAAAACACATCCCCACAACCACACAACCCTTTAGGTTAGGTCAGCTATACTCTAAGTGTGTTCCGCGGAACCCTAGGGTTCCGTGATACCTCGGTCAGGGTTCCGCAAGAATTTAGAAAAAAAAAGTTTCATACCTCCCACTACTTTGATTTTTTGCTTTTTTCATGTTTTCTATTATTGTCCTTGCCAAGTGGTAAAGTAAATAATAATTAGTAACTGTTACATTGTACTTTTATTATGCTGATTAATAAAAAATACACTTACAAAAAGAATTGTTTTATTTTAGGGTTCCATCAAGTATTTTGCTTCCCAAAAGGGATCCGTCATTCAAAAAGTGAGAACCACTGGGTTAGGTTAGGTTAGGTTAGAGGAAGAGGAGATGCGGTGTGTCGTTGCCGTCCTCCCTGTTCTCTGCGGCCGTTTGGTGGTTTGCGGCGGAACCAGGGATCGGATCCGCCGCTGGGTGTGGGAGGTCGGTGCCCTTGCGGGTGTCAGCTTGCCCATGCCCACGGCTCCTGGGTGGCGGTCTCGGGGTTGGGTCGTCGCCCTGCGGATGGGAGCCTTGGAGGTTTGTGTTTTCTGGCGCGCCTTCCTGTTGGAGGGAAGCTCCATGCTCCACGCGGGGGGTTTGCGGAAGCGACCAGTCACCGGCGGGTTCGCGGATGAATGTGAAAGCGCGCCCGTGTTCCCGCCAAACGGTGCGGAGGTGAAAACACAGTGGGGGTTTAGCCGGTAAGAGTCCGGCATAACCCAGCTGCCGCCCCGGGTGGCTGGGTATCCATGAGGATTACCCACTTAAAAAAAAAGGTTAGGTAATAAAAACGCACATACACAAAATACTTTATTATATCTACACACGTCACAGCTACTCGTTAAATGCAAAACTAGTTTCTGATCATTTATACACTATTATTATCATTGTTTCTTTCGGAAATGTCTTACAAACAGTTGGTAGAATTTTGATTCGAGTGTGGTACCTGTCACATCAAAATTTGGTACCAATGTCACACCTATTTCTGTCTTAAAACGTAAAACTTAAGGTTTAAAGGGTGTGGTGACACCAAGATAGTTATACAAGGATTTTTGTTTTTTTTTATACAAATTGTATTAAAATAAATTGTGTTTATTGTACAGGTATATAGGATCACTTAGAACAGTCAGTTACAATTAGAGATGCGCCGAATATTCGGTATTCGCCGTATTCGGCATCTTTTTCACTATTCGTATTCGGCCGAATTATTCGGTTCTGGCGCCGAATATATTCGGTTCGAGTTTTTCCTATTTTCTTGGCAACAAAAATAAGATAAATCAACTTCAAATCAACATTTTTGAAACCTCAATCAAATTAATTTTTATGATTTTAGACTAGTAGGTATTATCGCGGAATTGATACAATATAATATTTAACGGGTACTCACGATATGCGGTTTATGAATTCTTATAGAATTCTTTTTGCCGATATTTCGACCCAGTTGCATGGATCGTGGTCACGGCCAAACTGCGGTAGCGGGGAGAAACCGTTGACAAGCACTAGTAGTAAATTAACCTATCTACCCTACGTCTAGTTAGTTTTTCATTTTTAGGTTCCATATCACGATCCATGCAACTGGGTCGAAATATCGGCAAAAATAATTCTATAAGAATTCATAAACCGCATATTCAATACAATTCATTTTTTTCTCTCAGCTCTTACATCAACATTAATTTTTAAACCCCAAATAAACCTCGCCTTGCGCAAGAACTGCTTCACGCTAGAAATAGGTGTGACGTTGGTACCTCCCCGGTCGAACTATATTTTCTACCATCTATTTCTTAAGACATTTCCATAATATTGAGACTCGGTTGACATACATGGCACTATTTAAGCTTCTTTTGTTATAAATATATTAATTACTAATAAAAGATACTATGTATGTCTAGATGGCAAAGCAAAAATACATAAACCGGTCAAGTGCGAGTCGGGCTCGTGCGGTATAGTGCTCAGAGTATAACGGGACCCTATACTAAGACAACGCTGTCTGTCTGTCTGTCACCAGGCTCTAACACATGAACCGTGATAGCTAGCCTTTTTTTTAGATTTTTTTTTTATTTGACTGAAGTAGCAAACGAGCATGCAGTCCACCTGATGGTAAGTGGTCACTGCCGTATGGACATCTGTAATCAACTACATACAGAACATGGGTTCCATCAGAAGTCAATCACAGACGCGTTGCTACTCCCGAGGACTATGATGGTCGCCTCATGTGAAAGTGTGCCAGCAATCACACCCTTCTATCGAAACACAAGAAATGCTTCACGCTAGAAATAGGTGTGGCGGTGATACTTCCCCGGTCGAACTACACTAGTTCTACCACCTTGAAATAACAAAGATGATGTATTTATGTTGGCGTTAAAACAATAAAAACTAAAAACAGATTAAAATAAATATTTCAGAGGGCCTTCCATACTACAAACGTTATTTTGTTCTCGATATTAAAAACGGCAACAGAGACGTTTGGCATTTTCATACAATATTTAGTCATATATTCAATATACATAAAAATAAATAATTAAAACTTAATTAAATAGATTTAATGATGGTCACATTTCCCAAACGTTATTTTTTTAACGTTTTTAAATAATGTTACGGAACCCGTCGTGCGCGAAGCCGATTCGCAATTTGCCAGGTTTTTTTATTTCCTTTCCAGCCAAACTTTTAACTTTTCAACTTTCGGACATCAATATAGAAAAAACCCAAGATACACACTCAGCGTCTCAAAACTGTCCGGTGAAAAAGAGCGCTCAATGTCAAAATTGAGCGCTCATTTCAAGTAGTTTTTTTATTACTTTTTGCTTAAAGCGTTTTAAATACAACTTTAAATCATGCATCATGGACGTAAGGTTGTATTGCTAAAATATATGGTCGTTATGACCATGTATAAATAACTACGTACATTTGACGACAGTTTTAGATCTCATTTTTGTTCGAGACTGTGTATCTAGTGTATTTCTATATCGATGCTTTTAGAGCTAGATTTTTTGTTTTTACTGAAAACCAAAAATTAAAGACAAAAATTTTCTACTTTCCATCTATACATACATAATATCTTTAAATACATACATTATTACGGTAATAAACGATTATGATTAATATAGTACAAAGTAATACATTTCGTTACATCATGTTGATCAATAATTTATATATTCTTTCGACAAATACATAATTTTTTAACCAAGAGTCAGGTAAAACAATACAATTTTCCATTTATTTACAGATAACCCCTTAAAAGTCAGTTTCATCCATTTTTTAATTACAAAATCTTTCAAATTAAAAATATACTTTCGAATTAAGTAACTTCCATTTTGTAAAGTTGTTTAAAAACAGAAAAATATAAATGTCAATATTAAAAAAAAAAACATTTTTATCAGATCAATATTGAGACACTAGCTTAAATTAAGAAAAATATATTTCGAATTAGATATAACAATTTATCAAAATAACCTAAGTTTATAATTTACAGAAAACTTATAAACATTTAAGAAAAGAATACTTAACAAAATCTTAACAATCAATTTTGAAACGATAAAAACTTAAACTAAAAAACGTTGTTCATAAAATAATACTGTTGTAAATCGTTAGGAAGTTCGCTATTTCTCGATATTTTTATGAAAAATGCTGCCCATATCAGTGTTAGGTTAGGTTAGGTTAGCCTGTCGTTATTATATGTACGCTTTTTTTTTGATTGAAGTAGCAAACGAGCATGCAGTCCACCTCTGTAACCAACTACATACAGAACAAGAGTTCCACCTGAAGTCAATCACAGATGCGTTGCTACTCCCGAGGACTAAGATGGTCGCCTTATATAAAAGTGTGCCGGCAACCACACCCTTCCATCGAAACGCACTGCTTCACGCTAGAACTAAGTGTAGCGGTGGTACCTCCCTGGTCGAACTACACTGGTTCTACCACCTAAAAGTCTGGAGAATCCCACCATTATTTCCATTGTTTAAACAAGTTGAGAGCAGTGATAGCCTAATGGTTGAAACTTGCCCCCTCCATCGAGAGGTCCTAGGTTCAAACCCAGGCACGCATCACTGATTTATGTGCGTATTAGAAATTAATTATCACTGCTTTTCGGTGAAGGAAAACATCGTGAGGAACACACCCGAGAGTTCTTTAGAAAAAAAATTCTCGGAGGTGTGTGAAGTCCACCAATACGCACTTGGTCAGAGCGGTGGGCTATGGCCTATAACTCTCTCATTCCGAGAGAAGACCCGTGCCTAGCAGTGGGTCAATAATGGGTTGACGATGAAACAAGTTGATCGTAAATCGAGAAATAGCGATGTTTAATTAAATATTTACTTGCAAGCTGCCATGGTGTTTACGTATTTCGTTCTGAATCGAGATTTCAAAGGTGATTTGATAGTCATTAATCGACCCCAGATAGAATCGGAGTTAATAAAAAAGACTCAATTTTTAAAATCTTTTAAAAAGACGAGATAAGTCCATTAGTATTATAAAATTGATACTTAAGATTGAGACTTAAGACTCGAGGTTTGAGACGGTAAAAATGAGGCGAGTATTTTTTAAAAGACTTCAATTCATAATAAATAGAGACTCTTTTTAAAAAATGAGTCTCTTTTAATTATGAATTGAAGTCTTTTAAAAAAGACTTCAATTCATAATAAAAAGACAAAAGACTTATTAGTCTTGTTACTTGAGACTTAAGACTCGAGTCGTAAGTCGGTAAAAATGAGGCGGGTCTTCTATAAAAGACTTCAATTCATATTAAAAAGTCTTTTTAAAAAATTAGTCTCTTTTTATTACGAATTGAAAAAATGAGTCGAGCCCTTTCAATGTGACTAAATTTGAGTCTCTTTCATTACTACTTGAAGTTCTATCTGAGATCGACTATAGTGGACTAGGCATTCCAATTTAGTCCTATAGAGTAGCTGCCTTCTTAGGACTAAGAGGAAAAGCCTTTAGTTATTAACCACAAAAATATAATAGCTTCTCATTAAAGCTTAAGTCGAAAGTCCATTAAACTTTTTAAAGGATTAAAAAAAAAATTATCCCTTTTTCACTGGGGTTAAAAACAAGGCCATAAAACTAACATAATTTATCTTAAAAGGTCCTCGACCTCAATTAAACTATGTATTAATTACTTAATTAGTAAAATACTTTCTACTTTGTGTCAAAAAGTAAAGTTAAAATCACTGTCGAGGTAGTAACAACATAGACTCCTCTAATCCGAATAAATTGAACAGTGATAGCCACACAAGAGAGTTCTTTAAAAAAACTTCTCGGAGATGTGTGAAGTCTCAGCCTCAGTAAAGCCTCAGATAAGTACGTCTCCTTCAGATTTGTTTAAATGCTTAAAATATATAAATTACGCCAAAGAAAACTGTAAACAAAAATGTAAACTAATTTTAAACGACTTGAGATAGAACAGTTTATTCGAAGTCTATGTTATTACTTACTCTACGTTGATTAAAATGCAATATCTGTTAAATACATAATATTTGGTTATACATAACACTAGGTTATTCCTGCAGCTTCGCTCGTCACGTTTACCTTTTAATGAGCATCCTATGTTAATCTGGCTCATAAACTGTGTTAAATTTTAGCAAAATCCGAGCAAAAGTTTTTACATGGGAGTGACAAATACAGATAAATCCTCTCAAACTTTTGCATTTATAATATTAATGACGTAAGATAGTCAATCTGAAATCAATTTCATATAGAATAGCATCTTTATTCATAGAAAGAACTAACTCAAAATTATGTATTGCGAGTTTATAACTTAAAATGGAAAAAAAAATATTCATAAGGATAATCAGCATCAAATAATGGATGACGACATTTGTAGACCAATTCCTAGATTTCGCTCAAAGAATTGGGAAGGCAGTGCTAAAAGAAAACAACTCGATAGTACCAAACTCCTAATAAATAATAATAAATTAGTTCAAATAATTAGTTGTAAAAAAATATAGTTTTTAGGTTGATGTATTATAAATAGCAACAGTTTAATAAAGTTTAAAAAAAAACATAGTTCAGGTTTCCTCAAACTTTCGGCTCCACATACCCCTGTTAAAGTTGCCAAGTGACAGCGAACCTTTTAACTTAAATTACTAATTAAACCCCATACCAAAGAAAACAATAAAATTAAATGTTGAAGACAATAATGTCTTTATTTCAATAAAAGGTAACAATAAAGTGCCAAAAGAAATGTATTTTTACTACTATCTACTATTAAAATGATGGGCGTGCTTGTTTGTTGTCACAATGGAGTCAATTTTAGGAATAATTTTGTATTTTTATAACGTAAAACGAAATATATTTTTCCTACTATTAATATGATGGGTGTGCTTGTTTGTTGTCACAAATGGAGTCAATTTTATGAATAATTTTGTATTTTATTACGTAAATCTTGTCGCGAACCCCCTGCCATCGTATGCCAACCTCTGGGGGTTCGCGTACCCCACTTTGCGAAACCCTGACCTAGTTCATTCACTTTATGGTATAAACTCGCAACATGTAAATTTTGAGTTATGTCTTTTTATGAAAAAAGGTGCGAGGTTCTATCTGAAACCAATTTAATATTGGATCATTGACCATTATTTGCAATTACGACTTTTAAAACCAAAATACAAAATATTCGGGTATTATGAATAGTCTGTCATTAATAATAAATATTGTATTATAACATATCTGTGCATTTAGTGAAAACTTATACTCATTTTCAATTTTGTCAAATTGACTTAATCTATCAAATTGTCAAAAAAATGAAAAATTATATATTGATCTTATAGATTGATCTCGTTTTGAAAATTGAAGATTTGCCAAAAGATCTGTTTTTTACATTTTTTAGCTAAATTAATATTATGGTAGTAATTTAATCAAAGTTGTTAATAAAACTGAGATATACATAAATTAACATATAACAATACATAAAAAAGCGAGATTATAAACTTAAGTACAAAGTACTACTTATTTCAAGATGAAATTTCTTCCATGTTTTTTAACATTTTTTAGCTAAATTAATATAAAAATAATAATTTAATCAATATTGTTCAAAAAACTGAGATCTATATATAGATTTTACTTTATATTAAAAAAAAAAAAAATTTAGATTTTTTGAAAAAAATCTCCATTTTTAACAATTTTGATATAAAAAGTCCTTTTGGTAAAAAATTGAATTTTTTTCACTACAAGCACATATTATCAATTCGTGTTTTAGTACTACAAATACAGTTATGTTTAAAAATATATAAAGCTGTATATTGTTACGATTTTCGAGATTATAGTTATATATAATACTATGTTAAATTTTTTTGTATATCTGAACACTACATAATCTACGAGCACAGTTATTAATTGATAGATATGCCATATAATTTATATACATCGATAAAAATATGCAATACAAATTTTATAATATTGACAAAAAGTCTGAGGTGTTTAATTTTTAGGTAAGAATTAAATAAAATCATAACTTTTCATAAAATTTGGGGACCAGAACCGAAACATTTTTACAAAGAATTGTCTTCGCGCTCCGGTGACCCGCGAGCTGGAGCTTACCTCGGCCAACAAATAAGTTTAGCGATTTGGCTCATTTATTCTATTTATAATTGTAAATTTTAGTAAATAAATTGTAAATTTGGGTTATATATTATAATGTTAACTAAATAAATAAAATCAAGTCTACTATCGACTAAACTATCGAAAAAAATAATAATAATACTGTTTATGAATAATCCATCAGCGTCAGTCAACATAAAAAACGACACACACACACAACACACCACAAAAACCAACCGCCACACTTATTTCTAGCGTGAAGCATTTCTTGCGCGAGATGGAAGGGTGTGGTTGCCAGCACACTTTTATATGAGGCGACCATCATAGTCCTCGGGACTAGCAACGAATCTGTGATTGACTTCAGATGGCACCCATGTTCTGTATGAAGGTGATTACAGATGTCTGTGGGCGGCAGTGACCACTGACCATCAGGTGGACTACATGCTCGATTGCTACTTCAGTCATATAAAAAAAAATTGATACCTGTCTGGCCGAGAATCGAACCCGGGACCCATTGCGCGTCACACCGGTATGGTAACCGCTCCGCCACGTCAATTATTTTTAGTTTTTTTTCAGTCAGAAATTAAACAATGCCCATATCTATCAATCTATATCTGTGCTACTACATGAGATTCATAAACCTAATCTACTCTGATACATTCCATCTACATTATACCCAAAATACTCTCAATAAGGCTTTATTTCTATTAAATGCTAAACATTCTTTGAAATATATTTGGCTGACGAAGCGGGTAATAACAAAAATATCTATTGTCAAGTTACCTTTGTTTGATAACAGATGGCGCTGTTTCCTATAACTCACAAGTTGTCTAGATTCCTATATACACCCGTTAATACTATCTTTTTAGACACGATATTTTAAGTTATATTTGAAAACCGATATAATACAATTGGTTAATACAATTTTCAAACCAATATAACGTATATATCGTTCTTATATCGATATCATAAGTATCGATATTGAGTTACGACCGGTCGACAAACGGATTTGATAGGTACAGTCACGAGCAATAAGATGTGACTATGGAAGATTGGCAAAAGTATCTGACCCAAGGAGTTCAATAATATCTGACTACACGAACGGAGCAAGAATATCTGACATTGATAGGCAGCATAATGCAGTAGCATCAAAATTATGTTACTTTTGCCAATCTTCAATAGTCACATCTTATTGCTCGTGACTGTACACTGATCCCAATCAAAGTCCGGCCGGTAGTTTTGCACATCATAACAAACTGTCGCAATAAGACTAAACAGTCGTGTCTTGCTCAGAGCGTATCGCGATGGAGTCCAACAGTTTTAAAATGCCTGATTCATTAAAGCCCGGTAGTTTTTAAAGTAACATCAAGTCTCACAAACTGTCGTAATAAGACTAAACAGTCGTGTCTTCCTCGGAGCGTAGCGCGATGGAGTCCGGCAGCTTAAAATGCTGCATGTTGAACATTTGCAGCTGTTCTGGACTGCCGCACGTCTGGAGAGGTTGGCTCGGCTGAGAGAATAATAAATTATTAGGAAGTTTCATAGATAGGCTTACACACAGCCCCACAGTAGGATTTTCTCCTGTGTCGTGTGTCATGGATATATAAAGACGAATACACAAACACCCAGACCGAGAACATGAATCTAAACTCATCAATCAGATACCTGTCTGGCCGGGAATCGAACCCGGGACCCATTGCGCGTCAGACCGGTATGGTAACCGCTCCGCCACGCGGGTCGTCTTAAATATACCGGTCTATCTATTAAGTAAATATTTCAATACATAATGTAGTCCGTTGTATATATAAAGTCATATGAAGATACATACAGAATAAAACAAACACCCAGACCCAGATCATAAATGCTAGTTCCTTCAGATATCTGTCTGTCTATCGGAACTAGTTGTTTTTTCACTACATTATATAAAACAAAGTCGCTTTCCGCTGTCTGTCCCTATGTACGCTTACATCTTTAAAACTGCGTTACCGATTTTAATGCAGTTTTTTTTAATAGATAGAGTGATTCAAGAGGAAGGTTTTTATATATAATACATGCTTATTATAGTGGAGCAATACTGATAATATTAGATGTTTAACTTTTAGGCGAAACGAAGTTCGCCGGGTCAATTAGTTTTAAATAAAAAATCACTCATAAAAAAACCGAAAGAACGTGTCCTTTTTATTTAAAAAACACTCATAAAAATCGTAAGAATGTCTTTTTATTAAAAAAACACTCATAAAAATCGTAAGAATGTGTCTTTTTTATTAATAAACACTCATAAAATCGTAAGAATGTGTTTTTTATTAAAAAACACTCATAAAAATCGTAAGAATGTGTTTTTTTTTTATTAATAAACACTCATAAAAATCGTAAGAATGTGTCTTTTTTATTAATAAACACTAATAAAAATCGTAAGAATGTGTCTTTTTTATTCATAAACACTCACAAAAATCGTAAGAATGTGTCTTTTTATTAAAAAAACACTCATAAAAATCATAAGAATGTGTCTTTTTTATTAAAAAATCACTCATAAAAATCGTAAGAATGTGTCTTTTTTATTATTAAACACTTATAAAAATCGTAAGAATGTGTTTTTTTATTAAAGAAACACATTAAAAACCGTAAGAATCAGATACAAGCTTTGTAAAGCTCATCAACTTGACACGTCAAAAACTTCGAAATTACCTACTTGAGCGCTCCGTCCCCGTCTGCGCCGCGGTAAGATGCCTTTGCGAGCCATGAAGAAACTGGAATAAGATTAATACAAAATAATAATCAATAAAAAAATAGTCCACTATGCATTTTGATACTTAACGGGTCCTCACTATATGCGGTTTTTTAATCCTTTTCGAATCCTTTTTGCCATGTATAGTGTGTAAAACGACGTAGGGTAGCTAGGTTACACTAGTGCTTGTCAACGATTTCTACCCGCCACAGCTTCGCCGTGACCACGATCCTAGCAACAGCGTCAAAATATCGGCAAAAAGAATTCGAAAAGGATTCAAAAACCGTATATCGTGAGTACCCGTTGATTAATAAAATGTGTCAATACCACGATATTATTAGTCTAAAATCACTTATAGTCCACTATGGTAATATGAAAATTAATCTCGAGTTGTATAACGTGTGTTAAAGTGTTAAATTCTATAAACAGTATCTATCTATATATTAATACGTGAAACACAAACTTCTGATTCGTTTTTAAGATACCTGCGGCAAGCAGGCGGAGGAGTATGAAATTACGCATGGTTATAGTTAACGTAGAGAAGGATTGCGAAATGCTAATATTTTTTTTCCAATAATGCATAAAACATACCCTAAAATCAATTAAAAACACATTAATAATAATAATAATAATAATAAACGTTTATTGCCAAAAACTGTTGAAATAATACAAAAAAATAATACATTTATATATATAGAATTGACATGGCAAAAGGAATCGACTCAGCCTTGCTAACTCGGAATCGGTGATTCGAGTAGCGCTGTTTTTCAGCCGCTCCATTAATCCCTGAGGTGTTAGGCGGGGTAGGAGAGTCGCCAGCCGCTGAGGTTTCATCTGGGACATGAGATCCGAGTGTGTGTGTGTGTGTGTGTTAGTGTGTCGGTGGGTGGGTGTGCGTTTGTATGTGTCTGTGTGTATGTGTGACTGTACGAGCATATAAAAGGGTATAAGGCTTAAAATAGGTAACTGTCATTACTTAACAGTAAAAAAAACATTACAATCACACCTTGCATTTGACACAAACACAAAATAATAAGCGAAGTAGAACATTCAATGTCTTACTATGAAAACACATAACGTCAGAAATGTCAGTGTCTTTGTCAAAATACCCGCTATAGCTTTTAAATGCGGCTTAGTTATTTAAACCTATTTTTATATTTAACGGGTGCGTTCAAAATCACTTGAATACAAATGACAAATCAAAATAACTTGTAAATCATTAGAATTTATTTGTCGTCCACCCATTATTGTCCCGCTGCTGGGAATGAGAGAGTTATAGGCCATAGTCCACCGCGCTGGCCAAGTGCGAATTGGTGGACTTCACACACCTCTCAGAACTTAATTTATTATTTAAAGAACTCTCGGTTGTGTAGGTTTCCTCACGATGTTTTCTTTCACCGAAAAGCAGTGATTATTAATTTCTAATACGCACATAATTTTAGAAAAATCACTGGAGCGTGCCTTTTTGAACCTCGGACCTCCCCATCGAGAGCAACCATTAGGCTATCACTGCTCTTTTTCTGCACACAAACACACAAAAACAAAAACAAACAAACACACACACACACACACACACAAACGTTAAATACACACACACACACACAAACGCACAAACACGTTCGAAAAACACTTCCCTCTCCAACCACTCACCGTATAGTAGATATGGGTATGTTGAACTGCTCGGACACGGTCTGGAAGGTCAGCCCCCGGGACACGCAGTCCGCGGCCTGCCGCAACACTACCTCGCTGCGGCGGATCCGCTTGTTCATGCTGCACTCTGACGGCGGGGGCAGGAGGTTCTGGGTGGTACGAAAGGCCATGGCAAAACTTTATTATTTTATTAAGCTACATAGCTTCTGTGGCGGACTTTGAGCGCGGCGACTCAAGAAATTCAGTAACGAAAAAAACCTAACTCGCATAGAGTTAGGTTTTTTTCGCTTTTTTTTATTTAACTGAAGTAGCAAACGAGCATGTAGTCCACCTGATGGTAAGTGGTCACTGCCTACTACATGCCTATACATGGACATCTGTAATCATCTTCATACAGAACATGAGTTCTATCTGAAGTCAATCACAGATGCGTTGCTACTCCCTAGGACTATGATGGTCGCCTCATGTGAAAGTGTGCCGGCAACCACACCCTTCCATCGAAACGCAAGAAATACTTCACGCGGGAAATAGGTGTGGCGGTGGTACTTCCCCGGTCTAACTAAACTGGTTCTACCACCGCTTAAAATGTATGTATATGATACGACAGTACGAAGCTCGCACGGATCGAGACGAGCTGCTCGGAAATCGGACGAATATGTAAGCAGCTGTGTGTGAGAAAGTTTATAGTATCAAAAACTTGATTTAATATCACAGAAAAAAATACTGCATAAATAAATAAATAATTATAATTGCGTAAGTTGATAAAAAATGCTATGCAATAGCTTTATCCAGGCACTCCCCGAGTGCCGCACTAGACATGTCCCTCCCCCAACCGAAATGGGGATTTGGTCAATAGTCATAGTCATAGGCAGTGGGTATTGACGCTATTCCGATAGTAGTCCCAAAAAATTTAGCGACGACTGCTTAGCGTAAGGGTACACTGATCGTTGTGCGGCGGCGGTGTCCAAGTCTTTCGTAGATATTGATATGTCCAATACAAGAATATTGTAGAACATTTTTGTTCTATTATCAATAGATATCGCAATATATGCAATGAAAACAATTTTTTGAGCAAAACACTTTGGATCAAATTGAGTTATTTGATTTGAGTTTTAGCAAAGACGCCTTATATATTTTAGTAATAAAAAGAGCTCTTGAGAGAGAGAGGGAGAAATGTTCAGGGATAATGTAGCATTCTAATGGTAAAAGAATATTTGTCACGAATTTACTTAAAAACTATTGAACCGATTTTAAAAATTCCCACTTGGCCAGCGCGGTGGACTATGGCCTAAACTCTCTCATTCTGAGAGAAGACCCGCGCCCAGCAGTGGGACAATAATGGGTTGACAAAAATATTATATTAAATTAAATTAAAATCTCTATGTGCTGTAACGGAAAAAATGTTTTGAATAAAGTATTTTTATATTTTTTTTATTATTTTTATTATTATTTAATTAAATTAAATATTATTAATATAAAACATAAAAGTGCTTGTCAATTTTGACGCGCCAATATGCATAGGTGTGACATTGCTATTAAATAATGCCAGGCGCGGCACATATTTCTCCCAACAGTAAATTACATTATTTTCAAATTTAATTATTTTTGAGAAGAGAAGTAAAGTAATTGTTATTAACTCTGGGACTTGCTTTCTGATGGATTTTAAACCTTCGGTTTGAGCATCGGTCAAAAATAGATCTTCGGTGGTACACTTTCAACATTTATAACCCCTACAGTAGGATTTTCTTCTGTGTCGTGGGTGCCATGAACATACAAAGACGAATACACAGCCCCAGAACAGGAATCGAAATTCATCATTCAGATACCTGTCTGGCCGGGAATCGAAGCCTAATCCATTGCGTATCAGACCAACGGTAACCGCACCGCTACGCGGATCGTCACTCTAAAGCTAAGATGTACGTATATCTCACCGGTCTCTCGCCAACGTGTATGACGTTAACAGCGGGCACGCAGTCCGGACTGAGCGCCATGATGGTGGGCCGCACCTCCACGAAGGGCCCGCGCGGTGGCCCGGACCGCGTTGGTGATGTTGGCTGGGGGCAAGGTTAGGTTAGGTTACGTTAAAATCCTCAGACCTCCCTTTAAGTAGCCGGAAAACCGTAGGAGAAGGGTTCTACGTGTTCTACGTAAAGCCTCAATTATGGGGGAAGTAGGGGGGTACTACTTCCCCCATAATTGAGGCTTTGTCGTAGAACACGGGGGTGTCTTGCGTCAAATCAAGCAGCCTCGAGGTGGCGGCGCGGTGTTCCCGCGCGCACCTTAAAGACGGAGGGATGGAGATTTTTTTTTTATAATAATGAAGTAGCAAATGAGCATGCAGTCCACCTGATGGTAAGTGGTCACTGCCGCCCATGGACATCTGTAAGTCACTTCAAATAGAACATGTAGAACCGATGTTCTATTTGAAGTGGCTTATATGGACATCTGTAATCAACTTCATACAGAACATGGGTTCCATCTGAAGTCAACAGACGCGTTGCTGCTCCCGAGGTTTATGATGGTCGCCTCATATAAAAGTGCCGGTACACTTTTAGGACACCCTTCCATCGAAACGCAAGAAATGCTTCACGCTAGAAATAGGTGTGGTGATGACACTTCCCCGGTCGAAATACACTGGTTCTACCACCTTCAAAATGTATCGAAGTACTTCAACATTCTACGTAATGTTGAAAAACTTCGATAGCGTGATTCAGACTACTAGTAGCGCCATCTCTTGACAAGTTGCGGAAGGTCGTCATTTCAAGGGTACAATGGGGTTCAAACGGACATACTCACAGCAAGCTGATGTATGATGAAGGCGGGCGGCTCGTCCCGCGTGTCGTAGGTGTGGTCCTGCGGGACGCTGGGCCTCTCCTCCTCAGTGTCGGATGGACTGTCGTATTGGCATTGGACGTTGGCTATCGCGAACTCTGGGGACAACACTGACTTTAGATTTTTATGTGATTAAAGCAAACGAGCATGCAGTCCGCCTGATGGTAAGTCACTGCCGTATGATCTGTAAGCAACTTTGTATAGAACATGGGTATCTGAAGTCAATGACAGATGCGTTGCTACTCCCGAGGACTAAGATAGTCGCCTCATGTAAAAGTGTGCCGGCAACCACATTTTTTCATCGATACGCAAGAAATGCTTGACGCTAGAAATAATACTAATTTAATATAGTGACTTTAGGAATCTTTGTAACCAATCTTAGATAAGATTAATGTTAGTGATGAGCAGAATTCAGTTTGTGTTATAAAAACACTAGACTCAATTTTAAAGACTCAACTCTAAAGTGACTCAGTTCTATAGTCCTTTTAGTCTTTGGATTCGCATTCGACTTGTTTAAGCTCGTTTGAGTTGTGTAAGAAGTTTAAGTCTCGTCGACCCATTAATGTCCCACTGCTGGGCAGAGGTCTTCTATCGGAATGAGAGAGTTATAGGCCATAGTCCACCGCGCTGGCCAAATGCGAATTGGTGGACTTCACAAACCTCCGAGAACTTTTTTTAAACAACTCTCGGGTGTGTAGGTTTCCTCACGATGTTTTGCTTCACCGAAAAGCAGTGATAATTAGTTTCTAACACGCACATAGTTTTAGAAAAATCAGTGGCGCGTGCCTGGGTTTGAACCTCGAACCTCCCGATCGAGAGGGCAAGTTTCAACCATTAGGCTATTACTGCTCAAGTTTCAAGTCAATGTTTAAGTGAATATGAAAAGAAAACGTGTATCTTTTGTTGCTTAAGTATTAAAGTTTAGTAGTCTACTCTCAACTTTTAATTTCCAGTACACGACTACTTACTTCTTTAGAGTATTTCTGGTTTTAGTCACGCTTAGAGCTTTATACACGAGAGGCAAATAGCCAACTGCAGAGGTAACTGTAGAAGTCGATACCTTTCGACGGCAGCCGTAAAGACGCCATCCATTAATCACGTGATATTTTTTTTTTGCATTTTTTGATCCCCTCTCCCCCTTGGTGATACGTGGTGAGGTTTAAGACTACCCCTCCCCCCTCCCCCCTATCTGTAAAGAATCTATTTTTTTATTTATAAAAAAATACTGGTTTATGTATCATCTAATTTTATTATAGAAAATTTAAGACTGCTATAATAACGTTCAGAGGTAGACAGAAAGGTTGCAGTTTGTTTTTGACTGACATAAATTTAATTCAATTTTGTACGCGTTTGACTAAAAATAAATACATGTAACGCCGCTTTTCAGTTGAGTATTGCGCGCTTGCCGAAAAAATTAGTACACGTGATATATTACTTTACCCCCCTTCCCCTCTTTTGATATTTCGTAATTTTTAATGGACATTTCGAGCCTCACATGATTAATGAACAGCCTCAAATGCATTGGCGGCAGACGTCGACCTATGTTGACGCTGGCAGTTGTTTGCGGCGACAGACAAAATTTTGTCTGTGTACTGCAAATAGTTCAGGAGTGCGCACGCGTTGCGGTTTTATAAAATGAGCTCCAGTGACAATCTTGATATTGAAATGCAAATTTTATCAGTAAAGAAAAATTGCTTGTATTTGGAATTATACACTACAAGAGTACAGTAACAATTCAATAAAAACAGAGCAAGGGCAGCTGTATGTAAGTAAATTGTAAAAATAATAACACTGCTTTTACTTTGGAATGCATTTTCCAACTGACTGTTGTACTATGAATGGCTGCCGCACAGCTTTGATGTTGACATGCCTACGGCTGCCGTCGACGCGGCAACGGCTGCCGCCGACAGGTGCAGCTGTCTCTGCCGTTGGCAATTTGCCGTTCCGTGTATAAGAGCCCTTAATATTAAAAGATTTCGACTTAAAATGTTATTTAACTTGTGAGTCGGTAAAAATTACTTGAGTCATTTCAATTGGATTTACACTGAGTCTATTTTAACATTTTGCACATTCGAAACACGACGTTAAAATAATGATAAAAATGGAGTTTAATTAAAACTAGTCACCCGTAGCATCGGCCGAAATTCGACCGTAATTTAAATTAAAAATCAAATGTCATCTGACATTCTTGACGTTGTGTCTTTTCATTTTCATTTACTAAGTACATATGTGTTTGTGACAAATTCAAGGCAGTGTGTGTAATGTGTTTTTAGTTGATTTTATGTATGAAAAATGCATTATTTGAAAAAAATATTAACATTCTGCACTCCTTCTCTACGTCCACTATAACCGTGCAAAATTTCATACTAATCCGTCCGCGGCATATTACATAAAAATCCGTCACAAATTTTTGCTTCACGTATTAATATAATAATAATATACAAGAGACAAAATCAACCAAAATTAAAAATGAGTATTTTTTAAATTAAAACAAAAATTAGATAAAGACCAAATAAAATTAAAAGTGGGATAAAAATATTTAATTAAAACAACACTTTGATTATTTATTATTTATTATAAATACAGTCGCCGCACTTAGCTACCTACATGCTTTTATAAATATTAAAGCACTACATATTGTGACCAGCACAGAAAATACAAAAGTATATGACATATACATATTGGGGTAATTGATAAACAATACAAGTGGTGGTGGTAGATAGTGGTTTTTTTTATCTGACTGAAGTAGCAAACGAACATGCAGTCCACCTGATGATAAGTGGTCACTGCCGCCCTGCGACATCTGTGATCAACTTCATACAGAACATGGGTTCTATCTGAAGTCAATCACAGATGCGTTGCTACTCCCGAGGACTATGATGGTCGCCTCATAATAGTGTACCGGCAACCACACCCTTCCATCTCGCGCAAGAAATGCTTCACGCTAAAAATAGGTGTGGCTGTGGTACTTCCCCGGTCGAAATACACTGGTTCTACCACCTTCTAAGTGTAGCCTCTTTTTGGGTTTTTGCTCGTTTTAGGGATTTAAGTCAGCGAAAAATGAAATATGTAGTTGATTTATTTATTTAAGTATGAATAGTTTTGTAATGTATGTTTGTAAGGTATAGTTTTTGACACCAGTGTATCTCGACGGGTCCCTAGAACAAATTCGTATATGAAAAATTATCAATTTACAGTATGAAGCTTTGTTGATTGGAATAGTTGATTTTAATAGCTATTTAAGAACTTATTTAATAGGTTCCTAAATAGTTATTACGATGATTTTCCACAGATCGTCTTGGCGTAAGTAATCAATGTATGTTCATAAAACTTCTAAGCTTCATACTTTAAATTGGTAATTTTTCATATACAATTTTGTTCTAGGGGCCCGTCGATCTGTTAATTTGAAAAATAAAAAAGGTAGCTCAATGTTAATATTATGTCGCCCCTAATTATGCCGCTCGGGCACTTGATTTTTACTATAGGATATACAGTACTTACAAAAAACACAAATTTTGCCGCCCCCATTAGTTGCCGGCCTGGAATATGCTCCCTGTGTCCCCACGATACCCCACTGGATATATAATAACAATTATAACAGGATAAATAATAACGTGTAATATGGATGAATATATTATAATTATACATTATTTTGATTACTTTCAATTTTGCTTGTATGACTGTGTGTTTAAATTATAATCCATTTTTTAACTGTTATATTTTAACTTTATAACTGTTATAACATATTTTTCATTTTTATTTGGTTCTAGTATCATTTTACGTGTTCGATTTGAAGTAGTTTTTATATAATATAATTTTACTCAATGATATTTATTATATAGGTCAAAAACTAATAATTTCTTGAGCTAGTAACGTTTTATTTTTTTAGTTTGTAAAACTATAAAATGAACAGTTTAAAATATTTATTACTGAAATTCACACGCAGTGGGTTCGGGATTCGATCCCCGTCCAGACAGACATCTAAATTACGAATTCTGATTTCTATTCTGAGTGTAAGTGTATCGACTTTGTGTATGTCCATGGTATCCACGACGCAGGATCCTAGTGTGGGGTTATGAGTGTAGAAAAATTATCTATTTATTATTATTTAGTTATTGATTCTGCGGTACGAATTTTACCGTCTAGTTTGTATATAAAACTTGGCCTATTACAATCTATATACATAACTAATGATAATAAACATAAGTACACATTATATATATACAATCAAAGCTCCTTATGCACGGTTTTCGAATTCTCATCTTTAATATTCGCGGGTTAAAAGTTTACAACTATTTTCTTTTTTTCTAATTGTAAAGTAAACGAATATGCGGTCCGCCGTATGTTAAGCGGCCACTTATGGATCTCGTAGGCAACTTTATTTTGCATAAGCCTACGGAGGCACTTACAAATTGTCAGTTACATATATATTTTTTTACATTACCACCGGATCGGAACACGACCTCAACTGAGAAGATCCGGCAAAAAACTCAGTGGGTTTGTCTTTTTTTCTTTGTATATCTTTTTTTATTGCCATATTGTTTGGCCGGCTGGCATGTATTGGCATAGCCGAAACAAAACCGCGAATAAGGAGATTTTTACTGTATATCATATCGTTCTTAATTAAATGCTGTAATAACTAACACTAGCAATAATTATCACTTTAATACTATTATTATATATTAATTCACATAGCTATGGCTTCAATTCGACTTCACAATAAAACGGTGTAAAAACTACGTGTAAAAATATAATAAAAATGTATATCTATTGTTTAGTTTTTTTCATATTGCAACATTCGTAAAAATATCAAAAATGAACTGTCAAATCTGTCATCACTCACTTATTACCTGAGTGCACTCATTTTCTGCAACTAAATTAAATATATATCGCTACTTTAAAACAAAAGGGCCACAAATCAAAAGTATTCAACTTATTTTTTAGAACTTTTTTTAGAAAAAAATAACCAAAGAATAAAAATACCTTTCTAACAGTGCAATTATACAAGAACTGATTTTCAAAACTTTAAATGGCTCTCCTGTAAAATTAGGTCTATTCGAGTTGTGGCCCTTTTGTTTTGAAGTAGCGATATATATTAATATCTGTCTGTATTAATAAGAAATATGAAAGTGGAGAAAGAGATAGGCTTAGTCTTAGAAAATTGAAGTAAGAAACTGATCTGATGGTAAGTGGTCGCCGGTATGGACATCTGTAAACAACTTTATATAAAACATGGGTTCTATCTGATGTCAATCACATGCGCTGATACTCCCGAGGACTATGATGTTCGCCTCATGTGAAAGTGTGCCGGCAACCACACCCTTCCAACGCAAGAAATGCTTCACGTTAGAGATAGGTGTGGCGGTGGTACTTCTCTGTCGAACTACACTGGTCCTACCACCTTCAAATGTATATGTGATCTATTTCAGATGGAACTACTTTTAGAACTGGGCTTAACTTTTTTTATATTGGAAAGGAAGAACTTTTTTACAAATACTTCGAATTTTAATACATTTTTTTACTTGTGTATGCAACTGAGTAGATAACTAAAACAAATGAAGTCAAAACTTGTTTTTCCTAAACATGTATAATAAATAATAAATGTTGGAAGTTGGGAGGCCCCTTCCGGCTGAGGGCCCCTGGCATTTTGCTGAATAGCCACCCTGTAGTTACACCACTGGTAGTGACTTACCATCAGGTGGACTGCATGCTTGTTTGCTACTTCAGACCCATACAATGTAACCAACTAAAAATAGTTTATAAATAGACACTTGAGAAGATATTCCATTTTTTGGTGAATAATGCACTCAGATAATAAATAAATGAAGACTTTTGTACATACATATTTGAATACTGGCAACATTATTTTTTACAGATTATTTCCTTGGTACTAAGAACTAAGACCAGTTTAATCTTAATTACCTGAACTATAAAATGCATATTCCTAAAAACTATTCTAATATATTTATTTATAAAAACGTTATTATTAAGCGATTCCTTTTACAATAATTATAATAACTTATAAATATATTAATTAAATATTATTTCATTAGACTTAAGTACTATTTGCCTTTAAAACTACAGAAAAATACGAAATAATCAACAGAACAAAATGAAAATAAATATTAACTTTGGATTTAAACTACTTTGGCTCATTAGGAACTAAAACTTATGTCTTAATTATTATAGAACAACACTAATCAAAATGGGTGATTTAAGCCGGGGTTGCCAAGTTAGGGGTTTTTTCCCAAAATTTGAGGAAAAGGAAGTGTGATGGGGTGTTATATTTTTAGGAGTACTTAGGGGTTATTACAAATTCAACATATAGGTGTTTTTAAAAGGACATCTCATGACTCATTGCTCATGCCTCACGACGAAAAAAAAGGTCATGCACTACACCCGACCTTTTTATCGTCGTCAGGGAACAAACAGGGACCAGAATGAATTCCAATTCCTATAAAATCCCACAATAATTCATTGTGGGATTTTATAGGCTTTTAATGGAGGCCTTATGGGGATACATATTTAAGAGCTGGTAACCCTGTTTTAAGCGCCAATTACACAATCAATTCCGAACTTATTGAACTGTTAAGGTTTAAAAGTTGATTTGCTGCGAAAATCGATAATTCATATATTTCTTATTTTTTTCTGAACCGTCAATTTCATGATTTCAAGTCACTATACCTAGTTTTTTAGGCATATTCGGCGTCCTTTTCACGATATTTAGTGGGTCCTAATTCCCCTCCCTTTTCTTAGCATATAGCTAGCATACGAGAAACGAAAAAATCTTTAACCAAGACGATTATTTTTGGAGTTTACTCCTTAAAAATCGATTTGCATATATAAGGTCCCGGTATGAGAAAAATGTGAGTAAAATCTACTGATGAATGACCTCGTTACGTTACAGTTCTGATTACAAAATCGTTACGTAGATAACAGTTTCCTAGTAAGAGACTTGCTTTGCAATTTGGTCGCATAATTTTTTTGTCGACAAATAGACACTATTTATAGTGGGACCTCACAATTAGCAGAAAAACAGCGACGAGCCGATTAGTAGACTTTGTATTTACCAACTTCGGTCTGTACATTGTGTATTTGACACATATAAATCAACCTATGTTACATTTCTTTTTAATCTAAAAATATTCGTATATTTTTATAAAATAAGCCTGTAATAAAACTAATATTGCAAGTAACTGGCCGCTAATAAATTTAACTAAAACAATAAAATTATATACTACCAATTATTAAATAAAATACAAAAACCTCACTTGACTTTTTTGCCGGGGTTTTTGAATCCATTCTATTCCTCTCTCTTTCTTTCGTACATTAAAATATATAGTCGAAAAAGTGATTTAGTAGAATATTCTATTGCACGTAATTATTTTTGGTTTCATCCTATTGCACTCTTAGAGTGCGTTCCATTAGACGTTCACATAGCTCACATTGGCAGTTTTTCCCGTTCCACTAGCCTGTGAGCGTTACTGACAATCTCTAGTGGAACGATCACTTCGACCCACCTTATTATATGGGTCGTCGTGAGCGTCGTGTGGACGTAAGTCATGACGTCATGAGTGACGTATTCGCCGCGACCACAACGACCGCGGTCGTCATGTGGAACGACGTTTTGGGCGTTTAAGGCTTTGTGAGTGTCTTCTGGAACGCGCCCTTAATTTATCGAAATCTCTCTCTCTTTCTTCAAATATCTCTATTAGTTTCTTTTAAATTATCCAAACACTCTTTTTTTAATCACTAATTTTTGGTTCCATTCTATTGCACTCTATTTTTTTGAAACTGAAAACTCTTTTCTGTGTCTCTTTCTTTTAATATCTCCTTTATCTATCTCCTATCTTTATCTCATATTCGAAAAGAAAGTCAGACACTACAGCCGTTAATTTTAATACATCTATATTGCACATACTATTTGGTTAATTTCTTAGTCTCTTAAAAGAGATGAATGTTATAATTTATTTATTTTTAGATTTTTGTTTATTAATATTCGATGATAAATTAACGATGCCGCCTAATGTCTAGAAAACATATAATATTTAAAAACTGAAGCTCAAATCGCAACAAAATACTCAAAAATGCTAACAATAATCGAATATACCTCGGGACTTGTTGCTGAATTAAATAAATTATCTAAAAAAAGAGCTACATACAAAACAAGGCAAAGTAAAGTATATATTCCCTATAGTATATCTTATATAAGTATTATATAATACTAACATTTTCATAATTATACAAGCTTACATTTAATCAGACATTTAGCGGTAAATGATTAATTGCAACTGTTTCTAACACTTCAATATTTTTTAATTCATTTTAATTTAAGTTAAGGCCGATAGCGTTAGCCATCTATGGAAAAATAGCTGTTAATAACACAATGTTGTCGATTAAGCAACAAGATCTTAGGACATGGATATAGAAAAACCCGAGATACATTCAGCGTCTCAAAACTATCCGGAGAAAAAGAGCGCTCAATTACAAAATTGAGCGCTCATTTCAAGTAGTACAGCGTCGCTAGTCGAACTATACGCACGTCAAAAATGCCACAATGTTCCGTGAACAAATATAAAAATTTTACGTCAAGGACGTTAAAAAAGAATGGAATTTCGTACTTGCAGTAAATAAAAAAGTTTATTGATTTGATTTTGTGATTTGTATGGGTGATTTATATTTTAATTCGATTATTTTGTTTTAAAATGTCACTCATTAGTACAAGTATAACACGATAAACTTCAATGATCGCTTTGATAGTGTCAGAAGAATGCATTACAAACTACATTTTATTTTAGCCGTATAATCCAAACGATGACACCGCACCGACGTCACTGCGCAGCGAGGTCGTAAAATTTTATTGCTTCTTGCTTAAAGCGTTGTAAATACAACCTTAAATTCATGGACGTAAGATTGTATTGCAAAAATAATGGTCGTTATGACCATCTATAAATAACTACGTACATTTGACGACAGTTTTAGGTGTCATTTGTTCGAGACTGTGTATCTAGGGTATTCTATATCGATGTCGTAGGATCAGTTAATTACGTTTCAAAACGCTCATTGCTTCAATTGCCACCCATCATAAGGACCATTGCAATGTTCAAACAAAAACGTAAACGCGATAAGTACATTTTCACATGAATATTTGAGCGAAGTTGTACGGTGATCGTTTGCAATTGCGTAGTGCAATTTCTTGCTGCCAAAAATTTCATATATATAGTAATATTATAAAGAGGACAACTTTGTATTTTTGTATGTTTGTTATGAATTAACTACTGAACCGATTTTAATAATTCCTTCACCGTTAGAATGCTATATTATCCCCGAGTAACATAGGCTAAATTTGATAAATTATATTATAGTACGCGCGAACAAAGTCGCGTGGATTCTGCTAGTAGTAAATAAAAATAAACATGTTGGATTTGTTTTCATCGAAGTTTTTCTAAGGGCCGGCGCACATCTGACGGAGCGCAGCGCATGCCCGCGAAATTTTCTAAACGAATCACACATTAGCCGAAATTCGCGCAAATTACTGCGAAAGCGGACGCTCGCGGAGTAGCGCGCGGTCGCGCTTCTGCGCGCTAAGTTTCGCATGTGGTCGCTTCGTGCGGTATTTAATTTTGGATATTATTTCTAAAGGGACAATGACGATAATAGTTTGACAGTGAAAAATGCTCTGCGCTGCGCTCCGTCATATGTGCGCCGGCCCTAAGTCTGTCTACGGTCAATTGTTTACGTCTGTACAGATGTCTATTTTAAACACAGATATATTTATTAATTATTATTTATTATTACCATTACTTAATAATACAGGGTGATAAAAGCGACGTAAACCGAAAAAAATACCACCTTAGACTCGGAATAATTTTAATGACGTTTGATTTTTGGTTTTGTGCAAATGAATATTCGGATTTTTCTAACCTGCACACACTGTTGAATATTTTTTCATTCCTAACGCACCCTGTATTTAATAAATATTCGTTGGAAAAGCTAAAATTAGGCTCTAACGTTGATTTAAATTTTAACTAAAAATACAAAACACTGCCGGATTAGCAACACAGCAAGAGTAGCAAATGCTACGAGCCCCACTAGAGGGACCCCGCGGCCCAACACCTGCTATTTATATTTTACTATCTTTGCTATTCTAAAAATCTTAAACTGAAAGATATAGAAAGTGTCATCTCTATATTTTCCCAAATTGAATCCCGAAAACATTATAACACTTAACGGGTACTCACGATATGCGGTTTATGAATTTTTTTTTATTTTTTTTTATTTTACTGAAGTAACAAACGAGCATGCCGTCCACCTGATGGTAAGTGGTCACTGCCGCTCATGGACACCTGTAATCAACTACATACAGAACATGGGTTCTATCTGAAGTCAAACACAGATGCGTTGCTACTCCCGAGGACTATTATGGTCGCCTCATGTGAAAGTGTGCCGGCAACCACCCCTTTCCATCTCGCGCAAGAAATGCTTCACGCTAGAAATAGGTGTGGCGGTGGTACTTCCCCGGTCGAACTACACTGGTTCTACCACCTTTAGAGTCTTTGAGTCAATTCTTATAGAATTCTTTTTGCCGATATTTCGACCCACCCGTTAAGTATTATAATGTATCAATTCCGCGATAATACTAGTCTAAAATCATGAATCCCGAAAAGTTTACTAGTAACAGTTTTGTTTTATTTAATACCCTGACTTAAGGCAAACTATGGGCCTCCGGTCAGAATTTGCTACAGGCCCCGCACTGGCTTAATCCGGCACTGATACAAAATACAAAAAAATGCGGCATAAACAATAATTTACTGCATCCTAACTGTAACTTAAATGGATTTTAGACATTGGTCTTTGAAGCCAAATACCTTAATATTTTTTTAATAACTATGACGACCGCGTAGCGCAGTTACCATAACGGTCTGACGCCGGGTTCCGGGTTCGATTCCCGGCCAGACAGGTACCTGAATGATGAGTTCAGATTCCTGTTCTGGGTCTGGGTGTTTTTGGAGTTGATAGAAAATCTTTCGTAGCTGCCATAGGGGATGAATTTCTAAAAATATTTACATTATACTAATCTATATTGTTCATGGAAAATCTGCAAAATTTCATATTTCCTTTGTTCTGTCTGTATGTTAATTTATAAAATCGATATTATTTATTGTTTCTTCCAAACACTTTCAAAATCAATAACATTTTCCACGAATAACTTTTGAATTTACCGAATTGACAACAAAAGACCAATGTGCAAAATCGCATCAAAAACAGTCCAGTCTCTTATATCGCCCCTTCAAACCTCTCAGACCTTGCCTCTTGCATCAAGTCCAACGGGTCCAGCATCTGCGTGGAGCTCGTGCCACGTCGTCCTTTCGAAAACTGGCTTTTTATATCATACTTTTCCATCCAATTCCGCAGAGTTTTCCTCGGGACTCCATACTTATTCGACGCTGCATACACACTATATCCTTTCTTCACTGCGATGAGAGCGTCTCTCAAATGCTGAGAAGAGTACTGTTTATACGATTTCTCTTGGAACACATCTGTTTCGATATTCACTATAGCGTTAGGCCGCCGTCCGACGATTCGAGGTCGCGCGTGGATGTTCAACGGAATCCCGTGGTCCATCGAATGGTCAATGAAATGCCGCGTGACAATTTCCGTGGACGTCCTCACACCTGCAACAAGCAAGGAGAAGAAACAGCCCTTTAGTAACATAATGGTAGACTGAGTGGCAACACTGGCGCTGTCAGAGACAGCTGGGCGTTTCTTTTCCTGGCTTCCTACAGGAGGGGGAGGGGTGTAAAAAGCGAGGAAAAGCCGCTCAGTTTACTTTTTTAATTTCTATTATTCTTCCGAACAAATATCTTGGAAAGAAACGTCCAAGATGTTTGTTATGCATATTTGTTAAAGTTGATAAATTAGATATTTTAAGTTTGAAAGATTATAAATGGTGTAAACTGCATGTTATTTCTTAAAAATTTAAAGTTCATAATAATCTAATTCATTAATTATAGAACACACGAACTCCAGGACAAAAGAAATTCATTAAATAGTTTTTGTTTAGCAAATAAATGTTATTTTTTTAAACTTAAGTCGAGGTCGAGTTTAAGTCGAGTAAACTGCATAAATTATTACCTACTTACGTTTTTTTAACAATTTTAACGTTGTTAATATTTTTAGCTACGTGTAGCTTTCACAAAGTTCAGGCTTCAAATCCAAGCACAAAAACGGTATAACAACGAAGCAGGTACTTTATAAAATTGGCTTTATAAAAAACAACATCAATTATCAAAACCATAATGTATGTATAAAAAAATATAAAATTAAAAAAAAAATAGAAAAAATGGTTGTTACGGTTCTTTACAGAAATGTTCAAATTTATTTCGAACCCTTAGAGTACTAAGAAAAGAAAACGGCAGCGCTTTGCAACCAGTATCCACAATTATAGGTAGCATTTTTTTTGTTTGAATTCTCATATTTCCGATTTTCCAGTGAACATCATCGCTTCATTTTTTTTTAAATAGTTACTAGTTACTATTAAGTAACAATTGCATATTTGGGAGTCATAGATATATTTTGCACTTGCCTATAATGTATAATTGTCGCATGATGAAAAAAATCCACAGACCGTTTTAAATACGGTCAAAAACTTCCCGCGAAGAAATGAAATGAAATGTCTTTATTTTGTATAGGCCTGCGGGGGCACTTACAAATTGTCAGTTACATTTTTTTCTTACACTACCACCGGATCGGAATACGACCTCAACTGAGAAGATCCGGCAAGAAACTCAGCGGGTTTGTCTTTTTTTCTTATTTATATCCATTTTTACGAGTTACAGAAGATAGTTACAGTCTCAATTTTGCAGCAGAATAACAGTGGACGTCCAAGATGTGGAATGAGCTTCCTGAGGGATTCCCGGAGCGCTATGACATGGGGTCTTCAAGAAAGGTGTAGAAAGAGTTCTCCTCCAAAGCCGGCGATGCATTGGCGACTCCTCTGGTGTTGCAAATGTCCATAGGCGACAGTGACTGCTTTCTATCAGGTGGCCCGTCTGCCTAATCGTTTAAAAATAAAAGCTAGTACTCGAAGCTAGTTCACATTTTTTTCTGTAATACCATTTTTACTATAGAACATGTTATGGAACAACATATAGACTACTTTTATCGTAGAACTCACACTGTGTCGAGATTTGCACGGGAAAAACTTTGCGATACATTGATTTGCACGCGAGCGACGCCGCGGGTACAGCTAGAAGGCTATACAGGGTGTAAATGACAGCGTACCGAATATTAAAAATATGGATTCCTGACACGATTCTGGTGCTTATGGCGTTGGAATTTTTCATCGGATTTTCCTCGGATTTTCCATTTTTTTATGCACTTTTTTTTACAAATTTTGGTAGTATTTCAATACTACTGCATAATGCAACATGAATTTAAAAGAAAAACACTCATTATAGTGTTTTTCACGAAAATCAGCAATGTATAATGAATGCGCTATCAGCTGTTCGACGTCCGGTCAATGACGCCGCGCGGCTGAGGCCGTGCGGCGTGCCGCCCCGCGCTCCGCCGCACCGACTTCCACCAATTTAGGAACCAAGATTCCAAAAAACATTCAATACCTAATTCAAACATTTTAACGCTAAACGAAAACATTATTCTGAAAAATACTAAATACCTATTCTTTTGTTTATTTTTGTGTACCTAATGATTGAAAACTTCTTCATTTATTTAGGGCAAATAAAAATAAATCACAACTAATGATTAACATTTTAACGTATTTGTTTCAGAAGCAAACATAAGGGAAACATCATTAAAGAAATGATGTAGGTACATAAGTATCATGCAAAATTCTATTCCACATACACAGTACACTCACACATACAGCGCGGTGCGGCTCTTCAGTCCTTTGCCGAAAGGCGGGATTAACGCCGTACACAGAATAAACAATGAAAAGATAACACAATGTGGCTACTAAAGTACTTGTTCTCCGTAGGTCATGTACCCGAGATGATGAGTTAGTTTCTGTGATAAGAATATCAATAGTTATTGATTGATATTATAATAGCTTTTTATACTTTCGTTTTTTTTTATGTTGTATGTTGTTATTTTATGAAATTTTAATTTGCTTTTATGTATTTAAAGTATTTAGAATCTTGAAATAATTAAACTAACATGAATAATGTTTATAATGTACCTAATTTGGTATTTTATTAAAATTACAAAACAACGAGTGGACAAGTAAAAGTAATTGATTTGTCAGTTTTAAGTTAAAGGTTGTGTCTTATCTAAATTTAATTGGATCTGTGTAATGCACTCGCTTAGTAGTAACTCGTCACGGAGCGGCGTATTGGCGGTTTTCTTTGATAGTTCGGATATTATTTAAAATTTGAAAAATTGTCACAGTTCGTGATTTTCGCTTGCGGAAGACAGATGCTCTGCAAATTTCGGTTTCGTGTTAGGCGTGTCGTGTGTGAACTGTTATTTATTATTACTTGTTATTGCTTTAGTTTTGTGTTTTTAGTGTTTTTATTGTTATTTAGTTTTTGCAAAATGCAGTTCAGTGCTCGTGAATACGGGGAAATGCTAATGTGTTATGGTGAAGCACGTGGGAATGCACAGCAAGCTCTGCATCTGTACATCCAGAGGTACCCTTATGCTCGCCATCCAACGGACAGTCGTGTGATTTGAATGATTTCACGTTAGTCTAGGTAGGTACTAAGTTAATAAAATAGAATAAGCGATTTGTTGTTAGATGCGTGCGGGGAATAACTACTTATAATACAATAAGCGATCGGCGATCGGTACGCGGGTTGTTCGATGTACATTGCGCGCTCAAAAATGACCAACTCGGGAACCAATAATTTCCGAGGAAAATTGATGAGTTATTTTTAGTTCATTTAGTGTCCCAAATCTACCATTTAAGTTTTCGGTACGCTGTCATTTGTCATGTCATGTACGCTGTCATGACGACCCGCGTGGCGCAGCGGTTACCGTACCGGTTTGACGCGCAATGGGTCCCGGGTTCGATTCCCGGCCAGACAGGTATCTGAATGATGAGTTTAGATTCATGTTCTGGGTCTGGGTGTCTGTGTATTCGTCTTGTGTGTGTCCATGGTACCCACGACACAGGAGAAAATCCTACTGTGGGGCTATGAGTGTAGAAAGCGTGTTTAAAAAAAAAAAAAAAAAAAATCATTTCGCTCATTCCGGTCATTCCGCTCACTCACTCCGGTCACTTCGGGCATTCCGGACAATCCGGTCACTCTGGGCTTTCCAGACAATCCGGTCACTCTGGGCACTCCGGGTACTCCAGGCACTCCGGTCACTCTTGTGCGCTCTGAACACTCCGTTCCTCCTCTCTGGGCACTTCGACCACTCTAGTCATTCCGGGCAATCCGGCCACTCCGGGCAATTCGGTCACTCCGGGCAATTCGGTCATTCCGGGAAATCCGGTCACACCGGGCAATCCGAAAATTCTGAGAAATCCGGTCACTCCGGGCAATCCGGTCATTCTGAGAAATCCGATCACTCCGGGCAATTCGGTCACTCCGGGAAATCCGGTCACACCGGGCAATCCGGTCATTCTGAGAAATCCGATCACTCCGGGCAATTCGGTCCCTCCGGGCAATCTGGTCACTCCGGGCAATTCGGTCACTCCGGGAAATCCGGTCCACCGGGCAATCCGGTCATTCTGAGAAATCCGATCACTCCGGGCAATTCGGTCACTCCGGGAAATCCGATCACACCGGGCAATCCGGTCATTCTGAGAAATCCGGTCACTCCGGGCAATTCGGTCCCTCCGAGCAATGTGGTCACTCCGGGCAATTCGGTCCCTCCGGGCAATCTGGTCACTCCGGGCAATCCGGTCATTCTGAGAAATCCGGTCCCTCCGGGCAACTCGGACATTCCGAGCAATGTGGTCACTCCGGGCAATTCGGTCCCTCCGGGCAATCTGGTCACTCCGGGCAATTCGGTCACTCCGGGCAATCTGGTCACTCCGGGCAATTCGGTCCCTCCGGGCAATCTGGTCACTCCGGGCAATTCGGTCACTCCGGGCAATCCGGTCACTCCGGGCAATCCGGTCACTCCGGGCAATCTGAGTACTGTGGGCAATTCGGTCACTCCGGGCAATCCGGTCCCTCCGGGCAATCTGAGTACTCCGGGCAATTTGGTCACTCCGGGCAATTCGGTCACTCCAGGCAATCCAGTAACTCTGGGCAATCCGGTCACTCCGGGCAATCTGAGTACTGTGGGCAATTCGGTCACTCCGGGCAATCTGAGTACTGTGGGCAATTCGGTCACTCCGGGCAACCTGGTCACTGCGGGCAATTCGGTCACTCCGGGCAATCCGGTCACTCTGGGCAATTCGGTCACTCTGGGCAATCTGAGTACTGTGGGCAATTCGGTCACTCCGGGCAATCCTGTCACTCTGGACAATGCGGTCCCTCCGGGCAATTTGGTCACACCAGGCAATTCGATCACTCCGGGCAATTCTGTCACTCCGGGCAACTCAGTCATTCCGGGCAACTCGGTCACTCTGGGCAATTCGGTCACTCCGGGCAATCCGGTCACTCCGGGCAATCGGAGTACTGTGGGCAATTCGGTCACTCCGGGCAATCCAGTCACTCTGGGCAATCCGGTCACTCCGGGCAATCTGAGTACTGTGGGCAATCCGGTCACTCCGGGCAATCCGGTCACTCTGGGCAATGCGGTCACTCCGGGCAATCTGAGTACTCCGGGCAATCTGGTCACTCCAGGCAATTCGGTCACTCCGGGCAATCCAGTCACTCTGGGCAATCCGGTCACTCCGGGCAATCTGAGTACTGTGGGCAATCCGGTCACTCCGGGCAATCTGAGTACTGTGGGCAATTCGGTCACTCCGGGTAATCTGGTCACTCCGGGTAATCCGGTCACTCCGGGCAACTCAGTCATTCCGGGCAACACGGTCACTCTGGGCAACTCGGTCACTCCGGCCAACTCAGTCACTCCGGGCAAGTCGGTCACTCCGGGACAATCCGGTCACTCCGGGGAATCTGGTCGCTCTGCGCACGCCGGGCACTTCTGTCCCTACGGGTTATATAGTCGCTATGGGCAATCTGGTCACACTGGGCACTCTGAGCACTCCGGTCACTTCAGGGACTCTGGGCACTCCGAGCACTCCGGTCACTCTGAGCAATCTGGGCAATTCAATCGCTCCGGGAAATCCGGTCACTCTGGTCACACGAGTCACTCCGGGCAATCCCGTCACTCCGGTCACTCTGGGCACTTCGGTCACTACGGTCACTCTCCGTACTCTGGGCACTCCGATCGCTCTGGGCATTTCGGTCACTTCGGTAAGTCCGATTATTCCGGGCATTCTGGTCACTCCGGGTACTTCGGTCACTCTGGACACTCCAGGACACTCCGGTCACTCTGGGCTTTCTGATCACTCCGCTCGCAGCGGTCACTCCTCCCTCACACCGTTCACTCCGGCCGCTGGGTCCACATTCACATCGTATGAATCCGGGGAACAAATTAGAAGCACTCTTCAAAAGTTGAAAGCTTTTTCGGAAATGCGCCAGATGCAATCTCAATAAAACTTAGTATCTGGTTTTGGTGTTCAATATATTGTTGTCTATTAAACAAACGGGGAAGGTGGATGTCCAATAATGGATCTTAAAAGTGTAATAGATGGTTTATGATTCCCGCCAACGAAGTCGCAGGTTCTGCTAGTATTCGTCCCTGTAGTTCCGGGATCAGAATAGGGCTACGGCATCTCCTGCTTGTCGTAAGAGGCGACTAAAAGGGGCTTCCGGGGTTGCAGACGGCTAGAGTGGGAGCTCGAACCGTTCGGTCAGGCAATCCCGGGAATGACGGCGGTATGTGTGGTCGCATACCGTCGTAAAGACTAGACGGAGCGGTGAGCCCAGCCGCCCATCTGGGAGGAGCCCGATGAGGCAACGCGCTCGGAGGATTCCGGTTGAAGTCGTTTCGAGATCCCGGAGTCCTCCTTTTTAGCGCCGAGGACGGCCACCGGGGGGGGTTTTAGTGCGGTAAAAATCCCACATAACCCTCCATCGCTCCCACGGCGTCGGGTACCTTTTGAAGGTTTACCCCTCGAGAACAAAAAAAATAGGTTCTGCTAGTATTATATAAAAATTACGATATACCATATTTGACAAATACACAAATCACCGTTGGTACCGCGCAGTTAAGATTCTTTTATAAAATTGAAGTAGCAAACGAGCATACAGTACTAATGGAAATTGGTCACTGCTGATGGACATCGGTAATTTCATACAGAACAAGGGTTCTATTAAGTCCATTACAGATGCGTTGCCTCTTGATGACTAAGATGGCCGCCTCATATAAAAGTGAGCCGGCAACCAAATCTTCCACTTGTAAATTTGTATAGATTTGACGACCTTTTGCAAACTATTGCAATTCAATATTCGCTAAACATTTGCACTTTTTGCGAATACGAATATCTAAAAACATGCGAATATTCGCGAATGCGAATCCTCGTTACGTCACTAATATATATAACGAAGTGGTCGCGTGAAGTCAGGATGGTCGAGGTCTTCATTACTGTCCATTCTTGAAGATTTCAAGTAAAACACAAGAATAAACTTCTTCGATTTATTCACAATTGAGGAGGTCCGATCGCTTCGACGGTTAAACAAGAATCTCTTACTACCAGCAGGCGCTAGCCTTTTTATAATTTGGGTGAGGTGACAATAACAATTTTATCGAGGGTAGACTAAATTCATATTTCTAGAAATCACTAAATATTGCTAAAACAATTTTCGACCTTTAAACGAACTAAAATAATTATTTACGGCAACATGTTTTCCGTTAATATGCGGTGTCCCGCCGACATATATATATTGCCACTTACCGTCCAACATGTAATTGACACAAAAAATCGAAAACAGAAAAAGGCGAAATAAAAAATCATCGTCACATTAAATAATATGTTTATTTTAATAACTGACATAATATAGAAACATATATGATATACATTTACATAATTTCCAACATCGGATGGACAGAACATACAAATTGGATGTGACGTCATAGGCACATGAATAAAAAGTAAACGACATAGGCTACGTCCGCACTAGGCGAATAAACTCGGTGTGAAAAAACGCTGCTGTAACAGATAAAGGTACTATATATTGAAACATGAACGCAACCTAGTCACATGATTGTAAAAAACGTACAAGACGTGTAGACCATGTTCGCACTAGGCGAATAAACTCTCTGAAAAAAACGCTAATTGTAGAAGATTTAATATTCACATATGAATGCAATCTAATTTTGAAAGCACACTATGGGCGCGTTCCAGATGACGCTCACAAAGCCCCAAATGCCCAAAACGTCGTTTCACAAGACGACCGCGGTCGTTGTGGTCGCGGCGAATACGTCACTCATGACGTCATGACTTACGCCCGCGCGACGCTCACGACGACCCATCTAACAAGGTGGGTCGAATTGATCATTCCAGTAGAGAATACGTCAGTAAAGCTCACAAGCTAATGGAACGGGAAAAACTGCGGTCGTGAGCGTGCGCTTTGTGAACGTCTAATGGAATGCACCCTTTGTTACATCCCAAGTGTGCTAGACATACTCATAGAGCCAAAATTAAAAAAAAAAGTTTAAATATACAATTTACCGGAAAATGAACCAGAAACCTCTATAAATAAAAACTGTAAATAAGATTGCTCATAGGAAAGGCGAAATCCACAATGGCGTAACGTGTTTTTTACTCTTTTTAAAATGATAAAAAGCAAGTCACACTGTACGCCTAGTGTGAACACATTCTAATTTACATACACGTTATATCTTATATTATAGGAAACAGATTTTAACAATGAAAAGTATTGAGCTCACATTGCGGTGCAATTGGAGAAGCGATTGTTTTTAACGCGGCAACAAAATAAGTAGTATGCATATGGCTTCGTATGAAACAACGTGTCATACATCATATTCTAAACAATATGAATTCTCAACAAAAAACGAGTAAATTAAATTAGAACGCGTAACAGCTTATTATATTTTGTAGTTGCGTTTTATTATAATAGTTTATTCCCGCTGTTCCGTTCGTTATTATCGCGTTTACGAATAATCCAATATTAATGACTATCCCATGTCTTAATCCAGGCCATAAGTGTGTGCAAAGCTTCAGCGAAATGCGCTTTGTAGTTTTTGCGTAAAACAGTAACAAACACACATCCAACTTTCGCATTATAATATTAATGAGATTATGCATGTATCATATTGCATGTTAATTGAACCGCAATGCGTGCTACCGCGTTTTAAAAAACGCATGATTTCTTAGCAGTTGTACACTGTCTTTATTACTCTGTCCACTAAAATCCATATAAAGATCTGTTCATGGATATTTTTGCATTATTGTGTCCAATTTCTTCTTGATTTTATGCATTTTTTAACTGGGTGGAACCCCCATTATTGTCCCACTGCTGGACACGGTTCTCTCAGAATGAGAGAGTTTTAGGCCATAGCCCGCCGCGCTGGCCAAGAGCGAATTGTTTTTTTAACTAATATGTCTAAAAATCCATTAAAAACATAAACATGCAGACAACCCTAACATTATTTAGACAACATGAGCACAGCTCGCCCCCCGACCAGGTGGACCGATGACCTGAAGACGGCGAGAAACCGTTGGATTCAGAGGGCACAGGCATGTTGAAGTGGCGACATTTAGGGGAGGCCTATGTCCAGCAGTAGACTTCAAAAGGCTGGATATGAAGTATCATCTTTACAATGGATTTTAGTCAAAAGAGGGGTCTTTATCTCTCACATTTACCATAAGACAGAACGAGACAGAGCACCCTACAGCTACCATTAGCGTTTATAAAAGAAATAAAAATTAAAAACATAATATGTAGTAATATTGAATGGTTAAAATATTGTACAGTTTTCCCGCTGAAACGCCATTCATATTAATGTTGCAAACATTAAAAAATACTGTCAAAGTGGGGAAAATATTTTTTATAATACATAATATTAATTATCTGTGTTACAGGCAATTGCACACGTGACGATTTTATCATCTATTTAAGTACACAATAAGATAAAATAAACAAACATAATACTGAATACAACACTGATTAATAGTTAAAAGATTTCAAAATGCCGTCGAAAGCCAAATTTTATTATATTAACTGATTTCAAAATTAGGGTCCAATTTTCACTATTCTTGATTCTGTCACTTGTGAAATCTTCATTATAATAAAAAAAACTCTAATAGGGGAGTACAAGAATTACGTAACTCAATTTGGGGGGAGGGGGGGTTCTTGTCAAACGTCTCGATGCTATAGAGAAAAGGAAGAAGGGGGGGTTTGAACAACGCAATAAGTAACATTTTTGAAGTGAAACTTCTTTAGGCGCATGAGGGTAAATTTTTTACAGATGAAACGTCACGCCGGTATGCAACGGAAGTGTCGGAAAAGAGAGGGAGAGTGATCGAGACCGATTGAGAGAGAGTAAGACAGGGCGAACGTAGCATGAGCAACTAGCCGTGGAGTGAGAGTAGGGAGCAAGCGAGTGAGAAAGATTGAGAGAAAAAGTGAGACAGAGCGAACGTCGTATCACGCCTTTTTCCCTTCCTCTTAATCTTGGAAATTTAAAGTTTTAGATTTGTATAAATATAAACAAGATTTATAAATTAGTTCGCCAAAGAAGTTTCACTTCTGACATGTGTACTTTGTACGCACGCATGTTTTTTTGTTTTCGTTGTCACCACCGCACACGACAGTGTGATGGTGACAGCGATGGCCTAACGTGGAGCTAAGAAATAAAGACTTATTGTTAATAAAAAGAATAACTATTGTGACAAAAGGCACGGACGATCAGTCTGTGGAGTTTTTGAAGTGAAACTTCTTTAGGCGCATGAGGGTAAAATTTTTACAGATGAAACGTCACGCCGGTATGCAACGGAAGTGTCGGAAAAGAGAGAGAGAGTGATCGAGACCGATTGAGAGAGAGTAAGACAGGGCGAACGTAGCATGAGCAACTAGTCGTGGAGTGAGAGTAGGGAGCAAGCGAGTGAGAAAGATTGAGAGAAAAAGTGAGACAGAGCGAACGTCGTATCACGCCTTTTTCCCTTCCTCTTAATCTTGGAAATTTAAAGTTTTAGATTTGTATAAATATAAACAAGATTTATAAATTAGTTCGCCAAAGAAGTTGCACTTCTGACATGTGTACTTTGTACGCACGCATGTTTTTTTTTTGTAATAAAAAAAAGATGTTTGTTTAAAACAAGTCTTATTACGGCCACAGCGACTTGCTGCCACAGTTGAGGGAGGGAAAAGGGTGCAGTAAAACGTTACCGTGTGTTACATGGTTACACGTTACAAATCTTAAAAAAGTGAGTCACGTAATTTGTGTATGCTTCCTTAAGTAAGTTAAAACTGAGTGTCGTGAGTGTTACATATTACAATGAAAAAATATAGATAATTTTATGTCATAGATTTCAATCCAAAAACCAACAAACACGATCCAATTTTCCAAAAGTAGTAAATAAAAGAAAAAATATCGCAACTGATATTTCAATGAATAATCCAATGACATAATTTCTAGTGACATATTTTTAATAATCACATAAAATTAGATTCCTCCGTCCGTCTTAATGCATATTTGTAGACTGTCAGAATAAGCGATTGAAAAAAGATGTTTCACAATAAACCTGTTACTAAAAGATTTTTCCAATGAATTTGGCTCAAGAAGACATTATTTGAACATTTTATACAATAAGTACAAATAGTATAGACTACAAACCTCTTAATCTATAATTAGGTATACATTTTAATTACTCTAATAGGCACTTTATGGATTTTGAACGCTCTCGTTTTATTTCTATGACATATTAATGTTAGGGCACTCACGGGAAGTGACAATCAATTTTTAAATACATATTTGACTTTCAAAAGTCAAAACTTTCCTACGAATCAAAACTTCTAACTAATATGGTTAATTTTTCAAGTGAAACTTCTTTATCGGGGTTGGAAAAAAATTTAGTGTAACATTTTTTCGTTACGCGCCATCTTTTTCTTATCCCTACCACGCGTGATATTAGATAGATTATTATAGATTAGATTATCAGATAAAATTTAATAAAAGCCTTTTATTAAACTTTATCTAATTTAACTTTATTTTACCAATTTCTGTAAAGTTGCATATAGTAATTTATTTTTTGAAAAATAACGTCATAAAGAAGTTTCACTTCTTACGAGTGTACGCTAGTACACGCACACATATGTTATTTATTAAAAAAAATCCCTTATTTTACAAAAAACAATAAATATTTCATAGAAACAAACCGACAGGCGTCCATGAAGACGAAATAACGAAAATTAATCAATACAGGATCATATTCGTGTCGACCTGACTAACAATACATATAGGAACATAGGACTTAGTGGGGGCTGCGTGGTTTTGGTCGAATTGGGTCTTACGAGGCCTTTAAATCTAAGTCTGAAACATAATTCTCGCCAAAATATCAAATTCCACAAGTAAGATTTTAATAATAAGAAGACATTTAAGGCCCGATTGTTAAATTTCTAATTAAGCCTTAATAAAGGCTCAGATTTTAAAATCATAGTTATTGGAAAAGTTATCAGTCAATCAATTATTGGACAGATGATTATTGATTAAACAGTTGTTAGGCACAAACCAATAATCAACTAGTTATGTTATTAACTATAACATTAAGTAACCCAATAATTATTCTATCAATAACTACATTATTGATGAAATAGTTATTCGATAACTGGGTTATAGATAAAATAGTTATTGGACAGCGAGTGTATTTAAAACCTCATCCGACCAAACCAACCACTATAAAGCCATTAGCAATGACATACTACAGTTTTCGAAAACGAAAAACTTCGATGCTGCAGTATCAGTGTGAAATATTACAATTAAGTACGATACATTATAATTAACATAAATAAAATATTACTAAGACAAGCGGCGATATATTAATATAATAAGAATTTATTGGGAACAAGTGTTTGATGGTGAGAAATGGATTTATTTTATAAGATGTTTTAAAAGCAAGTCTTTTGTAACGTATTTTTTTTGGTGTTCCGTAATTTTTTTGGTCTTATACCTTTGGGGGGGGGGGGGGGGGAATAAGGAACCATTGGTCCGCGATCTTCGATTACGCTAATTACGTCATTCAACTAATCATGTATTTTGAACAGACTTCAAAAAGGAGGTGGTTCTCAATTCGGCCGGTATTTTTTTATTCAAGTGATGGTAAGTGGTCACTGCCGCTCATGGACGTCTGTAATCAACTACATACAGAACATGGGTTCCATCTGAAGTCAATCACAGATGCGTTGCTACTCCCGAGGATTATGATGGTCGCTTCGTGTGGAAGTGTGCCCGCAACCACATCCTTCCATCGAAACGCAAGAAATGCTTCACGCTAGAAATACGTGTGGCGGTGGTACTTCCCCGGTCGAACTACACTGGTTTCACCACCTTGAAAATACATTCGAACACCTAGACATGTTACAAAAGAACTAGCAAAAATAGTTTTATTTTTGATCAAACTTTCGCATACAAACTTTATAATTTATTCCCAATATGGACAATAGATAAGGGGGCGTCCATAAATTACATGTGTTTTTTAGAATTTGTCCTTCCCTCCCCCCCTGGTGAGATTTCGTCACATTTTCTTCAACCCCCTCCCCCCGTCCCCAATCTCACATGACATTTTTCAAAATGTGGGTTTCTTATGTAAACGAGTTGGATTATTTTAAAAAGAAAAAAATAAATTGTTAAAAAAAAATACGTGATATTTGCCCCCCCCTCTCCATGAGATTAGATGAGATTTAACTCGACCCCCTCCCACCCTTAAATATCACGTAATTTATGTACGCCCCCTAATAGGTCTCACAACCAAACATTTGTTCCAACATTTTATCAAACTTACACAATATTACTCTAAAATTTCAAATTCAAGTCTTTTATTTATCATTGGACGAAGTCCCATCAAGCACACTTTTTCAAAAGGCCAATTTTCATCTCATCTCCTATATAATAAATTAACTAATAATAATAATCTATGAATATATTTAATAATAATTAATAATACAACGAAAGCTTCGAATAAATTATAATAATTATAACACAGATGCCCCAAACGTTTGAAATATACCGAATTGGTAGAATTTTTGTATAATTAGGAAGGAACACATATAAAAATAATTAATAATTAATTAATTAATAATATTTGATTTATTGTAACACGAACGCTTTAAAACAAATATATGTGTACATTCTTTGGACCACGATTTTTTCAGCATTTTTATGTAACATTGTAGCAGCAAATGCATGCAGTCTCGTCAACACATTGTCCCACTGCTGGGCACGGGTCTTCTCTCAGAATGACTTTAGGTCATAGGCCACCGCGCTGGCCAAGTGCGAATTGGTGGACTTCATACACCTTCGAGAACTTTTTTTTAAAGAACTCTTGGGTGTGTAGGTTTCCATTACGATGTTTTCCTTCATCGAAAAGCAGCGATTTCAGAAAAATCAGTGGTGCATGTCTGGGTTTCAACCTCGAACCTACCGATCGAGAGGGCAAGTTTCAACCACTAGGCAATCACGCAAGCATGCAATCCACCTGATTAAATATATTATCGTCAACCCATTATTGTCCCACTGCTGGGCACGGGTCTTCTCTCAGAGTGAGAGTTTAGACCATAATCCACCGCGCTGGCCAAGTGCGAATTGGTGGACTTTAAATTAAATATATTAGCTGCATCCAAATTACTGTCCCTAGGACGGGTTCCTAGAACACATTTATTGTTGACTTACAATCTTACATTTATTTAATAAATAAAAAACAATTTATATATAAACACGTGTTAAAAATTACCAAGGATATTGTAAATAAATTATAATTAAATCAAATTAAAACCAATCAAACTATTGGGGCATCGCTTAAATAAAGAATTTTCTCTTTGGATATCATATTGCGTGGAACAAGAAAACAACAGCTTATTGCGGGAAAAACTTCAAAAATCGTATATATCTAACTATAAATACATTAAGTTTATACCTACTCCATTCACCTCAATCTTTGCAAAATCTTTGGCTGGTAAGTCACTTCGGCTTTTATCTTTGAACGACCAAAATAATCGCTTATATTCCGAATTCATTTTTAAAATGTTTTTTAATACTCGTCACTTTCAATAAAATAGTCGGAAATATATTTTGACTTAACACTTAAAAGTGTAAGCAATAAATAAATTATAAGTGCTTATCACTTAAATTAAGCACATGCTTACTTATAAGTTTTAAATAAATGTAAGCATTTATTTATCTAAGTTCATTTATAAAAAATCCGTGGATATTTTGCCATACATGTTGTCTGTCAGTAAAGAATCTCTGAAGTATTAAGGTAGAATATTGCTAGCCTCTTCTAGTCGATATAAAATTAAACTTCTCATTGAAATAACGACCGAATCTGTAAGTGTTTATCAATCTTTTAGAACTCAAATCTTTATTCTACGTATTGTTTTAAGTAACATGTATTTCCAAAAAGTATATAATTGAATTATTTTAATTATTGTTAATGGATTGCATGTACTAGAGACTGAATAATCGATATTTTTTAATTACTTTTAATGGATTGTACTAGAGACTGAATAATCGATTTTTAATCAATATTAGATGTTTCAAAACTTATTATTAGTTTTTTTCTGATGTAATTAAATTATAAATAAGAAAAAATTAACGCTTTTCGTAGTTATATTCTCATAGCAACATATTAAACGATTTTTAGAAATCGATTTTTTACTCGTCGACATAATTCTGAATCAATTCTTCAGACTTTGTTTCACATCGAGTATTTTTTTTAAACGCCGTTTATAGTATTTGCGTCAATGAAAAGTGATGTCTGAATCTTTCAATAATTTTTTTATGCTACAATATAAACGCACTTAGTGATTATTTTTAGTTATACTATTAAGTATCAAAATTCTCAAAAATTTGCAACTGTCTATATTAATTTGGTTAGCACATTATACTCTGAGCTCTACCACCAAAAAGGGCTTTTTTGAATCTCATAAGACAATAGTATCTCAAAAAGTTAATTTTAAAGATCTATATAAAGTTTTAACGTAGGTTTTAACTAATTTTTTTTCGAAACAGCTTCGATTTTAGTAGCTTCAAATTTGATTCTATAAGTATTTAAATTGAAATAAACTTTCCTTTTAATATTATTTTGTCAAGAAACAGTTACTTAAAACCCCTTAGTGCCACTTTTTTAGTAAAATCTAGATTTTTTGAGTTGGTGCTAATAACGATTGTAAATTTTCCCTTTAAAAGGTCATTTCATTTTGGTTCATTTTATTTAGATGTGTATTTTTATTACTTTTTTAAGAAAAACAACTCAAAAATATATTTTTTACTGATGGAAATATTTTATAGCGTTCAATGCTAACTGTTCTTTAAAGTGAAAATAGAGATTGTTGTAGTGTGGTGTACGTAGTTTTAAGATATAATTAATTGGAACAGTTCTAAAACATCGCTTGTGCTGTAAACACGTATTTGATTTAAAAACACGAAATTCATTTTAAATTTAATATAATCAATTCCTAAAAATCTTGTTACCTAATTGCGCACTTATGATCTTTAATTTATATCTTTTGAAAACACAACGTGACTGCATTTATTTTATACTAAAATAGTTTTTTTTTATCAAATTCATTATACACTCTCCTACTTACGACCTTTTAAAAACGAATAATTTTAAGTACGCGCACTTACGCCTTTTATCAAACAATGTTTTATCAAAAACTTATACAATTCTTATTCATTTTCTTATAAAAACTTTTTAATCAAACATTTATTCACTACTGCGACTTACGACTTTTCAACCGAAATTTCGAATAAATAATCTAATACATCGTTCTGCACTTACGCCTTTAAATCTTTTTTACTACTTTTTCACGAATTTTCAAAAAAACTTTAATTTTTCAAAAAATCTTTTTTTTTACCACTTTTTCATGAATTTTCAAAAAAACCTTAATTTTTCAAAAATTACCTTTTTTAACACTTTTTCTTGATTTTTAAAAAAGAAACCTTCATTTTTTAAAAAGAAACCTTCATTTTTCAAAAAGATACCTTCATTTTTCAAAAAGATACCTTTTTTACCACTTTTTCACGAATTTTCAAAAAACCATCATTCGTGTACCGACATATCCACCGCACCGCCCTCCCCATTCCTCTCCCCCTCCTCCTCGCTCGACAGTTGCGCGAGCGACAAAAAGTGCTTCCCAAAATCAACGTCTCCGTCAAAAGTTTCATTTTCGACATTTTCGACATTCTCGACAACGCTTTTGTCGTAAGTCTTGAACTCGCGTTGTTTTTTGCTGTTCTCGACAAACTGCTTTAATTGTTGCGGCATCGGGAACGAGGACTTGATGTGGCAGCGCTTCATCCAGTTCCTGAGCGACTTGCGAGGGACTTTGTGGGTCTGCGCCGCTCTGGAAGAAACCGGTTTGAACTGGTTTGAACTGGAATTTACTTGTATTTAATAATGATGATAAATATGTTTATTGCTTCAAATGTAACACTAATGAGAAATATAACTACAATGAATCTTAAAACTAAAATCAGCGCCATGTGCTTGCTTATCTACGCATGGCTTCGCTGAGTTTGACCCCATTCGCGGTAATTACAGCACATAATGCACTTTAGATGATTAATACTTTTTTATTTCTTATTATTGTTATTATTTTTTTAAACAGTCCAATTTGTAATTTTGCGTATTCATATATAATCTATTGTACTCCTATGTGTTATAATAATCTATGTTTTAATGTAGTCCACTATAGTTGTGCCGTTTGTGTGTTGTAATTTTCACGAATAAACATATTTTTATTTATTATTATTTTATTTAAAATGTTTTTTTTTATATAATTTGACAAATGTGACGTATGATTGAGAAACAGATAAAAATATAAAGCACAAATAAAATGTTTTAGGATTCTACATACTATAGGCAAAAGGAGCTCAGCTTTTACCATAAGAAATAAATCCCATGGAGAGCTGTTTTCAGACACTCCCACCTCCCTGAGTGCATATGTGGTATTTAGTCGAGTGACTCCCCAACCGTAAGCAGAATTTTCAAACAAAAATAATAATGTTTAATAATGTGGAATACCAAACAAACGTATTTTCGGATTGTAACGCACGGGGATGGGTTTGGCTAATATTATTCATTTTCTAACGCACTGAAAAGGGACTTAATGTGAAAGGTTGACAAGGGCCATTTCCTTTTTTTTATAAGATTGAAGTAGCAAACGAGCTTGCAGTCCACCTGATGGTATGTGGTCACTGCCGCCCTGCGATATCTGTAAGCGACTTCATACAGAACATGGGTTCCATCTGAAGTCAATCACAAATGCGTTGCTGCTCCCGAGGACTATGATGGTCGCCTCATAAAGTGTGCCGGCAACCACACCCTTCCATCTCGCGCAAGAAATGCTTCACGCTAGAAATAGGTGTGGCGGTGGTACTTCCCCGGTCGAACTACACTGGTTCTACCACCTTGAACTACTTTCTACTTCAGATAGAACTTGTTTAAAATTGCTTACAGATGTCCATTTCATAGCCTACATGCTCGTTTTTAACTTCAATCTTAAGAAAAAATCAAAAATAATATATACTAACCTATATATACTCCCCCCCTTTTTGACGTCCATCAGGGCTGCCCACATCGCCTCATTGGAGTACCGTCTGTTAGGATTGAACTTCCCCATCATAACCCGTTCCAAGTCCTTCCGCGACAACCCTGAGGAGCTGACCTCCTTGCCTTCTAAAAACTGGTCCAAATCCGCTTTTAAAACCGTTTCCCCGATATCTACGTTCTTGTCCTTGAAGATCGGTGGCCGCCCCCGTCTCCGGATGGGTGGCGACTTGTCTACTTTCGGGTATGTCTCCTTTGGCGTGATCTTTGGGATCAATTCTACTTCCGACTTACTCGGTTTTACGTCTAAGCGTTTTTTTATTTGACTCGCTTTGAGCAAAGACACCTCGAGCTCTCCGTTCTGTTCCAGCCACGACTTATAGTAATCGTTCTCAGATTTCTGCGTATACTCATCTGTGTTAAAGCCGTACTTATTAAACTCCTTTTGTATTTCAGTCGCGTTCATTTTTGACAAGCGATTTATATAATCTGAATTAGCTTTTGCTAAATTCTGCAGTTTCGTTTGAAAGAACAATTCGCTCTCCGGCTTCACTCTTATGTAATTATGCCCTGAAAATTTTTCAACATTAATATATATCTATGTACATAAAAGCGAAAGGTCACTCACTCACTCATCACGAATTCTCAGAAACTATAAGGAGTTTCAAATTTTGCATGCGGGTTCTTTTAAGGACGTAAGTGCTCACTAAGAAGGGATTTTATGAAATTCAACCCCTAAGGGGGTGAAATGGGAAAAACTTTGTGATACATTGATTCGAACGCGGGCGGAGCCGCGGGTACAGCTAGTATTTAAATATATGAACCATGAATGTCTTTCGAAAAAAAAAACGACAAATGACATGTCTGTAAGATTGCCTGTTGAAAAAAATAAAAAAAACTAATAAACCATTTTTGAAAATAAAATAAAATAAACACATTCATGGTTCAAACTACAAGCTACTAATTTTATTTATTTTCATTTATTTATTATTTAATACAATAAAATGGCCTACCTTACAGACATTCATTTTTCATTTAAATATCCATTCACAATATGATCTTCTTTTATCTATGGTTTTCACTTTGTTTTTTTTTTAAATCACAATAACCGCGATACAAAGACAATACGCATATACATCCAATTTAAAATAAATTATTATTCTCAAAAAATTAAAATAAAAAATACAGCAAGTGACAAAAAGAAGTCACATTGCAAATAAACATTGTAAAGGTTTTTTTAAAATAAATAAATAATATTCATTAATAATCATTGTTATAATTATTTATTATTAACTCACCAGAAGGCTGCGCTAGGCTACTGCTGGGTTTTCCGGGTTCTTCGTCCTGAAAAAAAAAACAGACAAAAATAATATAAATTACTAACTTCTTCACGCGGCATCACCTCGGTCACGTTTACGATTGTAATGAGTACCCATGTGTTTTTATTTAGAAATAAAAGGCTTTATCGCTGCGATTATAGCGCTTTGGTACAATCATTGCAGACATTACAGCCACATTACGTACTATTAAACAATTTAAATATTGTCTTAGCATCCTGCGTCAGCCGTTAGCCGTCCTTCCCGGGATCGCCTGTCTGGACGGTTCGAGCTCCCACTCTAGCCGCCCGCAACCCCGGAAACCCCTGTGGCGACCTCCCGCTACTCATCAAAAGATGAGTAGTACTACAAAAGATGACTACTAGTATTCTGAATCACGCTATCAAAGTATTCTCAATACCCCGCATATATACAAGTTCCGAACATCAACTGGCGGACCACGTCCGCTCCCCAGGCATGATCACCTCGCCTAGCGGGAGAGCTCCCGCCGCCAAACCCCTTTTAGTCGCCTCTTATGACAGGCAGGGGATACCGTAGCCCTATTCTGATCCCGGGACTACATGGACACTGTACATATATATCTACCTATCTACATATAGCTCATGGAAAACGTTTGGTGACGATGACGCGAGTGCAAAAAAAGTGCTCAAAACACGAAAGGAACTGTTAGCTAGCTGCCTAACTAGTTCGAAATATTGGCAAAAGAAATTAAAAAACCGCATATCGTAAGTAACCCTTTAATATTCTCTCGTCAACCCATTATTGTCCCACTGCTGGGCACGGGTCTTCTCTCAGAATGAGAGAGTTTGAGGCCATAGCCCGCCGCGCTGGCCAAGTGCGAATTGGCGGACTTCACACACCTCCGAGAACTTTTTTTTTTAAGAACTCTCGGGTGTGTAGGTTTCCTCACGATGTTCTCCTTCACTGAAAAGCATTGATAATTAATTTCTAATACGCACATAATTTTAGAAATTCTTTGGTGGCCTGGGTTAGAACCTCGGCCCTCCCGATCGAAAGGGCAAGTTTCAATTAGGCTATCACTGCTCTATAAAGTTAAATATTAAGCGTTCAAAATTTTATTATAATACTTAACGAGTACTAACGATATGCGGTTTTTGAATTCTTATAGAATTATTTTTGCCGATATTTCGACCCATTTACATGGATCGTGGTCACGGCGAAACCGCGGTGGCGGGGAGAAACCGTTCACAAGCACTAGTGGTAAATTAACCTATCTACCCTACGACTAATTTTTATTTTTTAGCAATTCTTAAAGAATTCAAGAACCGCATATCGTGAGTACCCGTTGATTATTAAAATGTATTAAATAGTAAGCGTCCAAAATTTCAAACAAATGAAATGAAATGTCTTTATTTTGTATAGGCTTGCGGGGGCACTTACAAATTGTCAGTTACATTTTTTTCTTACACTACCACCGGATCGGAATACGACCTCAACTGAGAAGATCCGGCAAGAAACTCAGCGGGTTTGTCTTTTTTCCTATTTATACCTACTTTTTTTTAATATAATTACAATCATGTTTTTTTACATGGTATTGAAAGTTAGCTCCAGTATCTTGCCTTACAGTTCAGTAAAAGAGAGCCCTGTAATACCTCATTATAATCCATATTGTCGTTGTCCAATTCGCCGTAATACAGTCCGTCTTCCTCCACCGTCTCCTCCTTCACCTCGGCTCGTTCCTCCGGCTTCAGCTTCTTGGGGCCGTTCGTGGTGGGCGGCGGGGCTGGCTTCTGCTGGGGGGTGGGGCCTGGGAACAATTTTGATGCTAAAAGCCTCATTTGCTATTGGTTATGATAAACTAAGACAGAGAAAGTAGGCATTTACTATTTATTTAAATAAAATTGTAATAAGATCTAAGATCATCTGAATTCAATCACAGATGCGTTGCTACTCCCGAGGACTATGATGGTCGCCTCACGTGATTATTTTGTTCAATATTCAAGTGATTTTTTATTTACAAATACTTTTATTTTATACATTCATGAATACATTTAACATTTTTTTTAATAATTAAATCTGAAAATTAGTTTTATTGTCAGAGAGGAATGCAGAACCGGTTCTTATCTCTTGCATCTTTATCTCTTCTTAAGGAAAAGGTAAGAGACAAAAAAATAAGACACAAAAAGGGGTAAGAATTATTGTTAATCATATACCTAGTATTTATACATTAAATAGTATGGTGTTTCATGTTTATGCACATCACTTTAGAGTTTACTGTACTCATTTATAAATAAAATTGCATGCCACTAGTTTTAAGGATTCTTTATTATGTTTAAGTTACATGTATTTATGTAAATGAGTCTGAAATAAATAAATAAGAATAAAGGAAAACAAAAAGAAAAGAGACAAAGTGTAAGAAGAGAGTTCTTCTCACCATTAACGGGGTTATCCCTCTGCGCTGCCGCGAGGAGGGCCTCAGAGGCCACGGTGAAGTCCTTCGCGTCCTTCGTCACGTCCGTGGGTAGGCTGCCGTTGTCCGTTGAGCAGAGGCCTGGTGGAAAATGTGGTTTATGTTTATTATCCCCTGAGGGGCTAGGTTTTTAAGTTCGTCATCCCCTAAGGGGTCAAGGATTTAAGTAAGACAAATAAATCTGATATTTCAGACTGACATCATCAAGTTTATTATCCCCTAAGGGGGTAGGATCTAAAGTTCGTCATCCCCTAAAGGGTTAAGGATCCAAGTAAGACAAATAAATCTGATATTTCAGACTGACATCGTCCGTTGAGCGGAAGCCTGGTACAATGTCGTTTTAAAATTCAAATCCCCTATGGGGGTAAGATTTAAGACAAAACACACGCAACTTCATATGTGAATAGTAATAGTATTCGTTTCACGTATTGTTCTTAACACGAGAAGCGCGTAACATTTTGACATTGCTAGAACCGCGAATGTTTTAGGTACAAAAAATGTGTTTTGCATTTAAGTGGTCGAAATCCCGTGCAAATTATATAATTATATTTCATGAAAAGTCATAAAAGTCATGATTATACGCATAATACAATATTAACTACAGCAGGAAGAACATCGAAGTGTTAAACGATGATGAGACACAAATCACATTATTAAATTATCAAAACTATTGATTAATTTCAGTTTCAGCTTATTATTTTAAGAAGTTGGATTGTGATTTCGCATCAATATGTAATTATACATATTTTTATGGTGGTCTATTTTGTAGCTTTTTAATAGACTTTGATTTAACTTATTTTTTTATAAAATATCTAGCTGAACCCTGCAGCTTCGCCCGCGTTAAAATCGATGTATAGAGATGGTCCCGTGGGAATAAGATATTTTTCCACAGTATAAAGCAGCCTATATGTTAATCCAGAGTGTCAGGTAACTCCCTACCAAATTTAATGAAAATCACTCCAGCCGTTTACACGTGAAGAAGTAACAAACATACACACTCACAAACTTTCGCCTTTATATGATAAAATCCTCTCCTCCTCTTTCTCTGACCTTAGGCGCCACATTTAAAAAAATGTGTGCGTGTACTAGCGTACACTCGTAAGAAGTGAAACTTCTTTATGACGTTATTTTTCAAAAAATAATTACTATATGCAACTTTACAGAAATTGGTTAAATAAAGTTAAATTAGATAAAGTTTAATAAAAGGCTTTTATTAAACTTTATCTAATAATCTAATCTATCTAATATCACGCGTGGTAGGGATAAGAAAAAGATGGCGCGTAACGTAACGAAAAATAAAAAAAGATGGCACGTAACGAAAAAATGTTACACTAAATTTTTTTCCAACCCCGATAAAGAAGTTTCACTTCAACCAACCCCGATAAAGAAGTTTCACTTCAAAATATTCCAAATATTCCAATGATTCGCCATATGTTGCAATCCATTCGTTTGGGAGGTAGCGCGCACCAAAGAAATGAACATACATACATTCATACATAGCCTTGAAAAACATTACCTTAACGACATCGGATAAAATTAATAAAATAAAACACGGTTCCTACACTCAACATTATCTAAGTCCCGTCCATGTCCATCGTACATATCATGCGCAATGGGTCCTCGGTTCGAATCCCGGCCAGACAGGTATCTGAATGAGTAGACTCTTGTTCTGCCTCTGGGTGTTTGCGTATTCGTCTTGTGTGTCCATGGCACCCACGACACTAGAGAAAATCCTACTGTGAGGCTATGAGTGAAGAAAGCGTTTTAAGTTTTTTTTTTTACCTCTGATCTGCAGCGCCTCAGCGGACCTCAGCAGGCTGGGCAGCTCCTCTTGCGTAACGTTCACTTCGCCCTTGTACATGAAGTCCACAAGGGCTTGCATTTCGCTGAACCTGTCCGACATACAAAATTGTCTAATTTATTAATGACTAGCTGTGCCCGCGACTTCGTCCTCGTGGGCACGCAACGCAAGCCCTCAAGGATGAATAATTTTCCCCGTTTTTTTCACATTTTCCATTATTTCTTCGCTCTTAATAGTTGCAGCGTGATGTTATATAGCCTAAAGCCTTCCTCGATAAACGGTCTATTTAATACAAAAAGATTTTTTAAATTCGAACCAGTAGTTCCTGAGATTAGCGCGTTCAAACAAACAAACAAACTCTTCAGCTTTATATATTAGTATAGATAAATCAATAGATGAGATCTAAAAACCTAATAAAATTCTGAAAAACATTGACGATAAATAAGTAATCTGCACATCTATATATAGTTTAACTAGTTGACCTGGCGAACTTCCGCTTAAAAGCCAAAAATCAAAAAATTATCGTGTTTCTCTCCTATATTATATAAACAACCTTCCCCTTGAATCACTCTATCTATTAAAAAAATGTGTGCGTGTACTAGCGTACACTCGTAAGAAGTGAAACTTCTTTATGACGTTATTTTTCAAAAAATAATTTACTATATGCAACTTTACAGAAATGGGTAAATAAAGTTAAATTAGATAAAGTTTAATAAAAGGCTTTTATTAAACTTTATCTAATAATCTAATCTATAATAATCTATCTAATATCACGCGTGGTAGGGATAAGAAAAATATGGCGCGTAACGGAAAAAAAAGATGGCGCGTAACGGAAAAAAAAGATGGCGCGTAACAGAAAAAGATGGCGCGTAACGAAAAAACTTTACACTAAATTTTTTTCCAACCCCGATAAAGAAGTTTCACTTCAAAAACTGCATTAAAATACGTAGCGTAGTCTTTAAGTTTTTGATTGTTTTTATTAACCGGCTCACATGATCATAAACTTTGACGTCCCCAACTCACCGAAATTCATGTCCCTCATACGCACTAACGGACATTCGATTTCTTTTGGAATCCGGCTCAAAGGACCAAAAAGCGTCACCCACCTCATACCCCTCATGAGGACGATGGAATGCTTGCAGGGGCTCTGCAGCAGTACCGAATCTATGACTTCAACCCACTTCATATCGGCTTGAAGTACTAAAAACCTATGACGTCGCCAACTAAGCGCATGTCGCTCATAAAAACTAAATAAAGGATTTTTCAATGTTTTTTTAAACGGCTCACGTGATCATAAACTGTGACGTCACCAACTCAAGTAAAGGATTTTGATCTTGATTTAAAATTCTATAACTTACCTCGGGTAAAGTTCCAAAAAAAACTGTGACGTCACCAGCCCACCGCATGTCCCTATTAGGCACTAAATGAAGAATTTTGATGATTTTTATTCGAATCCGGCTCAAAGGACCGAAAAACCGTCACCCACCTCATATCCCTCATGAGGACGATGGGGTGCTTGCAGGGGTTCTGCAGCAGCAGCCGCTCGAGGTACGCGGAGCACGCGCTCAGCACCAGCTTGTGGCAGCGCAGCTGGCGGGACTCGCACGCGAGGGTCACGTCCGCGAACTGCTCCGTGAGGAGCAGGCGGGGGAAGACCGACTGCAAGGGGAGACAGGGGATTGCTTTAAGGTCATTACAATTTTTATGTTATGTAAGGGCAAAAAAACGTACTGAATTTTTTTGAAAGCATAAGTATTTCACTATTTTTTAATGGGATCTTTTGGAGAGAGGGATGTTGGGGTAAGATAATTTTGTACGTCAGCATTTTTTAAGAAGTTTCTAACGCCTATGGTCGTCTCTTTTTATCTGATTGATTTGCTTGCTTTTCAGTGAAAGGGTGTGGTTGCCGGCACACTTTTATATGAGGCGATCATCATAGTTCTCGATAGTAGTAACGCATCTGTGATTGACTTCAAATAGAAACCATATTCTATATGCAGTTGATTACTGATGTCCATGGGAGGCAGTGGCCACTTACCATCAGGTGGACTGCATGCTCGTTTGCTACTTCAACCAGATAATTAAGTAAAAGCTAATCAAACAATAAAAAATATAATTACCTGTAAATTTGTATGATAGGAGTTCCATCTCACGCAAAACTGTTGCGGGGGCAGCGCCATCTTGCCATCAAAATTCACCACAGATTAAAAATATCAATTGTCGTTTATCAAAAACATATCTATCTACTCTTTGGCCGTAAAACGTCAGTCCTTTGTAGAAGTAAAAGCACAGATTATATAAAAAATTGCACACAAAAGTTCGAATATTTATCACAGATCTATTCTAAGAAATATTTTTAAAAATTTAAGTACATCAAATACTTTATGTAAGTAGAAACTGTTAGACTAGATTGTATATTATTTAGTTGCAATACTGGAACTCTTCAATAAATAGCCTTATCTTGGGTACCTGGAAAAGATATAAGACTAGATTAATCATAACATCAATAAACATAATAAAAAAATGTGTGCGTGTACTAGCGTACACTCGTAAGAAGTGAAACTTCTTTATGACGTTATTTTTCAAAAAATAATTTACTATATGCAACTTTACAGAAATTGGTTAAATAAAGTTAAATTAGATAAAGTTTAATAAAAGGCTTTTATTAAACTTTATCTAATAATCTAATCTATAATAATCTATCTAATATCACGCGTGGTAGGGATAAGAAAAAGATGGAGCATAACGGAAAAAAAGATGGCGCGTAACAGAAAAAGATGGCGCGTAACGAAAAAATGTTACACTAATTTTTTTTCCAACCCCGATAAAGAAGTTTCACTTCAAAAATTAGGTTCTAAGTCTTTGTATCGATATATTTGAAAAACAACGGCCTATTGAGAGTCGCACTCGCGCAGAAAGGGTTCTGTACCATTATCCTTAAAACTTACATAGCTATAAGTATATTTATTTCAATTTAAACAACTATTTTTAAAGTACATATAAAGTAAGAAGAGGCCATTTGAAAGACGAACAGATTGACAGGAGGACAGCGTAGTCTTTTTTTTTATCTGATCAGTCCACCTGATGGTAAGTGGCCACTGCTGCCCATTGACATCTGTAATCAACTTCATATAGAACATGGGTTCTATCTTAAGTCAACCACAGATGCGTTGCTACTCCCGAGGACTATGATGGTCGCCTCATATAAAAGTGTACCGGCAACCACATCCTTCCATCTCGAGCAAGAAATGCTTCACGCTAGTAATAGGTGTGGCGGTGGTACTTCCCCGGTCGAACTACACTGGTTCTACCTTGCAAATAATATTTGCATTTGCACTCTTAATAATATGGTCCGGTTTTGTCAAGGTCTTGGACTACGAAAACCTAAAAAATGTTTGGGGGACTGAGAAACACTTATTACAAAAAACTCCTGTGATTTTTAGAAATACTCTCGGTTTGACTGTGTGTTTGAAGTCGCATAAAACCAAAAGCTGCTTTGACTAAATAATAAGACTACTTAGAACAATAATTTTAAAGAAGAGGCAAGTTTAATCTAAGCAATGCATGCAATGCATCTAAGCATGCTTTGTTTTATATTTTAAATTAATTTAAAATAATACACATATCGCTACTTCAAAACAAAAGGGCCGCAACTCGAATAGACCTAATTTTACAGGAGAGCCATTTAAAGTTTTGAAAATCAGTTTTTGTATAATTGCTCTGTAATTTTAAATCAGATAAATATGTGTTATACACTGTTAGAAAGGTATTTTTATTCTTTTTTGAATGGTTAATTTAGATATGGTTATTTTTTTCTAAAAAAAAGTTATGAGCAGATAAGTCTCTTTTGTATATAAATATGCGGCTTTGCACAGATGTTGCAGCGTAAATTCGAAAATACAAAAAAGACGTCAGTATTGTTTTTATTGCTTAAAGTATAAAATTCATGGGAATCTTTTTAAATTATGAAAATATAACCGATTAAATTTGAATTTTTACAATAAAAATGATTTTGAATATTTTTGATTTGTGGCCCTTTTGTTTTAAAGTAGCGATATATGAAACGGCATTTAACTATAATGCAGGTTGAGCACAAGTTTTCAATTATAAACCTTCTTTGGCTAAAAATGTGTCTTTAATTTAAAAATGATAAATTATTGGAAAAATCCGGCCGAATGCGACTCGAACTCGTGACAGAAAATTATACATGTAGGCGCGACACCGCGTATTTATGAAAAACACGTCGCCGAAAATAATAATTTTAGTTAGGTTAAAGATCGAAAATAGTTTGTTTATTGAATTAGCAATATTTAGTTATTTTTAGAATTGTAATTTAGTTTACCCTCCATAAATTTTGTTATTATCACCTCACCAAACATTGTTATAAAAAGGCGAGCGCCTGCCGGTAGATAAAGATTCTTGTTTAACCGTCGAAGCGATCGGACCTCCTCAATTGGGAAAAAATCGAAGAAGAATAACTCCTGTGTTTTACTTGAAATCTTCAAGAACGGTCAGTAATGACGACCCTGTCCTTCCTGACGACACGCTCTCTTCGTTATACATATTTGTTATTTTTATACTTAATTCGGAAGCCGGTTTACAAAATTCACTTACCTACCTACCAAATTTCAACTGTAGTCTCAATAGTTTCCGAACCTGGCTGTGACATACGGATAGGCAGACATGACGAATGTATGAGGGTTCCGATTTTTGCCATTTGGCTACAGAACCCTAAAAAACCTACCCAACCGGGACTCGAACTCAACGCATACTGTTAATATGAACGTTGTTTAAATCATCCCTACACTACCGACTACCGACTACCCGACCGAGAATCGAACTTCCACCTTCTACAATCAAAATGACCGATGTTGCTCTGCGGTGCACGAAACAGATACTACTCAAAATAATTTTCAAAACCACTACACAACTCAGTCTGCAATATTATAACGAGACTCCACACATGACATACAAACATAAATACAACACATATGTAGAACACGTGCAAATAAAGAGAGGAGTTACAAATGGCGTTTTCATCGCTCATAGAGGACATCTGTTAATTTTGGAGGGAGGGGTGCGATTTTCGTATGTCACGAGGGAGGGGGGGGGGGATCAGATTGTTACTAGACGGACACCTGTGTATTTGAAAACTTTGAACCCGTGAAACATTACGCGTACGTATTCGTTTTCGTATTTTTATCGCGGGCTTTGAGCGCGGCGATCGAATCAAGAAATTCCGTAACGAAAATAACCTAACACCCCCCATTCCGGTTACCATATAACGCGGCCGACAGGTCGCTTAACGTGTATGTATATGTTACGACAATACGGAGCTCGCATGGATATAGACGAGCTGCTCGGAAATTGGACGAATATGTATGCTGTTTGTGAGAAAGTATGTACAATAGTATCAAAGAAAAAAGCTTGAATTAATATCATAGAAAAAATACTGCATAAGTAAATAAATAATTATAATTGCATAAGTTGATTAAAAAGCTATGCACTTTACCGCGGCAGTCCCCGAGTGCCGCACGTTTTTTGAGTATTTGTGAAAACATTACTCGCTCTTGACATTTAAAAAATGTAAAAACTTATATAGCTATTTTTTTTAACTGAAAAGATGTTGACATACGTTTTTTTTTAATTACGAATCATGACAAGTTCTGTGACTGTGAAACTTATTTATTATTATGTATAGAATACCCCAAATGCAAAATTAAATAAAACATTATTACTACGTGTACAGTCACGAGCAATAAGATGTGACTATGGAAGATTGGCAAAAGTATCTGTAGATTGGCAAAAGTAGGCAGCATAAAGCAGTAGCGTCAAATTTATGTAGATGAACGTCAAATCACATAATTTTGACGCTACTGCATTATCTGCCTTTCAATATCAGATATTTTTGCTGCGTTTGTGAAGTCAGATATTATTGAACTCCTTCTTGGGTCAGATACTTTTGCCAATCTTCCATAGTCACATCTTATTGCTCGTGACTGTACATACAAATGAGAAGCTAAGTAGACCGCCATAGATGACCATGTCGTTCGAACAAAATCATAAATTTTAATCCCACCAACCGTTTTCAAATCCATTCCCTCCGCACACGGTTCAGACGAAAAACGTCGCGTCAGAGCGAGAGAGGCATATGTCGGAACCTCCCCCGTAAAGTTACAAACAAAAAAGTTGAATATAAAAATCGATAGGGCGCTAAAAGAGGGTTGGGGTCGCGGCGGGCGCTACGACCTCCTAATTATGTCTCAGGGTTTTATGCTTTATGGTTTTAGACATCGAAGTAGATACTAATAGAAAACGAGCAATCTATCTGATTAATTAGTCTATAGACTAATCACACTAGTGTTCCAGAAGTAGGATTGGGTGGCCAAAGTAAACGACACATTATGTACAACATTGTTATATTCTCACGATTTCACACTTTATACAATTTCAGAATACATTCGGGCAGAGTGACGTCTTACACTTGTAAAATGTTTAGAATGATCCATATTACGATACCCTCCCTTTTATACTAAAAAATGGCAGGCGTTAAGGAAACCGTCACAGAGACAAAAACATTATTAGTCTATTACATTATATAAAATTAAATATATGCATTTATAATATTTATTTATATAACCATTTATATTTATTTATATTGTGACTTCTATTGATTTATGATATTTATAATAACATGGCACGATCAATTTAAATACTATCATTATATAGATGTTTATAACTAATGTAGTCACGAGTTTAACAGTAGTGTCCCCAGGCGAGCTACTTGTTGGTTTGTAACATTAGTCACCTGAAATGGTCGAAATTCGACCGTTCAACTCAAAAACTAAACTTGATATTGTCCAAAGTAAGACGAATAGTCGACGACGACCCGCGTGGTGCAGCGGTTACCATACCGTTCTGACGAGCAATGGGTCCTAGGTTCGATTCCTGGCCAGACAGGTATCTGGATGATGAGTTTAGATTCCTGTTCTGGGTCTGGGTGTTTGTGTATTCGTCTTGTGTGTGTCCATGGTACCCACGACACAGGAGAAAATCCTACTGTGGGGCTATGAGTGTAGAAAGCGTGTGCGTGTGTGTGTAGTGTCCCCAGGCAAGCTACTTGTTGGTTTGTAACATTAGTCACCTGAAATGGTCGAAATACGACCGTTCAACTCAAAAACTAAACTTGATATTGTCCAAAGTAAGACGAATAGACACTAATTCTAATAAATTATTTTAATTTACGACTTAATTCAAATATACCCGTTAAAATCAAAAAAGTGTTAAATACGTTGCATTTAAAAACAACTACCTACCTAGTTAGTCACCCGTCGCAACGGTCGAAATTCGACCGTAATTTAAATTAAATAATTACGAAAACGAGCATGCAGTCCACCTGATGGTAAGTGGTCACTGTTGCACATGGACATCTATAAGTAACTTCACGCAGAACATGGATTCCATCTGGATCCAATCACAGATGCGTCCCTACCTCCGAGGACTAAGATGGTCACCTCATATAAAAATGTGCCGGCAACCACACCCTTCAAAGTGTAGCGTATCTTGCCAAACAGGGTTCTCTTTTACTGAACTGTAAGGTAAGATACTGGAGCTAACTTTCATTACCATGTAAAAAACATGATTGTAATTATATAAAAAAAATGGTTATAAATAAGAAAAAAGACAAACCCGCTGAGTTTCTTGCCGGATCTTCTCAGTTGAGGTCGTTTTCCGATCCGGTGGTAGTGTAAGAAAAAAAGATGTAACTGACAATTTGTAAGTGCCCCCGCAGGCCTATACAAAATAAAGACATTTCATTTTATTTCCATCGAAAAGCAAAAATTGCTTAGAAATAGGTGGCTAGAATTAGTTGCTCACTAATGTCCACACGGCAGTGACCACATCAAGTGGACTGCACGCTGGTCTGCTACTTCAATCTAATCACAAAAATCTCTTAACATTGTTTCTAGGTAGGAATGAGTTGTCCCTGTAGTTCCGGGACCAGAATAGGACTACGGTACCCTCTGCCTGTCGTAAGAGGCGACTAAAAGAGGCTTCCGGGGTTGCGGGCTGGAAGAGTGGGAGCTCGAACCGTCCGGCCAAGCGACCCCGGGAAGGACGGTGGCATGTGTGGCTGCCGTAAAAACCAGAAGGTGCGGTGAGCAGTTCACGCTCACCAGAGAAGAGCCTGATGGGGCACACGCCGAGTTCCCGGAGTCCTCTTCGCAGCGTCGAGGTCGGCCACCGGGGGGGTTTTGGTGCGGTAAGAATCCCACATAAACCGCGTCGCTCCCACGACGTCGGGTACTTTTTGAAAGTTTCCCCCTCGACAACAAAAAAAAAAGGTAGAAATGGGTGACAGTGGTACCTCCGAGGTCGAACGACAAAATCTGTAGCGACCTCCCGCTACTCATCAAGAGACGGCGCTACTAGTATTCTGAAACACGCTAACGAAGTATTGTCAATACCCCGTATATAAAGATCTATTACTGTTATTTGTAACTTTATATATTAATACGTGAAGCATAAACTTGTGATTCGTTTTTAAGATACTTGCCGCAGACGGAGGAGTATGAAATTACGCACGATTTAATTTAATTTGGGAAATAATTATGCGACTTTGGACAATATCAAGTTTAGTTTTTGAGTTGAATTACGGTCGAAATTTCGACCGTTGCGAAGGTTGACTAGTAAATAAAACTAGCTGTCGCGGCATTGTTTTGGTATATAAAAGTTAAAAAAATCTTAAGGGTGAACAATCCTTATCACTAAGGGGTATGAAAAATAAATGTTGGGAGATTCTCAGACCTACTCAACATGCTCGCAAAATTTCATGAGAATCGGTCAAGCCGTTTCGAAGGGGTACGGGAACGAACATTGTGACTAGGGATTGCAATCCGGAAAACCGGATCCGGTAATCCGGCGGATCCGCCACAAATTTACCCAAACCGGATCCGGTACCAAATCACCACCGGATCCGGACCTCCACCGGATCCGGTGATTGTATATTTTGACAGACCAGACCCAGAACATGAATCTAAACTCATCATTCAGATAACTCTCTGGCCGGGAATCGAACCCATTGCGCGTCAGACAGGGAAGGTAACCGCTCCGCCACGCAGATCAAAATTATTACAATTTATTTGAATTTGAGAAATATGCTGCTACTTTGGACAATATGAAGTTTAGTTTTTTAATTTAAATTAATGTCGAATTCTGACCGTTGCGACGGGTAACTAGTTTTACTAAATACTTAATACCAATTTCCCATCTACCACTTACACTCAGAAGGTCCTGCAAGAAACTTTGCCTTTGACCATATAAAAAAACTAGTTAGTTTTTTTATATGGTCGAAGTATGGTATTAGTATTTTTTTCTTTTTTTCTTTCCATCAACCATTATTGTCCCACTGCTGGGCACGGGTCTTCTCTCAGAATGAGAGAGTTTAGGCCATAGTCCACCGCGCTGGCCAAGTGCGAATTGGTGGAAATTAGTATTTACTCAATACCAACTTTCCAGAAGATAGACCAAATATGACCTCAACTAAGAAGACAAGATACAACAGCTGGATTTTCTGAGTATAGATGTCGTCGACTCATTACTGTCCCACTGCTGGGCACGGGTCCCCTTTCAAAATGAGAGGTTCAGGCCATAGTCTACCGCGCTATCCAAGTGCGAATTGGTGGACTTAACGCACCTTTGATTAGAGCAGTGATAGCCTAGTGGTTGAAACTTGCCCTCTCGATCGGGAGGTCGGAGGGTTTTATTTTTATTTGACTGAAGTAGCAAACGAGCTTGCAGTCCACCTGATGGTAAGTGGTCACTGCCGATCATGGACATCTGTAATCAACTTCATACAGAACATGGGTTCTATCTGAAGTCAAACACAGATGCGTTGCTACTCCCGAGGACTATGATGGTCGCCTCATGTAAAAGTGTGCCGGAAACCACAACCTTCCACAAGCTTCACGCTAGAAATAGGCGTGGCGGTGGTACTTCCCCGGTCGAACTACACTGGTTCTACCACCTTCAAATTAACTAAGTAAAATTATAAAAAGCAGAACAGATTCATCATAAACATGTATTGGGTCAGTCATAATTATATCACATAGAATTTAAACAAATAAAGATTTATTTTTTGGAAACAAATAACCAATTAGCACAAGCCTTGCAAAGAACAAACGCATAAAAAATTTAACTAGAGTTAGAAGTTGACTTTTTAAATACTGGCGATAAGGCAGACGGGCTACCTGGTGGGAAGTAGTCACCGTCATCTGTACATTCGCAACACCAGAGTCGCCAATGCATCGCCGGCTTTGCACAGCTATTTCCGCACCTATTTTGAAGAGCCCCATGTCATAACGCTTCGGGAATACCCCAGGAGGAAGGTCATTCCACCTTGGCAGGAAGGAGCGCCACGACTCCAGTTGATGTGGATGAAACGCATAGCTCTTAATACGCACATAATTTATTTAGAGTACACTAACATTCCCAGTTCCCATCCAGACATCTCCGCACGGGGTCCGGGCGTCGACCTTAGGGGCGGTCTCAAAATAGACCGGGCGGGGGTCCCTACCACCTGCCACCGTTTATATTTGGCTTTTGAGGCCAAACGCCACGCTTCTTCGAATCGCATCTTGCACTGGTTTTCTGATTATCACTTCTCAGTTCGCTAAATCTCAAGTGAACCTAAAAATTATACATGTCGGCGCGACACCGCGTATTTATGAAAAACACGTCGCCGATAATAATTTTAGTTAGTTTAAAGATCGATAATTGTTTATTAAATTACCAACAGTTAATGATTTTTAGAATTGTAATTTAGTTTACCCTCCATAAATTTGTTATTGTCACACCACCAAACATTGTTATAAAAAGGCGAGCGAACGCCGGTAGAAAGAGATTCTTGTTTAACCGTCGAAGCGATCGGACCTCCGCAATTGTGAATAAATCGAAGAAGTTTATTCCTGTGTTTTACTTGAAATCTTCAAGAACGAAAAATAATGAAGACCTCGACCATCCTGAAGTCACATTTCACTTCGTTACACAATTATTGTACACCTACATCATATACCCATGTTCTGGCGAAATAAAATATTTGTATTTGTATGGAAGCTCAATTTTGACTAATTATTTATCACAGAATCAAAAATATGCAAGTTACCAAAAATTTTATAGGTCATAACCATTAAAAACGGTAAGATTTTGATTCTTCAACACCGCCTCTCCTTTGGAGATATGTCGTGAGACCCCCCCCCCCCTCCCCCTCTAGAAAATGCAACAATTAATCAAGTTTTCAAGTTGACAACTGAATTTAGAACCATGAAAATTGTATAGGGAAGTCCATAAATTACATGACCGTCTCATTTGACAGTTTTTAAAGCTTGATGAGATGTAGTGAGATTTGTCTCCGCCTCCTCCCTTACTAACCGTACAGTTTAATGATTTTTTCTAATATTAAAGTTTCTTACAGGAAAACTGATAACAAGCCGAGACCCGCGCTCCCTACGTAAGATTTGATGAGATTCAAAATGTTTGATAAAAAAATCTTCATCAACCTTTATTATCCCACTGCTGGGTGGTCTTCTTTCAGAATGAAAAATAAACAGAGTTTTTATTAAAATTTTAAAAGTTTATTTATTTATTTATTAACAACAAATCCACAGCTCTTAAGTTCAAAAAAAAACAACACAAATCTTACAGACTAAACATACAGCCAATTATGGATTTTATTTTATTTATAGATAGTTGCCACATCACTAACGTGAAAGTTAAAAAAAAGAAAGCCGTTAAACGGATAAGTGGCCACTGAATGGACATAGATAATCAACGCCATGTGGACCAGGATGTAGACCATGTAAGACCGACTACTTTTTTTGTCTGATTGTAGCAATCGAGCATGCAGTCCACCTAACGGTAAGTGATCAGTCAAACTTTGTCGTAGTAAAATTCTATGACGTCCCTGTAGCCTCGGGGTCAGAATAGGGCTACGGTATCCCCTGCCTGTCGTAAGAGGCGACTAAAAGGGGCTTCCGGGGTTGCAGACGGCTAGAGTGGAAGCTCGAACCGTTCGGTCAGGCAATCCCGGGAAGGACAGCGGTATGTGTGGTCGCATACCGTCGTAAAGACTAGACGGAGCGGTGGGCTCAGCCGCCCATCTGGGAGGAGCCCGATGGGGCAGCGCGCTCGGAGGATTCCGGTTGAAGTCGTTTCGAGATCCCGGAGTACTCCTTTTCAGCGCCGAGGACGGCCACCGGGGGGGTTTTAGTGCGGTAAAAATCCCACATAACCCTGCGTCGCTCCCACGGCGTCGGGTACCTTTGGAAGGTTTCCCCCTCGAAAACAAAAAAAAAAAAGTAAAATTCTATGAGTCGTAAGTAAAAAACATTTAAAAGAATGTCTCAAACAGTTATAATTACCGTATCCTTTGGTCATGTCGCGTCTCAAAGACCGTAGCATCTATTATCATGGTAATTGTTCAATGCCACACTGTTAGTGTGAACTTGCCTGTTCACTGCTGCGCATAACTGTGGGATTGTCTTTTGAAGTGAAACTTCTTTATCGGGGTTGGAAAAAAATTTAGTGTAACATTTTTTCGTTACGCGCCATCTTTTTCCGATACGCGCCATCTTTTTCTTATCCCTACCACGCGTGATATTAGATAGATTATTATAGATTAGATTATTAGATAAAGTTTAGTAAAAGCCTTTTATTAAACTTTATCTAATTTAACTTTATTTAACCAATTTCTGTAAAGTTGCATATAGTAATTAAAAATAACGTCATAAAGAAGTTTCACTTCTTACGAGTGTACGCTAGTACACGCACACATTATTTATCTGATTGAAGTAGCAATCGAGCATGAGTCCACCTGATGTTAAAAGGTCGCTGCCGCCCATGGACATCTGTAAGCAACTTCAAATAGAAGATGGGTTCTATGTGAAGTCAATCACAGATGCGTTGCTACTCCCGAGGACTATGATGGTCGCCTCATGTGAAAGTGTGCCGGCAACCACAACCTTCCATCGAAACGCAAGAAATGCTTCACGTTGGAAATAGGTGTGGCGTTGGTACTTCCCCGGTTGAACTACACTGGATCTACCACCTTCACCATTAGATTTACTTTATGCTTAAGCATACTACCTACTTAAATCTCTCATAAGTTTCTCGTCAACCCATTATTGTCCCACTGCTGGGCACGGGTCTTCTCTCAGAATGAGAGTTTAGGCCATAGTCCACCGCGCTGGCTAAGTGCGAATTTGTGGACTTCACACACCTCCGAGAACTTTTTTTTTTAAGAGCTCTCGGGTGTGTAGGTTCACGTAGTTTTCCTCACGATGTTTTCCTTCACCGAAAAGCAGTGATAATTAATTTATAATACGCACATAAATCAGTGCCTGGCCCACCATATGGGCGTGGGCGTGACCCAGAACATGAATCTAAACTCATCATTCAGATCTGTCTGGCCGGGAATCGAACCCAGGACACATTGCGCGTCAGACCGGTATGGTAACCGCTTCGCCACGCGGGTCGTTAATGTGGTCGATATATTTTTAGATGACGAAAAAACTCGCGACTAATAATGCAAGAGATTTTTTTGTGAATTGGATTTTCTTTAGATACGTGCGACATCCTTGACGTTGTTGTCAATTACTGTCCCACTGCTGGGCATGGGTCTTCTCTCAGAATGTGAGAGTTTAAGGCCTGAGTCTTTTTTTTTCTCGGGGGGAACCTTCAAAAGGCACCCGACGCCGTAGGAGCGACGCAGGGTTATGTGGGATTTTTACCGCACTAAAACCCCCCCGGTGGCCGTCCTCGGCGACATGAAGAGGATTCCGGGACCTCTAAAGGACTGCCAGAATCCTCTGAGCGCGTTGCCCCATCGGGTTCCTCATTAACGTTATTAACGCATGGGCGCATTAACGTTTAAATTATGGCCTATTGCCATTATAGGCTTTATATTGTAATGTTTATTATGGGCCGTAGCCAAAATTATTCCAAGGTAAAGGTCCGAATTTAATGTCGCTCGCGACTTCGCTTGTATTGTATTGTCAAATGATATCATTTTACACACCTATTGATTGTGGCGGATGCCAAAATACTCTGACATCATGTATCACGTCATTAATGTCGATGCTAGTTTTGGTAAAAGCAGTTGTTTTGTCGATGTGGTAGGTAGATGCTTTGACCGTGCTTGTGAAGAGTGGAGAAATTAAGTAAATTCTGGAAAGCAAAAAACACGTACTAAACTTATGAGAGCAGAGCGGTGATAGCGTAATGGTTGAAACTTGCCCTCTCGATCGGGAGGTCCGAGGTTCAAACCCACGCACGCACCACTGATTTATGTGCGTATTACAAATTAATTTTATTATCACTTTTCGGTGAAATAAAACATCGTGAGGAAACCTAAACACCCGAGTTCTTTAAAAAAAAGTTCTCGGACGTGTGTGAAGTCCACCAATGGCCTAAAAAACTCTCATACTGAGAGAAGACCCGTGCCCAGCAGTGGGACAATAATGGCTTGTTTCCAATGGGCTACCATGGCTCATGCTAAGGCACTAATCTCCAAAAAACCGTTTTTTTTTTAATTAAAGTAGCAAACGAGCATGCAGTCCACCTGATGGTCAGTGTACGGGTTATATCTATATTTAGAATAATGTCAAATGCAATTAAAACGCGTGTGATCCGCGGGAAGCCTTTATTCGAACTGTCTTTGTAACATGTCATACACATAAAGATTTCACGGAATATGTAAAATGCAGTGCAATGCAAAAATGTGCGAGCTAGCTCGTACATACTGCCAGTGTCAAGAAAAGAAAAATAAAAACAAAAAAATAAAAAGTAAAAATAGAATAAATGTAGAGTTAAAACAATGTATGTAAAAACAAAGATATTGAAGTAAAACTAGAATAAATGTAAAATTAAATTAATGTATGTCAAAGTGACATTTTAAATGTAAAGGTATACAAAAGTAAATTAAAAAGATTAAAAATGCATGCAAGCAATTAACAATTGAAGCAATATAAAGTACAGCTCGTACAGTCAGTGACCACTGGCGCTCATAGACACAAAACACTCTTTTCGCAAAAATTTAAACAAAGATCGTTTTGAGCAAACATGGAACTCTTAAGGGCACTGAAGTCATTCAAAGATGCAACCCTGAGGTCCAAGATGGTACTAGTATGCCTTATTTAAATCAGCCGAAATTAACAGATTTACACTGCTTTAGTGTAGAAATTGTAACGGTGGTACGTCCTTTGTGTCCCTGTAGATCCGGGACCAGAATAGGACTACGGTACCCTCTGCCTGTCGTAAAAGGCGACTAAAAGAGGCTTCCGGGGTTGCGGGCGGGAAGAGTGGGAGCTCGAACCGTCCGGTCAAGTGACCCCGGGAAGGACGGCGGCATGTGTGGTTGCATGTTGCCGTAAAAACCAGAAGGTGCGGTGAGCAGTTCACGCCCACCAGGGAAGAGCCCGATGGCGCACACGCTGAGGACACCGGCGGCGGTCAATCGGAGTTCCCGGAGTCCTCTTCGCAGCGTCGACGTCGGCCACCGGGGGGTTTTAGTGCGGTAAGAATCCCACATAACTTTTAGAAAGTTTCCCCCTCGAAAAAAAAGAAAAAAAAGGTACGTCCTTTGTACTAACTTCTACCACCACAGTAACATTACTTATTGATAGACGAGGATTTTACCTTTTTTTTGCTATTGAGGGGGAAACCTTCAAAAGGTACCTAACGCCGTGGGAGCAACGCCGGGTTATGTGGGATTTTTACCTCATTAAACCCCCCCGGTGGCCGTCCTCAGCGCTATAGCGGACTCCGGGATCCCGAAACGACCTCAACTGGAGTCCTCCGAGCGCAATGCCCCTTTTGGGCCCTTCCCCGTAGAACGATTCATGCTCACCGTGGCTCTCGGTGTTTACGACGGCATGCAGCCACGCATCATCCTTCGCGGGGTCACTTGGCTGGACGGTCCGAGCTCCCACTCTTACGGCCCGCAACCTCAGAAACCCCTTTTAGTCGCCTCTTACGACAGGCAGAAGATACCGTAGCACTATTCTGGTCCCGGAACTACTAGCGGAAAGAGGGGAAGGGGGATCTAAAGGGGGGAGTCTAATCCTCCCCTCTCTCCTCAAACCCTAAAACAAACCCTTGTAAGGGGAAGCATAATTTTAGAATCGGACCCCCAGGAAAACCGATTTTTTGTGTTTAAAAAGTTTAACCTTACCCGTTTAAAAAACCTTCACCTTACCCCTTTCCTTTCCCCAAACAAAAATCCAAAATCAACCAGTTTCTATACACTAAAATCAGAGTCAGATATTTACGCGCAAATAAACATTTTAAAAATGGTTAACAGAACGCGATAAGTAGGTTCCACTTTGACGTAGTTGCTTATCTCTCGAGGGTCTACTGAAAGTAGATCTTTTATAGATTACATATCAAACCTGGGCCCGGAACCCATCTTATCGCCGTAAACATTTCTGACCGATAAAGAGAAAACTCACCCATTCCTGGACGGAAGATGTAGCTACACAGAGTCGCACTTAACTAAAACATTTGATCCCAAAATAGTCCGGAACTACGGACCCAGAACGCAACTGAGTCACAAACGAAGCCGAAAACGAACCCTAAATAATCAATATTTATACAATTACTCAATTCTATAATAAGTAATGTAGACAGACTACTGAAAAACCACTTTTCACGATCAAAAACTTAACGTCTACACTTATTCACAACTACTTACGAGAGCGCCGCAAACCACACATGCAATTAGCTAGAGGTTTTTTAACGAAAAATCAATAATTTTTAAGCACCAAATTGTTCATATTTTTCCATGAACGCTTTCCTACTCGCACCGCAAGTAAAAATGAAAAACTGTGCAAGCAAACTGTGTACGGGAAAGAGATGCATATACGTCACCGATTGTAAATAATGACCGTCGGAATCACAACACGGGAGCGAGACGGCTATCTTCAGCATTAATAAAAACAAGGGAGTGTTACGTAATGCCACTAAACTAATATCCAGATTCGGTACTCACCATTTCTCGATATTTTCCTAGTTGAGGCGTCGCGGATCACGTTTTATTAAATATCAAAACATCGTGTATACATCTTGACGGCGGCCGATCACCCGTCAAGCAACGCCATTTGCAATCACTTGCACTCGACTCGACTGAGGAATCTGCTTCCGATGTGCAGTGTTGCTAGCTTCGTTTGTCATTTACCCCAAATAAATTTACCAACATCACGAACCGCAGTTTTTAATTGTGAATTTTGTGGCTTAGCTTACTTATAAAGTAACGTTCGAGACAGTTTTAAAATTTTACTCTATAGTGTTTAAAGATAATGGAAAAATTAAATAATGAAAATTTTAGTAACTTGCACTTCGCTAAACGCAAAAGTATCTCTCGGTATGTTATAATTATATAATCTTTATTTTGAATAAGTATAAAATAATCAACACGTTATAATACGTTGATTACTTATTTTCAATATACATTAATATACTATTTTATTTTCAATTTACATTAAAATATAATTTGTACTTTAAAAATGCATTATAAACGCATAAATTTACATATAATAAAAATAATTATTATTTAAGAAATTAATTATAAATATCATGTCCCAATTTATAGGCAAAACCTAGAAAGCTGGCTACACTGCTAGTATTCCACTACTTTTCAGCTTTCTGATAAGATTCTTGTTCAAGATCGAAAATTACGATAAAGAGGTACTTTTTTATGTAGCTTTCTTCAAGCAAAGGTATTTTCAGATGAATAACTACATGAAAAAAGAAAATAAACATCCACTATGACTCTAATTGGCTATATAAATGATTATAGTTTGTTATTAAAAAGAGTAAAAAAATAATATGGTAACATTCATGCCGGCACATGTGACAGTTTGGTGGGAAATTTGAAAAGAGATTTTCTTCTAAGTACCTACGTAATAAATTCTAAATAGTAGAATCAAGTTCTGTAGAGATTTTATGGATAATAGTATATTTATTGATTTATTAAACATTTTAGCTATCTTTTAATGTTATTGGATTTTCTGAATATTTAAAAAAACTAATTCGTTTGTAATATTCAATGTGTCTTTAAAAGAAGTGATTTGATACATGTTTCATTTCCTGTTTTTCGATAGTGTACTGAGGATTCCCAAGTTCGCGCCAATCTACCTGATGAAGATCCGTATGGCCGTGCGGTTACCATTCTCAGGTATCAGAATGAGTTTAGATTCTTGTTCTGGGTCTAAGTGTTTGTGTATTCGTCTTTGTGTGTCCATTGCACCCACGACACAGGAGAAAAACCTGTGAGACTATGAGTGTAGAAAGCGTTTTTTTAAGTGTAATCTTATGACTAGTGTTTATGTGACGTTGTGTTGGTAGATGGGTGGTGGTGTTATTAGTCAGTGATGGTGCTAAAGGTGGTGAGTGGTTAATAGTGGGGTATGGTGGACGTGATACTGCTAGATTCGTTGGTGATAGCTTTGGCGGTAGTAAGTGCCTATTATGGGTGGTTCCATTAAACGTTCACAAAGTCCACGCTCACGACCGCAGATTTTCCCGTTCCACTAGCTTGTGAGCGTTACTGACGTATTCTTTAATGGAACGATCACTTCGACCACCTTATTAGATGGGTCGTCGTGATTGTCGCGTGAGCGTAAGTCATGAGTGAGTTTTTCGCCGCAACCACAACGACCGCGGCCGTCATGTGGAACGACGTTTTGGTCGTTTAGGTCTTTGTGAGCGTCTGCTGGACCGCGCCCTATAGTTAATCTATTTTTTTCTTAGTTTTTACTTCTATAAGCAGTAGTCATGCTGCCTTTGACTTTTTCCTTGTATCTTGCTTTGCTGTAATTTTAACATAACTGTAAATTCAGTTTTCATTTAAGGCAGTAAACATTTCTGCGTATTTTTCCTAACGATAACATACTACGGGTTTATTAAAGCTGTAAATGATTTAGTATAAAACATACGTATCCTTTGGTCACAACGAATTATGATGGCTATAATTTCCAATATTCCACGAGTAATTATTATAATGCTAGGCGACCTCAACAGTGCCTCACAACGGGTGGGTCTTAAGATGAACATGGACAAGACGAAAATCATGTCTAATGTCCATGTCACACCTGTACCGGTAGTTGTTGACGGCACTCCTCTCGAAGTTGTCGACGAGTACATTTACCTGGGACAAACGATCCGGATGGGTAAGTCCAACTTTGAGAGGGAGGTCACTCGAAGAATCCAACTCGGCTGGGCTGCGTTCGGGAAATTTCGTAGTATCTTCTCGTCCACAATTCCTCAGTGCCTGAAGTCGAAATTATTCCAGCAATGTGTGTTGCCAGTGATGACCTACGGCGCCTAAACGTGGTCCTTCACTGTAGGCCTCATTCGGAGGCTCAGCGTGCTATGGAGAGGGTTATGCTCGGAATTTCGCTACGAGACATTCGCAGCGATGAAATCCGTAGACGAACGAAGCTTACCGACATAGCTCTCAAAATTAGTAGGCTCAAGTGGCAATGGGCCGGCCACATCGCTCGCAGGACCGATAACCGATGGGGAAGGAAGGTCCTCGAGTGGCGACCACGTTTAGGCAAAAGGAGTACAGGTCGCCCCCCTACCAGATGGACCGATGACCTGAAGAAGACAGCGGGAAACCGTTGGATTCAGAGGGCACAGGACCGGTTGGAGTGGCGCCATTTAGGGAGCACAGTAATTTTATGAAATAAATTTAGGAGCGCCATGACTTTTGCCAATGTAGTGGAAACAGTTACTCGGTAGCGTTATGTTATAATTAAAGGTTACGTTTTTATGAATCATTATGTTATTAAATTTCACTCCTCGCGCATGTAGGTACATATGGACACATATACTATTAAGCTATTGCATAGATTTTATCACGGGCTTTGAGCACGGCGACCGAATCAAGAAATTCCGTAACGACAAAAACCTAACACTCCCCACTCCGCGCACCATGTAGGTCGGCCGAGCGTTCGCTTAGTGTATGTATATGGTACGATAGTACGAAGCTCGCACGGATCGAGACGAGCTGCTCGGGTTTTTTTTATTATACAAGGTCATTCCCGCGGCTTCGTCCGTTCACCATATTTCATCCACATCAAACTATGTGCGTATAGTTTTTGCTTCAAAAAGATACAAACACATACATCTTCACAAACTGCACAGCTTACAATATTAATAAAATTTGATTCAGTTCTACTTATTTGATCTACATATTTATACTAGACTAGCTGAACCCCGCAGCTTCACCCGCGTTACAAAAATCGGTTTTCCCGTGGGAGTAAAATATTTCCACAGTAAAAAGTAGCCTATATGTTAATCCAGAGTGTCAGCTAATTTCCTACAAAATTTTATGAAAATCGCTCCAGTCGTTTACACGTGAAGTAGTAACAAATATACACACTCACAAACTTTCCACTTTATAATATTATAAGTATATAAGTATGAAGTATGATTTCATGAAGTTAGGAATTCGGATTTTAGTTTCCACGTCTAATAGGTATTGCTTAAAAATTCAATAAAACCCATTACTTTTCAGGAATTTAATATAACAATTACACATTACAAGTACATTTTCAATTTAGATTAAATGCTTTTGATTTATGAAGCCATGGTGGTCTTGAATACCACCCTTTGATGTGGTACGTAGGGTACATCCAGGGCTGGGTAACAAGGTCTCTCGAAATTGAAGGGTTCTGGACAATATGCAAGTCGGTATCAGGGTCTCCCTGTCATATCAACACCCTCTGCCACCGACGAGCTAGGCAAGACTAATGATAGCCTCCATTAGGCATATGTCCAACGTGGACCTGAGGTTGGTAGATAAATAGTCCACTATTTTGAGAACCCTAGAGGTCTATAGGAGGTCAGCAGGAGAGATGGATTTTCCAATAAGCACATATATTAAAATCACACAGTCCATGAGTTTTATGAGATGAAATTATCTACTAAGTTTTTTCAAGTGTTTTTTTGACGCCCTTCAGCATCTTTATCTGAAAATAAAAAACAAAATTAGTTTTTGTTAATATCAAAAAATTAAAGAGTAATGTGAGGTCTTGTTGTGAAGTCAAAGTAAAGAATATTTTCATCTTATTATAGCATGGAATCATTAAGAATCATAGAGTGTATATTTCCATCCATCCAACCATCAGTCAGTACATGGTACGTATTAGTGTACTACGTACTAGCGCGGTACGTATTAGTGCGGTACGTATTAGTGTGGTACGTATTAGTGTGGTACGCATTAGTGTGGTACGTATTAGCGTGGTACGCTTAGTGCGGTACGTATTAGTGGTACGTATTAGTGTACTACGTATTAGTGTGGTACGCATTAGGGTATACACAGCTGAAACAATATTTGTAAATACCATCGCTCAATGTACTTGTATTTATGCAATAAAATACTGATTACTGTGGTACGTATTAGTGCGATACGTATTAGTGCGGTACGTATTAGTGCGGTACGTTTTAGTGCGGTACGTATTAGTGTGGTACGTATTAGTGCGGTACGTACTAGTTTAGTACGTGTTATTGGTACGTGTTATGTGTCAACTAGTGTAGTACGTGTTATGTGTCAGCTAGTATGGTACGTGTTATGTGTCAAATAGTGTGGTACGTGTTATGTATCAACTAGTGAAATGAAATGAAATGAACATTTTTACAATTGCATTTTTTTCTTACACTACCACCGGATCGGAATATGACCTCAACTGAGAAGATCCGGCAAGAAACTTAGCGGGTTTGTCTTTTTTCTTATTTATAACTATTTTTTTAAATATAATTACAATCATGTTTTTTACATGGTAATGAAAGTTAGCTCCAGTGGAGTACTTAGTGTGGTACATGTGGTATGCGGCAACGTTACCCCGCGGTCAGTACGTGAGCAGGTCCGGCGCGCTGGCGTGCAGCAGCGCGTGTAACATTACCCCGCGGTCAACCAGTGTAGTACGTGTTATGTGTCAACTAGTGGGGGTACTAAGTGTGGTACATGCGGCAACATTACCACCCGGTTAACTAGCGTATTATGGTGGTGACATTATCTTTCAATTAGTTGGTATGGTACTTCGCTTGGTACGTATTAGTGTGGTACGTTTTAATGTGGTACGTATTACTGCGGTACGTAATTAGTGTGGTACGTATTAGTGTACTACGTATTAGTGTGGTACGCATTAGGGTATATACAGCTGAAACAATATTTGTAAATACCATCGCTCAATGTACTTGTATTTATGCAATAAAATACTGATTACTGTGGTACGTATCAGTGTGGTACGTATTAGTGCGGTACGTATTAGTGTCCTACATGTGGTATGGGGTACCATCATCTCGCGTTCAACTAATGTAATACTTGGTATGCGGCAACATTACCCCGCGGTCAGTACGTGAGCAGGTCCGGCGCGCTGGCGTGCAGCAGCGCGTGTAACATTACCTCGCGGTCTAGTATATTATGGTGGTAACATTATCTTTCGTTGAGCTAGTATGGTATTTCGCGTGGTAAGTATCAGTGTGGTACGTATTAGTGTGGTACGTATTAGTGCGGTACGTATTAGTGCGGTACGTATTAGTGTGGTACGTATTAGTGTGGTACATATTAGTGCGGTACGTATTAGTGTCCTACATGTGGTTGTGGTTCGTATTAGTGTGATACGTGTGTGTGTTGCGGCAACGTTACCCCGCGGTCAGTAGGTGAGCAGGTCGGGCGCGCTGGCGTGCAGCAGCGCGGCGGCGGCGGCGGCGGCGGCGCACCACGCGTCCAGCCGCCGCGCCAGCGCGCCCGCGCCCGCGCGCCCCACCGCGCGCGCGCGCACCCACGACACGGATACTGTCTCGCTCACCTGGGGAGATACTTTGATTAGCTATTGAGTGGATAGACACACTGTCTCGCTCACCTGGGATAGAGGAACTTTGAATAACTATTGAGTTAAATGACATAGAGAGAGAGAGAGTTGCTTTCATGGGAAAGAGGGAAATGACTTGGATATTGTGTCGCTCACCTGGGCACAAAGTTACTTTAATAAGCTATTGAGGGTAATGACTGGGATATTGTGTCCCTCGCCTGGGGAACGAGGTAGTTTGATTAGCTATTGTTGAGGGAAAAACTTGGATGTTGTGTCACTAGGAGATAGGTGTTTTCATTAGCTATTGAGTGAATTGACATAGAGATAGAGAGAGGTACTTTCATTAGCTATTGAGTGAAATGATTAGGATATTGTCTCGCTCACCTGGGGAGAGGTGCTTTCATTAGCGAAAACATTGGCAACGTTTCGCTCACCTTAGGATACAAGTACTCTATTTATCTATTGAGTTAAATAGTTAAATGTCTTGGATATTGAGAGATACCCTAATATTATTTATTGGATTAAATATCACGGATACTGGTTCGCTCACTTGGAGATAAAGGTACATTAATTAGCTATTGAGTGAATTGACATAGATACTGTCTCGCTCACAAAATTTTGCCCTCTATCCCCCTCTTCTTAAGTATACCTATAAACATTTTTTCCCAGACAAATTACACCTGATTTAATCCCAACAACTTGATAAATATACTCACCTAACCCTCTCTATGTACTTATTCGAAGGTTGAAGGTGGTAGAACCAGTGTAATTCGACCAAGTACCACCGCCACAACTATTACTAACGTGAAACATTTCTTGCGTTTCGATAGAAGGCTGTGGTTGTCGGCACACTTTCACATGAGGTGACCATCATAATCCTCGGGAGTAGCAACGCATCTGTAATTGGCTTCAGATAGAACCCATGTTCTGTATCAAGTTGATTACAGATGTCGCAGAGCGGCGGTGACCACTTACCATCAGGTGGACTGCATGCTCGTTTGCTACTTCTTTATTATAAAAAAAAGTCATCATTCGTGTCTGGCCGGGAATCGAACCCGGGACCCATTACGCGTCAGACCGGTATGGTAACCGCTCCGCCACGCGGGTCGTCAAATTGGTTTACCACCTTGGGACATACGTACTTACTTATTCAACAAATTCACGCCTTTATGCCCTCGACTCCCCCAAAAGCCCACTCACTTGATCAATATGCCCCCTGATGAGTTTCTCGGCCAATGCCTTCATGACAAGCAACTCCACCTCATCGTGCGGCACGCGCGCCTCGCGGGCTATCTCGCTGAACGATAACTTGCGTTGAGCTGATGTACGGTTGAACGCCATCTGTGGGGGAAATGGGTATATTACTGTCACATAACATACATAAGTGGAGCAGTGATAGCCTAATGGTTGAAATGTGTCCTCTCGATCGGGAGGTTTGAGGTTCAGACCCAGGCATGCACCACTGGTTTTTCTAAATTAATTATCACTGCTTTACGGTGAAGGAAAAGTGAGGAAACCCACACACCCGAGAGTTCTTTAAAAAAAAAAATTCTCAGAGGTGTGTAAAGTCCAACAATTCGCACTTGGCCAGCGCGGTGGACTATGGCCTAAAATTCTCTCATTCTGAGAGAAGACCCGTGCCCAGCAGTGGGACAATAATGTTTTTTTTTAATTATAACACAAAACTCCACAGACTGGTCGTCCGTGCCTTTTATCACAATAGTTCTTCTTTTTATTAACAATAAGTCTTTATTTCTTAGCTCCACATTAGGCCATCGCTGTCACCATCACACTGTCGTGTGCGGTGGTGACAACGTTGGCAATTAAAGAAATCTTACAATTACGCTTAATATATATATTTAGGAACATTTATCCTTTTTATTTACGGTATGTATAATTTGGTGCATTATACAATAATGGGTTAGCACCATATACTACGTACCTCCATCAAACACAATATGGCAATCTTCTGTCTCAGTTGCCTATCAGCTCGATGCAGTTCTGGATTGGGCGCCTGCGCTCTGAAAATGTTTTGAAAAATTAGCATTATATCAACCACTATGGCAGAGCTTTCAAAATGGTAGTCTGAGCAATGGATTCCGGGTTCGATCCCCATTCAGACAGACTGAAAATAATTTTGAGTGCTGTTTTGGGTCTGGGTGTCTGCATCTGTCTTAGTATGTCCACAGCATCCACGACAGAGAAAATGCACTGCAGGGCTGTGAGGGTTGAAAGTTTAGTGTACTCAAGGCCAAATGTCTATCCCTCCCCTTATTCGCATGTCTATTTGTTATCGAGGGGATATGTTCAAAAGGTGTCCTAAGCCGTGGGAGTAACGCTGGGTTATGTGGGATTTTAACCTCACTAAAACTCCCCGGTGGCCACTGCCTAGATCCGGGATCTCCAACGAAACAGATTCGGTAAGGCTATAAGTCATTTAGAGAGTACCTGATTTTCTCGAAGGTGACCACGTCCCCAGCGGCCACAGCCTTCACCAGCTCGCAGGCCCACGCGTCCGGAGTACCCTCCAGGGACTCCAGGATTGGATGAGCTAGCTGGAAGAAAACAGAAAAAAAAAGATTTCAATAACCGCATATCACTAACACTACATAAATACTAATATATTGAACAATGATTTGGTGTGTCTGTTTCTTTTTCAATCACAAAAAATGACTGGTCTGTATTTGAATGATGAGTTTGAGTCATGTTCTGGGTCTGGGTGTTTGTGTGTTCGTCTTGTGTGTGTCAATGGTACCCACGACACAGAAGAAAATCCTAGTGTAGGGATATGAGTGTAGAAAGCGTGTTTTAAAAAAAATGTTTTTGAGTCGAATTACGGTCGAATTTCGACCGTTGCGATGAGTGACTAGTATATATAAATAAGACATATCTCACCAGCTCCCCCAAATCGTACACATTGGGCGCGATGACAGCGGCCAGCGCTAGGCGAAGGGCGATGGCCCGTCTGGAGGCTAATGGTAGCGCGGCTCCGCCCTTCTCGCAGCCCACGTAGCGGAGCGCCGAGCGGTAGTACTTCGCCATGGGGCCGCGGACCCTGGAAACACCAGGCTTTCAGTATACTTATAGTAAAATTGCATTTGCCTAACATTTGCAATTTGCCTTCTTTTGTAATAATAATAATAATAATAAAATTCATTTATTGCCACATAAAAAGAAACTTCACAAAATATAGCTTATTACAAAAGATTACGGGCAAAAGGTTGTGGCTCAGCTTCACCTGCCACAGGACCAGGTCCCATGCAGCGCTGTTTTTCAGCCACCTCCTTCTCCCTGTGTTGTTGGGGGGGAGTGATTTGAGCTCCCCAGTTTACCGCTTATACAATATATTAATTATACTAATATTACTTAAACACCTACCGCTACTCGAATGTGTGGGCATGTGTGTGTTTTGCTCTTCTTAAGAATCGATTTGCAGACCGGCATGAGAAAAATGTGAGTAAAATCTACTGACGAATGACCTCGTTACGTTTTTTATTGAGTATAACGCTATATAGTTAAAACTTTGGTGGTGATAGAACCAGTGTAGTTCGACCGGGGAAGTACCACCGCCACACCTATTTCTAGCATGAAGCATTTTTTTGCGTTTCGATGGAAGGTTGTGGTTGCTGGGACACTTTCATATGAGACGACCATCATAGTCCTCAGGAGTAGCAACGCATCTGTGATTGACTTCAGATAGAACCTATGTTCTGTATGAAGTTGCTCGCAGATGTCCATGGTCAGTAGTGATCACTTAACATCAGGTGGACTGCATGCTCGTTTGCTACTTCACACTCGTTTTGCAACCCCTTAGGGGCCGAATTTCTTAAAATCCTTTCTTGTCGTCAACCCAATATTGTCCTACTGCTGGCCACGAGTCTTCTCTCAGAATGAGAGTGTTTAGGCCATAGTCCACCGCGCTGGCCAAGTGCGAATTGGTGGACTTCACACACCTCTGAGAACTATTTTTTTTATAAAGAACTCTCGGGTATGTAGGTTTCCTCACGATGTTTTCCTTCACCGAAAAGCAGTGATAATTAATGTATAATACGCACATGAATCAGTGGTGCGTGCCTGGGTTTGAACCTCGGACCTCCCGATTGAGAGGGCAAGTTTCAACCATTAGGCTATCACTGCTCATCCTCCATCAGAATCCTTTCTTAGTGCTCACTTATGTCATGAAAGTAACCCCTGTACCAAATTTCAAGTTTCTAGATACAGTAGTTTGAGCTGTCATTATGTCATGTACGTTGATCTGTCAGTATTGCTTTTATTTATTTATTTATTTATTTTGATCACCTACATAGTTTACACCAAATAAAATATAAAAATAACACAATTATACAATACGGAAAAGCTAAGTGTAACTACATTTATAGGCGAAGACTGCTTGCAAAAAGGAGCGAGTAACAAGTAAGTTAAATGATAATAACAGTAGTAATAAAGAAAAGAAAAGAAACATTTTTTCTGGAATAAAATTAAAATTAAATTAAATTAAATTTAAATTAAACAGATTTTATATGTCAACATATCTTATGATATATTAATTTATTAATATACATGATACCATATTTATTAATATATATATTTATATTTCATATTTATTAATATATATGATGATATATTAATTTATAATATACATATACATTTTAATATACATGATACCGACTACTTGAATTGCCATCTCAATCTTATAAACACATACCTATAGTACTCCGAGGCAAGCTTGTAGAACCTGCCGTGCACCGGGGTGACACCGTCCGCGTCTTCCAGCGTCCCCTCCAGTTGTTCTATGATCTTCTCCGTAGCGTCCAGGTCGTTGAGCTGCTCCAGATATATCTGGCCTTGGAGTACCTGAAACAGTACAATACATGATGTATTATATATTTCTTTGTTAGTGTCCGGGTGGCGGAGCGGTTACCATACCGGTCTGATGCGCAATGGGTCCCGGGTTCGATTCCCGGCCCGACAGTGTTCGTCTTGTGTGTGTCCATGGTACCCACGACACAGGAGAAAGTCCTAGTGTGGGGCTATGAGTGTAGAAAGCGTGTTTAAAAAAAAAAGTGTTACTTTCTTTGTTTGTTTTCTATGTGGTAGAATCAGTGTAGTTCGATAAACATTTATCTTTCTATAAGCTTAAAGTAGCAAATGAGTACACAATCCTTCTGATGGTAAGTGGTCACTGTCATCTATGTTTTTTTTTATCTTGATTGAATTAGCAAATGAGCATGCAGTCTACCTGATGGTAAGTGGCTACTGCCGTCCATGGACATCTGTGACCAACTTTAAACAGAACATGGGTTCTATCTGAAGTAAATCACAGATGAGTTGCTATTCTTGAGGACTATGATGGTGGCCTTTTTTTTATCTGACTGAAGTAGCAAACGAACATGCAGTCCACCTGATGGTAAGTGGCCACTGCCGCCCTGCGACATCTGTAATCAACTTCATATAGAACATGAGTTCCATCTGAAGTAAATCACAGATGTGTTGTTAATCCTGAGGACTAAGATGGTCGCCTCATGTAAAAATGTGCCGGAACCTTCCATTAAAACGCAAGAAAAGCTTCATAACAATTTTTAGGCTTAATTTTAGTCTATGTCACCTTACTTCTATTATATTACTTTTACAATAATCAATAACATGCCTTCATATTATTATGAGAATGCGGTACATACATATAATTAGCATGTATGAAATGAAATGTCTTTATTTTGCATAGGCCTTCGGGGGCACTTACAAATTTTCAATTACATATATATTTTTTAACACTACCACTGGATCGGAACACAACCTCAACTGAGAAGATCCGGCAAGAAACTCAGCGGGTTTGTCTTTCTTTCTTGAATACCTTTTTTCTATTTGCCATCTTGTTTTTACATGGGTAAAAATACATAGCACCAGTATCCAGTACAGTATATAGGGTGTAATATTACTGTATTACATTGTTTTGTATAATATATTGTCTGTATATCTAAATAAATAAATAATTAAATAAATAAAAAAAAAAAGACGCTTTCTACACTCATAGCCCCACAGTAGGATTTTCTCCTGTGTCGTGGGTGCCATGGACACACACAAAGACGAATACACAAACACCCAGACCCAGAATAAGAATCTAAACTCATCATTTAGACACTTGTTTGACCGGGAATCGAACCCGGGACTCACTGAGTGTCAGACCGCTACGGTAACCGCTCGGCCACGCGAGTCGTCAAATAAATATAAGGGTCATGGATGCACAAATTGTGTCTAACACCATTTTATAGATTTAGAAACATACCTTGCAAAGTGTGAGCGCCTCATCGTTCATCTTAACCTTGGCTTCTACTTTCTCAAGGAACGCTATGGCATCCTTCTTGTTGCTGTACTGCTCAACTATGTATGCTACGATCTCCACTAGCGATAGGGGGTTGATTCTGAAAGTGATTTGAAAAATTGTTAGTTATATCAATGCAAAAAATGAAAATGTTAAATGTTAATGTATTTTTGAAGGTGGTAGAACCAGTGTAGTGCGACCGGGGAAGTACCACCGCCACACCTATATCTAGCGTGAAGCATTTCTTGCTTTTCTAATAATGTAATCTTTCAGGGAAATTGTAGAAATATAGTAGGTATTAAAATTTGTATAATTTGTTAAATCTGATTAAAATAGTATTATTTAATTTTTTTCCTTAATTTTAATTTGAATATTTTTTATTTTAATGTATTTTTTTATTTATAGTATTATTGATTGACATAATTTGATAATTTGGCGCTCTATTTGGACTTTACTCGTTAATAATATTTCTACGAATAATTTGATAATTTTAATACCTAAATATTGTAAATGTTAAATAATTCATTTTTAAAATAATAATTAATGTATATTAACACACTTGGCATTTACTAACGAATTAGGCATTCCTGTAATGTTAGTAAAGATTATTAAATAAATAAATAAATAAATGTTCGTAATATTCTTACAATATGAATGAAGCCAATATCATGGTAAATTGATTAATTATCTCTAACATACATATATATATTAGTGCATCCAGAAAAAATACTGATTTGATACGGGCATATTATTATAAAAATTAAAATCCCATCTGTACATTACATAGGGGTTTAAGGATATGTCATGGTTCATACATATTCTAGTAATAAAATAAGCTACGTTATCCGGGAGATACGTGGCATTCTAATGGTGAAAGAATTATTAAAATCGGTTCAGTACATTTTAAGTTAATTCATAACAAACATACAAAGTTTTCCTCTTTATAATATTAGTATAGAAGTATAGATAAAATCTCCATATAATTTTAGTCATTTGTCATGTTAACATAGGAACTAAAAACATTAAACGATATTCAGACTACATTACAAAGAGAATCTTTGGATAATTTCGTCATCAAAGTTTATCATTCACAATTCATCTCAATGATGACTGGACCAAATAAAGACTACTCCACAGTTATAAAGTTAAATTGATATTGGGTTTGAACTATGTTTGGGTGTGTTTATTAAGGTCGAAAGTACTAAATTACTGACTTAAGAATAGTTTGATTAACTTTGCTGGTAGCTATAGAATAACCAATATGACTTGCAGTATACGTACTTGTTCTCGAAAACGCTGAGGAAGTTATTGTACAGCTGTATTAGGTTGTCTCCCTTTTGCAGTGAGGGATGTTTCACGAATTCCTGCAGTTTCAGCGTGAGTTGGTGCCATAATCTGAAAAACATAACCCATTGTCTTCACAGTGAAATATCCAACGGAAAAGTGAGGAAGAGGGTGGTATACTTACTTCTTATTGTAAAGCTCTTCCAATTGAGCCCAATCCGCAGCTAATTCCGGCTCAGCGGTCTGTTTTGTAGATAAATAATTGTTAACATCGAGTACGGCAAACTTTACGGTAGCCATCTTTCAAATTTGAGTGTAATGATCTGAAGTTGGTTGCGTGTCATACGTCAAAACAGTTATACAGGCAAAGGATAATTCTCTATTCTGCCTAAGTGCTTAGTTACAACGCCATCTAGTGTCTCGAGACTTAACTATGAAGACTGCCATCTAGTGTTCAAGGGACAAAATAAATTGATATGTAAATACTGCCATCTAGTGTCCAATTGGTAAAAAAGTTAAAAAGACATTATGCCATCTAGTGTTTAGTAGCTTAAACTAAAATACAAAGATATAGATGGCTCTAGTTGTTGATGCAGCATTGGAAAGTTCCTTACTCTACATTTTTTTAGAGTCCATGACGTTACTAAAACCATTTTATATGAGGTATTAAAGGTGGCAGAATCAATGTTGTTCGACCAGGGAGGTACCACGCCACACTTACTTCTAGCTTTAAGCAGTTCTTGCGTTTCGATGGAAGATGTGGGTTGCCGGCAATATTATATGAGGCAACTATTGTTGTCCTCAGGAGTAGCAAAGCATCTGTGATTGTATTCAGTAAGAACCCATATTCTATGCGAGGTTGCTTACAGTCCATCCAGTGACCACTTTTCATCACGTGGATTGCATGCTTGTTTGCTACTTCAAACTTATAAATAAAGGGTTTTAAAGACAGAGTCAACCAAATCATAGAATATTCGAAATCAAATCTTTCATGATTTTTGTGAGTATGTAAAAATGTTTGTTACTTTTAAGCTTAAAACTATGAGTCGAATTTTACTAAAATTTGGCACATGGATATTTTATGACTTGGGTGAAAACTTGTGGAGCTAATAACTATAGTAAACGTAATCAAAGAGGGTGAAGTAGCGGGAAAAAGCTTGATTTCTTATATTAGTAACTGCCTGTATGTATATTTAAAATCTCCTGTTTTTACAATACTTTATTAATTTAATTATTAAAACGTAAAAAATAACTTAAAATTACAAATAAAATAAACCATCTAAAATGGCCGTGTGAGGCATGAAATGAAATGAAATGAGATGTCTTTATTTTGTATAGGCCTAATGGGGCACTTACAAATTGTCAGTTACATTTTTTTCTTACACTACCATGGTTCCCAAAACAATAGCGGCATTATCTTGCTGTACAGCGAGACACAAACGTTTTTTTATCTGACTGAATTAGCAAAAGAGCATACACTCCATCTGATGGTAAGTGATCACTGCCGCTCATGGACAACAACAACTTTAAATAGAACATGGGTTCTATTTGAAGTCATTACAGATGCGTTGCTACTCCTGATGACTATGATGGTCGTCTCATATAAAAGTGTGCCGGCAACCACACCCATGCAATGCAAGAACTACACTGGTTCTACCACCATCAAAACCTTCAAAACTTTATTATATATCATCTATACTAATATATAAAGCTGAAGAGTTTGTTTGTTTGTTTGTTTGTTTGTTTGTTTGTTTGTTTGTTTGTTTGTTTGTTTGTTTGTTTGTTTGTTTGTTTGTTTGTTTGTTTGTTTGTTTGTTTGTTTGTTTGTTTGTTTGTTTGAACGCGCTAATCTCAGCAACTACTGGTTCGAATTTAAAAATTCTTTTGTATTGAATATACCATTTATCGAGGAAGGCTTTAGGCTATATAACATCACGCTGCAACTATTAGGAGCGAAGAAATAATGGAAAATGTGAAAAAAAACGGGGAAAATTATTCATCCTTGAGGGTTTGCGTTGCGTGCCACGCGGACAAAGTCGCGGGCACAGCTAGTGTAATTATAAAATAATAGTTTTAGAACTACGAGTTCTATTAACTTCATGGTTCATTGATGGCGTTATATATTTGTGGTTATTTAAATACGTTTGAGCAGTGATAGCCTAATGGTTGAAACTTGCCCTCTCGATCGGGAGGTCCGAGGTTCAAACCCAGGCACGCACCAATGATTTATGTGCGTATTAGAAATTAATTATCACTGCTTTTCGGTGAAGGAAAACATCGTGAGGAAACCTACACACCCGAGAGTTCTTAAAAAAAAAAAAGTTCTCAGAGGTGTGTGAAGTCCACCAATTCGCACTTGGCCAGCGTGGTGGACTATGGCCTAAAACTCTCTCATTCTGGGAGAAGACCCGTGCCCAGCAGTGGGCCAATAATGGGTCGATGCGAAATACGTTTGAAGTAGCAAATGGGCATACAGTTCACCTGATGGCAAGTGGACTGCAGGCAACAGGCGTCTATATCCAGCTCCTTATAGAGCAAAGGTTTAAAATCAGATCAACGATGCTACTTTTGAGGGCTAGATGCCCTTACAACTTGCCGAATTGCAAGCACTGCTTCATTTAACCTTCCACTAAGTAGTATCTTTCATATTTAATTATTCAGATACACCATCGACTTATCATTACATTAACGTAAAGCGTATTATAAAATTTCTGATTACATAGAAGACAAAACAGCTTGGGACTGAGCAATAATATGCATTACTATAGTATATTTAATAAATGTCAAAGTGTAGCGTATCTTGCCAAACAGGGCTCTCTTTTACTGAACTGTAAGGCAAGATACTGGAGCTAACTTTCATTACCATGTAAAAAAATCATGATTGTAATAATATTAAAAAAATGAATATAAATAAGAAAAAAAGACAAACCCGCTGAGTTTCTTGCCGGATCTTCTCAGTTGAGGTCGTATTCCGATCCGGTGGTAGTGAAAAAAATGTAACTGACAATTTGTAAGTGCCCCCGCAGGTCTATACAAAATAAAGACATTTCATTTCATTTCATTGTTAAATAGTTTCTTACAATCCGTTTGGTTCAGTGTGAATCGTCATTATAGGTATATACTATATACAACTCTCATAATTTATACGAAGTGTAATTGTGAGTGAACTCTAACTCTAAGAAAAACAAAAAGAGAGAAAAAAATTATAACTTGTTACAAAAATAAAAAAAGAAAAGCACAAAAAAAAAAGGTAATTTTGAAAATTTTATTTGATTTGATTTGATTTGAAAGAGCTGCTGCCAGCATCTTGGGAACCTTGCCTAGGGACTGCGGTGATGATAACTTTTTATGGTAGTGTTTTTGTTTATATGTTTTTGTTTTTCTTTTTTGTATATATGTACATTTTGTAAATAGTTTTATTTTGTATTAAAAAAGAAAATAGTTACAATGGTCATTGAAACATTAGGTATTTATATAATACAAAACGTATTAATGTTATCGGTCCGGCAGGTATTCGACCTTCTTGAGGATTGCCTGGGTAGAAAGGGAAAAAAACTTGAGGCCCAAAAATTTTTGTCCCCCTACCCTTATGTTGGTTATGTGGAGCAGTGATAGCCTAATGGTCGAAACTTGCCCTCTCGATCGGGAGGTCCGAGGTTCAAACACAGGCACGCACCACTGATTTATGTGCGTATTAGAAATTAATTATCACTGCTTTTCGGTGAAGGAAAACATCGTGAGGAAACATACACACCCGAGAGTTCTTTAAAAAAAAAAAAAGTTCTCAGAGGTGTGTGAAGTCCACCTATTCGCACTTGGCCAGCACGGTGGACTATGGCCTAAACTCTCTCATTCTGAGAGAAGATCCGTGTCCAGCAGTGGGACAATAATGGGTTGATGACACCCTTATGTTGGCTTAACATTTGAGAGACCCGGAGTGAAAGACGTACACACAATACACTGTTTCACCTGATATTCCCGGTATCTTCCCGAACAAACTGTGTTCTGGAATCTCGGCTCAGTATCAATCTTGCTGTATCCCATATTGAGGAGTGTAGTTAGAGATGCACAAGAGACATTCCAGTCATCTGTCATCCGGGCGTCAGAGTTGAACTTGAAGGTAGGACCAGTGTAGTTCGAGCGGAGAAGTACCACTGCCCCACCTATTTCTAGCATAAAGCTCTTGCGTTTCGATGAAAGTGTGTGGTTGCCGGCACACTTTCACAAGAGGCGACCATCATAGTCCTCGGAACTAGCAACGTACCTGTGATTGACTTCAGATGGAACCCATGTTTTGTATGAAGTTGCTTACAGATGTCCATGAGCGGCAGCGACCACTTACCATCAGGTGGACTGCATGGTCGTTTGCTACTTCAATGTGATAAAAAAATCTCTACTTATCCCTGTATGGAGCGATGACTTTCAACGCTCACCTGGGCGCTGCCTTGAGCGGCAGCTTGCTCAGAGAACTCTGGTCGCGTTCCTTTGCAGATTCCGGAGTACAGAGGACGGCAACTGAAGGGGTTTTGTTGATTAAACGTATAACTTTTGAATGCTTCTGAGGTACTTACAAATTGTCAGTTAGTTACATATATTTTTTTACACTACCACCTGATCGGAACACGACCTCAACTGAGAACATCTAGCAAGGAACTCAGTGGAATTGGCATTGTTTTGTAAATCTTTTTATATCGTCATTGGTTATAAAAGTTAGCTCCAGTATCTTGCCTTATATTTGGCTCAACAAGAAACATATTTGACAGGATACGCTACACTTTGACATTCAATTAATTACGGAAACGTATTGTTCAGTCCCAAGCTGTTTTATCTTCTATATAGTCAGAAATTTATTTATGATTAAGCTTGATCTTAATAAACGATTTAAACTTATTAATTGACAAATTTCTGATTTCAATTGGAAGCTTGTTATAAAAGCGTATACATTGACCCATAAAATAATTATTAATTTTGTGAACACAAGTCATAGTTTTTAATATTTTATTTTTTAGTATTTTTAACAACTATTTATTTTCGCCGAAGGAAGTTCCATCCACACCAACTGGACTCGTGGCGGTCCTCTACGGTTCGGTTTACACGTTCGTTTTTGCCACGAGCGTGCAAGTTGTGGAATGAGCTACCTCCTGAGGTATTCCCGGAGCGCTATGACATGGGGTTCTTCAAGAAAAGAGCTCTTGTTCAAAGTCGGCGACGCATTGGCAACTCCTCTGGTGTTGCAAATGTCCATAGGCGACGAGGACTACTTTCCATCAGGTAGCCCGTCTGCCTTATCGTTAGGGTAAAGTTTTACCATGTGTTTCACTATTATGCTTTTTAATAATAAAAATAATGGCTACTTATTATTTTATATCTATATTATTGTTAGCATTGTCGCACTTTCTTGTTTTATCTGTGATTCTGCTTTTTTTACTGCAATTATTATTTATATTTGAATAGCATTAAGTAAAATAATTAAAATCTAATCTGACGGACAGACAAAGTAGCTACAATTTGTAAATTGGTGTCTAGTAAGTTTAAAAAATAATTTTAAACATGCAACCCCTGAGGGGCTCAAACATAGAACTACAGATAACGAAGCTACTATCCTAATTATTATTCTGAATTAGCCTTATTATTATTCATTATTTGATAATTTGTTTCTAAGAGCCTATTATTTTGGTCACTTAATGTTGCCCTCCTCCCCACCAGGTGGATGACCTGAAGAGGACAGCGGGAAAGCGTTGGATTCAGAGGGCACAGGACCGGTTGGAGTGGCACTATTTAGGGGAGGCCTATGTCTAGCAGTGGACAAAAAAAGGCTGATGGATGGATGGAGCCTATGATTTAAAATTGACTTTGCAAGGGGTTTTTATTCACAAACCTTAACGTAACCCTATTAAACTTGTTGGTACAACCCATTATTGCCAGACTGCTGGGCTGTCTTCTCTCAGACTGAGAGAGTTTAGGCCATAGTCCACCGCGCTGGCCAAGTGCGAATTGGTGGACTTTACACAACTCCGAGACCTTTTTTTATAGACCTCTCGGGTGTGTAGGTTTCCTCACGATATTATCCTTCACCGAAAAGCAGTGATAATTATTTTTTAATACGCACATAAATTAGTGGTGCTTGCCTGGGTTTGAACCTCGGACCTCCTGATCAAGAGTGCAAGTTTCAACCATTAGGCTATCACTGATCACAAACTTACTTGGATCAATATTATTATATCATGTCTGCAAGGTGGTAGACCAAGTATTGGTTGACAGCCAGTTACCATTGTCTCTTATATGTCTTGTGTAAAGTAATTCGTACGTTTCGTTGGGAGTGTGAATGTGATCTGACTGCGAGGTGACTTTCTGAAGTTTGAGGAGACCATCTCAGTCATTTTGAATGGTAACGCATCTGTAACTGACTTTTTTTTACTTTATTGGTGTCAACAAACAAGGTTTACTTAACTACTAATTAACAAAAAAGTCATATCATATCGCTATGCAGCACCGTAGACCACAGATTACTATTAAGTATAATAGCAAAGGTAGAACCTGAGTGGCTAAAGTTGTACAAAAATTAAAAATACAATACTCGAAATGAGGAACAACTGATGACTTTAGGTACAATCCTTCTATATGAAGTTGGTACCAGATATCCATGAGCGGTAGGGACCACTTACCATCAGATAGACTGCTCGTTACATTTGCTACTTCGATTAAATAAAAAAATATATACATATTAAAAGACGGAACACTTATGAACATTTTTCACTTGTTTGTCTTGCGATCTTTTTTGTTTGTTTTACTTTGAAGTTACCGAAAATTTTAATAAACATTGTAAATATGAAAAAAATACATTTTAGGGTCAAACGACGAATTTTACTAACGAAAAGTCCAATTATGATTAATGACTATGGTCAAATTTCAACCATAATGCGAAAAAGACTTAATATTAATTAACATAACTTTGGTCTCATTCAATATTTTTTTCAATGAGCCTAATGTGATTGATATATAATTGTAAATAGACGACGTTCCTATTAATTATTATTTTCTTATTATTATTTTCATGACGTTTCATATTAATGAATTTAAATATTATTTATATCCTATTTGTGGTAGATTGGATATTTGCGGTTAGCCTAATGGTTGAAACTTGCCCTCTCAATAAATCTTAAAAAGAAAAAACAAAAAAAAAACAGGAAACCTTTGGATTGGGAAGGCACAGGACCGGTTGGAGTGGTGTCATTTAGAGGAGGCCAATGTCCAGCAGGACATCAAAGGGCTGATGGATGGATGGATGGATGATGTGTGCAAGCATTTTCATCCTTTCACTGATATAAGTACGCAGTCGTCGTCGTCAACCCATTACTGTCCCGGGTCGGGTACGGGTCTTGCCCAGCAGTGGGACAGTAATGGGTTAGGACTCTCGGAATGAGAGAGCTTAGGCCATAGCCCACCGCGCTGGCCAAGTGCGAATTGGTGGACTTCACACACCTCCAAGAACTTTTTTTTTAAAACTCTTGGGTGTGTAGGTTTCCTCACGATGTTTTGCTTCACCGAAAAGCAGTGATAATTAGATTATAATACGCACATAAATCAGCGGTGCGTGCCTGGGTTTGAACCTCGGACCTCCCGATCGAGAGGGCAAGTTTTAACCATTAGGCTATCACTGCTCAAGATATAAGTACGGTAGAGGTAATTCTCTAGTAAAACTGTACTAATTCTACTCAGAATAAGTATTTAAATGTTTATTACCGTAAGATGATACTTTTACGTCATTCGGTTTTATATTTTTTAAATTATCTAGATATATTTATTACTTCCTCCTGAGGTATTCCCGGAGCGCTACGACATGAGGTTCTTCGAGAAAGGTGTAAAAAGAGCTCTCCAAAGGCGGCGATGCATTGGCGACTCCTCCGGTGTTGCAAATGTCCAGGCGACGGTGACTGCTTTCCATCAGGTGGCCCGTCAGCCTTATCGTTAGGTTTTACTGTAAAAAAAATCTAGAAAGATAAAAATTAAAATACCTGGTTTTTGTCATTTCAAAACATTTATTTGAAAAAATAATAATGAATATTCCTAAATTTTAATAATATTCAATCAAATTTTGCCAAGTATTGTAAAACAAATTTTAAATGTAATAAACTGATATATAATAACACTAAATAAAATAATACATATTACGGCAGACTTATATGAGGCGACCATTTTGGCCTTCAGGAGTAGCAACGCGTCTATGATTGACTACAGATTGAACCCTTGTTCTATATGAAGTAGCTTACACATGTCCACACGGCAATGACCACTTACCATCAGGTGGACTGTATGCTTGTTTGTTACTTCAATCTTATAAGAAAAAAAATGTGTGCGTGTACAAGCGTACACTCGTAAGAAGTGAAACTTCTTTATGACGTTATTTTTCAAAAAATAATTTACTATATTCAACTTTACAAAAATTGGTTAAATAAAGTTAAATTAGATAAATTTTAGTAAAAGGCTTTATATTAAACTTTATCTAATAATCTAATCTATAATAATCTATCTAATATCACGCGTGGTAGGGATAAGAAAAAGATGGCGCGTAACGGAATAAAAAAGATGGCGCGTAACGTAACGTAACGTAACGTAACGTAACGTAACGTAACGTAAAAATGTTACACTAAATTTAAAAACAACCCCGATAAAGAAGTTTCACTTCAAAAAATTAAAAATTTCCTGGCAAAATAGTACAGTGCCTCTTTCTAGTACTTTTTTGTTTGTGAAAAAGCGTTCTTTGTGTGTTTCTTGTTGTGTTTAGTAATACTGACTGCAAGGTGGTAGAACCAGTGTAGTTCGACCGGGGAAGTACCACCGCCACACCTATTTCTAGCGTGAAGCATTTCTTGCGCGAGATGGAAGGGTGTGGTTACCGGCACACTTATACATGAGGCGACCATCATAGTCCTCGGGAGTAGCAACGCATCTGTGTTTGACTTCAGATAGAACCCGTGTTCTGTATGAAGTTGATTACAGATGTCCATGAGCGGCAGTGACCATTTACCATCAGGTGGACTGCATGCTCGTTTGCTACTTCGGTCAAGTAAATATATATATATATATATATATATATATATATATATATTTGTTCGAAAAATTAATGATTACATTAAGTTTAAAAAGTTTCGTATGAATCATTATTAGTTTGAATATATCAGAGGTGTAAATTAAATGTCTCAAGAATTTTACAATAAAAAGCATAACCTCATAATATTATATTTATTGAGCATTACATTATTATCCATTCATTTATATCCAATATTTCGTCGTTTAACCCATTATTGTCCCACTGCTGGGCACGGTCGGAATGAGAGAGTTTTAGGCCATATTCCACTGCGCTGGCCAAGTGCGAATTGGTGGACATCAGTATTTATTGAGCATTATATTATTATCCATTCAAATATCTTTTTTTTTTACGGGGAGGAAACCTTCAAAAGGTACACCGAGTCCTTGGGAGAGACTCCGGGTTATGTGGGATTTTTACCCACTAAAACCTCCTCGGTGGCCTTCCTCAGCGCTTGTAGTAGGGGACTCGGAAACTCCAACGGAACGAACCGGTGGCCCCTAGCGCAGTGCACCTCACGGGCTCATCTCTTGGGGGACGTGTACCATCCCCCTTCACCATCCGGTGCTTACGGCGAGATGCAGCCACACATACCGCCGTCCTTCTCGGGGTTGCTTGTTGGATGGTTCGAGCTCCCACTGTAGCCGTCCGCAACCCCAGAGGCCCCCTGTTAGTCGCCTCTTACGACAGGCAGGGGATACCGTAGCCCTATTCTGACCCCGAGGCTACAGGGACGGGACATCAGTATTTATTGAGCATTATATTATTATCCATTCATATATCTATCAGTATTTTATCTTTTAGACATATGCCTCGCAATGACTTTTTGTCCAAAGCCGTCTGACAGTGGGTGTTGAAGTCAGGAAGACCATGCTGCCCATCTTCTGGTTTTTGTCCTTCATTCCTCTCCTACGACACTCGAAAAAACTATGTCATCAACCCATTATTGTCCCACGGTTGGGCACGGGTCTTCTCAGTATGAGAGAGTTTAGGCCACAGTCCACCGCGCTGGCCAAGTGCGAATTGGTGGACTTCACACACCTCCGAGAACTTTTTTTTTTAAAGAACTCTCGGGTGTGTAGGTTTCCTCACGATGTTTTCCTTCACCGAAAAGCAGTGATAATTAATTTCTAATACGCACATGAATCAGTGGTGAGCCTGGGTTTGAACCTCGGACCTCCCGATCGAGAGGGCAAGTTTCAACCATTAGGCTATCACTGCTCACCGCTGAAAAAACTATGCCTGATGTTAATTAAGATCAACATCATATACTGTGTAGTCAGCCTTTACTTTTTTTATCTGATTGAAGTAGCAAACGAGCATGCAGTCCACCTGATGGTAAGTGGTCACCGCCCATGGACACCTGAAAGCAACTTCATATGAAACACGGGTTTTATCTGAAGTCAATCACAGATGCGTTGCTACTCCGGAGAACTATGATGGTCTCCTCATATAAAAGTGTGCCGGCAACCACACCCTTCCATCGAAACGCAAGAAATGCTTCACGCTAAAAATAGGTGTGGCGGTGGTACTTTCCCGGTCGAACTACACTGGTTCTACCACCTTCAAACTACTTAGTCCTACTTGGTGTGGACTATGGAGTTAGGTGGGACCCTTGTTCACTCTGTAAGGAGATCCCAGCTGTGAGCAATGAGTTGATGTTTACACTAACCTTTATTACTTCCTTATTGTAGAAGGAATTTAATTGTGTTAAATACCTAAAGATATTACATATATTTTTTTGCTATTATAAAAATATGAAATTCAAAGCCGTTTTGAAAAAATCCTTGTAAATTTAGATAAGGTTAATACAATAGCAAGAAATAGAGAAAAAAGAATTTCAACAAAAATCCAAATATGTATATATAAAACTCGAAAATATGTATATCTTTATATGAAATAAAATCAATAATATAAGATGGTTGTACATCTACAAAACATAATAGTAACACTTACAAACAGACGACGTACAGCATAAACCAGTGTATTTAGATTTTTTTTTCAACAAAATCTTAAATGAATATAAAAAAAGGATTCTGAAAATTCATCCCCAAAGGGGCTCAATAGTAAAAGAAAAATTCAATTTTTTATGCAAGTAATGTTCACAGGTGTACGCTGTAGATCATATAAATAACTCTAATTATATATACCTAATTTCAAAAATATTCAATTAATTCGAAAGTTAAAATACGTTGTAAAATATTTTGTTCAATTTTGATTAAAATATTTCATTTTGTTTTGGGTAACATCAACGCTATTTCATACTAAAAATATAGAACCCATCGCTTACATTCGTTAATTTTTGATGTGATTACTTTTCGAAAGTATGGTCTGAAATATCCATCATACCAATAGATCTCTGTGGATCTAGAAAAAAAGTCCTTTGAATAGGTTACAATTCCCTGATATCGGTTAGTCAAAATATGTTACTTAGTATTATTTCATTATGTACCAAACTTAATGTAGAGTCATAATTTTGTACTCATATTACATATCATCTCCTTCTCGATTTTTCTAGAATCAAAAACGTATTGTTAATAAAAATATGATGAAATTAAGGTTACCTATATATAGAATACTTTAGTTTCATTTATGTATATAACACAAATTTGACTAAAATGTTTAAAAGAGAAACGATTAGCACAGTAATATTTAATGAAATATACACAGGTAAACCATGTAGTTATCATAGTTAATTTATCAAAAACACTGAAATATACAAACGATTTAATATAGTATAAATTTACCCTGCGAGGTTTGGAGAAAATATGTAACCATTGAAAAACTGTCACTAACCAAAAATCGGGTAGGTATCCGTGGACGGGCCCCCAAAAATTTAGGTAGGTATAAGCGTTGCCTATTCGGATGCTTCATTTAGGCATAACACAGACCACGAGGTCGCAAGGCAAGGTTAGATCGTGTTCGAGTCGCGAGCAGCCATTCCAACTCTGTGCCTCGTCCGCGCGCCACCGCGACCACGCACCCTGGCTTCTCCCTCACCCTCGGCAGACCTACGCCACCCTAAGCCCTTGCCCTTCCTTGCCCTAACAACAGTGACACGTGCACCCGTCAGTCGGCCGCGAATATTGTGATCCTTCGAGCCCTTATCTGGACTTATCCGCCATTATCGCTCGAAATATTATCGGGAAACGCGAAGTGAGTCTTTGCGATCGGATGGCGCGCGCGGCGCCTTGCCGGCGTAGGCCTAAATGCGCGGTTGCCGCGCGCCCGCGCCAAATTTTTGCACAAATATCGGCGCAAAGTATCCAATAAGATTCTTGTAGGCCTATTTAGAAAATGCACGCACTGGACTCTGTGGACTTTCTAGTTTAAGAATGTGTTAATTTTTTTGCAATATTCGACCGGGAACATTGTTTTTTAAGCGTTTTCGTGGAGTGTATGTGACTGGGCACCGGGCGTGCTAACTCAGTGTTCTTTGGACTGTTGTCTCTGGATGTTTCTACGAGATTCTGCTCAAATATGTAAGTAGTACCTCTAATTAATCTAACACAAGCTTTATTTTTATCTAAAAACATGATTTTTCGTATATTTAATCCCATTTTGTCACGTCAAGATGGTTGCGCGCACGGTTTTACACGAAACGATTTTTAACGTAAAATACATTCGAAAAATAAATAAATTCATCTTAATTCTTGGAAAAGAGGAACTAACTTACCTTATTTATACAATTTTATTCCGAAAATATTTTATTTACTATTTTTAATAGCCACCTTAACGGGCTACACATGTTACGTAAAAGAAAAAGATGTGGCACTTTATTAAATGACTTAACAAGAGCATATCATGTTAAATCTACATTAAAAGACAAAAAATGATAAACAAAAATGCATATTTTACTTAATTATACCTAATTTAATATCTACCCAAAATATAACTAAGATTTTCGTAGAAACTAGAACCCGAAACTTCATTCTATTAATCTCTGTTCCACAAGAAATTTCGCCGTAATAAATAAATAATTGCATATTTCAAGAGCAAAAATCACAATTTGAAGAATTTATGTACAAATATGTTATAAATAATAATTATTGTTGCAAAGGATTTTTTCGTAAAAGAATAAAGTATTGGATACGAACCTATTAAAATATAGCAAGTAACTCTCTCAGAACTATATTTATTGGATATTATTTTTTATTCCTGCACTATCCACAAGCATAATTTTCTAAATCTCTATTTTTTCTTATACAATAACCACCTATTTTTTTTAATTAATTCAAGCGTTTTAAAAGGTTTTTAATTTGAAAATTTGCAATAAATGATTAACAAATATTACAAAATTGATACGAATACATTTAATGTATAAAATTGTATTCTGAAATGATGTAAGTCTACTAGATTTAAAAATTATTGTATAAATATGTATAATTTACCTACATCCCAAAGTAAGGAGCACTCATGTAAGGAGGTTTTCAAAAAATATGTAAGAAAATCGAATAAATAGGTATGAAAAAGGTCCTAGATAGACTCTGCCCACTTTCTATCCGTAATTTGAAAACACTAAGCAAATTTTAAGGAATTTCTATCGTTACATAATGTAAGTATCAAAGAAGTTAGGTATATACTATATTAAATTTTGTTTCCTATTAAGTTACGTATATAATATATATCAAGATTCTCGAAAAAGAAGCTTTCTTTTTTAACTGTAGTCCAAAATATTTTTAGAAAAAATTAGCTTGACATACTGATAAATATTATTTTTATTTTTGGCGTGAAAGTCCCTTTAAAAATAGATTTGACAAATTAACTTATTAACAAGAAAGGAAAAGAATATGTTATTTGGTTCATAGGGTTAGAATTATTTATTTATTTATTTATTCAGACTTACGTCTATCATTACAGGTAGCACCCAATACGATAGCGTAGACAATTATTCATTTTTTTAAAAGGTAGACATTATTTTCTATTATTATTAAATATAACTATATATTATTGTAAGATAAAATATTAAAAACAACTTTTGCGAATTCACTCAAGCTACATGAATTGACATCTAGTTTTTCATGTACCTGATTGAGCGAATTATGATTTGTAAATTAAAATATTTCAAGAAAAAAAGTAGCTTGTCTATTCTCAGATATTTTTTTATTTGATGTGAAAGTCCCTGTGAAAACAACCATAGTTTAGAGAAATTTGATTTAACAAGGCACAAGAATATGTGATCAGATTTATGAGTGAAAAAATGTAATTTTACTAAAGATTTATTTGTAATAATTAATCAATTTCCTTTTATGAGTACAACTTTTGCTATATTAAAAACGCTTATTGGGAAATGTAATGCTATCCATATCAAATTTATTTTTTGTCATTACAATGTACTTATCATAATTACATAAATCGAAAACGCAAGATACGAAAAATATAGTGCAATTCTGTCATTATTAATATGTAAAAAAATCGAGATGTGTTCGACCAAATAATTATTAATTCTTGTGTTAGAAATAGTCTCCAAAGATGTATAAGTCAAAGTCAAAATTAGATCTAGGCAGAGTTTAGTAAGTTAATTAGCTTAATATTAGCCAGACCCTCAGAGTCCGACTAGGATTAGACTTATTAATTAGTCAGTACTATCCTATTTTATTTACGAAGGGTTATAACATTTGACACAAACTAAATTATTACTCTTAATAATGTAATAAATGTATAACTCTTAATAAAATAGTGATAGTAACTTATTTATAATTTACTCCCAGTTTTATTTTATTTAAAAATTAAAATCATGGTTATACCTCCGGCACCAGCTCCATACAGACTTCTGCTTTTTTTTAACATTACATAGTATAAAACAAAGTCGCTTTCCACTGTCCCTATGTATGCTTAAATCTTTAAAACTACGCTACAGATTATATTGCAGTTTTTTATAGATAGATCGATTCAAGGGGAATTATTTCTAGCGTGAAGCAGTTCTTGCGTGGGGTGGAAAAGTTTGTTTGCTGGGACACTTTTATATGAGGCGACCATCATAGTCCTCGGAAGTAGCAACGCATCTGTGCTTGACTTCAGGTGGAACCCATGTTCTGTATGAAGTTGATTACAGATGTTCATGAGCGGCAGTGACCACTTACCATCAGGTGGACGCATGCTCGTTTGCTACTTCAGTCAGATAAAAAAAAAATAGAAAAAATGATTACTTAACTATTCTTACTATTACTACTATTAGTTTATATTCTATTTGTTTATATTCTAGCTGTAATGAAATAAATAAAACTAGCCACCCGTCGCATCGGTCGAAATTCGACCGTAATTTAAATTAAAAAACTAAACTTCATATTGTAGTACGAATATTTCTCAAATTCAAATATAATGTAATAATTTTCAAGTAATTTTGAACGCACCCGTTAAGTATAAAAAGAGGCTTAATTAGCTAAACCAGATTTAAAAGCAATTAAAGGGGGTATTTTGACAAAGACACTGACATTTCTGACGTTATGTGTTTTCATAGCAAGACATTAAATGTACTATCTCGTTTATTATGTATGTGTTTGTGACAAGTGCATGGTAGTGTGTGTAATGTGTTTTTAATAGATTTTATTTATGTTTTAAGTATTATTTGAAAAACAAAAATATTAACATTCTGCGCTCCTTCTCTCCGTCCACTATAACAAAAAGTTTCATACTAATCCGTCCGCGGCATATTACTTAAAAATGCTTCACAAGTTATTGCTTCACGTATTAATATATAAATTAAATGGAATGTCTTCATTTTGTTTAGGTCTATGGGGTTTTTTACAAATTGTCAGTCACAATAATAATATAATATAATGAAAAGACAAGAAACTTAGTAGAGGAGTTTAAATAAAAATATATATATATTTCTCAGTATTTTTTAAAAGGCGTCACAAAAGATAATAAAAAGATAATTGGCCTAAAGGAGATGATGATGATGAGAGAAGATGAAAGAGTACTGTTTCTTAAAATTAAATTCACTGCGATCAAAAAGATAAGAAGTTGGTTAAAAAAAAGAACGAATTTTTTTAGAGAAAAAATAATACAAAAAGAAAAAGACAGTACCTATAGTTACTCAAATGAAAAAAATGTAAAACTTTGACAATTAAAAAGTACTAACTATAAAGCTAAGAATTTTAATATATTATTGATGCAAAAAATACAACTCACCAAGATATTTACCAAGTAGTTAAAAAACAAACATTAGGAGACCTTTTTAAATATTTAATTGAACGTATATTTGTGTATACATCAAAACAGAATAATAATAATAATATTTTATAACGTATCTGCCTCCTAGTAAAAAGGGTGTAATATTTTTTTTTTCCAAATTGACTTTGTATCATTTTTTTATTTAGAGACATTTAGGAAAAATCTTATTTACACACACATATACACACACATATACAGCTCTTAATTATTGAAGTCCATATTTTTGTAAAAAAACATAAGGTATTAAAACATAGATAGGTGTCATATTTAAAGACCATAGCCTTTTCCACTCTGACAATTAAAACAAAACCAATGACTTAGCATATGTCAAAATCCATAAAAAAATTGAGTTGTAGAACATCCCAAATAAATTGGACCTACTTATGCAAAACAGAGTCAACCCACACAACGACAGTTTTAAGAAAATGCCATTTTTGTCAAAATTTTGTATACCTACTGTATAATTGGAATATGTATAATTTGAATAGTACTTCTGGAATCAAACCCAAAAGGTTTTGACCTTCAGGATTGAATTATGATTATCGTATCACATTAATGTGGTATAGCAGAGTCGGTCTTGAATAGAATCGCACTGTCTTCCCGTGTAAACCCACAGGGAAGGACTGAGGGACATTTTATACGATGCGACCATTTGAGTCCTACTAGCTCCTTTCTGCTAATCACTGATGTAATTGACATGAAAGTCACAGGGCGTACAGTTGGTTAAAATATTTTTTATTTGACAATCTAAAAACGCCAATTAAGTTATTTTTTGTACAAAATAAGGCTTATATTTTTTTAGGTTTATGTTTTTTTAATCTTGTCAGTCATCTCAATATCAATCTCGTCTAATGTCCCTGGTAACATTTTATTCAGTATTAACGAGATTAAACTGGAAAATTTTGGTAAAAAGTTATGCCATTAAGGTCATTGTTTTACTGCCTAAGCTAAAAGATATGAAAATATAGCATGCTAAAAGATAACAATCATATTTTTTTGGCTTTCTATACTCGCTTTTAAAACAATGTCTTCCTGATCGTAAGTGGCCACTGCCACCCATGGACATCTGGTTTCCACCCCAGATAAGATAGATAGTCTTACCTGAGGTCAGCCTCACATGCCTTGCTACTCCTGAGAACTAAGTTGTAAAGCTTCAGTTAAGTATGTCTCTTTTCAGCAAACATACATACAAATCATACACACATTCAGACATACACAAACCCACACCCATATATACAAGCGCACACACGCACGCACGCACTACACCCACGCACCAATTTACACAAACACACACAGACAAAAGAAACATATGTACCGAGCATTACCATATATTATTATTTAAAAAAAAAAAAAAACGCTTTCTACAATCATAGCCCCACAGTAGGATTTTCTCCTGTGTCGTGGGTGCCATGGACACATACAAAGACAAATACACAAACACCCAGACCCAGAACAAGAATCTAAACTCATCATTCAGACACCTGTCTGGCCGGGAATCGAACCCGGGACCCACTGCGTGTCAGACCGGTACGGTAACCGCTGCGCCACGCGGGTCGTCAAAATTTGAGTATTAATTTTAAGTTTCTCATTTTAAGTGACAATGTACTTTATTATGTATGTATGTATTTATGTACTTTATTTTAGTTGTATGTCTTATGAGAAATGAAGCTTCTTTAAACCTATTATATCCTTAAGACCACTTACTATCAGTAACCTGATAGTGATCATTCAAGAACATGGACATTTGAAGGTGGTAGGACCAGTGTAGTTCGACCGGGGAAGTACCACCGCCACACCTATTTCTAGCGTGAAGCATTCCTTGCGCGAGATGGAAGGATGTGGTTGCCGGCACACTTTTATATGAGGCATAGTCCTTAGGAGTAGCAACGCATCTGTGATTGACTTCAGATAGAGCCCACGTTGTGTATGAAGTTGCTTACAGATGTCCATGAGCGGCAGTGACTACTTACCACCAGGTGGACTGCATGCTCGTTTGCTACTTCAATCAGGTAAAAAAAAAATCTAGCTCCTCCGGCCCTTTACAGCAACTGGAAAAAATCTTTTTTCTCTATACTATGTTGTTTTTTTACTTGGAAAATGAAAGCTGCCATCAGTATCTTGCCTAACATCTGAAACAATTTTCGTTCGACAATTTACTCTCCGATTCCGTCCTCAGCTTCTAGCTTAGCTAGTTATAGTGAGACAATAACCGTTCTTTCAGCGTAGGTGAGCACCGTTAGGACTTAGCGTTACCGTCCGAATGACGTCATTTTGAAAATAGCACATGTGTGGCGATGTGGTCATGACGTCACGCTAATTGAGAACTAATTTTGGGTATTATTGGTCTGTGTAGGTTTAAAAAAAGTACCCAAAGAGTAAAAACAGGACTCTATTACTAAGAATTTTTTATACTAAGACTTTTATCTGACTGAAGTAGCAAACGAGCATGCAGTCCTGATGGTAAGTGGTCACTGCCGCTCAAGGACACCTGTAATCAAATTTGTTTTTTTTTATCTGACTGTAGTAGCAAATGAGCATGCTGCCCATCTGATGGTAAGTGGTCACTGCCGCTCACGGACACCTGTAATTAACTTTGTTTTTTTTTATCTGACTTTAGTAGCAAACGAACAGTCCTGATGGTAAGTGGTCACTGCTGTATGGACATCTGTAAGCAACTTCATACAGAACATGGGTTCCATCTGAAGTCAATCACAGACTGCTACTCCCGAGGACTACGGTCGCCTCATATGAAAGTGTCCTGGCAACCACACCCTTCCCTCGCACAAGAAATGCTTCACGCTAGAAATAGGTGTGCTGGTGGTACTTCGCCGGTCGAACAACACTGGTTCTACCACCTTGAAGACTGCTGTCTGTCTGTCTGTCATCATGCTGCATCTCGTCAACTGTGACAGCTAGGCAGTTGATATTTTCACGGTGTATTTCTGTTGCCGTTAAAACAAATACTAAAAGGAGAATAAATTAAATATGTCATCATCATCATCATCATTCCACTGCCGGACATAGGCCTCCCCCACGCTGCGCCACAATGCTCATCAGCTACTCTCATCCAACCACTGCCTCCAACCCTCCTAAGGTCATCAGTCCAGCGAGCCGGAGGGCGTCCTACACTACGTCTGCCGGATCGTGGTTTCCATTCGAGAACTCATCTGCCCCATCGGCCATCAGTTCTGCGACATATGTGGCCCACTGCCACTTCAGCTTGCTAATTCGTACGGCTATGTCGGTTACCTTGGTTCTTTGCCGGATCTCCGTATTACGGATTACGAATTAAGTATGTCCACCAATTCGCAGTTGGCCAGCGCGGTGGACTATGGCCTAAACTCTCCATTCTGAGAGAAGACCCGTGCCCAGCAGTGGGACAATAATGGGTTGACGACGAATTAAATATGTACGGGGAGTCAATACAAGGGCCATACTGTATGAAGTTGATTATATATGTCCATGGGCGGCAGTGACCACTTACCAACACATTCACTTCAGTCAGATAAAAAAAAAACTAAACATATGTTTATTGTGCCGTTTATATAGAAAACTAGCGGACACGTCGAAATTCGATCCGCCTAAAAGTCAAAAATCTAAAATTATTAGTGTTTCTCCACTATATTATACATGTATTATACATAAAAACCTTCCTCTTGAATCACTCTATCTATTAAAACTGCATTAAAATCCGTAGCGTACTTTAAAAGATGTAAGCATACATAGGGAAAGCGGGACGCGACTTTGTTTTATACTATGTAATGGTTCACTTATATCTTTGTGGTAGCAACGCACGACTTTGTTTCATACCATGTAGTGATAGTGATGGGACGGAACCCTTCGGGTCTGGGTCCAACTCCCACTTAGCCAGTTTTTTTGTCTATGGGGATATCTTAGTTTTTCTACGTTGAGTTGATTTAATTGTTGAATTGACGACCCGCGTGGCCGAGCGGTTAATGTACCGGGCTGACGCTCAGTGGGTCCCGGGTTCGATTCCTGGCCAGACAAGTGTCTGAATGATGAGTTTAGATTCTTGTTCTGGGTCTGGGTGTTTGTGTATTCGTCTTGTGTGTGTCCATGGCACCCACGACACAGGAGAAAATCCTACTGCGGGGCTGTGAGTGTAGATAGCGTTTTAAATTGTACAAAACACAGACTTTAGAAAAATAAATAAACACAGACTTTAAAATAATAAATATAATATAAGGATCCAACGATTCTAATCCATCCAATAAAAAGACACTCTCTATTTACTTTTATATATTTTATCTATCCTAGAATCATTAATAATTGGTTCCCATAAAAGATAAAATTGGGGCATCATAGATCATTGCTTGATAGTTCATTATCTATTCCCCGTTTGAAATAGAAATAGGGTGAAATAGACCAATAGAATCATTGTAACATAATAGCTAGGGAAATTAGTAACGATTATTTATTTATTTTTTTATCTATTTACTTGTTTATTTTTATTTCTAACGTCAAGCAGTTTAGTGGAACGGTGTGGTTGCCGTCAAACTTTTATATGAGGCGACAATCACAATCCTAGGGAGTAGCAACACATCTGAGATTGACTTTAGATAAAACCCATGTTCTGTGTGAAGTTGCTTACAGATGTCTATACTGCAGTGACCACTTATCATCAGGTGGACTGCATGCTCGTTCGCTTCAGTTTTTTTATATGACTCAAGTAGCAAACGAGCATGCAGTCCACCTGATAGTAAGTGGTCACTGCCGCCCATTGACATCTGTAATCAACTTCATACAGAACATGGGTTCCATCTGAAGTCGATCACACATGCGTTGCCACTCCTGAGAACTATGATGGTCACCTCATGTGAAAGTGTGCCGGCAACCACACCCTTCTATCGAAACGAAGAAATGCTTCACGCTGGAAATAGGTGTGGCGATGGTACTTCCCCGGTCGAACTACACTGGTTCTACCACCACAATAACGGGTTATACCCATAAACCCTTCAAAAATGGAAAATAGTTTTGAATAGACTAAGATATTAATTACAGAATCAATTAGATGTTTTTTTATAATCTTAGCAAAAGATAATTTGTCATTTAATGAAAATATAGGTATATTTAATTTCTTAAAAATATTTTTTCGTGTATTACGCGCAAAAATAGTATAAAAAATACAAAAAATATTACTACGTTTCTAACTAATTAAATTAAATTAGTAATGATTTCAAAACTACAGAATTCATCTATTTGTATCTTAGTGCTTATAATCCTCTATTCTCTCAACAACCCGTTATTTTCCCACTGCTGGGCACGGGTCTTCTCTCAGAATGAGAGAGTTTAGGCCATAGTCCACCGCGCTGGCCAAGTGCGAATTGGCGGACTTCACACACCTCCGAGAACTTTTTTAAAGAACTCTCAGGTGTGTAGGTTTCCTCATGATGTTTTCCTTCACCGAAAAGCAGTGATAATTAATTTCTAATACGCACATAATTTTAGAAAAATCACTGGGTTTGAACCTCGGGCCTCCAGATCGAGAGGGCAAGTTTCAACCATTAGGCTATCACTGCTCCCTCCACAAAATTATTTGTCTATGCCCCTTATTAAATAAAAATAGGGTTCATAGACCAATAGTAAAACGACTCGGGTAATTTTATAAAAAAAAAGTTATCTATGACTATTAGTATCTAAGCCCAATAAAAATCTATGACGCTAAAAAAAGTTCACATCAAGTACTTATTATTTAAATAAATTCACCCCATTTTTGAATTATTAGGACCTGTTTGAAACAAGTACAGAAAGGGCATGGGAAAGTCCTTGAAAGGGAAGAAGGGTTGCCACCCAAGGTCAAGTTTGCTACCTGTAACACTTGTGTCCAGACCCCTTTTATCTGCATAAGATTGAGACATTACTGTCTAGCTGGAAGCCGCTTATTTCTATCGTGAAGCTGTTCTTGTGTTTCGATGGTGGTGTGTGGATTATGAACACTTTAATATGAGGCGAACATCTTAGTCCTCGGGAGTAGCAACGCATCTGTGATTGACTTCAGATAGAACCCATGTTCTATATAAAGTTGCTTACATTGCATAGCTATTATAGCGGGCTTAGAACACGGCGACTGAATCAAGAAATTTCGTAACGAAAAAAACCTAACACCTCCCACTCCGCCTATCATATAACGCGGCCGAGTGTTCGCTTAACGTCTTCGTATATGGTACGACAGTACGAAGCTCGCACGGATCGAGAAGAGCTGCTCGGAAATCGGTCAAATAGTAAGCAGCTGTTGTTGAGACAGAAAAACAAAAAATGCATAAACATATCAATAATAATAATTGCATAAGTTGATGAAAAATGCTGATAAAAAATAAAACGAGAGTGCCGCACGTTTTTTTCTTCAGATTGCCGATTCCACTGGTAAGTCACTGCCGCCCATGGTCGACATGCTCGTTTGCTACTTCAATCTGATAAAAAAGAGGCGACCATCTTTTTTTTATAAGACTGAAGCAGCAAACGAGCAAGCAGTCCACCTGATGGTAAGTGGTCACTGCCGCCCATGGACATCTGTAAGCAACTGCATACAGAACATGGGGTTCTATCTGAAGTCAATCACAGATGCGTCGCTACTCACGAGGACTAAGATGGTCGCCTCATATAAAAGCGTGCCGGCAACCACCTTCCATCGAAACTTTACAACTGCTTCACGCTAGACATAGGTGTGGCGGTGGTACTTCCCCGGGCGAACTACACTGGTTCTACCTATGTGACCATCTTACTCCTCAGGAATAGCAACGCATTTGTTTGACTTCAGATTGAACCTTTGTTTTATATGAAGTTGCTTACAGCTGACAGTGGCCACTCATATATTCACTAAAATCTTAGGATGGAGACACGAAGTCTACATACAGGGTGTTTAAAATTCACAACAGCTACCAAATGTCACATACCCTTTTTCACATTTCACATAAATTAGCATAACTGATTTCGATTCTAAACACACTGTATAGTCTATGTAGTTGTAAATAGTAAATGTTAATAGGAATTTTTATTGGAATTTTATTTGACTTGTTGATGGAAACTTGAGTCATCATAATATTATAAATGCGAAAGTTTGTGTGTATGTTTGTTACTTCTTCACGTCTAGACGGCTGAAGCAATTTTCTTAAAATTTGGTAGGGAGTTAGCTGACACTCTGGATTAACATATAGGCTACTTTTAAAATATCTTATTCCCACAGGAAAGTAGATACATCGATTGTTTTAACGCGGGCGAAGCTGCGGGCGAAGCTATTGCTACTAATATTATAAATGTGACTTTAAGTTTGTTACCCTTTAACGTCAAAACTACTCAACCGATTATCATGAAACTTTGTACCCTATTTTATATTCTTAGAAGAAATAGAAAAAACATAGGATACTTTTTATTAAAACATATGTAATAAAATATATTTTGTATGTAGTAATTTTTAAATGTCACATTGGTGGACATTGCCACCAATTCGCACTTGGCAGCGCGCTGGACTATGGCCTAAAACTCTCTTATTCCGAGAGAAGACCCGTGCCCAGCAGTGGGACAATAATGGGTTGACGACGACGATTGATTTCAGATAGGACCCTTGTAAATATGTTCAAACATAAGTAATCAACTTACATACCATATTATCATAAGGTGAACTACATGCTCGTTTTTTTTATGACTGTAGTAGCAAACGAGCATGCAGTCCACCTGATGGTACTCACTGCCGCTCATAGACATCGTGATAAAATACATACAAAACATGGGTTTCATGTGAAGTCAATCACAGATGCGTTGCTACTCTCCAGGACTATGATGATCGCCTCATGTGAAAATGTTCCGGCAACCACACTCTTCTATAAAGCAAGAAATAGATGTGGCGGTGGTACTTCCCCGGTCGAACTACACTGGTTCTACCACCTTGAGAACCTCAATCATATAAAAACTGTAACTTAGAACTTCCAATACGTCTATTTTTAACCGACTTCAAAAAGGAGAAGGTTCTCAATTCGGCCGGTATATATATATATATATTTATGTATGTACAAGGATTACTCCGCCGTTAGAGGACCGATTTTAACTATTCTTTTTTATTGTGTAGAGACGAGCTGCGAATTTCATTAGTACCTACACCAAATGTCTTCAAACACATCTCAATTATTCCCATCGGCTGAGGAGTTGCATATTTTGTCTCCGAGACACATTATCAGACCCTTAAATAGTCAAAGATGAAGTGGTTTTGCAATTTCATTGAAACCTACACCAAATATCTTCAAACACAAGTCAATTATTCTCATCGGTTGAGGAGTTACATATTTTGTCTCCGAGCCACATTATCACACCCTTAAATAGTCAATGATGAATTGGCTTTGCAATTTCATTAGAACCTACATCAAATATCTTCACACACAACGAAGGAAGTCGGTTGTATTTTTTGTTAATTTTTTTTTGTAACTTAATAACAATCGCAGGATAAGAGTAACAAATATTAGGGCGACATGTTTATACCTAGACGTTAAAAAAATGTCTACAGAGACGCGAGATTACTAACGCTATACAGATAAGCTGTAACGGTTATTTTTTAGCATTTTTGTAGGTAAGTGCGTATTTTGTTTTGACTGAAGTTATAACGCTGTTTTTTTATAATATGGAAGTAAATGAAACTGGCTAAGTGCGAGTCGGACTCAAGCTGGAAGGGTTCAGTAGCATTATCTATAGAGAATTCCAAAAAATTACGTTATTTGTATGGAAGCTCCCCTTAAATATTTATTTTATTCTGTTTTTGGTATTTATTGTCTATATTTTAATACGTGAAGCAAAAAAATGATTCGTTTTCAAGATACTTGCCACAGGCGGAGAAGTATGAAATTACGCGTTATAGTTGATAGAGAAGGATTGCGCAATGCTAATATTTTTTTCAAATAATGCATAAAACACATAAAATCAACTAAAAACACATTACGCACACTAACTTGCATTTGACACAAACACATACATAATAAACGAAATAGAACATTTAATGTCTATGAAAACACATAACGTCAAAAATGTCAGATGTCTTTGTCAAAATACCCACTATTGCTGTTTAATGCAGCTTAGCTAATTAAACCTCTTTTTACCTTTAACGGGTGCGTTCAAAATATAAAAAAATAAAATTGAAAATATTACAATTTATTTGAATTTGAGAAATATTTGTGGTACTTTGGACAATGTGAAGTTTAGTTTTTTAATTTAAATTACGGTCGAATTTCGACCGTTGTGACGGGTGACTAGTTTGTTATTATAGCGGCTAGAGAAATACATCTGTGAAAATGTCTGCATGCTGCATGTTTACTATTTCAATCTTATAAAGAAACGGACATGTTCAGCTATCGGCTAAGGCAAGATACTGGAGGTAACTTTCATTACCATGTAAAAAAAATGATTTTAATTATATTAAAAAAATGGTTATAAATAAGAAAAAAGCCAAACCGCTGAGTTTCTTGCCGGATCTTCTCAGTTGAGGTCGTATTCCGATCCAGTGGTAGTGAAAAAAAAAATGTAACTGACACTTTGTAAGTGCCCCCGTAGGCCTATTCAAAATAAAGACATTTCATTTCATTTATCACTAACAACTCCAATTACCGACAACCTTTCCTGATTTACTTATAGTGACAAGGATAGCAACGCTAGGTGCAAAGTTAGTCTGAAACAGCGATTTTGAATTCGCCAAGTATTGATTGTAGTCTGTTGCAGTTCGCGTCGCTAGGCGACCGCTTGTGAAGAACATGTGCTCATATTTGTATTCAAGATTACGCATTTATATGTACTAGTCACCCGTCGCAACGGTCGAAATTCGACCGTAAATTAAATTAAAAAACTAAATTTCATATTGTCCAAGTAGCACCAATATTTCTCTAATTTAAATAATTTGTAATAATTTTCAAGTTATTTGAACGCACCCGTTAGAGGTAAAAAGAGGTTTGTTATCTAAGCTGCATTTAAAAGCAATAACGGGTATTTAGACAAACACATCTGACATTTTTGACGTTATGTGTTTTCATAGTAAGACATTGAATGTTATATTTCGTTTCTTATGTATGTGTTTGTGTCAAATGCATGGTAGTGTCATGTCTTTTTAGTTGATTTCATGTATGTTATATGCATTGTTTGAAAAAATATTAGCATTCCGTACTCTACGTCAACTATCTCATCAACCCATTATTGTCCCACTGCTGGGCACGGGTCTTCTCTCAGAATGAGAGAATTTAGGCCAAAGTCCATCGCGTTGGACAAGTGCGATTTGGTGGACTTCACACACCTCCGAGAACTTTTTTTTTAAAGAACTCTGGGGTGTGTAGGTTTCCTCACGATGTTTTCCTTCACCGAAAAGCAGTGATAATTAATGTATAATACGCACATAAATCAGTGGTGCGTGCCTGGGTTTGAACCTCGGACCTCCCGATCGAGAGGGCAAGTTTCAACCATTAGGCTATCACTGCTCTGTACCAGGTACCATTGATTTTTGTAAAGTTATGTGCGTATTAACGTGGTAACTTTCATTACCATGTAAAAAAAACATGATTGTATTTATATTTAAAAAAAAAACAAACCCGCTGAGTTCCTTGCCGGGTCTTCTCAGTTGAGGTCGTATTCCGATCCGGTGGTAGTGTAAGAAAAAAAATGTAACTGACAATTTGTAAGTGCCCCCGTAGGCCTATACAAAATAAAGACATTTCATTTTATTTCATTAAAAATTAATCACTACTTTACAGCGAAGAAAACATCGTGAGGAAACCAGAGGACTTTAACAATAAAAACATGCGTGCGTACAAAGTACACATGTCAGAAGTGAAACTTCTTTGGCGAACTAATTTATAAATCCTGTTTATATTTATACAAATCTAAAACTTTAAATTTCCAAGATTAAGAGGAAGGGAAAAAGGCGTGATACGACGTTCGCTCTGTCTCACTTTTTCTCTCAATCTTTCTCACTCGCTTGCTCCCTACTCTCACTCCACGGCTAGTTGCTCATGCTACGTTCGCCCTGTCTTACTCTCTCTCAATCGGTCTCGATCACTCTCTCTCTCTTTTCCGACACTTCCGTTGCATACCGGCGTGACGTTTCATCTGTAAAAATTTTACTCTCATGCGCCTAAAGAAGTTTCACTTCAAAAAAAAAGTTCTCGGAGGTGTGTGAAGTCCACCAATTCGCACTTGGCCAGCGCGGTGGCCTATGGCCTAAACTCTCTCATTCTGAGAGAAGACCTTCCTTTGCCTTGGATTACGGACTCCACTGTCTGTCCCCAGACTTTCTCATGAACCGTCATAGCTAAACGTTGCAATTTTCACAAATAATGTATTTTTGTTACTGCTATAATAAGAACAGAATAAAATATTTAAGGGGGTACAACATACAACATCCTTGTTTCTTCCCATTTTTTTTTGGTACAGAACCCTTCGTGCGTGAGTCCAACTCGCACTCAGCCAGTAAATTGTTAAAATGTCGAATACTGCGTCCTTCACTACGAGGCTAAAATAGAGTTAGAAATTAATTATCGCTGCGTTACGGAGAAGGAAAATATCGTGAGGTAACTGACCCGACCGAGTTCTTTTAAAAAACTTTTCAGATTTGTGGAAATCTACCAATACGCACTTTTTTTTGTTTTCGAGGGGGAAACCTTCAAAGGCACCCGACGCCGTGAAAGCGATGCAGGGTTATGTGAGTCCTCGACGCTGAAAAGAGGATCCGGGATCTCCAAAGGAACGCAACCTCTGAGTCCTCTGAGCATGTTGCCACATCAGCTCCTCCCAGATGGGCGGCTGGGCCCACCGCTCCGTCTAGTCTTTACGACGGTATGCGACCACACATACCGCCGTCCTTCCCGGGATCGCCTGGCTGGACGGTTGAAGCTCCCACTCTAGCCGCCCGCCACCCCGGAAGCCCCTTTAAGTTGCCTCTTTTTTTATATAATTTAACCTAACGATAAGGCAGATGGGCTACCTGATGGAAAGTAGTCACCGTCGCCTATGGACATTCGCAACACCAGAGGAGTCGCCAATGCATCGCCGACTGTGAAGGAAAGCTCTTTTCGCACCTTTCTTGAAGAGCCCCATGTCATAGCGCTCCGGGAATACCTCAGGAGGAAGCTCATTCCACAACTTGCACCGTGGCAAAAACGAGCGTGTAAACCGAACCGTGGAGGACCGCCACGGGTCCAGTTGGTGTGGATGGAACTTCATCCTTTGGCGAGTGGTGCGGTGAAGAAAAGGTGACGAAGGCACCAGGTCAAAAAGTTCCTCGGAACACTCACCGTTGTAAAGCCGGTAGAACACGCAGAGGGAGCCTATATCCCTCCGCAGGCTTAAAGGCCTCTTACGACAGGCAGGGGATGCCGTTGCCCTATTCTGATCTCGGAACTACAGGGACACCAAAACGCACTTGGCCAGATCGGTGGGCTATGACCTAAAACCCTCATTCTGAGAGAACACCCGTACCCAGGGACAATAATGGGTTGACGACGGATATGTAAATGATAACAAAGAGCTGCGTGTTCTCTTATCAGATATGGTTTATCAGTGAGAGGCGCCTTTGTGTCTTGCTGCGAATTTGTTTCAATTATTAATTATGTACGTCATAGTCAGTGTATATTTAGAACGTGTGGCACCGATGTCAGACTAATTTCAACCAAGCAGTTAAACCATTCTGTGTTGAGAGCTCCCTCAATCTCGTCAACCCATTATTGTCCCACTGCTAGGCACGGGTCTTCTCTCGGAATGAGAGAGTTTAGGCCATAGTCCACGCGCTGGCCAATTGGTGGACTGCGAATTGGTGTCCTTGAAAAAAAATTAAAATTGACCTTGGAGACAAATTATTGTGGCTGATCTTAATAAAGACTTTTGATGCTAGTTTGACTTAAATAAGTATATCTTTGGATGGCAGTTATTTAGTATCTTCTCAGTTGAGGTCGTATTCCGATCCGGTGGTAGTGTAAGACAAAAAAATGTAACTGACAATTTGTAAGTGCCCCCGCAGGTCTGTACAAAATAAAGACATTTCATTTCATCAGGCAAATTGCAGGCACTTTAATTCAATTCTATAAAATATTATAAAAATATATATTTACGACCCCTAGAAAAACTATTTTTTTATATTTTACAGACCTTAGTCTAGGGAACTGTTAATTATTTTTTAATAAACCTACAACAAAATTTGGAAACAAACGTCTGTGTTTTGGAAACAGCACCTACATTCTACTTATATTTATAATTAAAATTTTACCTACATTTATATAGAAAAAAAATCAACTTTTTTAAAAAAACTATTCTAACAAAACTCTACCTATATTTCTACTCAAAAATCTATCTTTGAATTTCCATATATACCTTTACCTTAATTTATATCTTAAATTGAACCTAAATTTCTTAACGAAATATAATTAAAACGTAATCTAATATATAAAATTCTCGTGTCACAGTTTTTGTTGCCATACTCTTCCAAAACGGCTTGACCGATTTTTACCAAATTTTATATGCTTATTCAGTAGGTCTGAGAATCGGCCAACATCTATTTTTCATACCCCTTAAGGGTTGTCCACCCTTAACATTTTTTTTTATTTTTTATATGGCAAAACAACGTTTGTCGGGACAGCTAGTATAACTCTATATTTTTAACTCTAACTCTATATTTATATATTTAATCCTCTATATTTATAACTATACTTAAACCTTAACCCATTCCATACAAAATATATACCTACAGCTACAGTAACAAAACTCTACCTACATAAAAACCCTACCTTTTCCAAAGAAATGTCTAAAAGACCATTTTAAGGCTATCGCAAGTTTGATATCTCGTCGCCGATCAAGATTACCGGGTCGATGACCGCGACTCGTGCAGATAAACCTCACAATACTAGCTTATACCGCGGCTTCACCCAATTTGGTGAAGTCTGTCGTCAACACATTATTGTCCCACTGCTGGGCACGGTTTTTTTTATCTGAGTGAAGTAGAAAACGAATATGCAGTCCACCTAATGGCAAGTGGTCACTTCCGCCCATGAACATATGTAAGCAACTTCATACAGAACATGGGTTCCATCTGAAGTCAATCACAGACAAATTGCCACTCCCGAGGATTATGAAATGTGAAAGTGTGCCGGCAACCACATCCGTCCATCAAAACGCAGGAAATGCTTCACGCTAGAAATAGGTGTGGCGGTGGTACTTCCCCGGTCGAACTACACCAACTACCTGCCCGGTCTTCTATCAGAATGTTTTAGACCATAACCCACCGCGCTGGCCAAGTGCAAATTGTTAGACTTCCCACACTGAGCATTTTTTAATAACTTTTGGGTATGCAGGTTTTCTCACGATGTTTTTCTTGGCCTTAAATCAGTATAATCAATTTCTAATGCGCACATAATTTTGGAAAAATTAGTGGTCTGGGATGTGGCCTGGGATTTGAAGGGACATCCCAGTCGAGACGGCAAGTTTTAACCATTAAGCTATCACAGCTCCATGACGTCTTTTTTTTTGTTTTCGAGGGGGAAACCACTAAAACCCCTGGTGGCCATCCTTAGCGCTGCGTGGAGGACTCCGGGATCTCCAGTGAAACACAATCGGAGTCCTCTGAGCGAGTTGCCCCATTCGGGCTCTTCCCATTGAGCATTTGTACCCGCTGCGCCTCCTGGTGTTTACGACGGTGTGCGGCCACACATGGCGTCGTACCTGGAATCGGCTGGCTAGACGGTTCAAGCTCCCACTCTTCCCGCCCGCAACCCTGGAAGCCCCTTTTAGTCGTCTCTTACGACAGGCAGGGGGTAGCCCTATTCTGGTCCCGGAAGTACAGAGAAAGCTCGATGACGGCCACGGCAATAAGTATACTATGTGTTAATCTAGTTTATAAACTATGTGTGTGCAAAATTTCAGCGAAATCCGAGATGTAGTTTATGTGTGAAAGAGTAACAAACACAGATACATCCTCAAATAATGTTACCTTTATAATATATAATATTTTTTTAATATTTTTTTACCTTTATAATTTTTTTTTTTTACTTTTTTTTTTACTTTTGTAATTGTTTAAAAATTTACTTATTTTAAATTTGCGTGTAATTTGATTGGAAATTTAATTGACGTGTATTTTTAATTTTTATAGGTTTGTTAATTTAAATTCTAATGTTTTGTATTTAAAAAAAAAATTGTACTGTACTTTTAATGAATAATATGGGACATGTGTTCTGAAATAAATCATTATTATTATTATTATTATTAATATTGGTAGTAAGTAAAATTCATCGAGCGAAATCAATTTTTAGTTGCATTGAAATAAATGAAATATCTTTATTTTGTCTAAAAAAAAACGCTTTCTACACTCATAGCCCCACAGTAGGATTTTCTCCTGTGTCGTGGGTACCATGGACACACACAAGACGAATACACAAACACCCAGACCCAGAACAAGAATCTAAACTCCGCTGCGCCACGCGAGTCGTCAAAAGATGTCTTTTGCCTATTACTCATGTAAAAATCAGAAAAAAAAAGGAATCCGTTGAGTTTCTTGTGGGATCTCCCCAGTTGGGGTCGTGTTCGGATACGGTGATAGTGTACGAAAAAAAGTGTAACCGACAACTTGTGACTGCCCCCGTAGGGTTATGCAAAAATAAACTATATATTAATACGTGAAGCAAAAACTTGTGATTCGTTTTTAAGATACTTGACGCAGACGAAGGAGTGTGAAATTACGCACGGTTATAGTTGTTGTACAGAAGGATTGCGCAACGCTAATATTTTTTTCGATAATGACAAACTAAAAACACATTACGCACACTACAATGTATTTGACACAAACACATATTAAACGAAATAAAACTTTTATTGTTGCTATGGAAACAAATAATATCAAAAACGTCAGATGTATTTGTCAAAATACCCGCTATTGCTTTTAAATGCAGCTTAGCTAATTAAACCTCTTTTTACCTTTAACAGGTGCGTTCAATATAACTTGAAAATTATTACAATTTATTTGATTTTGAGAAATATTCGTACCACTTTGCACAATATGAAGTTTAGTTTTTTAATTTAAATTACGGTCGAATTTTGACCGTTGTGGCGGGTGACTAGTTTAATTTAGAAGACATTTCATTTCACACTTAAAAATTGTTAGTTCCAATATTATTTCTTATGCCATCAGGATTTTATCTTATCTTAGACGATCACGATTTTATCTTCGAAATTAAAATCTAGGTCCTAATAATGATTGAGTAATAATCTAGATATTTCACAATCAATTGCAATTCGGAGTAATTGAGACATTTTATAAATCAAAAATAATCACTTATACTTTTTGATAAATTTTAGAGATTTTTTTAATGCTGATCTAAATTTTGTCAAAAAAAAAAAGGTTAATTCTGGAATTCTCTTTTTTTAGTTATGTCTTTTTATTTAAAAGAAGAGAAGAAGACAACAAATATTTATTACAAATATTTTTCCTTTAAATAAAATTAAACCTTTCGAATGATTTTAATTAAGAAAACGTAATTTTAAGCAGACATAAAACGTGTAATCAAATAAAGATTTTACAATTTAAAATAAAATTTTAGAGTTACAATCAATCTTATGATTTTTTTAATTTTTTTGTTAAAAGGATTAAAAAAACAAATTAAAGAAAATTATGTACACTTTTTTTTTAAACCAATACATTACCAAGATTGTAGGGTTACAATCATATTGATACTAATATTATAAAGGCGAAAGTTTGTGAGTGTGTATGTTTGTTACTTCTTCACGTCTAAACGGCTGGAGCGATTTTCATAAAATTTGGTGAGGAATTAGCTGACACTCTAGATTAGCATATAGGCTACTTAGGCTTTAGGAAAATATCTTATTCCCACGGGACTATGGATACATTGTTTTTTAACGCGGGTGAAACTGCGAGGTTCAGCTAGTCATTTATAAAAATGTAATAAAAACATACTGTAGTAAAAGTTTTCATGAAAAGAAATAAAAGAAATAAACCTATATTTCAGAGTTACATACGCTGACATAAAGTTTGTCATAAATGTTTGAAAAAAAATTTTTTTTAATTTCAATTTTTTTTCATTTCTCGACTAATATTCATATCACCAAAATTTTAGTTACATTTACTTACATAAAAATGTAAAGGCCAACATATTTTCAAAAATGTTCGTCAAAAATACGAAAATACCAACACCCAAATTCAACCCGGCAAAAGTAAAGTTGAAAAGGGCCAGAAATATATTTAAACTATGCAGATAAGATACGGGCCTACTCAATGGGTTGCTACTCTCCCATTGGTCGATAGACGAATAGAAAAACGACCCTAAGCTATTTACTATCCTAGAAGGACCAACTATGTATGTTTTTTGTTTGTAGGGTCGCTACGATTTTGATTTTTTGGAGGACGTCCAGATTACAATTTTTAAAATATTTTTTTTATTTTTATGTTGGATGGTTTTTTACGTTGGATGCTATTTATTTATTGAAATGAAAATTTAATTGCGTGTTAAGGTGGTAGAACCAGTGTAGTTCGATCGGGGAAGTACAGTCAGTGTCAAATAGGGACACTCAGGGTATTTAAATAAATAGACGCAATCAAAAAGTCAATAATATCGGTACGAACTAAGTTTTTCTTATTGTTGTCGATTATATAGTTGCTCAAAAGGCCCGTTCAAAACGTTTAAAATGATGATGACTTGATGATTGATATTATTGACAACAATAAGGAAACTTTTTTATTTTATTTTATTTTATTTTATTTTATTTTATTTTATTCTCTTTTATTTTTGTACGGATATTATTGACTTTTTGGTTGCGTCTATTTATTTGAATACCCCGAGTGTCCCTAACTATTTAACGCTGGTTGTACCACCGTCACACCTATTTCTAGCGTGAAGTATTTCTTGCGTTTCGATTGAAGGATGCCGGCACACTTTCACATGTGGCAGTCATCATAGTCCTCGGAAGTAGCAACGCATCTGAGATTGACTTCAGATAGAACCCATGTTCTGTATGAAGTTGCCTACAGATGTCCATACGGCAGTGACCACTTACCATCAGGTGGATTGCATACTCGTTTGCTACTTCAGTCATATAAAAAAAAAACATTTTGTGGTTGCTACCTGTACCTCACTATTATATTAGGCGATATTTATATGAGGCGATCTGTGACTGACTTCAGATAGAATCTTTATTCTATATGAAGTTTCTTACAGAGGTCTACATGGCAGTATCCATTTACCATCACGTGGACTGCATGCTCGTTTGCTACTTTTTCTCGTTTTGCTCGTTTTCGTTGATAGAACCAGTTTAGTTCGACCGAGAAGTACATCTAGCGTGAAGCAGCTTCTGAGCTTCAGTGGAAGGGTGTGGTTGAAGGGTGTCATCCATCTAAGGCGACCATCTTTGCCTTCTAGAGTAGCAACACATCTGTGACAGACTTCAGATAGAACCTCTGGTCTATCTGAAGTTGCAAACAGATGATCAGGTGTATCATCGGCGGCCATCGGGCGCACTCTTGTTTATTAGTAGAAAAAACAAACATTTTAATAAGCACATACATAAATAATTGAATGCTTAGTGCGTCGCCTACAGATGCTTTTTCGATACACGAATTGAATTACACTTAATTTTCACGTCATATTTTTATTGTTTTAAGGCTAGTTTGATTTCAACATCGGGTTGGTTATAACATTATATGACTGCGATATGCAGTACTATTCAAATCTAAATTTCGAATATATTATGCAAGATCTCAAGTCAAATTAATTCGCTTATGATCTTGTATTTTATGTAGTTAAACCTGACGATAAGGCCGATGGACCACCTCATTGAAAGACCGTCACCGTCATATGGTCACCGTCGTACGGACATTTGTAACACCAGAGTTGCAAATGCATAGCCAGCTTTAAATACTAGTCACCCATCGCAGCGGTCGAAATTCGACCTTAATTTAAATTAAAAAACTAAACTTCATATTGTCCAAAGTAGTACGAACATTTCTCAAATTCAAATAAAATGTAGTAATTTTCAAGTAATTTTGAACGTACCCGTTAAACATGAAAAGAGGTTAAATTAGCTAAGCCGCATTTAAAAGCAATAGCGGGTATTTGACAAAGACACTGACATTTCTGACGTTATATGTTCTCATAGTAAGACCTTGAATGTTCTATTTCGTTTATTATTTATGTGTTTGTGACAAATGCACGGTAGTGTATGTAATGTCTTTTAGTTGACTTTATGTATGTATATGCATTATTTGAAAAAATATCAACATTCTGCACTCCTTCTCTACGTCCACTATCTATTACTTAAAAATGCACCACCCGGTTTTGCTTCAAGTATTAATATATAGATTTGCATTACCGGACATAAATTAATAGCAAAACTCTGCTAAACTTGCTAAAACTCTGAACAATATAAAGGTCATAAGGGAAAGGTCGACGTCCGCGGGCACGTTGGCCACCCTACCAACGGTCCCCCACTCGTAGAAGAAAAAGAATGGGCCAATGGGCAGCAAGCATGCATTCTAACGACCAATTTGATTTATTTTTGACAGCAACTTTGGAGGGAAACGCAGTATCATTTTTTTGTTAGGGACAGGGAATGCACAGATGAAATGCGTGTTTTTAATGGAAATTGTATGCTTTGATGTTAAGTATGTTTGAATCGTTTGTCTTTTTGGATTAGAGCAAATACAGTTCATCTGATGGTAAGTGGTTACTTTTATATGAGGCGACCATCACCGTCCTCGGGAGTAGCAACATCTGTGGTTGACTTCACACAAAATCTATGTTCTATTTGAAGTTGCTTACAGATGTCGCCGGGCGGCAGTGATCACTTACCATCAGGTGGACTGCATGCTCGTTTGCCACTTCAATTAGATAAAAAAAATATACTTAGCTAGCTAACTAATTACACTTAGCTGCTTTTTTACGAGGGGGAAACCTTCAAGAGGTACCGACGCCGTGGGAGTGACGCGGTTTATGTGGGATTCTTACCGCACTAAAACCCCCCCGGTGGCGGTCCTCAGCGCTGCGTGGAGGATTTCAGAATCTCCGACGGAACACAACTGGAGTCCCCCGAGCGCGATGCCTATTTCAGGCTCGTCTGACCGCACCTTCTGTTATTTACGGCGGCAGGCGACTACACATGCCACCGTCCTTCCCAGGATCGCCTGGCTGGACGGTTCGAGCTCCCACTCTAGCCGCTCGCAACCCCGGAAGCCCTTTCAGTCGCCTCGTACGACAGGCAGGGGATACCGCAGCCCTATTCCGGTCCCGGAACTACGGGGACGTTAAGCTACCTAGCTTAGTTATTGTTTAACGGCCTATGGGTGGCGGTTGTTTTTGCATTAGGTACTTTAATTTGCTACATAGAAAAAAGATACAAAACCACTTTTTGGATAGCCAAAAGGGGCACCTACCTGCCCATTTTTTGCTTTATTTCCAAACTCCGCCCTTTGGGTAGATAAATTTGAATATGTAAACAATGGGTTTGTACTTTTCTATTTTTATCTATCCTCAAAAGGGGAGGGGCTTAAAACGGGTCCTTTGGTTTTTTAACTTATTTGATTATATAATGTGTGTAACATTATATATAAAGCAGTAAAACAAATGAAATGTTCACTACATTTCATTTGTTTTAATGAAATCGTAATCAATCCATTGTTATCCCACTGCTGGGCACGGGTCTTCTCTCGGAATGAGAGAGTTTTTAGGACATAGTCCACCGCGCTGGCCAAGTGCGAGTTGGTGGACTTGTAGGTTTCCTCACGACGTTTTCCTTCACCGAAAAGCAGTAATAATTAATTTCTAATACGCACACAAATCAGTGGTGCCTGGGTTTGAACCTCGATCCTCCCGTTTGAAAAGGCAAGTTTCAACCATTTGGCTATCACTGCTCTCGAAATGAAATAGAATGTCATATATTGAAATGTTTTTATCTTGTATAGGCCCACGAGGTCACTTACAAATTGTCAGTTAGAATATTTTCTTACTCTGCCCGCGAATCAAAATACGACCTCAACTGAGACCTCAGCTATTGAAGTGAAACTTCTTTATCGGGGTTGGAAAAAAATTTAGTGTAACATTTTTTCGTTACGCGCTATCTTTTTCTGTTACGCGCCATCTTTTTTTTCCGTTACGCGCCATCTTTTTCTTATCCCTACCACGCGTGATATTAGATAGATTATTATAGATTAGATTATTAGATAAAGTTTAATAAAAGCCTTTTATTAAACTTTATCTAATTTAACTTTATTTAACTAATTTCTGTAAAGTTGCATATAGTAAATTATTTTTTTAAAATAACGTCATAAAGAAGTTTCAGTTCTTACGCAGTTAGTGTACGCTAGTACGCACACCCTTTTTTTTTACCTGATTGAAGTAGCAAACGAGCATACAGTCCACCTGATAGTAAGTGGTCTCTGCCGCACATAGACATCAGGTAAGATGACATTAACATCCGTTTTTGACACGAATGTTAAAAAAAGACTTACCTACTCATCTGAGACGTAACCTTAGAATAACTTAATGGAGTAAAGTAACGTAACGGAGTAACGTAACTTAACGAAGTAACGTCCTTAGTGGTAGCGACACATCAGTGTTCAACCTCATGTAAGATTTTAATTTTTGACGACTCGCGTGGCAGAGCGGTTACCATGGGTTTAGAATGTTTAGATTCATGTTCTGGGTCTGGGTGCTTGTGTATTCGTCTTGTGTGTGTCCATGGTACCCACGACACAGGTAAAAATCCTACTGTTGGGCTATGAGTGTAGAAAGCGCGTTTGTTTCTGAATCTTATCTCTAATTGGTTGCAAATACCCATAGGAAGCAGTGACCACTTATCACTAGGTGGATGGTAAGCTGTTTCAATCATATAAAAACATAGACCAGCCAGCAAGTTGTCAAACATTTCTCGAAGCTGATTAAGACGGTCACAAACTAAGCCAATATCCCGTGTTTAAGAATAGGGTTGTGCCTTCACTTTTTTTTATCAGACTGAAGTAGCAAACGAGCATGCAGTCCATCTGATGGTAAGTGGTCACTGCCGCTCTGCGACATCGGTAAGGAACTTCATACAGAACATAGGTTCCATCTGAAATTAAACAGAGATGCGTCGCTACCCGAGGACTATGATGGTCGCTTCATATAAAAGTGTGCCCGCAACCACAGCCTTCCATCGAAACGCAAGAAATGCTTCACGGTAGAAATAGGTGTGAGGGTGGTACTTCGCTAGTCGAACTACGCTGGTTCTACCACCTTGTAAACTATGTAATTACATAGTAATGTATGAAATAGGTGTGACGGTGGTACTTCCCCGGTGGAACTACATTGGTTCTACCACTTTGAGAAACTATGTAACGCGGGTTTTGAGCGCGGCGACCGAATAGAGAAATTCCATAACGAAAAGATTCCCAACATCTATTGCTATTATCCTAGGATATTATTGAGGGTTGGGACACTTTTGAACATCTTAGGACTTCCTTTCATCATACTAATATTATAAAGGCGAAAGTTTGTGAGTGTGTATGTTTGTTACTTCTTCACGTCTAAACGGCTGGTACGATTTTCATAAAATTTGGTTGGGAGTTAGCTGACACTCTGGATTAACATATAGGCTACTTTTTATTCTGGGAAAATATCTTATTCCCGCGGGAATAAGATATTTTCGCGTCCCACTGCGGGGCACGGGTCTACTCTCGGAATGAGAGAGTTATAGGTTAGTCCACCGCGCTGGCCAAGTGCGAATTGGTGGACTTCACACACCTCCGAGAACTTTTTTTTTTAAAGAACTCTCGGGTGTGTAGGTTTCTTCACGATGTTTTCCTTCGCCGAAAAGCAGTGATAATTAATTTCTAATACGCACATGAATCAGTGGTGCGTGCCTGGATATGAACCTCGGACCTCCCGATTGAGAGGGCAAATTTCAACCATTAGGCTATCACTGCTCTCGATATAATAATATCGATTTCTTAACGCGGACGAAGCTGCGGAGTTCAGCTAGTTAGGTATAACGTATCGCTCGTCATTGACGATTTCGACTCCAAAAATATTTTTAATTCACATCGAATGCTCAATGTATTGAATGAATTAGAACCTGACCCAGCCCTAGTCTACACGTGCCCACGTAACATGACCCCCTTCCTAAAATAACAATGTGGAGCGATTAGGCGATGCGTATCTGCGGTATCAGTCGACCTGCTATCGCTGCACAAGGACGACTTGCAGATACACTGGGATGTTCAGATAAGATTCGCTAGGATATTTGAAATTCATATTTTTGGCACTCGTCAGAAGGGGGCTGTTTTTCCTGAATTTCTTTTTTTTATGAATGTTTTGATGCATGTGTGTGTGTCTCTGTGTGTGTGGCTATGTATAATTCGTATAAAATAGCGTCTGCTATCATTGTTATTTTCAAGCATTTGTATGTTTTTATCCATGTGTGTGTGTATGTGCCTCTCTGTGTGTGTGACTATATATAATTTGTAAAAAATGGCGTCTGCAATCAGAAAAGGGGGGAGGGAGGGACGACTTTTCATATTCATAACAATATTTATTTAAGTGATAGAGTAACAAACATCTACTTACACCTTTATAATATTAGCAAGATGGGTGGCCACTTGTTTTAAAATAACAATGTGGAGCAGCGATTCATCCATCAATCCATCAGCCCTTTGAGGTCCACTGCTGGACATAGGCCTCCGCTAGCCGCTCCAACCGGTCTTCCAATCCAACGATTAGTAACTGCCAAGCCTATCTGCGGTATCAGTCGACCTGCTATCGCTGCACAAGGACGACTTGCAGATACTACACTGGGATGTTCAGATAAGATTCGCTAGGATATTTAAAATTAATATTTTTGACAGACTACGTCAGAAAGAGGGTCTTTTTTTCAATCGAATGTATGTATGTTTGTATGCATGTGTGTGTTTGTGTGTGTGTGTTTGTTTGTATGTATTTATGTTCATTAATTTCGCACGCGCATATCAATTTAATTACCTCAGTTTACGTGACATATCTTTTTTGTCTGATTTAAGGAGTAAACGAGCATGCAGTTCACTTGATGGTAAGTGGTCACTGCCGCCCATGGACATCTGTAAGCAACTGCATACAGAAAATAGTTTCTATCTGAAGTCAATCACCGATGCGTTACTACTTTCGAGGACTAAGATGCTCGCTTAATATAAAAGTCTGCCGCAACCACACCCTTCCATAGAATTCCAATAAATGCTTCACGATAGAAATAGGTGTGGCGTTGGTACTTCTTAGATCCAACTACACTGGTGCTACCTGGGATATACGCATCAAACTAAAAAACAAAACACATAAAAATCTGTTATCGTATTTTCCATAAAACCAGTAGCAAGGCATTCCACGGCATTCCCGAGGGCCATTCAGGAATACTTGTGTTTGTGCCAACTACGACAAGCAGATATAGGTACTAAGCGTAAGACTGTTTTATTGTTGTAATATTTTTCCCCAGCGCTTTTCCCATCGATATAGAAATACACTAGATACACAGTCTCGAACAAAAATGACACCTACAACTCGTCAAATCTATATAAATACGTAAAGCAAAAACTTGTGAAACATTTAAGTAATATGCCGCGGACGGATTAGTATGAAACTTTGCACGGTTATAGTGGACGTAGAGAAGGAGTGCAGAATGCTAATATTTTTTTTAAACCAATGCTTCAAACATACATAAAATCAAATAAAACACATTACACAAACGTGCATTTGTCACACATAAATAATAAACGAAATAGAACATTCAATATCTTACAATGAAAACACATAACGTCAGAAATGTCAGTGTCTTTGTCAAAATACCCGCTATTGCTTTTAAATGCGGCTTACCAAATTAAACCTCTTTTTATATTTAACGGGTAAGTTCACAATTACATGAAAATTATTACATTTTATTTGTATTTGAAAAATATTCGTACTACTTTGGACAATATGAAGTTTAGTTTTTTAATTTACATTGCGGTCAATTTTCTACCGATGTGACGGGTGACTAGTATAAGTGGTTATTTATAGATGGTCATAACGACCATATATTCTAGCATTACAACCTTACGTCCTATGACGACCCGCATGGCGCAGCGGTTACCATACCGGTCTGACGCGCAATGGGTCCCGGGTTCGGCCAGGCCGATATCTGAATGATGAGTTTAGATTCATGTTCTGGGTCTGGGTGTTCGTGTATTCGTCTTGTGTGTGTCCATGGTACCCATGACACAGGAGAAAATCCTAGTGTGGGGCTATGAGTGTAAAAAGCGTGTTTTTTTATTAAATAAATGTTAGCTAATTCCTGTCCTTACAAGGTCCTTACAAGGTCCACCAATTTGCACTTGGCCAGCGCGGTGGATTATGGCCTAAACTCTCTCATTCCGAGAGAAGACCCGTGCCCAGCAGTGGACAGTAATGGGTTGACGACGAACATCAAAAAAAATTCGGATTCGAGTCGTGAACCTTTAACCTTTAACAGGTCAACATTTAATTTGTAATTTAAGTTACCCTGTAAATCAGATCAATCAATGGTAGAGTTTCCACTAATCCAATTAAAATCAAACTCTACATCAGAACTCTATTCGAAAAGCTGCAGACCAAGTAATTTCATTTTGCCAAATTTCACCATAGAGCCGGCGTGACAAGGACGGAGATACGCTGTCTGGTGAGTGCGAGAGAGACAGCGCAGTGCCGTCTTCTTTTGACTGCACTCGTCTCGGATCTGGGTGTGGTGTCGCTGATAGCGAGTTCATAAGCGGTAGCGTTTTTATGTCGGCGTAATACTGTGTTGCAAAAAGTGTTTGATACTTAAAAATATTTTTTTTATCTGACTTAAGTAGCAAACGAGCATGCAGTCCACCTGATGGTAAATGGTCACTGCCGCCCATGGACATCTGTAGTCAACTTCATACAGAACATGGGTTCCATCTGAAGTCAATCACAGATGCGTTGCTACTCCCGAGGACTATGATGGTCGCCTCATGTGAAAGTGTGCCGGCACCCACACCCTTCCATCAAAACGCAATATAATTAGATTATATTGGTGTTAGAAGATAAATATGGTAGATAGCTTGGTGAGGCTATCTGCTAGCAATTTCAGGGAGCACGGATTGTATCTCAAGTCAATCATAGATTCGTTGCTGCTACAGAGGACTGAGACGGTCACCTCATATGAGAGCCGACAACCACACCTTTCTAGCGAAACGCAAGAGTTATTTTACGGTGGAAAAAGGTGTTGCGGTGGTACCTCCCCGGAACAATATTTTTTATACGATGAATAAATAATTTTATCAAAAGGAAAGTGGTTAGTGCCGCCCATGGACATCTGTAAATAACTACATATAGAACAGAGGTTAAAAATATAGAAATGAAATAAAATGTCTTTATTAAAAAAAATGCTTTCTACACTCATAGCCCCACAGTAGGATTTTCTCCTGTGTCGTGGGTGCCATGGACACACACAAAGACGAATACACAAACACCCAGACCCAGAACAAGAATCTAAACTCATCATTCAGATACCTGTCTGGCCGGGAATCGAACCCGGGACTCACTGCGTGTCAGGCCGGTACGGTAACCGTTGCGCCACGCGGGTCGTCAAATAGCAGCAATTATTTTGCATAGGCCTACGGATACACTTACAAATTGTCAATTACATATATGTATATTTTTTTGCACGACCACCGGATCGGAGCACGATCTCAACTGAGAAGATCCAGCAAAAAACTCAGTGGGTTTGTTTTTTCTTTGTATATCGTTGTTTTAACATTGGTTATAGATATACGAGTATAAAGCCTCTTCCTTACATCTGAAATGAAATGAAATGAAATGAAATGTCTTTATTTTGTATAGGTCTACGGGGGCACTCACAAATTGTGAGTTTCATTTTTTTTCTTACACTACCACCGGATCGGAATACGACCTCAACTGAGAAGATCCGGCAAGAAACTCAGCGGGTTTGTCTTTTTTTCTTATTTATATTTTTCTATATTTATATCCTTCATCATCAAGGTACTGTTTACTTTACAGTACCTTTCAATACTTCTTTACATGAACTATAACTATGCCAAATGTCATACTCCACGGTGTGCGCAGTATTCGTGACGATGAAAAAGACTTCACGAATTGATAAGTTTACTTTTTTAGGGTTTCGTACTTATACGTACTCGTACTCGTACGTAGGAGCTAACTTTCATTACCATGTAAAAAAACATGATTGTAATTATATAAAAAAAAATAAAAAAGATGGATATAAATAAGAAAAAAGACAAACCCGCTGAGTTTCTTGCCGGATCTTCTCAGTTGAGGTCGTATTCAGATCCGGTGGTAGTGTAAGAAAAAAAAATGTAACTGACAATTTGTAGGTGCCCCCGTAGGCCTATACAAAATAAAGACATTTCATTTCATTTCATATGATAAAAACGGAAGCCTATTACTAAGACCTCGCTGTCCGTCTGTCTGTCACCAGACTGTATCTCATGAACAGTGATAGATAAATATTTCACAGGTAGTTTATTTCTGTTGCCTCTATAATAACAAAAACTAAAAAAATAATAAAATATTTAAAGGGGATTTCCATACGACCAATGTATTTTTCAAAGTTTTCTAATAAATAATGGTACTGAACCCTTCGTGAGTGAGTCCCACGCGTACTTAGTCGGTTTTATTTTTGAAAAAGTAATAGAATTACAGTCCGGCCGACCAGAGAATGCATTTCTAAGGTCAATATGGTAGTAATACTTACTAACATTCCTTAAAAACATGGGTTACGTTTTTGCCTATAAATTGTAATGTTCTTGCACACTTTCTTTCGCTTTCATCCATACATATTCATCCACACTTTGGTCATTTGTGTACTTGAATTGTATGCACAGTTTACATTGTAATGCACGGTTACGTTTTCCTGTTCGGCCAAACCTAGCAATGTTTACAATGATGGATGAAAACGTAGGCAATAATCGTTTGAGGATACATAATAATTTCTTACTAAGGGCACTGTGCATTAATGATAGTAATAACAAGCGCTGTCTGCACCCATAGCCTCATATTTTTTCTGTGTCATTTGTGTCATGGATGCTCACAAAGACGAATACACAAATACCCAGACCCTTATCAAGAATTCAAATTCATCGTTCAGACACTTGGCCGGGAATCGAACTCGCTGCGTTTCAGAGTGCTGTAGTAACCGCTCCATGCGGGTCATAATGCACGAATGGCAAGAATTTAGCCGTCCCCCGCTACCACTCGCACCACACCCCACCCCGACGACAGATCGAGCGAGGTCATCGACCCGCGAAGGCTGCATTCAGGTACTTCCGCGTGTTACGATGTTGCCTTTACCTGGACCCGATTAACTGAATATAATATAGCAGAAGCAGTGATAGCCTAATGAAACTTGCCCTCTCATCTGGAGGTCCCAAGTTCAAATCCCAGGCACCACTGATTTTTCTAAAATTTGTGCGTATTAGAAATTAATTATCCCTGCTTTACGATAAGGGAAAACATCGTGAAACCTACACATCCGACAGTTCTTTAAAGAAAAAGTTCTCAGAGGTGTGTGAAGTCCAACAATTGATACTCGGCCAGCGCGGTGGACTATGGCCTAAAACTCTCTCATTTTGAGAGAAGACCCGTGCTCAGCAGTGAGACAATAATGGATTGACGAAAATATAGCTGTAGCAAACATCTGGGCAAAAGGATTGTAGGCCGCCCCCGACCAGGTGGCACTTTCACATGAGGCGACCATCATAGTCCTCGGGAGTTACAACGCATCTGTGATTGACTTCAGATGGAACCCACGTTCTGTATGAAGTTGATTACAGATGTCCATGGGCGGCAGTGACCACTTACCATCAGGTGGACTGCATGCTCGTTTGCTCTTTCAGTCAGATAAAAAAAGGTGGACTGATGACCTGAAGAAGACGGCGGGTAACCGCTGGATTCAGATGGCTCGGGACCGGTCGAAGTGGCGCAAATTAGGGGAGGCCTATGTTCAGCCGTGGACTTTGAAAGGCTGATGGATGGAAACGAGCATACAGTACAGCTGATGGTAAGTGGTCACCGCTGTATGAACATCTGTATGCAACTTCATACAGAACATAGGTTCTGTCTGGAGTCAATGATAGATGCTACTCCCGAGGACTAAGATGGTCTCTTTTAAAAGTAAGTCGAATATATAGAACAGACATTTTTTATCAGATTGAAGAAGCGAGCATGCAGTCCACCTGGTAAGGCTACCACCCGTGGAAGTGTAAGCAATTTCATGTAGTATAAGAGTTACCACACCTATTTCTAGCGTGAAGCATTTCTTGCGTTTCGATAGAAGGGTGTGGTTGCCGGCACACTTTCACATGAGGCGGCTATCATAGTCCTCGGGAGTAGCAACGCATCTGTGATTGACTTTAGATGTAACCCATGTTCTGTATGAAGTTGATTACAGATGTCCATGAGCAGCAGTGGCTTACCATCAGGTGGACTGCATATTCGCTTGCTACTTCAGTCAGATAAAAAAAATAAGAGTTGTATCTGAAGTCAACCACAGATGCGTTGTTCTCGAAAACTAAGGGCCACCACACCCTTCCACCTTGCAGAAGAACTGCTTCACGCTAGACATAAGTGTGGCTGACTTACACTCTCCTCTGAACCATACTCTACTTTGCAAACTGATTATCAACTATCAAATTGTTCTACCACCTTGATGGGTCTTTTCTTTTGTTCTCGAGGGGGAACCTTCAAAAGGTACCCGCCGTGGGAGCGACGCAGGGTTATGTGGGATTTTTACCGCACTAAAACCACCCTGGTGGCCGTCCTCGGCACTATAAAAAAAACTCCGGGGTCTCGAAACGACCGCAACCGGAATCCTCTGAGCGCGCTGTCCCATCGGGGTCCTCCCAGATGGACGGCTGAACCCACCGCTCCGTCTAGTCTTCCCGGGATCGCCTGAACGAACGGTTCGAGCTCCCACTCTAGCCGTCTGCAACCCCGGAAGCCCCTTTTAGTCGCCTCTTACGACAGGCAGGAATGCCGTAGCCCTATTCTGATCCCGGAATTACAGGGACGACTTTGATGGGTCTACCGTCTAATTCTTGAAAAATGGTAGTTTGATGACCCCTTGGCGGAGCAATCACCATACCAGTTAGTCAATGGGTTCCAGGTTCGATCCCCGGCCAGACTTACAAATGTTGAAGGTTCCTATTCTGAGTCTGGGTGTTTGTGTGTCCATAATACCCACGACACAGAAGAAAATCTTAGTGTGGGGCTGTGAGTTTAAAAAGCCATTAGGGCGTGCTTATGTCCAGCAGTGGACTCAGAACTAATGGATGAGTGGATAATATTATTATTCGTTATTTTCAGGTACTGATATGCAGCTAAACAGATTTTTATACTACATGAAATTGGTAAGTACCATGTTTTTTTTCGCCTTTGATATTTTCGTTACGGAATTTCTTGATTCGGTCGCCGCACTCAAAAGATATGCAATAGCTTAAAAAAATCTGTCTCTTTCTGGCGAAACTTCATCTCACGCTCCTGAAACCCAGAGAGTTGTGGGTTCGATTCCCAGCCAGACATATATTTGTTTTTTTTTTCAAATTATTTAAATAATATTTTTTTTGTTTTGTACAAATTTTTGTTTTATGTTCATGGTATGTAGCTTGTCTTTTTATGTTCATGGTACCCACGACTCATGATTGACAAAGGGTTCCAGGTTTAAAACCCGGCCAGACAATTGTTTGAATGATATATCTAAATTTCTTGGACTGGGTCTGTGTGTTTGTGTATTCGTCTTTGTTCGTGTTCATGGCACCCACGTCACAAGAAAAATCTAGATTGGTGCTATAAGTGTTCCGACGACCCGCGTGGCGGAGCGGTTACCATACCGGTCTGACGCGCAATGGGTCCGGGTTCGATTCCCGATTCCAGGTATCTGAATGAAGTGTTTAGATTCATGATCTGGGTCTGGGTGTCTGTGTATTCGTCTTGTGTGTCCATGCTACCCACGACACAGGAGAAAATCCTTGTGTGGGGCTATGAGTGTAGAAAGCTGTTTTTTTTAAGTGTAAGAAATAGTTAAGTGGTATTTAGTTAGTTGTATTATTATTATTATTATTATTTTAGTTGTATGTGTCTAACCATTTTTTTACTATTTTATGTTTTATGTATGTTGCGTTTGTTTGGAAATAAAGTTTTCTTTCTTTCTTTCTTTATTTATACATAGAGTCAGTATAATTCATTACCGTTATTCGTTAATGGCCCATTTATTCTATTTATTATACAAATAAAAAAGACAAACCCGCTGAGTTTCTTGCCGGATCTTCTCAGTTGAGGTCGTGTTCCGATCCGGTGGTAGAGTAAATAAATATATATGTAACGGACAATTTGTAAGCGCCCCCGAAGGCCTATGCAAAATAAAGATATTTCATTTCATTTATTACTAGCAGTTCCCGCGGTTTCACCCGCGTAAAAAAGATACCTAATATGTGGATGATCTAGGAAATTGAAAGTTTTCTTTCACATTGACCTACTCTTCCCATTTTGCTCCTGTGTCTTGTAAAAACATATAACAATTTTTATTGCACTTCATCGTATACGACGGCGCATGCGGCATATACTGCGGGTGGATCAACATGAGGTTAATATTTTGCTCTAAAATATATCTAACCAATAAATATAATTGTATAGCCTAAAGCCTTCCTCGATGAACGGTATATTCAACACAAAAATATTTTTTCAATTCGAACCAGTAGTTCCTGAGATTAGCGCGTTCAAACAAACAAACAAACTCTTCAGCTTTATAATATTAGTATAGATTGTAAATTTTAGTAACTATATTCGTAAATTTAGGTTACCTAAAATTTATATAGAGCTAACATTAATTCGATAATTGGATACCCAAAAAGCCTATCCATGCAACAGCATCGCTAGTTCCTAATTGGAGCCTCCAGGCATCAGTATTGATCCGTCTCCAAACTACTCCTAGAATCAGTAACGGTGTTACGTAACATGTACATACACACACACATACACTTACACACACACACTCTTACACATACACACACAAAGACACACATAGAGAGAGAGAGAGAGAAGGAAAGAGAGACTTTCTACACTCACAGCTAAACAGTAGGATTTTGTGTCGGTTTTTGTGTGTTGGGTGTGAATACACAAACACCCAGACCCAGAACCGAAATCTAAATTCATCATTCAGATATTCAGGCCGGGAATCGAACCCGTGACCCACTGCGTGTCAGACCGGTAAGGTAACCGCGTCGCCACGCGGGACGTCTGGCGTTTGGGTGGGTGTATAAATGTATACATTATCGATGTAACGAGTGTTATTATTTGAGATTTCTTAGTATTTATTTGTCTTAGTGTTGGTGTGGTTGCCGGCACACTTTATATGAGGCGACCATCATAGTTAGGGTTGCCACCTTTTTTTTCAACGATTAAAGTACATTGGCCACAAAAGGTATAAAGAAAAAAGTACGTAGCTTAAAATAAAGAACTATTTATATTATTACTTAATTTTTGGCTCTGGGATACATTTAGAATTGTGTGAGGTGATAGTAGGCAAAAAAAAAATGTAGATAGTAACTTGGCGCCCATATTTTTAAAAAAAGGTCATCAAATGTAAATGTTCTACTACTTTCTAAATAAGGTAGTTACGGAAACCTTGTGATTAAAGGAAATTTAGTTTACTGATTATAATCAAACTTTTAAATCCCAGATATACAAAATAAAGTATTTTCGCGTACTTTATTTTCCTCATAAAGTATAAAGTACAATTGCCCCGAATAAAGTACAATACTTTATAATAAAGTACGGGTGGCAACCCTAATCATAGTCCTCGGGAGCAGCAACGCACCTGTGATTGACTTCAGATGGAACCCATGATCTGTATATAGTTGCTTACAGATGTCCATACGGCAGTGACTTACCATCAGATAGACTGCATGCTCGTTTGCTACTTCAGTCAGATAAAAAAAAGATGCGAATGCGAATGCAAATGTGATTCTCGTTTACATCGCATTCGCGAATGGTTCTTGTTGTGTCGGAGAGGTTTCTCCCCGCCACCGCAGTTTGGCCGTGACCACGATCCATGGGTCATCCATGGTTCACTGGGTCGAAATATCGGCAAAAAGAATTTTTATAAAATTCAAAAATATCGTGAGTACCTTCATTAAAAATAGTATTTGATTAAAAATAACCTAAAATTATACAGTAGGTATAAAAAAAAATTACAAAAATGTCTTTTCTCAAAACTGTCGTTGTGTGGGTTGATTCTTTTTGAAATGAAATAAAATGTCTTTATTTTGTATAGCCTTACGGAGGCACTTACAAATTGTCAGTTACATTTTTTGTTACACTACCACCGGATCGGAACACGACCTCAACTGAGAAGATCCGGCAAGAAACTCAGTGGGTTTGTCTTTTTTCTTATTTATATCCATTTTTTTTAATATAATATTGTTGGAAATAAAGTAAAACTTGTGAACTTTATCAATAATACTATTTATTTCATATAATTATATCTAATAAAACATTACACCTCTAACCATTTATAAACAAGTGACATTGTCAAGTATTGTAACGACAGAACATTTCTTTTTCATGCGACACACAATAATTATAAGTTTGTTTAATACAACAAATATCAATATTTTTTTTTTACATGGTAATGGAAATATTCTGTTTTGCATAAATAGGTCCAAATGGTTACATCACTACACAAAGAGCTAACGTTAATTTATGCTTCGATAATTCGATACCCAAAACTCATGCAACAGCGTCGCTAGTCCCTAATTGGAGCCTCCAGGCTTTAGTATTGATCCGTCTCCAAACTACTCCTAGACTCGGCAACGGTATTATGTAACAGGGACACTATAATCTAGACTAACATTTTAAAGGAGAAATTATTGCCTAATGGTTGAAGCTTGCTCTCTCGATCGGGATGTCCGATGTTGTCAGACACCACTGATTTTTCTTAAGTTGAGTGTGTATTACAAACTAATTAGTGACCCGGCGAACTTAGTTCCGCCTGAACGTCAAAAATCTAAAATTATCAGTGTTTCTCTGCTATATTATACATGTATTATACATAAATACCTTCCTCTTGAATCACTCTATCTATTAAAAACTGTATTAAAATCTGTAGCGTAGTTTTAAAGATCTAAGCATACATAGGGACAGACAACGTGAAGCGACTTTGTTTTATACTATATAGTGATACTGAAGTATCAAACGATCATGCAGTAAATAAACAAGGTGGTAAGTAAAAAACTCATTTGATACCTATATTGTTATAGTAATAAAAAAAATCGTAACTCCGTCTCAATTATAAAAAACTATTTTTAATCTATGAAACCATTTCACGATTCGTGTAATTGACTTTATAAATATAACTTAAATTCATCGAAATACGACAAAATCGCTTGTCTCCGTTCATATATAGATCTTTACCATCCTTTAAATACACACAATTATACAACTTTATCTGGGAAGTATGCACAGACGATCCAAGGATACAAGGCGACCCACTTATGCGAATCAAAATGTAACAAAACAGGATTTATTAAACCGAGGCCGAAGAGTACAGGGCCGAGGCAGTGCCTTGTGGTACTCCATGAAAAAAAACAAACAAAAATCGAGACTTGCTCTCTTATCAATTATTTTCTGGCCGGTTTCATGCTTGTAAGTGAAATGGGGTCCTTTTTAACGGAATTCTCACTCTGTCTTCGTTGGAATAAGACTGAATATCGCGGGTAAGTGTGTGAAAGGCCTTGGTGAAGACAAAGTGGGGTGTGTTAAATTATGCTGTTGTTAACTGATCCTATAAGCGCGTAAGTGATGTGAGTTTATATGGAAAGTCTGTACTGGTACTATTTTGTTACTAGGTCAACATTTGTTTAGTAGAAACATAAATAACACAAAAATGATCGCCATTTTTAAATTGTGAAAAATATGGAGGCTATATACTGATAATTTAAATAGCCATGCCAAGTTTCATGTAAATCGTACTAATGATTATTGCGTGATTGAGTGACAAACAGACACAGATTATCTCTTTTTTATATATTAGTATATACTATCAATCGACGGTCCCCTAGAACAAAATCGTATATGAAAAATTACCAATTTACAGTATAAGTATAAGTTGCTACTCCGGAGGACTAAGGTTGTCGCCTCATAACAATGAAAGAAAAAAAGAAATACTTGTAAGTTCTTTAAAAGTTCAATAATTATTACCTAACTAATAAACCATACAATTTAAGAAAACTCTGTGGTGCATTCCTTGGACTCGAACCTTGGACACTCGCGTAAAAGGCCGGGTTTACATAATGCTATCGCTACCTTAAAGTAGGAAAATACCGTTTCATTTTTAAACCTAGATTTATTATCTTTCTTGTAAGATTGAAGTAGCATACGAGCATAGTTAAAGATATATAGAGCATAGCATAGTTTAAAAGTAGAACCAGTGTAGTTCGACCGGGGAAGTACCACCGCCACACCTATTTCTAGCGTGAAGCATTTCTTACGCGATAGAAGGGTGTGGTTGCCGGCACACTTTCACATGAGGCGACCATCATAGTCCTCGGGAGTGGCGACGCATCTGTGATTGACCTCAGATGGAACCCATGTTCTGTTTGAAGTTGATTACAGATGTCCATGGGCGGCAGTGACCACTTACCATCAGGTGGACTGCATGCTCGTTTGCTACTTCAGTCAAATAAAAAAAAAACGAGCATGCAGTCCACCTGATGGTAAGTGGTCACTGCCGTATGGACATCTGTAAGCAACTTCATACAGAACATGGGTTCCATCTGAAGTCAATCACAGATGCGTTGCTACTGAGGACTAAGATGTTCGCCTCATATAAAAATGAGCCGGATTAGGTTCCTAAATTGAATCTCTATGTCAAAACCACTTTTGCATTGCAATTTTTAATCATGAGAACGGCTGTGGCAGTCGCGGTATCCCGCCAGGAATTGTCACGACATACGCGACCATCACGACAAAATGGCCGAGCCGACACGATCTGAGATTCTCCTTTTACACCATAGTTTCATTTAAACTAGTCACCCGTCGCAACGGTCGAAATTCGATCGTAATTTAAATTAAAAAACTAAACTTCATATTGTCCAAAGTAGCACCAATATTTCTCTAATTTAAATAAATTGTATTAATTTTCAAGTTATTTTGAACGCACGTGTTAAAGGTAAAAAGAGGTTTATTGACTAAGCTGCATTTAAAAGCAATAGCGGGAATTTTGACAAACACTGACATTTTTGACGTTATGTGTTTTCATAGTAAGACATTGAATGTTCGATTTCGTTTATTATGTGTTTATGTCAAATGCATGGTAGTGAGTGTAATATGTTTTTAATTGATATTTTGTATGTTTTATGCATTATTTGAAAAAATATTAGCATTGCGCAATCCTTCTCTACATCAACTATAATCGTGCGTAATTTCATACTCCTCCGTCTGTGGCAAGTATCGAAAAAACTAATCATAAGTTTATGCTTCACGTATTAATATATAAATGGTCATACTTTTTACTTTTTCATTTGTCACTCAATTCTCTTTTCTGGTAGTTTGAATTATATTACTAAAGGATATATATTTGAAAAAAGTGAAAGATTAATTCGACTGACCTTGGGTTTGACACAAACACATACATAATAAACGAAATAGAACATTTAGTCTCTTACTATGAAAACATAACGTCAAAAATGTCAGATGTCTTTGACAAAATACCCGCTATTGCTTTTAAACGCAGCTCAATTAATAAACCTATTTTTACCTTTAACGGGTGCGTTCAAAATAACTTGAAAGTTATTACAATTTATTTAAATTAGAGAAATATTGGTGCTCCTTTGGACAATATGAACTTAAGTTTTTTATTTAAATTACTGTCGAATTTCGACCGTTGCGACGGGTGAATACTTATTAATTTATTACATTAACATCAGATGGATATCAATAGGTATTTCAAGCACTTTCTCATTGCAAGTGATAAGCGATGTGCATGCGGGTCGGATGTTATCACGCGCTGATAACAGCTGTCAAGGGCATTGAGAATAACTATGGAGACAGGCGAAAGGAATTACGTGGAAAAGTGACAAGTAGTGGTGCGGTTGCCATCCCGGTCTGACACGCGGGTTCCGGGTTCGATTCCCGGCCAGACAGGTATCGGAATGATTAGTTTGGGTTAAAATTGATGTATTCGTGTGTGTGTCCGTAATAAATACATACAAATACTAGCTGAACCACGCAGCTTCCCCCGCGTTACAAAAATCGATTTATCGATTGTCCCGTGGAAGTAAAATATTTACACTCAGTAAAATGTAGCCTATATGTTAATCCAGAGTATCAGCTAACTCACAACCAAATTTTACGAAAATCGCTCCAGCCGTTTAGACGTGAAGAAGTTACAAACATACACACTCACAAACTTTCGCCTTTATAATATTAGTATGAAGTATGATATTACAATCCGTCAAACCGATTAAGTTGTAGTGTGTGCCACAGAAATGCAAATTCAAACATACAAACACACAAACTCTAAACATCGTCTTACAAATCAGTAGGTTTACCCTTTTTCTGATGCAGTCGTCTAAAAAAGAAGGGTATTAGGAATGGAAACACTTTAATAGGAAAAATACATTTGAGCTCGAAACACAAATGAAACTATAGAAATTGACGGTTACCACCAATCTTACTACCAGTAGTAAAACGGGGAATTTTATTACAGTTTTTTCAAAAGTAAAGATATTTATACTTATTTCTTAAAAAATACAAGAAATTCAAGTAAACAGTAATATTATTGGTATAAATCTTGCAATGTTGCTTTGTTGTAAATTAAATATTTTTTGATCACATTCGGACAAAAATAATAATATTATGTACATATATAGAGACTTTCTTCAAAAATAAAAGAAAAATATAAATTTGCATTTTATTTAAAAAAAAGCGTGGGGTGCTTTTTAAGATATTATCGAAGTGATAATCACTCTACTCATATCTGTCAATAAAATATCTATAACCATTGACACCATGCACCCCACGCTTTTTTCAAAATATTTTTTTTTTTATTCACACTATTATTAATTTATATTCATTAAAATTTTTAACACTATTTTCTTAATTTCAATTCTTTTAAATTTATTTTCCATTTTTTAGTTCGGTTTTCTATAAAAAGCGTGTTTTTTAGTTTTTTTAACTATTATTTATTAACCCACTTCCAAAAAGGAAGAGAGTTCACATTTCGACCAAATTCGACTCAAAAACTCAAAAGTAACACGAATGAAGTTTCAAAGCAAGAGATAATCCTCAATCCGCCCCGAAAATCGACCGTGGCGCGGTCATCGTACCGTCTGCTACAGTTCCGGGTTCGACATCCGGCCAGGCAGACATCTAAATTGGATTTATGCTGGCACGGGAATATTGGTGCATTGTGGTGAATTAATGGTTTTTTCATTGCTCATTACTTCAATCCAACAATTGGCCAGAGATGGACTATGGCCTAACTCTCTCAATCTGAGAGAAGACCCGTGCCCAGCAGTGGGACGATAATGTGTCTACGAGTTGACGATGTTCATTAATGTATTTCAATGGACATCTGATGAAGCAGCAAACGAGCATGCAGTCCACCTGATGGTAAGTTCTCTGCCGTTTGTGTAAGCAAGTTCAAATAGAACATATTCTATTTAAAGTCAATCACAGATGCGTTGCTACTCCCGATGACTAAGATGGTCGCCTCATATAAAAGTGTGCTGGCAACCACACCCTTCCATCTCGCGCAAGAAATGCTTCACGGTAGAAATAGGTGTGGCGGTGGTTCCTCCCCGGTCGATTTGCACTAGTTCTGCCACCTGTTAAAAACAATGACTTTTTATTACAACAAAGAAGAAGCAAAGGAACGTGTAGTCTACGTGATGGTCAGGCCACAGGATTAAACGTGGTAGAACTTTTGAAGGTGGTAGACAGTGTAGTTCGACCGGGGAGGTACCACCGCCACACCTATTTCTAGTGTGAAGCATTCATTGCGTTTCGATGGAAGGGTGTGGTTGCCGGCACACTTTTATATGAGGCGACCATCCTAGTCCTCGGGAGTAGCAACACATCTGTGATTGACTTTAGATGGAACCTATGTTCTATATGAAGTTGCATACAGATGTCCATGGGCAGTGGTGACCACTTACCATCAGGATAATAATAATACCATAATAATGAAGTAGCAAACGAGCATGCAGTCCGCATGCTCGTTTGCTACTTTATTATTATAAAAAAAAAAATTTTTTTTTATTTGACCCTGGCGATAAGGCAGACAGGCTACCTGATGGAAAGTAGTCACCGTCGCCTATGGACACTTGCAACACCAGGGGAGTTGCCGATGCATCGCCGGCTTCGAGAGCTCTTTTCGCACCTCTTTTGAAGAACCCCATGTCATAACGCTCCGGGAATACCTCAGGAGGAAGCTCACTTGATGCGGATGGAACCGCGGATGCGCTGTGTGTAGAGCAGTGATAGCCTAATGGTTGAAACTTGCCCTCTCAATCGGGAGGTACGGGGTTCAAACCCAGGCACCACTGATTTTTCTTAAAGTATGTGCGTATTAGAAATTAATTATCACTGCTTTTCGGTGAAAGAAAACATCGTGAGGAAACCTACACACCCGAGAGTTCTTTAAAAAAAAGTTCTAGGAGGTGTGTGAAGTCCACTAATTCGCACTTTGCCAGCGCGGTGGACTATGGCCTTAACTCTCTCATTCTGAGAGATGTTATATTTCTAGCGTGAAGTATTTTTTGCGTTTCGATGGAAGGGTGTGGTTGCCGGCACACTTTCACATGAGGCGACCATCATAGTCCTCGGGAGTAGCAACTCATCTGTGGTGGACTTCAGATGAAACCCATGTTCTGTATGTTGATTACAGATGTCGCAGGGCGGAAGTGACCACTTATCATCAGGTAGGCTGCATGCTCGTTTGCTACTTTAGTCAGAAAAAAAACAAGACCCGTGCCCAGCAGTGGGATAATAATGGGTTGAGAGGCGCCGTGTTCTGATCTGTAGGGTGTGGTAAGAGACATACTTATCCGAAGCGTTCTTAGTCCTCAGCAACGCATCAACCTCTGATTCTAATCTTATCAGTTGATTACAGACGTCCATGAACAACAGTGGCCACTTAACATCAGGTGAACTGCTACTTCAATATAACATTAAAAAAAAACAACTTTATTTATTAATCTTGTAAAATTGTAAAAATAATTCAAAAGTACTCTGGAGTGTAATTAATTTAAAAAAAATCATTTTAAAAAATCACATTTAAAAAAATCTACTTTTCTTAGTAAGTTCGTAAAATTGTAAAAGTAATCCAAAATTACTCTTGTGTGTTATTAATTTAAATTATCATTTAAAAAAAACACATTTTATAAAATCAACTTTACTTAGTAAGCTTGTAAAATTGTAAAAATAATCCAAAATTACTCGTGAGTGTTATTAATTTTAAAAAACCATTAATAAAATCACATTTATAAAATCAAAATTCGTAAAATTGTAAAAATAATCCAAAATTACTCTTGTCTGTTATTAATTTTAAAAAATCATTAAAAAGAATTACATTTTAAAAAATCAACTTTACTCAGTAAGCTTGTAAAATTGTAAAAAAATCCAAAAGTACGCTTGAGAATTATGTAAAAATGAATAGTTATTTAAAATTAGTTATCAACGATTTACCATGAATAAATTTAACCTTGAATTACTAATTTCTGGAATATGCTAAAAATGAATAGTTGATTTTAGACTAGTATTATCGCGGAATTGATACATTGTAATACTTAACGGGTACTCACGATATGCGGTTTATGAATTCTAATGGAATTATTTTTGCCGATATTTCGACCCAGTTGCACGGATCGTGGTCACGGCCAAACGGTATAAGAATTCATAAACCGCATATCGTGAGTACCCGTTAAGTATAAATGAATAGTTATTGATATTAAAAACGAATAGTTATTCAAAATGAATGAACAGTTATTAAACATTTTGAATTAATTTAGCTTAAAATAACGTTCCAAAATTCAAATTCGAAAAAACGCAACAGATTTATCGGTAAGAACTAGGTGTGGTTCTGAATAGGAATAGTTGTACTGCTTCATGACTTGAGTTGATCGTTCAGTGTATTATCGAACCGATCCAGGCGTCTGTATGGGTGCTGTACTGGATTCCCACCCTTATGGTTTCAAGCATTAGGGCGGGAATAGCTTGCAGTGTAAAGCTGTGGCTGTGTGCGTAAATGTCGCTGTGTGCAGCCCTGCGCCATTGCAAGCCCTAGGTCAGTACACTCCGCTGCATTCAAGCGGTTGCACCGCCGTCCTGTCGCGAAAAACCAAAAATCATACCAATAACCCCAAAATGAAACCCCCAGTGACGCGAAACGGACCCTTAGCAAGCGCTTTTGAACCCATAACGCTAGTGCACCGCCATTTTGATTTGGGTAAGTAACTTTCCAATTTTTTCGCACGCGTTCGCCATTAAACCCTTCGGACGCGTAAGCTATCCGAATCGTTTAATTTCACTGCATTTTCAATTTTGAATTTTGAACTTTCGAACTGCGTAGTAGAATCGATCGATAGTGTCTGAAGCCTGCGCCATAGACAATGAAAATGTCTCGTTTCACAAAAAGTCGTATTTGGTTCACAGTACTTAGTAATAAAAGAACTATAAATAACTTTTTTGTGATTTTGGGTATATCTCGTGAATTTCGTTACGTCATGTAAAGAGAAGCCATTTTGAACATGGGCGTCGTGTCTTACCACCACATTGGGCTGTTTTCGTTCAATATCGGAATCGGAAGAAAATTCGGTGTTTTTTCTGTCAGACTTAAAAAACGTGAGTAATATAAACATTATCTGTTTCATTTTGTAAAGATTTGGATTATAAATTAATTTCGACGCATTTTTGGTTTCTTTGTGACGTCATAAGAGCAGACATCTTCCGTGACCTACTTTTGGTTCGATGAATAATTTATCAATTTCTTTGTCTTGTACTTAAAATGATCAATAATATTTATAAAAAGCGGAATTATTACAAATTATGTACATTTTTGAGGAATTTTCGAAAGTGCGTTTTAGGTTATGTGCTAAGTTGAATTTGCTTTTGCGTACTAAAAAAGGAATATAAGTTTTCTTTTCTTTTGAAAAGTACCTTTTATAATTTCGAGGTTGTTAATCCTTAAAAGATATAAAATGCATTGTTTATTGTTTTACTAATTTCTTGTTATTTTACAATAAACATTCTTCTTTGTATCAAGCATGTAGTGTTATTTTGGAAATATACTTAGTTTACAACATAAATATATCCATTAATTTTATTTGTGGAAAAACTTAACCTTTCTTTTAAGGCACTTTAAGCATTTTTTTACACAAAAACCAAATTCTATTTTTTGTCATTTTCTGTTAAAATTAAGACTATAAAAGTCACTAATATATATATATAATGTTATTATCATTGCTCGTTTAAACATTTCTCTTTAATCTTGTCTAATGTATTTTATAAAAATTGTTGGCACTCTAAGTCTGTAATGTTATATTTATGTTATATTAAGACCAATATTATGTAATACATGACTGTCTATGTCCAGAATAAAATAAATAAATAAATAATGCAGAGCTAACCAGATAATCTAGCAAAAAAAATAATTGCACAGGCGTTTTCAAAATAAGGATAAGTGACAAAGGATATTTGTGAATGTCGCTCTCTCAGGACTAATCGAAGGTTTGTTTAATGATAATTTGTTGAATTTTTATGTTTTTTAATGAATTTTAATTATGATGTTCACAATACAGTGCTGTTGTTTTGAAGGGCGTGGTTGTTAGTGCGCATTGGTTTTAGTATCAACCCTTAAAATAACTTATCATGTACCCTTATATAAGTACTGTACTGTATGTAAGTAAATGACCTTTGGTATCCAATTCTTTTCTTCTATCTACTCTGTTTAGAACTTCGTTGGGATTCCTCGGGACTTCTCTTATATACACACAGATATACCCAACTGCCCAAAGATTCAATATAATTATGAAAATTCTGATTAGTTTTTAATAGTGTCTTATAAAATTACTTATTATGTACTTATACTTAAATATAATACATAGTGCCTTTCAACTTTTGCTCTCAGAGACCCATCCTAGGTTTCTCAAAGATCCCCATTCTGGTACCCAGACAAAGAACAGACTTCAAAAATCCATCAGTGGCCACTCAAAAAAAATTTAATTCAAATGGATTTTCCTTAAATTGTTATGACGATCAAGAATCTACCAAATCTGATCAAGAAAAAAAATAAGTAGAAAATTGAATACCTGCCTGTTTTGAACTAAACCCGCTGTCCTAAAATTAAAATGTTGTAGATATTCTTAATTTGATTCTAATTTGATTACAATTCTTGAAATCATAATCTGCTAATGACTAAGTTTAAGGCATTGATTAAGACATTAAGGCATTCAAAGTTAACCTGACTAGTAGTAATAAATAAACCAAGAAATTAACAAAGAGCTACTCTTTGTTAGAGCAGTGATAGCCTAATGGTTGAAACTTGCCCTCTCGATCGGGAGGTCCGAGGTTCAAACCCAGGCATGCACCAATGATTTATGTGCGTATTAGAAATTAATTATCACTGCTTTTCGGTGAAGGAAAACATCGTGAGGAAACCTACACACCCGACAGTTCTTAAAAAAAAAAGTCCTCGGAGGTGTGTGAAGTCCACCAATTCGCACTTGGCCAGCGCGGTGGACTATGGCCTAAACTCTCTCATTCTGAGAGAAGACCTGTGCCCAGCAGTGGGCCAATTATGGGTTGATGCGACTCTTTGTTCATTTCTTGGTTTATTTATTTAAGTATGTAATCGTATTATGTAATTGTAGAATTAAAGTGAAAACGAACCTTATCCAGGGGAACCCTGCCATTAAACCGTTGCACAGTTTTGCAGACATTTATGCGTTACTATATTTTTTATGTTAGAAAATAAATAAAATAAAATAAAAACTTTTTAACAAAACATATCTACCGACTTCCATGTCACAAAAAAGTAAAAAATAATTTTAATTATTTTTGGTTTAGAACATACTCAGTACTTAGTACATAGTTCCGAAGTCGGCACCCAACATATTTCGCCAGAAGACTTTGTCTTGTATGATAATATAAAAAAAAACAGACGAATTGATAACCTCCTTTTTGGAAGTCGGATAATAAAAAATATTAGGAACAAACATAACCATAAACCCTATTCTATAATTTCTGATGACGTAGAAGACACAGCAGCTCTGTACCGATTAATAATATACGTTTCTATAGTGAATTATTTCCATAGTTATTTTAATAGTAAAGTTTTAAAGTGTAAGATACCTTGCTAAACAAACCTCTCGTTTCGTTAATTAATTTTTTTATTGAAGTGAAACTTCCTTATCGGGGTTGGAAAAAAAATTAGTGTAACATTTTTACGTTACGTTACGTTACGTTACACGCCATCTTTTTTATTCCGTTACGCGCCATCTTTTTCTTATCCCTACCACGCGTGATATTAGATAGATTATTATAGATTAGATTAGATTATTAAACTTTATCTAATTTAACTTTATTTAACTAATTTCTGTAAAGTTGCATATAGTAAATTATTTTTTGAAAAATAACGTCATTAAGTTTCACTTCTTACGAGTGTACGCTAGTACACGCACACATTTTTTCATATATATTTAGGAAACAAACGATTCCATATTACATAATGTAAGATTAGTATTTAAAGATAACACATTGATCAGTGGAGTTTCCACTAGTTACTAATTCACTACTCGTTAAACGTAATGCAAGATACTGGAGCTTTATTACCCATGTAAAAACAAGATGGCAAAAAATAAAAGATATACAAAAAAAGACAAACCCGCTGAGTTTCTTGCCGGATCTTCTCGGTTGTCGTGTTCAGATCCGGTGGTAGTGCAAAACAATATATATGTAACTGACAATTTGTAAGCGCCCTCGTGGGCCTATCTATACTAATATTATAAAGCTGAAGAGTTTGTTTGTTTGAACACGCTAATCTCAGAACCTACTGGTTGGAATTGAAAAATTATTTTTATGTTTAATAGACCATTTATCGAGGAAGGCTTTAGGCTATATAACATCACGCTGCAACTATTAGGAGCGAAGAAATCATGGAAAATGTGAAAAAAACAAGGAAAATTATTCATCCTTGAGGTTTCGTTGCGTGCACTACGAAAACGGTTCAAGATACCAAAAATATATGTATGAAAGAAATATTCCTCTTGAATGACTATGTATATGTCATGTATTTTTAAGCGCGGGCGAAGCTCCGGGTTTCAACTAGTGTAAAATAAAGACATTTCATTTCGTTTGGCAACCTTTTATTGCTGAAGCTAGCTTTTATTATCCATATTAGAAACCAGATGGTAGGAAAAGTTGAAATTAATAAAATTAAATATCTATATTTAATATATAGATATACATGAACCAAAAATTTGTAGGTTGTTATTAAGATACTTGCCGCAGATGAAGGAGTGTAAAATTAAGCACGGATATAGTGGATGTAGAGAAAGATTGCGCAATGCTAATATTATTTTCAAATAATGTATAAAACATACATAAAATGAACTAAAAACTCATTACACTCACTACCTTGCATTTGATACAAACACATACATAATAAACGAAATAGAACATTCAATGTCTTACTATGAAAACACATAACGTTAAAAATGACAGTCTTTGTCAAAATACCCGCTATTGCTTTTAAATGCAGCTTAGTTAATAAACCTTTTTTACCTTTAACGGCTCAAAATAACTTGATAATTATTACAATTTATTTAAATTAGAGAAATATTGGTGCTACTTTGGATAATATGAAGTTTAGTTTTTAATTTAAATTACGGTCGAATTTCGACCGTTGCGACGGGTGACAAGTATAAAAAAAAGACAAACCAGCTGAGTTTCTTGAGGCTTCAGTTGAGGTCGTGTTAGTGAAGAAATATTGTAACAATTTGTAAGGCCTATACAAAATAAAGGCCATTTTTTTTCATTTTGTTTCATTTCTTCTAAGAGCAGTACTTGACTTCATCTTCTTATCAATAGCAAAATATCTTTATCCAACATCTTGTTTCTTAATTAAAGAAATATAAAGAAATCTCTAGTTTCCCATCTTGCTAATTGCATTGGCTTTATGTTTAAGTAGAAATCTTTTCTTTGTCTATCTTTTCTTCTATTTTCTCTGTGAATTACAACACTTTACCTATCTGTTGCCTTTCTTTTATCATTCCTTCGTGAAGTTTAACTTCGTCAGTTTTAACTTCAAAAATTGCTCTAAGTATTATAAGATATATTTTTGAAAAAAAAAATAGTAAGTATTTTTTTTGAAGTCATTCACATATTGTTTTCAAGTAGGTTGAAACTTAAACTCAATTTCAAAATGTAATTTCATATATTTTCTTATAGGAATGCATATTAAAAATAAAACCTGTTGTCTGTTTAAACATTTAACAGCTCAGACAAAAAAACACAATAATAGTTTATAATTTATGGTTAGTATAATGTAATTATAAATATAGAACAATTTTACAAGGTGGTAGAACCAGGGTAGTTTGACCGGGAAAGTACCACCGCCACACCTATTTCTTGCGTTGCCGGCACACTTTTATATGAGGCAACCATCATAGTCCTCGGGAGTAGCAACGCATCTATGATTGACTTCAGATGGAACCCATGTTCTGTTTGAAGTTGATTACAGATGTTCATGGGCGGCAGTGGCCACTTACCATTCGATGGACTGCATGTTTGTTTGCTACTTAAGATAGATAAAGAAAAAAAAAATACACGCTTACACGCTTTCTACACTCATAGCCCCACAGTAGGATTTTCTCCTGTGTCGTGGGTGCCATGGACACACACAAAGACAAATACACAAACACCCAGACCCAGAACAAGAATCTAAACTCATCATTCAGATACCTGTCTGGCCGGGAATCGAACCCGGGACCCACTGCGTGTCAGACCGGTACGGTAACCGCTGCGCCACGCGGGTCGTCAAAGAAAAAAAAAAGAAAAAAAAAACATTCTACTTTGGTCAATATCAATTAATTTTTGAATTAAACTCATTAGAATTTCACCACTGCGACGTGTATTTATTTTCTTTAATCTAAAACGAGACAAAATTGTTCGCGTAGCATTTGTAACGTGAAATTTCCTTTTAAGGCATTGCCTTGTGTCGTTTTGGGCGTTACCCCGGGTCCATAAAATCGGGGTGGAGGGTCGAGGGGTGTGCCGGAAGCCTCTACTGGCATTGATTTTCTGCTATGTATTCTATTTACTTGGTTTTGTATCTAGGAGGCTTATTTAAGACGCTATACGCCTGCGTTGTCCGCTACATCTAATATATAAAATTCTCGTGTCACAGTTTTTGTTGCCGTACACCTCCGAAACGGCTTGGCCGATTCTCATGAATTTTGTGAGCATATTAAGTAGGTCTGAGAATCGGCCAACATCTATTTTTTATACCCCTTAGTAATAAGGGTTGTCCACCCTTAACTTTGTTTTTTTATATGGCAAAACAACGTTTGTCGGATCAGCTAGTAATATATAGGAGTAATATATTGATTTATTTGTGTACCGATCTGTAATTAATGATCTTGATTTGTTTATGATACGTAGAAATAATAAAGATTTGAATACTTTTTCTGCTAATATTTGTAAATTGGTAGTAGAGTTTTTAAAATGATTGAAGTAGCGTAGCATGCAGTCCATCTGATTATAGTTATTATTGAAGTGAAACTTCTTTATCGGGATTGGAAAAAAAAATTGTGTAACATTTTTTCGTTACGCGCCATCTTTTTCTGTTACGCGCCATCTTTTTCTTATCCCTACCACGCGTGATATTAGATAGATTATTATAGATTAGATTATTAGATAAAGTTTAATAAAAGCCTTTTATTAAACTTTATCTAATTTAACTTTATTTAACCAATTTTATTTTATTTTTATTTTATTTTATTTTATAAATAACATTAGAACACATTATAAAACAAAAGTCTTAAGTATTAACAAAGAAATGACTCCACTACAAAAATAATTGTCATGAAGGTAGATTCACAATTTTTTTGCAACTTGTATTTGCGACCACTAAAACTATAGACAAAATCAACTTTAAAACATTTTTTATTGTTTTGTAGTTTTAAGTATAATTTTCATATCTAAGACTATTGTTTTTACTATTATCTAAACTAGGCCGTGCCTGTATCTTAGATAATAATCCTTCCGTTCATTTTAGTAAGTTGCATATACTAATAGTTGTTGAAATTTCCCAAAACAAAATTTCTGTAAAGTTGCATATAGTAAATTATTATTTCTTGTGTTTCGATGGAAGGGTGTTGCCGGCACACTTTCACATGAGGCGACCATCATAGTATTCGGGAGTGGCAACGCATCTGTGATTGACTCTTGGAACCCATGTTCTGTATGAAGTTGATTACAGATGTCCATACGGCAGTGACCACTTACCATCAGGTGGACTGCAATGTTTGCTACTTCAGTCAGATAAAAAAAAGTAATCTAACTTTTTTTGCCCTAAATCTATTTGAGGCCTCTATTTGATTTTTATTTAATTAATTTTAAATTGATAATATAAGTAAATATTCTGTGAATATTTCAAGTCTTACTATCGGATAGACCGACAGCAGAAGCTGAATAGGGACCCATTTTAACCTCCATTAGGTCCCTCAAAATGATGTCCAGTCTTCAAAGGTTCACCACCAATCGACAGTGGTGGTGCCAACCCATTATTGTCCCACTGCTGGGCACGGGTCTCTCAGAATGAGCGTCTTAGGCCGTAGTCCACCGCGCTGGCCAAGTGCCAATTAGTCGATTTCACACACCTACGAGAACTTTTTTTTTTATGTCTCGGGTGTGTAGGATTCCTCGCGATGTTTTCCTTCACCGAAAAGCAGTGATAATTAATTTCTAATAAGCACATGTCGTCAATCCATTATTGTCCCACTGCTGGGTACGGGTCTTCTCTAGGTGAGAGAGTTATAGGCTATAGTCCACCGCGCTGGCCAAGTGCGAATTGGTGGACTTTACACACCTACGAGAACTTTTTTTTTAAGTCTCGGGTATGTAGGATTCCTCACGATGTTTTTCGTAACCGAAAAGCAGTGATAATTATTTTCTAATACGCATATACTTAGAAAACTTTTTGTAGGTGGTAGAACCAATGAGTTCGCCCGGGGAAATACCACCGCCACACCTATTTCCAGCGTGAAGTATTTCTTGCGCGAGATGGAAGGGTGTGGTTGCCGGTTTATATGAGGCGTCTATCTTAGTCCTCCGGAGTAGCAACCCATCTGTAATTGACTTTAGATAGAACTTCATGTCCCATATGAAGTTGTTTACTGGAGCCCATGAGCAGCAGTGACCACTTACCGTCAGGTGGACTGCATGCTCGTTTACTACTTCAATCTTATAAAAAAAAAACAGTGCGTGCCTGAGTTTGAATCTCGGACCGTCCGATCGAGAGGGCAAGTTTAAACCATTACTATCACTCAACAGTGGTACATCATTTAATAATAACAAACAAAGGCTGTGCCTCGGGTCAGTTACCTCGAAGTGCATTGATAACATTCCGATACTCGAGCCTTGAACTCGGTGACGTTATCACCAGTGAATTAATACCACGATGCAATTTGGATTAGAATTGCAGTTTTGAACCCTGATTAGTGAATGCCAAAGCAAACTGCAAACTACGCTACGGATTTTAATGCTTTTTTTGATAGATAGAGTCATTCAAGAGAAAAGATTTTTTGAAGTGAAACTTCTTTATCGGGGTTGGAAAAAAATTTAGTGTAACATTTTTTCGTTACGCGCCATCTTTACGTTACGTTGCGTTACGTTACGTGCTTTTTTTTTATTCCGTTACGCGCAATCTTTTTCTTATCCCTACCACGCGTGATATTAGATAGATTATTATAGATTAGATTATTAGATAAAGTTTAATAAAAGCCTTTTATTAAACTTTATCTAATTTAACTTTATTTAACCAATTTCTGTAAAGTTGCATATAGTAAATTATTTTTTGAAAAATAACGTCATAAAGAAGTTTCACTTCTTACGAGTGTACGCTAGTACACGCACACATTTTTTTATTTTTTTATATGACTGAAGTAGCAAACGAGCAAGCAGTCCACCTGATGGTAAGTGGTGACTACAACTTCATATAGAACATGGGTTCCATCTGAAGTCAATCACAGATGCGTTGCTACTCCCGAGGACTATGATGGTCGCCTCATGTGAAAGTTTTTATGTATAATAATATTCGTTCCGCCTAAAAGTCAAAAATCCATAATTACCAGTGTTTCTCTACTATGTTATACATGTATTATACATAAAACCTTCCTTTGGAATCACTTTATATATTAAAAAAAAACCGTAGCGTAGTTTTAAAGATTTAAGCATACATAGGAACAGACAGCGGGAAGCGACTTTGTTTTATACTATGTATAATATAGTGGAGAAACACTGATATGTTTTTAGATTCTTGTCTTTAAGGTGGAACAAAGTTCGGGTCAACTAGTTAGTAATATATATGGTACTTTATTATATGGTACATAACCTTCTTTGAATGAAAAAATGGGTCTATGACCATAAAAATTCCTTCCCATTCAAGAGTTGATACGTTAGAAAGATTTCATAAAAAATGCAGGTAGCGAAGGACGACCAATAGACGCTCTAAGATAAATTATGTCTACACGAATTGGAATTTCAAAAACATCGTAGACCCTTTATTTACCTAACCTTTTATATGTATGCAATGTGTTAGGTAAATCAAGGAATAGTAGAGGAAGATGTTGTTTTTTTGACAATTTAAAAAAGTTGATTGACAAAATTTAAGGAACTTAAAAATCTCGTATTTTAAGTAGTTAGTAGTTATATGTTAAAATCAATTTACTTTACGATAATATTAGTATAAATAGTACTCATACAACCTGTCAATTTATAATGTTTCTATTACCTACATACAAAGTATATAGTACAAATAAAACTCAATGACAGTATATCATAATTTTTAGAGCAAGATTAGTATGGACATTATTTTAACTGAAAGACAAGCAATGATTAAAATAGTATTAAAATTTTGGAAAAACGGGAATTTAAATTAACTGTCCCCAAAATTTCAGTCAGAAAAATATATTGAAAAATCCTTTAAAACTGTATTAAAGAAAGTGGTGTCAAATGATAAAAATATCTTAAATTTTTTGACAAATTATAAAGTCAAATGATACTAAAAGATTGATATAATAACTAACCTTATATTTTTTTGCGTATAACATAACCTTCTAGGAATAGAAAAATACATCCATTCTGCGGACACCTTAGGTAAAAAACCTTGAAAGATTATCACAATTATGAGAAAATTTGAGCTTATAACATACAACCTTTTTAGAAGTCAAAAATATCCGCAGATTTAGAAAAAAATTTTTTTTCTTCTAATTCCATTCAAAATACTAAGATTACATAATATTTAATGGCATAATAAAATACGTTACCATGTGAAAAGAAAAATCCTTTGTCATTAAACCACAGACAATAAAAAATCATCAGATTAATAGTAGTATAGACCTCGTTCCCTTGGGTTAAAAAAAACTGTCAAACATGTCAAAATGCCAGCCAACCGTAAGAAAAAACTATGAATAGACCAATGGTGGTCTATGAAGGTATAGGATGCAGTGATGCGTCGTTTGCCGACCAATAGTGCGCCTGCGACGCCCTTTGGTCAGAGCGGCAACGTCGCAAGCCCTTTCCGGTTCTATGTGGGACCATAGATTAAATATTAGTTCTCCCGCGCTTTACACATGCCTATTTCTTTTTTAAGTTTCGAGCGTGTATATGGACAGATTAAAAATAGTTTTGTTTGAGTTGATGTACATAGATAAAATATTGTTTTGTTTTGAATTATATGCTTAGTGTGGACAACATAATGCTTGAATTGAATTGTAAGTCAAAAAAGCGTTTATTTGAAAGCCAGGTAAAACTAAACAATGATTTTTGGGTTTTACTTTTTAATGAATTGAAATAATAGAAAAAATACCCACAGCATTAAAAATATTAAATAATGATTTTTAAATACATTATATATAAGTAAGCGGTTTTTTTGGATAAAAACGTATCTTTCACTTCAAAATTGAAGAATTTTATATTGTACGGTTATTCATGCAAAGCCTGATATTGAAAATATGTTCATTACAAGGTAAATTAAACTGAATTTCAAATTGGAATCTTATGGATGAAGTGGTTTGTTGTTAAAATGTGATTTTACAAATTTACTTGTAGATAATCATGTTTAATATTTATCTATATGTTAACACGTGAAGCAGAAATTTGTGATTCGTTTTTAAGATGCTTGCCGCAGACGGAGGAGTATAAAATTACGCACGGTTATAGTTATAATTATACAGTTATAGTTAATATATTAAATTATGCATAAAACATACATGAAATTAACTAAAAACTCATAACTCTCATACCTTCCATTTGACACAAACACATACATAATAAACGAAATAAAACATTCAATGTCTTACTATGAAAACACTTAACGTCAAAAATGTCAGATGTCTTTGTCAAAATACCCGCTATTGCTTTTATGCATCTTAGTTAATTAAACCTCTTTTTACCTATAATGGGTGTGTTCAAAATATCTAGAAAATGATTGCAATGTATTTAAATTAAAGAAATATTGGTGCTACTTTGGACAGTATGAAGTTTAGTTTTTTAATTAAAAAAATTACGGTCGAATTTCGACCATTGCGACGGGCGACTAGTATATTGAAATACATTATTATTGGGTAGTATTTAAAATAATTTGTAATGGAACACTAAACTTCATTTTGTCTTATAACAGCAGTGTAGTGCTGTTAGGTTTTGGTTTGAAGTTTGTTTCTATGATAGGTCTATTTTTTTTCTAATTGAAGTAGCAAACGAGCATGCAGTTGACCTGATGGTAAGTGACCACTGCCGCCCATGGACTGTAATCAACTTCAAACGGAACATGGGTGCCATCTGAAGTTAATCACAGATACGTTGCTACTCCCGAGGACTATGATGGTCGCCTCGTATAAAAGTGTGCCGGCAACCACACCCTTCCATCGAAACGCAAAAAATGTTTCACGCTAGAAATATGTAGGTGTGGCGGTGTTACTTCCCCGGTCGAACTACACTGGTTCTACTACCTGACACCTGACCTAATTATTATTATGATTCACAAGCATTATCTTCAGACGGTAATATAAAGCAATGCTGATACAGAATGACCTACCTTAACAAGCATATTTCAGTGCAACCTTTTGTCTACCTAATAATAATAATCTATATAAATACGTGAAGCAAAAACTTGTGGTGCATTTTTAAGTAACATGCCGCGGACGGATTAGTATGAAACTTCGCACGGTTATAGTGGACGTAGGGAGGGAGTGCAGAATGTTAATATTTTTTTTCAAATGTTGCATAAAACACATAAAACCAACTAAAACACATTACACACACTACCGTGCATTTGTCACAAACACATAAATAATAAACGAAATAGAACATTAAATTTCTTAGTATAAAAACACGTAATGTCAGAAATGTCAGTGTCTTTGTCAAAATAACCGCTATTGCTTTTAAATGCGGCTTAGCTAATTAAACTTCTTCCTATATTTAACGGGTGCGTTCAAAATTACTTGAAAATTATTACTTTTTATTTGAATTTGAGAAATATTGGTACTACTTTGGACAATGTGAAGTTTAGTTTTTTAATTTAAATTACGGTCGAATTTCGACCGATGATGGGTGACTAGTCTTATTAAGACTGGATACCCATCGACAGTTGAAATTCTACCGTAATTCAACTCAAACTAAACTTGATATTGTCCATAGTAACCGATTTCTCAAATTCAATGAAATTGAACTATTTTTCGAGTTAAAAACACCCGTTAAAGGGGGAAGGATTTTTTTTTATCTGACTAAAGTAGCAAACGAGCATGTAGTCCAACTGATGGTAACTGCCGCTCATGGACGTCTGTAATCAACTTCATACAGAACGTCGGTTCCATATGAAGTCAATCACAGATGCGTTGCTACTCCTGAGGACTACGATGGTCGAATCATGTAAAAGTGTGCCGGCAACCACACCCTTCCATCTTGCGCAAGAAATGCTTCACGCTAGAAATAGGTGTCGCTTTGGTACTTCCCAGGTCGAACTACACTGGTTCTACCACCTTCAAAATTACTAAGCTGCATTTTAAAGTAATGACGGGTATTTTGACAAAGACATGTGACACTTTAGACATTGTGTTTTCATTGTAAGACATTGAAAGTTTTATTTCGACTATTATATGTATTTCAGTCGAATGAATGAATATGTGTAATGAGTTTTTAGTTGATTTAATGTATGTTTTATGCATTTTTTGAAAAAAATATTAGCATTGGGTCTCTACATCAACTATAACCGTGCCTTTCATACTCCTTCGTCTGCGAAATTAGCCCTTTAAAGGGGTCCCAAGTTGTATATAATAGAAATAGAAATATAATTTAGAAATGGAAATATTATTTATTCAAGCTTAATATACAGCATACAACAAACATAACCAATAATAATTAGTATACTTTAATTCGGCTTAATTATTATTATGCTATACAATTATCTTGAGTCGGTAACATAAACCAATGCTGATATAGCATGACCTACCCTAAGCATTCTTCAATACAACCTTTTGTCCACGTAATAATGTTATTAATATTATAAATATGTACCTACATACCTATGTATTTCTTGTTGCATTTATCTGATATTTTGTACACATATAGTTTATGAGTTACACACTATAGTTTATGGTTCGTTCCATTATTATCCCACATTTTTTATACATAGATAGTTTATAAGCTAGATTATCACATAGGATACTACCACTGTGTACTTCCTCGTCAACCCATTATTGTCACAATGCTGGGCACGGGTCTTCTCAGTACGAGAGAGTTTTAGGCCATAGTCCACCGCGCTGGCCAAGTGCGAATTGGTGGACTTCACACACCTCCGAGAGCTTTTTTTTAAAGAACTCTCAGGTGTGCAGGTTTCCTCACGATGTTTTTCTTCACCTAAAAGCAGTGATAATTCATAAAAATCAGTGGTGCGTGGGTTTAAACCTCGGACCTCCCGATCAAGAGGGCAGGTTTCAACCATTCACCTATCACTGCTCTAATTTTGATACATAGTTTACCTAAAAGCTAGATTAACCCGCGGGAACAGACTAGTTATACAATAAATAATTTTCCACAAATTATGTCTTAATCACTCCGGCGGGCTGGCAACGTCGCTAAATTACCCAAATAGACGCTATTGTGGGGGGTTAGCTGTCTCCCTCACCCACATACATCTGTCTCTGTCTAATAATCTATTCCTCTGAACCTGCTCAATGTGAGTGTTATTTTCTTAACGTCATAAGGGTTGGTAGAGTCAGCCATTTTTATAGTTATTTTTTTAAAATAGAGTCACTAATGTGTATGAAGCGACCATTTAAGTCCTCAGGAGTACCAACGCGTCTCTGATTGACTTCAGATATATCCCATGATAAGAAGTTGCTTGCAGATGTCCATACGGCAGTGACTTACCATCAGGTGGACTACATGCTCGTTTGCTTTCATCAGGCAAAAAAATGCTTCACGCTAGATATAGGTGTGGCGGTGGTACTTCCCCGGTCGCACTACACTGGTTCTACCACCTGCACAGACTGGTTATATCTGATGTCAATCAAAGATGAGTTGCTACTCCCGAGGAAGGTTATCGCTTCATATAAAAGCCGACAACCACATCGCGAGGTGGAAGACCTCGCGAGGAAACTGCTTTATGCTAGAAATAGGTGTGACGGTGATACCTCTCATATTGAACCATATACATACTACCTTTAAAATAAAGAAGAATTATACATTAATTTTAGTGAGACAATGACAATGACAAGAACCAGTGTAGTTCGACCGGAGAAGTACCACCGCCACACCTATTTCTAGCGTGAAGCAGTTCTTGCGCGAGATGGAAGGATGTGGTTGCCGGCACACTTTCACATGCGGCGACCATCATAGTCCTCGGGAGTAGCAACGCATCTGTGAATGACTTCAGATGGAACCCATGTTCTGTATGAAGTTGATTACAGATGTCGCAGGGCGGCAGTGACCACATAACATCAGGTGGACTGCATGCTCGTTTACTACTTCAGTCACATAAAGAAAAAAACAAAAAAATATATTGTCATTTATCCATCTATCAGCCTTTTGAGATCAACTGATAGACATAGGCCTCCCCTAAATGGCGGCACTCCAACCGGTCCTGTGCCCTCTGAATCCAACGGTTTCCCGCTGTCTTTTACAGGTCATGAATTCATCTGTGCTCCTTTTGCCCAAAAATGAAGCAGTCCACCTCATGATCAGTGGTCACAGCCGTATGGACATCTGTAGGTATTTCAGATACAACATTCTATCTGATCTTTTATCTGAATTTAATCACAGATGCATTGAAAGCCTCGTACAAGTATTTCTCCTTTACCACGCCTTTCAGATCATGATACCCCATCAACCCATTATTGGCCCACGGCTGGGCACGGGTCTTCTCTCAGAATGAGAGAGTTAGGCCATAGTCCACCGCGCTGGCCAAGTGCGAATTGGTGAACATGATACCATAGCGCAGAATTGAAATAACACTGTTTTTGTCTTATAAGAATACGTCAGAAACAGAAGTGACAGTGCTGCCACGAAGAGTACTTACCAGGTGGTAGAGCTATGGTGAAAGAACAGTGGGTTTATAATGGTGAGTGTTCCGAGGAGCTCTTTGACCTGGTGCCTACGTCAACCTTCCTCCACACCACTCGCCGAAGGATGAAGTTCCATCCATATCAACTGGACCCGTGGCGGTCCTCCACTCTTTCCTGCCACGAATGTGCAAGATGTGGAATGAGCTTCCTCCTGAGGTATTCCCGGAGCGCTATGACATGGGGCTCTTCAAGAAAGGTGCAAAAAGAGCTCTTTTCAAAGCCGGTGATGCATTGGCGATTCCTCTGGTGTTGCAAATGTCCATAGGCGACGGTAACCACTTTCCATCAGGTGGCTCGTCTACCTTATTGTTAGGTACAAACAAAAATAAAAAAAAATGTGTTGAACTGCACTAGTTCTACCACCTGGTAGATACCACCAGAGAGGTACCACCACCACACCTATTTCTAGCGTGAAGCAGTTCTTGCCCAAGGTAGAAGGGTGTGGTTGCCGGCACACTTCTATATAAGGCGACCCTGTTAGCCCTCGAGAGTAACAACGCTTCTGTGATTGACTTATGTAAAGAACCTATGTTCTATATGAAGTTACTTACAGATGTCGATAGACTGTGACCACTTACCATCAGGGGGACTGCATGCTCGATTGCTACTTTAATCGGATAAAATAGCCTATCTCGTCAACTCATTATTGTCCCACTACTGGGCACGGGTCTTCTCTCAGAAAGACAGAGTTATAGGCCATAGTCCACCGCACTGGCCAAGTGCGAGTTGGTGAACTTCACACACCTCCGAGAACTTTTTTTTATTAAGAACTCTCAGGTTTCATAAATAAGTGGTGCGTCCTGGGTTTGAACCTGAGACCTCCCGATTATAAGGGCAAGTTTCAACCATCTATCACTGCTCAAATAGCCTTTTTTTATTTGACTGAAGTAGCAAACGAGCATGCAGTCCACCTGATGGTAAGTGGTCACTGCCGCCCATGGACATCTGTAATCAACTTCATACAGAACATGGGTTCCATCTGAAGTCAATCACATATGCGTCGCTACTCCCGAGGACTATGATGGTCGCCTCATGTGAAAGTGTGCCGGCAACCACACCCTTATATCGAAACGCAAGAACTGCTTCACGCTAGAAATAGGTGTGGCGGTGGTACTTCCCCGATCGAACTACGCTGGTTCTACCAACTTTATTTACCTAAAAAATATTTAAATTTCTCTTACTAGACTTACAATACCGAGTACAAAATCCAAAATCAACCCTTCGTTTTTTATTTTCCATTTTACCCCCGATAGGTTGTAATCTGCCACCCCATTGTCGTTTTAATTTCTTTTTAAAGGGGTGTTTTATCCAATCCTACCCTTGAACGAATTGTATTCCATTGTTTTTGGGATTTTTTTGATTTATTTCTGTCTACACGCGTATTTTCTTTGATCGTGTTAGGAATAAAAAAACGTCGAATTTTGACAACAATTACTTTTGATAAATGGATGAAATGAAATGAAAATGAAATGAAATGTCTTTATTTTGTACCTATAAGCCTACGGCACTTACAAGTTGTCAGTTACAATTTTTTTTACACTACCACCGCATAGGAACACGACCTCAACTGAGAAGATCCGGCAAGAAACTCAGCCGTTTTGTCTTTTTGAAGTGAAACTTCTTTATCGGGGTTGGAAAAAAATTTAGTGTAACATTTTTTCGTTACGCGCCATCTTTACGTTACGTTACGCGCCATCTTTTTCTTATCCCTACCACGCGTGATATTAGATATATTATTATAGATTAGATTATTAGATAAAGTTTAATAAAAGCCTTTTATTAAACTTTATCTAATTTAACTTTATTTAACCAATTTCTGTAAAGTTGCATATAGTAAATTATTTTTTGAAAAATAACGTCATAAAGAAGTCTCACTTCTTACGAGTGTACGCTAGTACACGCACACATTTTTGTTTCTTTGTATATCTTTATTGCCATATTGGGAAAAACGAGAATTGACAAATGAAAGACAAAAAAAAACGTGAAGAAGTAACAAACATACACACTCACAAACTTTGGCCTTTATAATATTAGTATGATGGTGATTTAACCATGAAACTTAACGGTCCATTTTATTTTTCAGATGGTGTTCCTTGATATTTTGGGTAAGTGACTTTACTCAATTTCGAAAAATATTATTAAAAGTATATTTAATTTAGCTTAGCGACTATTATATTGAGTATATTTATAATTATTTCAAAAAGTATATTTCGAGACAAATATTTTATTGAGTGATATTTACATTATAATTATTTTAAAAAAGCATATTTAGAAAATAAATTATACTATCCTATTATTTTTAATAATTCATAAAATCTATATATTTTTATGATGAAAATAAGGGTGAACATTTGCTAATATTGATATGTAATGAATTAGTCACTACCACCCATGCTGACATTCTTGAAGGTGGTAGAACCAGTGTAGTTTGACCGGGGAAGTACCACCGCCTCACCTATTTCTAGCGTGAAGCATTTCTTGCGCGAGATGGAAGGGTGTGGTTGACGGCACACTTTTATTTGCGGCGACCATCATAGTCCTCAGAAGTAGCAACTCATCTGTGATTGACTTCAGATAGAACCCATGTTCTGTTTGAAGTTGATTACAGATGTCCATGAGCGACAGTGACCACTTACCATCAGGTGGACTGCATGCTCGTTTGCTACTTCAGTCAGATAAAAAATGAGATAGGAGTATACCAAAAAACTGTCACAGGACTCTGACTCTGAAGACTAAAGTTAAAACCTAATTTTAACAACATTTTTATTTTTTGTAATATATCGGAACGTAGTTTGATTTTTTTTAAATCAATATTTTTCACAGAGCAGTGGTAGCATAACCAATCTCCGGTAACAGAGTTCCAGATACTACATCATACTATTTTTTTTATTTGATTGAAGTGGCAAACGAACATGCAGTTCACCTGGTGGTAAGTGGTAACTGTCGCCCATAGACACCTGTAACAACTTCATTTCAAATAGAACATGGGTTCTATCTGAAGTCAATCACAGATGCTACTCCCGAGGACCATGATGGTCGCCTCATATAAAAGTGTGCCGGCAACCACACCCTTCCATCTCGCGCAAGAAATGCTTCACGCTAGAAATAAGTGTGGCGGTGGTACTTCCCCGGTCGAACTACACTGGTTCTACCACCTTGAAAACCATCGTGTGTTACGGGTCGACATTTAGGTGTAATGCGATAGACAAAAAATCCTTATGTATTGCTATAATATGGTATGGTATAATATTTATGGTATAATTGGTATTTTTTTCTAATTTCATGGGTATAAAAAAAATAGACATGTATTTATCGGGAAATAAAAAGTACTGAATGTGAACTCAAAAAGTATAAAATAGTAAATAAGTAAATAACTTCAAAATTGAAAATAAATACACAAACTTAAGCTGATACAAATTGTGCAATATTTTGTATGTTTCACAAGAGGTGTTTACGGTAGAGTCAAATAGTTATCCTTTTTGAATTTATAGACTCAGCAAATTTATAAAAGCAAATAGCCTAAAATTTTCAAATTGTTATTATTCATGAAATTTTGAAGGTGGTAGAACCAGTGTAGTTCGACCGGGGAAGTACCACCACCACACCTATTTCTAGCGTGAAGCATTTCTTGCGCGAGATGGAAGGGTGTGGTTGCCGGCACACTTTTATATACGACCATCATAGTCCTCGGGAGTAGCAACGCATCTGTGATTGACTTCAGATAGAACCCATGTTCTGTATGGAGTTGATTACAGGTGTTAATTAGCGGCAGTGACCACTTACCATCAGGTGGACTGCATGCTCGTTGGCTACTTTGGTCTACGATAGAGTCAAACAGTAATTCTTTCTGAATTTATAGAACCAGTCAATTTATAAAAGGAGATAGCCTAAAATTTTCAAATTGTGGAATAAAATTGTTGTCTAAAATTGTAGTACGTTTAAAAATTAAACTTTCTATATTCAGCACAGGTTTTATCTCAGCGTTAAAGTTCAGGCCATATTCACCACACTGGCCAAGTGTAGACTGGTAGTATAAGTACCTCTGTTAACTCTATTTACAATCAGACATACAGTTTTATATGTATAATGCCACGTCGTTAAAATCACAGACTTATTCCACACTAGCTGAAGCCGGCAGCGTAAAAATAAATCAATGTATCGATTGTCCCGTGGGAATAAGATAGTTTCCCAAAAGTAAAAAGTAGTCTCTATGTTAATCCAGAGTATCAGCTAACTCCCTACCAAATTTTACGAAAATCGCTCTAGCCGTTTAGACGTGAAGAAGTAACAAACAAACACACACACTTCGCCTTTATAATATTAGTATGATTACAATTTCTAATACAAAATTTCGTACAAAAGTTCTAAAATTTCAAAATATCTCAATCCTAAACAGTCGAATGACCTGAGAGTTCACGTAGCCTAGTAGCCGAATTCGAGCATTCCAATTAGAAGTATAGAGTATAAATGTATTCCCCAATGTATGTAATTCCAAGCGAAATCAAATTGTAGACTCGATTTTAGCGCTGTCGACCGGCGCCCGCGCACCGTTACCTACAGACGGAGTTGGGGGTATACGTCCGTCTCGCTCCAACGTACCGCCTACCTCACTCCACCTTAAAACGTATACTACAGCGAGCAGTCTCGATACTTTGAGTAGAAAGTTTTTTTAGACTAATTGGATTTACACGCGGTCAAGGTTAGCTATTAATACAGGCGTATTTTTAAATGTTACCCGCTTTTATGGCATTAATTTCTGGAGTTATACGTAGCTATAAATTTGATTTTAAAATTCTTATTCAATGTGTATGGGAAAAGGTTACTTTAACGGGTTTTTACGGTATATATTTTAGTTTTGGTTTTGTGTGTTTGTCTGTTAAGGCTTATTAAGAATTAACTAAGCAATTTCTGGATAAGACAAACATATATTATTACAAATCATTCAATGACACTATTTTTATATTTCATGGTTATTTCTTATGTTATTATTTTTTAATATAAGTTGTACCCTACAATCAGTATAAATTACTTAAATCACAGAATAAAACGTGAATACTACAGACATTAAACGTCGCAGACGTGGTTGACAGACACATTATATATGATTCTTTTATATAACTTATTTAAACCTACCACAATACAACCTTGACTGATACTTTACTCATCAAAATATTGTACAGGAACATGTTTTTTTGGCAATTGACGTTTTTTTTTATATAATCCTCTCCTTTTTGGCTGTCTGGTAAAAAATAGGTAAAATTAGTGTTCTCTATCTGATGAAAAGTCACTCCTGAAGCTTTATACAGAGCAAGAGTTCTATCTGAAGTCAATCACAGATGCGTTGCTACTGAGAACTAAGATGGCCGTTTCATATAAAAGTGAGGCAGCCATGTTTGAAGATATAAATGAAATAACACAAACAATAATGTAGCTAATATTTTCACTTTCACGGACAGAACGTGATTGTATGTCATAATTTGAGATTTTGATATAGCACAACGTACGATGACGTTCAAATATAAAATATTATTTACGACAAAATGCTTATTCCTGATGAACTTTCAAGTTAAAATCCTATTGGATATACCATGTAAAATACTAGAAACTTTACTGTCACGATTCTGTCATGACGTCTTTAAAACGTAAGATATCATTGGGCTCTACGTATTTATACGTCATGTATGGAGACTTACTGTGTCATTCTAGAACAAACTCAAGCCGTACCGTCCTTGAAAGTGTTAATTCCTTATAACAATTTATTGAAGTTACTAAGCGTTGTACTGTCAATTAATAAGTAGTTTGACTTGCATTTTGTAGTTTTACAAAATAAGCTGAATTGTTATTGGAACAGTACACGGTTTGCGTGACTAAATATAGAATCTAAAATGGCGTGCTCTCAAAACGTCTTAAACTAAACAATATTGTTTTATATCGAGAGTTAAATTCGCTGCATTCAAACCCTCGCTCAGTTTTTGTGAATAAATTACATTCAATGATATGTACTTTTAGAATATACTGTATGACTTATTGTTTTGTATATAAAAAGCAATATTTTTATAAAAAAATGTGTAAAAGTGCATTGCTAATGATTTTTTGACATAAAAATTTAGCAATCTATTTTTAATCGAAAAATTGAGCTTCTTGATAAAATGTATTCAAAAACATATTAAATATGAATTTGCTACGTTAAAAAAACAATTTTAAAAATGAAAAACTAGGAATTTTGTTGCAATTTTTTAATGTACAAAAAGTCCATCGGTAAACCCGTGTAAAACATGTACAAACACATTTTTTCGTTGAAAACGCGATCATATCTATTCAATAAAGTTGCGAAGGCAAAAAAGAAAGATTGAACGGTAACCTTGACTTGCAATGTCTGCATACCAGTTCCATGGCAGACGTGTTTTTTCTTACGCTCCCTTCGCAAGAATATTAATGCACCCTTAGTATAAGTTTATGTTTCCTTAAAACGATCATTGTTCTTGTTTTGAGCATTTAAAGTACACTGCAAGGTATGGTTGAAAATGAAAATTGAGCGTAGAATATATGTTGCAATGTATGAGAAATAAAGAACAGTGCTTGCTTTTTAATAAACTTGTACTTAGGAAACAGTACTCTGTGATACGCAGCTATATTAAATATCTAGTAAAAATGCGTCTTAGTTCGCAAAAAAACCAAAACCGTTTTCTGGTCTATTATAGATATCCAATTTATTTCTTCTACATAAACATGTGATATTATATCACACAATATACAAGAGTATGGATCATGCAAAAAGGTTCCACCGCCACACGTATTTCAACCAAAAACAACTCAGTTAAATTCGAGGTCTTAGTCCTCAGAAGTACTGTGAAATTAACTAGATTTTTAACTAATTAGTCAGAAATCAAAACCAGTCGATGTAATCAGTCCAATTATTCCACTCAACCGAACATCGTAAGACTTCAACACTTTCATCAAATAAGCATGAATATGCTAATTTGTGTGAATATGCATTCATTTTGCATGCGTTAATAGTTAAGTGGGGAAATTGGTACCAATTCCATCATAGTTTTATAATAATGTAAGTACGGTTTGTTAGGATGTTTGTGTGTTTGTAACTCTTTCACATAAAAACTACCGATCGGATTTCGCTGAAATTTTGCACACACATAGTTTATGAGCTAGATTAACACATAGGATACTCATTGTCATACATGTGACCGATACGGGCGAAGCCGCAGGAATAAATTAGTAAAATCTAAGTCCACGGTTAATAGCTCCACTATAATTACCTTATTGGAATGTTTCTAATAGGTTTATGAAGTAAGTAAAGGAGCCCAATGAAAGAACGCGTTTAGAGGACTCCGGTTCCTTTGGAGATACCGAAGTCCTCTTTGTAGCGCTGAGAACGGCCACCGGGAGGGTATTAGTGCGGTAAAAATCCCACATAACCCTGCGTTGCTCCCACGGCGTCAGGTATATTTGAAAGTTTCCCCCTCGAGAACAAGAAAAAAAAGTTTTTGAAGCAACCCTCTCAGTCCTCAATAGCAACGCATCTATGGCCGACTCGTCGTTGATGAGGGATGCCCATTTGCGGCAGTTACTACTTACCATCAGGTGGACTGCATTCTGTATGTAAGAGATCATTTCCTATGATGTCAAATGAATATTAACTTTACGCTTTAGACATAATTTTTTACGACCGTCGTAAAGATAGGAATTAAACCCGTCATATCTTTTTGTTTTCATTATCTTTATTTTATTTCACAACAAAGTGCAACTTTATGAAAAAGTTGCATTTTGGTACACACCCAACAGCAATCTCATTTAATGATTTTGATATTTGCATTGCCGGTGATCGAACCCTGTACCACTATACTTTAGAATCAGGAACGCTGCACAGGAGTACTCATATTAGCAATTACCTATGTAAAAATCTACATATATATGTCGCATATGCCTACCATGTAGTTAGTTCTGTAGGCAGAGCTATTCCTATCAATACAATTGACCCAATAACTAACTAATCACTGACAACCAACGTTTAGTTATCAATACAATTAACCTAATAACTAACTAACTAATCACTAACAACCAAAGTTTAATTATTAACTATATTTATTTATTTATTATTTATTTATTTATACAGACTTACGTCTATCATTACAGGTAGCACCCAATACGATAGCGTAGACAATTATTCATTTTTTTAAAAGGTTAACATTCTTCTCTATTATTATTATATATAACTATATATTAAGACTATGTCATCACGCGATCGCTTAATTTGATTAATAGAAGGATATTCTATCACTATCTCTTTTAAATCTGATTTTAAGAGGCTACATTGAAAATTATCAACACTTCTTGATAACACTTAGATAATATTGTGTATTCAGACAGTCTGACTCAGAGATGAGTCAGGTAATAAAATGCATGAACTACAACGTTGCAGTCGTTTTACGATTTTCATACGTTTCCATAGTTGCCAACGATCATTATTACTTGTAGTGCTATTGACTGTATACATGTTATAAAAAGCTGTTGCCAAGTGAACTTTAGATAAATATGTACCTATTTAATTATACGTGTTTGATTGGCGTTAAGAGCTGGATTTTCTTTGACGGTAGAAACTTTTTTGGTTCAATCTCGACGGAATCACAACCACAGGTCTTCTGCCTAATGATAGCAGGGTGCGCTTCGGTTCTGATGAAACGAGACATATTTATCTTACGAATGCATCTGATGCTGACCTCATCTGGGACATTAGTCTTATATGGGTCTAATTATGAATGTCCATCGGTGGCATGAGCCATTTATTTGTTAACTGCATGCTCACTTGCTTCTATAAAATTATAGATCACTACAGGGAATTCAGTCCACTTGACGGTAAGTAGTCGCTTTCATGCTCCCATGGACATCTGTAATCAACTTTCTACACAAGAAAAGATCTATCTAAAACCAATGACCGATCGGTTCTCCTGAAGACTAAGATGGATAAATCAGCCAGCAACAATCGTTTCAGGTCATCTGTCCACCTAATCACCAATAAAAATGTTAAGTCATTAGGCAAAGAATGCAACAAATCAACACCATTAACTTCAGCAGTACAGCCAAATTTGTTTAAATACATTAGGCCATAATCGAGTTATTTTAGTAGTGTCTACAACTGCCACCTGTGTGCAATAAAACTCACAGTTTATTCCACCGTGCCAACAGTATCGTTTTCCTTTTTTGCTAACAAAACATGTCTCTATATTGTAATACTAATTCTTTGCGAAAAGATAAGGTATACTTACATTCATCCTTACAAATTGCAAATAATTGTAATATATTAAAATAGTCTTTTTGTTTTTAAAGGTACTTTTGTATTTGAAATGTAGTTATGTGCATTATGTTCATGTTCAGTATCTAAATATTATAACGTTAATATGTTTTTACAGTTTTTTACTTAAATGTAATTTTACTTTAGTTTAAAGTTCATTTTATATTTATTGTGTCTTCAAATTAACTTACAAACATCCATGCTTATAAAAACTAACTTAGAAAGAACACCAAGGCTGTACTATACTGTGCTCAAAAAATACATTTTGGGTAAAAAAACCACTAGTTTTGTATTTCTTTTAAGCTTTTTACAAAAATTTACTATTCAATTATGATATTTTCAACTTTTTTTGGTTGCATTAAGGTGAAACTTATTAAACATCTAGCTTGTCACTACTCAAAACCGCCACAAAACCAAAAAAAAATCACGTGACACGGCTCAAAAAATCATAAAATGATAAGCGAACCATTAAATTCCTCTGTACGAGCTAATCCTGCAAAAACGCTAAACGAGATACCGAGTGTACCCGTAATTGCAACGATATAAATAAGGCTCTATAAATAGCCTGTTGCTAGCTCCGTCATCGTGTAGCGTCTTTGCTTTGCGCTGAGATTTTAAAATTCTTACGCTGGCTTCGATAAAGATCGCTTTACATGCTTATTTTTTATTATTTGATAATAATAAATACAATATACATTGTAGCATCTCTGTATATTGTTTGTTAATAAACTGCGTATAATATTCATTATATATTTTATCTATTATATAGTTTAAAGCATTACATAATATGTAATACTTTAAACAATACATTACATAATAAGCTACAAACAATATGAGAAAATATGGTGTATTTTTTATGTTTGTCATATTATTATAAAACATTTTTAAATCATTATTATTATAGATTTTTTAATCATTTAAAGATTTTGCTGTTTATAAATTTATTTGAATTCTTGCATTAATTTATTTTATATATTACGTACATTAAGCATATTTTTAACTTATATTCCATTTCTTATAAGCAATTATTCTTATAAGCGTAAATACTAGTATTTACGCTACAATAAAGTCGTATATACCTAAGTATATACGACTTTATTGTATGCTTATATAAAAGATGCCATATCGCTGTAATTCTTATTTTTTTATTTGAATGCATTCGATTTATGGGATTATACCGGTCTGAAACACAAAGGGTCCTTGGTTCGATACCCGGTTCGGTAGACATGCTGAATTTAGAATTATGTTTTTATATACTCGTTTTTATGTTTGTTCAAGACGCTCTAAAGGCGTTTTATGACCCTAAAAGCAAACAAAATTTATATATTGATGTTTCGAGTTCTCTTTTAATTCAATAATAAAAGATTTTAAGTCAAAATTCTCATACTAGTATCGAACTATATTTTGCAAATAGGTACAACTAGATGTCATAAATTCGTTTTTTTGTTTTACTTTCGTAAATATGATATTCTTTTTATTTTCTGACACCGTTAACACTGTTTAATTGACGATTTTATGTATTTTGAAGTCACTGATTTTTGATGAAAGAAGCAAATTGTAACAATATGACAACTGCAGAGACAAAATCTCTGCAGTTTTGAAAACATTGTAAGTATGTAGCGATGTGCATTACCTGTATCCAAAAAGCATGCATTACCCAGTAAATTACTATGTACTTTTAAAATTTCTCTTTTCAACATGTGGGTATCGAACTTACTTTAAGAAAAAAAATTGTGATGAAAAAAAAAATTTTTGATTTCCAATAGCTCAGATAAAATCAGTACACAACATTTGAGCCTTTCCATTAACAAACCGAATATAAAACCCATTCATTATTAAAGAAAATCCAAGTACCAAGACGTCTCACATCGCGCTATATTGATCGACATTCAAGTTCGTTGCAAAAAGTGGTCCGATGTTCGCTCTCGCTCGCACGCAGCACCCAGACCCCGGTGCGAGAGGGACGGAGGAGCTCGTCGCGCGCGCCCACGTCGGGAGGACGAACATTGAACTCGTAGATTCGTTGTGGAACGTGACGGAGCGCCCGGAATATAGCCTTTCCTGCTCTACAGACAGTCATTATGGCCCGCTCTTACGTTTGAGGCACGATTCACTTGTTCCTGTCAACTTTCTTTGCATTTCTCCTAACTTTTCCCGGTAAAAGGCCTATTTAGTGTTAAATGTGTTGAAGTGAACCTGAAAGTTGTTGGTGAAATTTTAACCTGGACGCCATGACAGCTTGGAAATGTGAGTGGCTTTTGAATCTTATTTGAAAAGATCTTTGCGTATTAAGATTTGGAAATTAAGACGCGTTCGCTCGTCAATTTTACAGTAACACTGATTTTGGTGTAATATTGCTTAAAATAATCCCAAACTGTAACTATGTGACGTCATCACTCAATTTATATATTTTTTGAATATCACAATTTTCTTTTTACGGTTTTTTCAAAATAAAAATCGAAGCATGGAACAAACTCTGCATGGTGATTATGAAGCGTTCCGAACTACTCTTTAAGGGGTAAGAAGATACCTATTAAAAATGCAGAGCATGCAGTCCACCTGATGGTAAGTCACTGCCGTGTGGACATCTGGGCAACTTCATACAGAACATGTTCTATCTCAAGTCAATTACAGATGCTTGAATTTAGAACTTAAATATTTAAAAATGAAGTAGCAAACGAGCATGCAGTCCACCTGATGGTAAGCCACAGCCGTGTGGACATCTGTAAGCAACTTCATACAAAACATGTTCATACAAAACTTGAAAGAACTTAGATGATCGTTCTGTATTGAAGACAACTTTTACCGTCAAATGCATGGACTTCATCACACTAGGAATTAGTGTGACGGTGGTGCCTCACAGTAGAACCACAAATAGGCACTCTTATATGAGGCGACCATCATACTCCTCGGGAGTAGCAACGCATCTGTGATTGACTTCAGATAGAACCCATGTTCAATATGAATTTACTTACAGTTGTCCATGGGCGGCAGTGACCACCTACCTGGTGGACTGCATGCTCATTTGCTACTTCAGTCAAATAAAAAAAATACAAAAGAATCATACTCCTCGGGAGTAGCAACGCATCTGTGATTGACTTCAGATAGAACCCATGTTCTGTATGAAGTTGATTACAGATGTCCATGGGCAGTAGTGACCACTTACCATCAGGTGGACTGCATGCTCGTTTGCTACTTCATTATTATAAAAAAATCCAAGGTACTTCAACTTAGCCCAAGGGTAGCAACGCATCTCATGCCAACTTCTAAAACTTATTTGACGTAGATTTCACCTGTCCGTGGGTAGCAGTGACCACTTAATATCAGGTGTACTGCATGCTAGTTTGCTACCTCAAAATATATACTAGGTAAATCCCGCAGCTTCGCCCGCGTTAAAAAATATGATGTATCGATTGTCCCGTGGGAGTAAGATAATTTCCCACAGTAAAAAGTAGCCTATATGTTAATCCAGAGTGTCAGCTAACTCCCTACCAAATTTTACAAAAATCGCTCCAGCCGTTTAGACGTGAAGAAGTAACAAACATACACACTTACAAACTTTCGCCTTTATAATATTAGTATGGTGATAGTATGATAAAATCACTTTAAAATAAAATTTGATTTTAATTGAATAAAATATTTAACCAACATTAATATTATTTATACATATATTTATAAATATTTATAAAATGTATGAGCTGGGCAGCATTGCCCACTTTATATATGTACTGTATGTCCAAAAACTACAGTAAAATTGTCAAAATTATAAACCAAAATGTCAAAAAACCAAGTTCAATGGAAAAACGGACGTTTCTATATATTTTATAACTACGTATTTGTATGTAAATAATGTACTGTTTGTATGTTCTCATACTACAACTAAAATATTTTAGTTAATCAAAATGTCTATCTACATCTACTCTATGTATATCTATCTACACCTACTCTACTCTATATTCTATATCTTTTTACAACTCTACATTATTTATGAAAAATAATTTAGAGTTGCAAATTTAAAAAAAAAACTCAGAACCGCATTAAATAAATCGAAGATATTTCAATCTGTCAAATAAACAAATTAATTAAAATTACACCTGTGTCTGCATTTATATCTACAAATTTTATTTGAAAAATAATGTAGAGTAGTAAATTGAAAAAAATATTTTTTTATCTAATAAACAATATAACTTAATTTTAACCCAAACATAATATTTTGGGTAAATTACTTTTAATTTGCTTTATATTTTCTTTATCTCACGCCTCTACCACATACATATATAAATAATAATAATAATAATAACCTTCTCAATAGTTAACCTTGTAGGCATAAACTTTTTCATAAGTATTTCATGATATGATAATATTATTTACTTTTAAAATCATTCACTATAGGGTTTAAACATTAGCAATATTTAAATTATAAAAAAATACAAGTCCCTTTATAAAAAAGATATTAACCTTTTAAGTTTTTTGTTTAAATTTCCAATATTATTCGATGCAAATTCAAAATGACGTCACGTGTAAACACATGCACAAAAATAAAGCTCGTAAAATCCAATTTATTTTTAATTATTGCCTTTATCAATATCATCCTTCAATAACAAAATTACAGTCAAATAAAAAAGTGTGTTTTATGTGAAATCTTCTCCTACATAAAGCTTAGCATATATTTCAGGAATGATAGTAAAAAAATACATAAAAAATATATAGATAACCATGCCTCACACGGCCATGATGATGATTTATTTTATTTTATTTGAGCTGTAAGGCAAGATACTGGAGCAAATTTTCATTGCCATGTAAAAAACGTAATTGTAATTATACAAAAAAAAAGGATATAAGTAAGAAAAAAGACAAACCTGCTGAGTTTCTTGCCGGATCTTCTCAGTTGAGGTCGTATTCCGTTCCGGTGGTAGTGTAAGAAAAAAATGTAACTAACAATTTGTAAGTGCCCCCGTAGGCCTATACAAAATAAAGACATTTCATTTCATTTATTTATAATTTTAAGTTGCTATTAATGTTTTGTAGATAGTATAAGTGTAAGCTGAAAAAAAATGATCATTTAAAAAAAAGTAACTACTATGAAAAATGCATAAGTAATTGAACCTAAGCACGACTTAAATTCTAACTTAACCTAACCTAACCATGAATTATAAATAGTAACAGATCTTTTTTTAGTCCCACACTAGTTTTTTCTCCTGTGTTAATAATTATTACATTCATCATTGTTATATCAGTCTAGCCGGGGATCGAACCTGGACTTCCAGGGTTCTTTAGAGTTGTCCATGGACAGCAGTGGCCACTTAGCATAAGATGAAGTGCATGATCGTTGCTACTTAGATTTATAAAAAAAAATTAAACCAGTGATAGCCTAATGTTTGAAACTTGCCCTCTCAATCAGGGGGTTCGAGGTTCAAGCCCAGGCATGCACCACTGATTTCTGTGCGTATTAGAAAATTAATTATCACTGCTTTTCGGTGAAGGACAACATCGTGAGGAAACCTACACACTCGAGAGTTCTTTAAAAAAAAGTTCTCGGAGATGTGTGAAGTCCACCAATCCGCTCTTGGCCAGCGCGGTGAACTATGGCCTAAATCTCTCATTCTGAGAGAAGACCCGTGCCCAGCAGTGGGACAATAATGGGTTGTAACCAAAAAAATCCTGTGGCTGAAACAGCAGTCCAGCAACCTGAAACAACTGCTACCCAGAACAGTGGTTATACCACCAAAATGCTTGCTCTAACATCAAGGCCTATGGATATACAAGAAATGAAAAACTACTCATCCGTCCATCAGGATTTTGAAGTATCACTGTAGTAGCAAACGAGCATGCAGTCCACCTGATGGTAAGTCACTGCCACCCATGGACGTATGTAACTTCATATAAAACAAGGGTTCTATCTGGGGTCAATCATAGATGCATATGCAGTCCTCAGTAGCAGACTCCCGAGGACTAAGATGGTCGTCTTATACAAGTGTGCCGGCAACCACACCGTTCCACCTCGCGCTGCTTCATGCCAGAAATAGGTGTGCAGTGCTACCTTCCCATTCGAACTTACCACCAAACATATTAAATATTACATCATCATAAAATGGATGGATGGAGATGGAGACGATGAAGGTGGTAGAACCAGTGTAGTTCGACCGGGGAGGTACCACCGTCACACCTATTTCTAGTGCGAAGCATTTCTTGCGCGAGATGGAAGGGTGTGGTTGCCGGCACACATTCACATGAGGCGAACATCATAGTCCTCGGGGGTAGCAACGCATCTGTGATTGACTTCACATGGAACCCATGTCCTGTATAAAGTTGTTTACAAATGTCGCAGGGCGACAGTGACCACTTACCATCAGGTGGACTGCATGCTCGTTTGTTAATTCAGTCCGATAAAAAGACAGACAAAGAGACATATACATCTTACCACATTATTTAAAAAAGAAAACAGCATCTCTACATTTCTGTTCACAAGAAATAAGCGTGCTCCCCCAAAACAACGACGAAGAGCTCTACCATTTTTAGGCATAACTTTATGTAGAGTTCAATGTGCGCGGTGACGGTCACGAGCGGTCACCATACCGGTCTTACACGGTTCCGGGTTCGACGCTAGTCTGACATATCCGATTGTAGAGTTCCTTTCTGTCAGCCTCTGAACATTTTTTAGGATCCGTAAGGTTATCATACTGATGTGGCTCGGTAGTCCTTAGGTTCAATCCCCGGTTGTACATATATTATCTAAATGACGATTTATCTGACATGTAGTAGGTTTTGGGTTTGATCCAAGGTCAGACATATATTATTTGAATATTTGTTAAGGTTCTGTCTGTTCTGTCTGGGTCTGGGTGTTTTTAAATTTGTCGAAAGTGTGTTAATAGCATCGAGATAGGAATAATCCTTGTAAGAGTCTCTGAGCATAACTATATTTACTGTGTTTTTGCTTCTCCACCTAATATAATTTATACTCACAACAATGTAGAGTTTAGTTTTAAATAATTATAAATAATCCACCTACACTCATAACCTTACACTAGGATTTGCTCATGACGTGGTTGCTATAGACACACACACGGACACGAATATATACAAACACCCAGACCCACAATAGAAATCTAAAACTTATCATTCAAAAAACCGTCTGTCCAGGGTTCGAACCCGGAACCGATTGTGTGTCAGACCGCTTCACCACGGTCGTTATACAATGTATTGGTATCTCCTTTACAATCAGTCTACAGTAACCTGTCTTTTCAAGTTGAGAAGTTGGATTTTTTATTAAAACCCCTGAGGGGTTAAATTTTCAAAAAGTATTTTAGAGCCAATCTTTGTTATATAAGCAACGTCTGTGCAAAAAATATAGTTTATAACGTTTTAGTCTTGATAAGTACAAAAATTTAAAATTGTTATTAAAGCCCTTGAGGGGATACACTTTCAAAAAACTATTTTAGAGCTGTTCTAATCAACTCCTGGGCAAAAAATGTATTTTAACCCACTGGCTTATCCTGTATGGGATTACCCATTATTGTCCCACTGCTGGGCACGGGTCTTCTCTCAGAATGAGAGAGTTTTAGGCCATAGTCCACCGCGCTGGCCAAGTGCGAATTGGTGAACTTCACTCATCTCTAAGAACTTTTTTTAAAGAACTCTCGGGTGTATAGGTTTCCTCACGATGTTTTCCTTTACTGAAAGTGATAATTAATTTCTAATACGCACATAATTTTATAAAAATCAGTGGTGCGTGCCTGGGTTTAAACCTCAAAACTCCCAATCAAGAGGACAAGTTTCAACGATTAGGCTATCACTGCTCTAAATAGGGGATAAATTAATAATATTATATAATTTTCAGTACCATATAAATTTCTCCTCAGTCTTTAGAACAATACAAATATTTCCTCTCAACATATAGATATACAAATAAGTATTGTGCCGAATGTTGCAAAGCCTTGACCTTTTACTGCAGACAAACTGCCACACGCTAGCAGTCCATCTGATTAAATAAATCTTGTAAGAAATCTCTATCCAGAATTCGTATCATAAAATAAATAGATGATTAATTCTTGCATTTTATTATATTCAAACATAATTGATTATACTAGTCGCCCGTAGCATCGGTCGAAATTCGACCGTAATTTAAATTAAAAAACTAAACTTCATTGTCCAAAGTACTACATTTCTCAAATTCCAGTATTTTTAAATTTTCAAGTAATTTTGAACGCGCCCGTTTAATATAAAAAGAGGTTTAATTATCTAAGCCGCATTTAAAAGCAATAGCGGTATTTTGACAAAGACATCTGACATGAATGTTCTATTTCGTTTACTATGTATGTGTTTGTGACAAATGCAAGGCAGTGTGTGTAATGTGTTTTTAGTTGATTTTATGTATGAAAAATGCATTATTTGAAAAAAATATTAATATTCTGCACTTCTTCTCTACGTCCACTATAACCGTGCAAAATTTCATACTAATCCGTCCGCGGCATATTACTTAAAAATCCGTCACAAGTTTTTGCTTCACGTATTAATATAATAATTTCACGTATAATCTATACCAGTATTATTAAGTGTAGCAAAAACTTGGGATCCCTTTTAAAGGAAAATTACGCGGACGGAGTAGTACGAAATTTATATAGTTAATACAGAGAAGGAGAACGAGATGCTAATATTTTTTTCAAATAATGCTTAAAATATACATAAAAACAAAAACACATTACGCACACTACCATGCATTTGACACAAACACATATACAATCTATGAAATTATTATATATTATTTTTATTGTCACTATGGAAACATATAATGTCAAAAATGTCAGATGTCTTCGTCAAAATACCCGTTATTGCTTATAAGTCCGTATTCAGCTTAGTCAATTAAACCTCTTTTTCCCTTTAATGGGTGTTTTAAAAGGAACTCGAAGGACCGAGGTTCAAATAGCAAGCACCACTGATTTTTCAAAAAATATTAGCTTATAAGAAATTATTACAGTAATACCTCGACTTACGCTACCCCGATTTACGCGAACTCGGAGTTACGCGGTATTCAAATCTCCTCAATTTGTCTTTTATTGAGTGCCAGCTGCGTCACACAATCTCTGTATCATGGATTACATAGCCTTACTATCCTACACTATTAAATAAGAGTGTGGGATTGTAAGACTATTTACTATGTATGACAGCTACATTTTATTTTGTGTTACGTATTTCTTGTACTCTGCCTTACGCGAATTCGACTTACGCGGTTGTCAGTCAGTGCTATCGCGTAAGTTCGGGGTATTACTGTATTAAAAAAATATTATTGGTTTCCGCTGAAAGAATACATCGTTAGGAAACCCACCCACCTAAGACTTAAAATAAGTTTTTATAGGTATGTCATTCTACCAATTCGCACTTGGCCAGCGTGGACTTTGGCCTAAAACTCTCTCAGTCTGAGGGAAGACCCGTGCCCAGTGGGACAATAATGGGTTGACGACGAATGTCTTCTATTACTATGTAGTAGTGCCATCTGTTTAGTATAAGATATATTATTTACATAATTACGAAGCGATTCTACGTTAAACATAAAGTCTGGCAACAGATGGCGTTGTAAACACAAAATAATTACAATAAATTTTAAATGTTAAACTTAGATGTTGTTAAACTTAATTGTTCTTAGAGATAAGTATTTTGTTTCACACAAGTTTTAAACGCATTTACGAAAATGGAACATAACACAAATTTTAAGTACATTTGATAAAATAGATAGAATTAAAATAACAAAATATGGCGTGTAATTTTGATTTGATGGAAATTCAAAAACATAAACCAATCCCATCCATCCCATTCATCAGTTTTTGGTGTCCACTGCTGGACGTAGGCCTCCCCTAAATGGCGCTACTCCAACTGGTCCTGTGCCCTCTGAATCCAATGGTTTCCTGCTGTCTTCTTCAGGTCATCTGGTGGGCGGCGACCTGTGCCCCTTTTGCCTAAACGTAATCGTCACTCGAGGACCTTTCACCCCCATCGGTTATCGATCCTACGAGCGATGTGGCCGGTCCATTGCCACTTCAGATTGCTCATTTTGAGAGCTATATCGGTAAGCTTCGTTCGTCTACGGATTTCATCGTTTGGAATCATGTGTCGTAGCGAAATTCCGAGAATAACCCTCTCCATAGCATAGTGTTCTAAATTATATAATTAAGTGCATTCTAGACTGAGACAACTCATAGCCCCGCAGTAGGATTTTCTCCTGTATCGTGGGTGCCATGTGTGGACACACACAAATACAAGTATATAAACACCTTGACCCAGAACAAGAATCTAAACACATCATTCAGATACCTGTCTGGCCGTGATTGAACCCAGAACCGTATATAGTAACCGCACCGCCACGCGGGTCGTCAACATTTTAATCCAAATACATAATTTTATTCAGATCGTTAAACCCGTTCCAGAAGAAAAGTTTTTGATCCCTTTTACCTCATCAGACATTTTTTTTTATCTGACTGAAGTAGCAAACGAGTATGCAGTCCACCTTATGCAAGTGGTCACTGCCGCCCATGGACATACAGATGTCCATGGGCGGCAGTGACCACTTGCTACTCTTGCTTACTTGCTATCAACTTCATATAGAACATGGGTTCTATCTGAAGTCAATCAAAGATGCGTTGCTACTCCCAAAGATTAAGATGATCGCTTCACATAATATTGTGCCGGTAACCACACCCTTCCATCGAAACGCAAGGACTGCTTCACGCTAGAAATAGGTGTGGTGGTGGTATCTCCCAGGTCGAACTACATTCGTTCTACCTCCTTTAATAGCTAAAGAAATATGTTATCACCTTCGGTGACGTCTAGCACGGTAATGAGTATCATATCTTTTAATCTAGACCGAAAACTATCAGTTGACATACCGTCAAATTTACGTATTTTTTTCAATATTAGTAAGATTCATTAATTTATTTATTTACTAGCTGTGCCCGCGACTTTGTCCGCGTGGAATAGTTATTTCGGCCATAATTTATTTTTGCAAACAACGTCCTCAGCTTTTTAAATTATAGCTATTACCCACGACTTTGTCCGTTTCATTTTCTATTATTCTTTCATACATATATTTTTGGTATCTTGTACCGTTTTCGCAGCGCACGCAACGGAAGCCTTCAAGGATGAATAATTTTCCCCGTTTTTTTCACATTTTCCATTATTTCTTCGCTCCTAATAGTTGCAGCGTGATGTTATATAGCCTAAAGCCTTTCTCGATAAATGGTCTATTCAATACAAAAAGAATTCTTAAATTCGAACCAGTAGTTCCTGAGATTAGCGCGTTCAAACAAACAAACAAACTCTTCAGCTTTATATATTAGTATAAATATAGATTTATTTCAATCAAAATTAATTGTAATATTACAGATCAATTAGTACAATGCGTTAGATCAGAATTAATAATTAAAAATAAGTTATTAAATCATCAAGCAGAATACCTAAACTTACATAAATAGATTAACTTACATAACAATTTCATAAATATAATCAATTCATACAATCATTAATTTGTCGATAATCACTACAGTTTATAACAAAGTCGCTTCCCGCTGTCTGTCCCTATGTACGCTTAGATCTTTAAAACTACGCTACGGATTTTAATGCAGTTTTTTTAATAGATAGAGTGATTCAAGAGGAAGGTTTTTATGTATAATACATGTATAATGGAGTAAGGAAACACTGATAATTTTAGATTTTTGACTTGTATGCGAAACGAAGTTCGCCGGGTCAAGTAGAATATAATTTGTCAATAATTAAATAACCTTTATCGAAATTAATAAGTCTCTCGAAAACAAGAAAATACTACAAAATATATACTTTTTAAACGCCTAAGAGCAGTGATAGCCTAATGGTTGAAACTTGCCCTCTCGATCGGGAGGTCCGAGGTTCAAACCCAGGCACGCACCAATGATTTATGTGCGTATTAGAAATTAATTATCACTGCTTTTCGGTGAAGGAAAACATCGTGAGGAAACCTACACACCCGAGAGTTCTTAAAAAAAAAAAGAAAAGTTCTCGGAGGTGTGTGAAGTCCACCAATTCGCACTTGGCCAGCGTGGTGGACTATGGCCTAAACTCTCTCATTCTGGGAGAAGATCCGTGCCCAGCAGTGGGACAATAATGGGTTGATGCGACGAAACGCCTAAAACTGCCAATGTACTGCGCGTTATATTGGCACGATTTTGGCTAAGTCTAGTAATAACTAGCTAAAGTCAGTCACCGCGTGGCCTTGACGTCTGCAGGCCGACTGCCGGCAGAGCAGCTGATCGCGGTGACGCTTGTAGAGATGTAGAGACAATTGCTGTTTTTTTTTTAAAGATTATATTAAGTTGCTATATATATATATTTAACAATAAAAAACGTTCTTAGTTTGTTATTGTTTAATATATATGTAGCAACGTATGCTTGAAGAACTTTTGTTACGAGGGGATTTAAAAAACACACGCTTTCTACACTCATAGCCCCACACTAGGATTTTCTCCTGTGTCGTGGGTACCATGGACACACACAAGACGAATACACAAACACCGAGACCTAGAACATGAATCTAAACTCATCATTCAAATCTGTCTGGCCGGGAATCGAACCCGGAACCCATTGCGCGTCTGACCGGTATGGTAACCGCTCCGCCACGCGGGTCGTCAAAGATATAGAGGAATATGTGTAGTTGCAGCATTTTTTTATATATTTTTTCTATTTTTTTAACGTGGAAACTAGTATATATTTTACCTGATTGTTTACTGTCTAAACTCATCATTCAGATCTGTCTGGCCGGGAATCGAACCTGGGATTCATAGCGCGTCAGACCGCTATGGTTACCGCTCCGTTTTATTTTATTTTTTATGATACAATATATGTAATATTTTGTTTGTTTCTATAATAGTTAAATTTCTATCGCGCCTTAACATTAGTAGACACTTTTTATTACTTTGTGTTGAAAGACTTTTCTATATTTTTTGAATTTATTTTTCTTTTCTTAAGAAGTTTAGCACAAAATGAGAGCTTGTAATTACTCTACATTTTTCAATTACGTTACACATACTTTGCTGGCATGTAATATATTTTCTCATTTGTCTCTGACGGGTTTATTAAAATCCGCTTTCCAAGCGAATCTGTGTCGTTTGGATATTTTAATTTTATGCTAGCTCTTACCCGCGGCTTCGCCCACACCACGGTAATGGTATCTACAGTATTCTAACTTTCAAACGCACGAAACTCAAGTTGTACCTACGCGCCCTATTTCGGTATGCACTCGGTATGCAACAGCCAACGAATGTGCCTGTTGTGTGTGACGTTTTTTAAGCTGTGGATCTTTTTATTTAAATAATAATGTAGCGAAGAGCAGTTGTAAACTATATTAGGTTGTTTTTGATTGCTTTAATTGTGCATAAACACTTCCAGTGTTAATAATTTTTATTTTGATTGGTAAAATATTATTCAGTGTGAAATTTATAACTATTATTTTTGTACGATTTGTTATTAAGCCTCTCAAATATTAAAACAACGCGTTTGTTTAATACCTTAATCTACTGAATAAAATACATAATAAGTAATATAAAGTCAAGTAAGAAAGTCAAGTATGCAGATGTAATTAAAATACTTTAGACGGGTAGCCCTAACGCGAACTCTCGTCCAGCGCGTCTGTAGGTATAAAATTCAAGGACAGGGCAGAATTAGATTACTGTATGATACTAGTACTGTGTAATTAACATTAGCATTTGATAGCGTGATTCAGAACTTGCAAATTAATTTTACTAACGCCATCTATTAACAACGTCTGAAACTACTAAATATGTATCAACTAACAAAACCAATATTCTCATGGGAATGAGAGAGCGCGGTAAAAAGTAGCCTACGTCACTCTCCGCCCACCTATCTCCCAGCATATAAACCATATCATATAATAGCTATGTGGCGACGTGAAAGAGGAACAAACAAACACTTTCATATTTATAATATTAGTATGGACTAGCTGTACCCTTTTTTTGTTTTTTGTTCTCGAGGGGGAAACCTTCAAAAGGTACCCGACGCAGTGGGAGAAACGCCGGGTTATGTGGGATTTTTACCGCACTAAAACCCCCCGGTGGTCGTCCTCGGCACTATAAAGAGGACTCCGGGAACTCGGAACGACCGCAACTGGAGGACTAGCTGTACCCTGCGTACGTTGCTATGCCACCACAAAAAAGCCTTCGTGGAGTCATGTACAAGTTTGCTAAAGATCACATGATTTAATGGTTAGTGTACGATTCTTCACTACCAATTCGCACTTGGCCAGCGCGGTGGACTATGGCCTAAACTGTCTCATTCTGAGAGAAGACCCGTGCCCAGCAGTGAGACAGTAATGGGTTGACGACGACGTACGATTCTTCAAAGGACATGCAGAAAAACATTCATTTGATATATAGATTCGAATATTCACGACTCTATTTTCTTTTTAGGGTTCCGTATCCAAAGCGTAGAAACGGGACCCTATTTATTATTTTTTTTGGATGCTGATGGGGCTACCGAGATACTGTAGTGCATCAGGGATGTTTGCAGAAGCACGTGTCAATTGTCTTTACACTATAATTCGCAAAAAATGCAGCTCTCTGATGCACCGTGTCCGGGAAAGCTCCAACAGTATCCTGGAAATGATCAATAATCGATTAGATCGTCAATATATTTATATTTATATATTTATGTTTATATTTATAATTATCCTATAATTTCTTATATAGCATTGTTTAATAATGCCGCCTTGTATGTTTTCTGTTTAGCCTAAAGGTTGACTGGTAGAGAATGCTCCTAGCATTAAGTCCGCCTTTTGTACCAAAATTGTAAGGTATAATAAAGTATAAATAAATAAATAAATAAATATATTAATCACTGTATAAGTACACATATGACAAAATGCTGTAAATGTAATTTTTGAGTCCATTTACTTGAATAAATGAATTATTATTATTATAACTAAGATTCCGTTGTCTGCTTCTGTCACCAGGCTGTATTGCATGAACCGTAATAGCTAGATAGTTGAAATTACATATGACGTATTTCTAACAAATGCATTACCTTTATAAATCCAGACCAGAATAAAATGTTTAAGGCTCTCATACAACAAATCGAGTGATTTTTATCGTGTTTTTTAAGATAATTGCTACGGAACCTTTCGTGCGCGAGTCCAACTCGCGCTCTTCCGGTTTTATTTTTATGATAAGAAAGGCAAGGTCACTGCCGTGTGGGCTTCTAGAAGCAACCCCTGTGAATCAAAAATGTCAAATGTCTATGTCAAAATATCCGCTACTGCTTTTAAATGCAGCTTAGGTAATTAAACGTCTTTATTACATTTAACGGGTTCAAAATATCTTGAAAATTATTACAATTTAGAATTTGACAAATATTCGTGCTACTTTGGCCAATATGAAGTTAAGTTTTAAAATCTAAATTACGGTCGAATTTCGACCGTTGCGACGGATGACTAGTACATATTATTACTCTTGAGGACTGAAAACTTACGACATAGGTCATTTTCAAAAGCTAAAAATATGCTGATCATCTTGTGACTTCTGGACTAAGATCTGAGGACTTAGATCGGCCCAAGAGCCAAGTAAGAGTTGATCACATGCGTTATAATTTCTGAAGACTAATAACTAGGCAGGTGTAAACTAGGTGAGCAGTGATAGCCTAATGGTTGAAACTTGCCCTCTCAATCGGGAGGTCCGAGGTTCAAACCCAGGCACGCACCACTGATTTATGTGCGTATTAGAAATAAATTACCACTGCTTTTCGGTGAAGGAAAACATCGTGAGGAAACCTACACACCCGAGAGTTCTTAAAAAAAAAGTTCTCAAAGGTGTGCGAAGTCCACCAATTCGTCTCTGGCCAGCGCGGTGGACTATGGCCTAAACTCTCTCATTCTGAGAGAAGACCCGTGCCCAGGAGTGAGACAATAATGGGTTGACGTGATAATTTGTGAAGTTAGAAGGCCTATGCAAAATAAAGACATTTCATTTCATTTCAAGAGCAGACCACATGCGTGTAGACGACTAAATCTAACTTAAATCAGCTGAGACGATGTAGAGCGAAAAATTTCGTACTTTTTAATCCGCTAAAGATTTAAACCCGGCAAGCCTCCATCTGCGGACGCGGAAACACACACTCGCAGCGCGTAAGCCGGTAGCGGACCGGTTCTGATGAATCACGGGTTACCCACACTAAGGACGGCGGGTGGATATGGTGCTCGCGTGCTGGAGACTGTACGGAGTGTATTTCAAAACTGTACAGTTGTTAAAAAACTACTATTTTGAGATGATATGAACAATATTTTATATATATTTTTTTCTTTTTTGTATATATGTATTTTTTTTCTTCTCATATCTCATCAACCATTATTGTCCCACTGCTGGGCTCGGGTCTTCTCTCAGAATGAGAGAGTTTAGGCCATAGTCCACCGCGCTGGCCAAGTGCGAATTGGTGGACATCTTCTTCTTCTCATATATTATATTAATATTGTAAAGGTGAAAGTTTGTGAGTGTGTATGTTTGTTACTTCCTCACGTCTAAACGGCTGGAGCGATTTTCATAAAATTTGGTAGGGAGTTAGCTTATACTCTAGATTAACATATAGGCTATTTTTTAATGTGGGAGAATATCTTATTCCCACGGGACGCGGGCGAAGCTGAGGGGCTCAGCTAGTATAATATATTTTTAAATTGTTCATAGGTGTATAAGGTGTAAATTGAACACCAATTGAACAATTATCCTAGGATTATTATTTATTTATTGGCATAGATTATAATTATTTATTAAAATTGTATTAGCCGTGTTTAGCAAACTATAGTTTATTAAATTACGGCTTAAATTTTCACAAACGCAAAAATACAAAATACCCAAAAAATAAGTTTTTTTTAAATAGATTACCATTAAAGAATTAAAGTTTATTGTCTTCATGATTTTCCTAATGTCCAGATGAAAATGATCGACTGTAATTTTGAAACCAGTTTTGAGATGAAATTCTTTCTTGTTTCTTTAACTTAAAATGTAAGAAATTAACTGATATATTTTTTCAGCAAAAATAATAGGAACCATGAGAATAATTTTAAAACTTTTAGAATTAAGGATTTCTTAATGTTCAATTTGGAGTTAAAATAAAAACTAGCTTTCTACACACATAGCCCCCTACACTACGATTTTCCCCTGTATCATGGGTACCATGGACACACACAAAACGAATACACAAACATCCGGACCCAGAACATGAATCTAAACTCATCATTTAGATACCTGTCTGGCCGGGAATCGAACCCGGAACCCATTGCGCGTCAGACCGGTATGGTAACCGCTCCGCCACTCAGGTCGTCAGTTGAATTTTAACAACTTTCTCAGTCCTTTTATATATTTAAACGTAGACGTAATTATCATATCGATATATAACACTTGCTTTGCAACGCAAATAGTAAATTTTCATATATTATATACTAGTTGACCCGGCGAACTTCGTTCCGCCTAAAATTCAAAAAGTTCCTCCATTATATTAATCAGGTATTATATTATACATAAAATCCTTCCTCTTGAATCACTCTATCTATTAAAAAAACTGTATTAAAATCCGTAGCGTAGTTTTAAAGATCTAAGCCTATTTTGATTATAACAACATTTTGCGACGACCGTCTTAATACTCATGAGCAACGCATCTGTGATAGGTTTCAACAGATCTTTAAATAAAGGCGGTCACTTACAATCTCTTGGACTCCTTTCTACTTCATCTAAAACGAAGAAATATAAAAAAAACGCTTTAATTTGCCTTAATGTCTCGAAAAGTTTTTTTTTTTCAAAAGTTTATTTATTTTCTTAATGACTTAACTGGTAACTCTATATAGTTACTGAAATGAAATGTCTTTTTTTTTTTTGTATAGGCCTACGGGGCCACTTACAAATTGTCAGTTACATTTTTTCCTTACACTACCACCGGATCGGAATACGACCTCAACTGAGAAGATCCGGCAAGAAACTCAGCGGGTGTCTTTTTTCTTATTTATATCCATTTTTTTTTAATATAATTACAATCATGTTTTTCTTTTTTACATGGCAATGAAAGTTAGCTCCAGTATCTTGCCACTAAATTTTATTTTAATGCTATACACATAATAACAACATGGTTTTTGTACAAATTTATTTATCTTTGAAGGCTAGCAAAACAAAATTACTTCTACAATTTAATAAATAACTTACCGAAACGTTAAATTTTATTTACCTAAATCGAATTCAGCTTTTGAAATTCCAAAAATATTATTTTTTTCATGTTGTATGATTTCTGTGGCACAGATTCTATATTTTATAAACATTTCATAATTTTAAAACCGTTATACAAATTAATCTCTCATCAACCCATTATGGCCCACTGCGACACGTCTTCTCTTAGAATGAGAGAGTTTAGGCCATAGTCCACCAAACTGGCCAAGTGCAGATTGGTGGACTTCACACACCGCCGAGAACTTTTTTTAAGAACTCTCGGGTGTGTAGGTTTCCTCACAATGTTTTCCTTCACCGAAAAGCAGCGATAATTAATTCCTAATACGTGCATTATTTTATAAAAATCAGTGGTGCGTGCGTGGGTTTGACCCTCGGACCTCCCGATCGACAGGGCAAGTTTCAACCATTAGGCTATCTGCTCTATATTAAGCTGAAAAGAACAGATACTTTATATTATCTTAAAAAGAAGAAAGAAGCAAACTTCCCCTTGCGGGGTGGCTCAGTGGAGTATGTTTATACCATAATTTAAGAAAACTAAATAATTGCTCTCTAAACTTTCCAATTTGTTAAGTATTTAATTGCTTAAACAACATATTAGTTTGAATCATTTGATCAAAATTTATTTTCAATTTTATTCTTCAACAGTCGCTGCATACTGTCTCTTGCCGGTGACGTGTTCTACGTAGATGTCTCGCGACCATCGGATTGTGTCGCCGATCATAAAACGTCGCATCATATTGGCGTAGTATTTGCTGATGTTAAGGCAACGCAGGACTCTTTCGTTTCTGCGGTCCCAAGCACCCAGCGACCCCACGAGGAATGCGTCCACCACAACCTTGTACCCCTGCGCTCTCAGCTGGTTGGCTAGCGGCTCGTACTTAGCCAGCTTAGCTCGCCTCGCCGCGTCCATGGCCGGCTTACGATTTTCAAACGGCACGGCTACATCCACGATGACAATGGATTTGCTGGTCTCATCGCGCACGGTAATGTCAGGCCGGAGTGCAGCCGCGTCCCCGCTGACTCCTTCCACAGTCCGATTGACGGCAATAACGCCCGGACACTTGGCGGCCTTGACCAGCCGGTTCTGAACATTATTATGGCGGAGCTGCATCGCGGCGGAGTGGACACCACAATGGTTGAGCACGTGCGGTATTGTCTCGAGGTCACTGCCACATCTGCGACACCGCTTATCAATGCCAGTCTGCCATCTTTTGGTGGCATTGAGAGGCAGGACTCCCAGTCTGGCACGATGAATAAATCGCCAGTCACAAAAATCGGACATTCCTCCCAGTCCGGAGGAAGTAATTGGAGTGCCTGCTGTCGCGCGTGACCTCGAACACCTTGCCCTGGTCTCGTTTGGCGAGGAGTTCCCCGGCATAGTGCTCAACCAGCTGCAGTCGCATGAGGCGGTACGCCGATCCCTTCGACTCCGGGGTAATGACCGTCCCATTCGCCAGATGGATGTTTAAGGTGTCGTGGGTCCAACTCCATTTCATACGAAGCTTGGCGGATAATCGGTATGTTGCCTCGCGTACCCGTGTCCAATAAGACGCCCTAGATGAACTTCTAGGCAGTTCCAGGTCGCTGGACAGGTACTGGGCTACTTCCACCCCACTGGCCGGCCTCTTCAGACGTTCCGACACCGTCCTCCACAGAGCATCTCTCGCGATACCACACACTGTAGGATCCACGGCGTGGAGCATTTTAAAACCGTGAACCACCGTGTACAGCTCGTACAGGTCCGCGAGAGGTAAGAGGCCGCCTCCACCTTGTGATGGCGGGAGGAACACCGGCTCGGCACTAGCTCGTTGCGGCAGGTTCAGCCAACCCTTGGCGAGCTTTTTAATAACCCTATCGGCCTCACCAAGGTACTCTTTCTCAATGTTTGCACCCTGCAAGAGAAACTCAATGCAGGGTACAACAAAGGTGCCGACCGCGTCGAGCTTTTGCCAGGGGGCTAGAAGGGAGGTGTCAATTGCCCTGGCGTCATCGACGATGCCTTTGATGGTGCTGACCGGTGTCTGCCGTATCTGAAAACCGGTGGGTATGCCCAGGTGTTCATAAACATCATGAGGGCCCATTGAGCCCACGATCTGTCCTTGTACCTGGAACTCCGTCTGCCGAACACCGCCATCCTGGCTGGCGGTTATATGGAGGGTCGCGCATTTGGCCGGCTCTGCCTGTCGTAAGAGGCGACTAAAAGAAGCTTCCGGGGTTGCGGGCGGGAAGAGTGGGAGCTCGACCCGTCCGGCCAAGCGACCCCGGGAAGGACGGTGGCATGTGTGGTTGCATGCTGCCGTAAAAACCAGCCGGTGCGGTGAGCAGTTCACGCCCACCAGGGAAGAGCCCGATGGGGCACACGCTGAGGACACCGGCGGCGGTCAAGTGGAGTTCCCGGAGTCCTCTTCGCAGCGTCGACGTCGGCCACCGGGGGGGTTTTAGTGCGGTAAGAATCCCACATAACCCGCGTCGCTCCCACGACGTCGGGTACTTTTTGAAAGTTTCCCCCTCGAAAACAAAAAAAAAAAAAAAGGCTATCTGCTCTATACAATTTTTTTAGCTCGGTACATTGTATAATTGTTTGAAACTTCGCAATCTACCTTTCAAATTAAAATACTAATTATTTAATTTAACAAAATATAAAAAGGAAAACTATTTACAAAATGTACATACATACAAAAAGGGAAAACAAAAACATATAAACGAAAAACACTACCATAAAAAATTAGTATCTATATATATATATAAAAGCGAAAGGTCACTTACTCACTCATCACGAAATCTCAGAAACTACAAGTGCTAGGAGTTTCAAATTTTGCATGCGGGCTCTTTTAAGGACGTAAGTGCTCACTAAGAAGGGATTTTATGAAATTCTACCCCTAAGGGGGTGAAATGGGAGGGTGAAGTTTACATGGATTTGTTTCAATTCTAGACTTAGACGAATGAAAATAGGTACATATGTTGAAATGAAATGAAATTAAATTAAATGGGTGGGTAAATTTTGTATGGAAATTTTCTCATTTCTGGACTTAGCAGTATGTATTCCCAATGTGTCGAGATTTTCGCGGGAAAAACTTTGTGATACATTGATTTGAACGCGGGCGGAGCCGCGGGTACAGCTGGTAATAATATAATTTAATTAATATCTTATTAATGTAACTCTATAAAATTAATATTAAACTATTTATCAGTAGTACAAAAAAAATAAAAAGAAAAAGCGTCCCACATTTCGCCGAGCGTGGCCACTCTACACATCCACACATGTAGAGTCGCGAACAAAACGAGCACTCTCGTTATACGTATAATTATGTCTGTACAGCAGTTACACGATGCTCTACTCGGCGCTTGCCTGTGTGGTTGTATGGACATGTAGAGACGGTGGCGCGGATTCAATTTAAACATGGAATCGTTTGTGCCGTTTCTCTTAAAGAGGCTCACATGTGCGGTTACCATACCGGTCTGACGCGCAATGGGTTCCATGTTCGATTCCCGGTTAGACAATCTGAATGATCAGTTTAGATTTATGTTCTGGGTCTGGGTGTTTGTGTATTCGAATCATTTGTGCTATTTCTCTTAAAGTAGAGGCTCACAGATGACCATCTTGACTTGACCGTGACGACCCGCGTGGCGCAGCGGTTACCATACCGTTCTGACGCGCAATGGCTTCCATGTTCGATTCCCAGCCAGACAGGAATCCGATGAGTTTAGATTCCTATTCTGGGTCTGGGTGTTTGTGTATTCGTCTTGTGTGTCCATGGTACCCACGACAGAGGAGAAAATCCTAGTGTGAGGCTATGAGTGTAGAAAGCGTTTTAAGTTTTTTTAAGTTTTCTATCGAGGGTGGTACCATTCGCATTATGTTTATCTAATACTATGGATATAAAGTTAATTCGGAGTTAAAATTAGTGCCACTGATTTTTGCCTGCACTGCCTACGATTTTCTCGTGGTTCGTGGGTGCCATGGAACCACACAAAGACGAATATACAAACACTCAGACCCAGAACAAGCATCTAAACTCATCAAGGTACTTGTCTGGTCGGGAATCGAACCCAGGACCTACTGCGTGTCAGACCGGCATGGTAACCGCACCGCCACGCGGGTCGTCGCCAAAACAAAATTGTGTTGCAAAATACATGTGAGTTTCTTGTCTGGTCTTCTCAGTTAAAGTGGTGTTCCTATCCGGTGGCAGTGTAAGAAAATATTGTGACGGGCAATTCGTAAGTGCCCCTGTAGGCCTGTACGCTATGAGGATAACAATTGTTTTAATTCCGTATAATGAAGTATGGGGTACAATCCAATAATGCCCCACTTCTGGGCACGGCTCTTCTCTCAGAATGAGACAGTTTAAGCCATAGTCCACCGTGCTGGTGCGAAATGGTGGACTTCACACACCTCCAAGAACATTTTTTTAAAGAACTCTCGGGTGTGTAGGTTTCCTCGCGATGTTTTATTTCACCGAAAAGCAGTGATAATTAATTTCTAATACGCACGTAAATCAGTGGTGCATGCCTGGGTTTGAACCGCGGACCTCCCGATTGAGAGGGTAAGTTTCAACCATTAAGCTATCACTGCTCTTTAAAGAAGTATGTCACACGAAAAATATTATCAATACATTATAAAATTTCATTTGCGTATTTTATTTGTGTATGTTTAAACAAAGCCTAAAAACGCGTTGAAGTCTTTTCCTCTGCATTTTTGTTCAGGCTTTATTGTATTATGATTCACGAATTTCTATTATTTTTTTTTTTGTATTACATATCAGTTACTCTGTAATAGGATTGCTAGATCACAAACAAAAGCTCTACATAGAGTCCTCGACTCTATCATTTTTGATTTGAATATTTTGTCGTCAACAATACAACAACGGTCTAGGCAGTATACTGTGCTGGTCAAGTGCCGATTGGTAGAATTCATACACCTCTGTTATTTTTTTTAAACTCAAGTGTGTAGGCTTCCTCTCGATGTTCCCTTCACCGTAAAGCAGTGATAATTAATTTATAATACGCACATTATTTTAGAAAAGTCAGTGGTGCCCGAGATTTGAAATTCGTACCTCCCGATCGAGAGAGCAAGTTTCAATCATAAGGGTATCACTGCTCTGTAGATTCCGCAAATATTGTCATACTAATACTATAAAGGCGAAAGTTTGTGAGTGTGTATGTTTGTTACTTCTTCACGTCTAAACGACTGGAGCGATTTTCATAAAATTTGGTAGGGAGTTAGCTGATACACTGGATTAACATATAGGCTACTTTTTAATGTGGGAAAATATCTTACTCCCACGGGACAATCGATACATCGATTTTTTTTAACCCGGGCGAAGCTGCGGGGTTCAGCTAGTATTACATAATTACTCTCTTCCTGAATCTTCTTCATCACTTTTGAAAGTGATTCGACTCCAGGGCTGCCACACCTATTTCTACTTTATAAATACAATGTTAAGTTAAGAGTTATATACTTATTTTTGATTTAATTTAATTCTCAAGGGTAGAAAGGCATCTGTGGTCATCCTTGGCTAGTCTCATCTGGAGATAATCACAAACATACATGGCAGTATAATTTTTTATTTATATATTTTTTTATATGTTTGCCACCCGTAAAGACTAAGGTAAGCGAACTTTCGTATGAAACTCATACCGTTTAACGTTTCCTTGAAACAATGATTCGGATTCGATTCCCGACCAGATAGGTATCTGAATGATGAGTTTAGATTCATGTTCTGGGTCTGGGTGTCAGTGTATTCCTCTTATGTCTGCCCATAGTACCCGCAGCGCGGGAGAAAATCCAAGTGTGGGGCTGTGAGTGTTGAAAGCATGTTTTTTTTAAATGATTGTGTCCGTTTTTATCCATAAATTGTAATGTACACTCGTTTACGTTTTCGGTCATGTATCTGGTATGATGGGCGGAAACGTAAACAATTATTGTTTTGAGAAAACCCGCTGAGTTTCTTGCCGGATCTTCTCAGTTGAGGTCGTGTCCGATCCGGTGGTATTGTAAAAAAAATATGTAACTGACAATTCGTAAGTGCCCCCGTAGGCCTATACAAAAAAAAAATAAAGACAAACGACTAGGCGCACTGTAGCAATATGGCACAGATCTGCTTTACGCTAGAAATAGGTGTGACGGTGGTAATGTCCTGTCAATGTCCTTTGAAATCATTATCATTATTATAAAATATAAACAAAACGACACAACAAGTTGTAACGTGTTTAATGAATACTAAATGAATTCTAGTTTTAACTGGACGTGTCGTAACAGGTCGACAATTGACCTCATGAACTGTATACGGTAATTTGTATTAACGACATCAAAACTATCATTGAGTTTTATATTTTTTTATAAATGTTGTAGAGGCTTTATTTTAGGCTAATAGGCCATAAGATAGTAAAAGCCTTTGTACGTAATACTCCGGCTTCTTAAACTTCGGCTGCTTAAAACAGAACAAGCTTTCCTCCCGTATTTCAGCCCCTAAGGGGTTGGTTTTAAAGAAAATGTGAAATAGCTGGTATATTTTTTATAATTAGTTAAATGAAATTTTCAGTCAACAAAAAAATCTTACTAATGTTATAAATGCGAAAGTTGTGAGGATTTATCTGTTACTTTTTCACGCAAAAACTACCAATCACATTTCACTGAAATTTGGCATAAACATTGTTTATAACCTGGAGAATCCACAGAATACACAATACCATAGTAGACCAGGCCAAAGCGAGCGGATATAACCTTTTTATTTTATATGACTGAAGCAGCAAATGAGCGGTAGTCCACCTGATGGTAAGTGGTCACTGCCGCCCTGCGATATTTGTAATCAACTACATACAGAACACGGGTTCCATCTGAAGTCAATCACAGATGCGTTGCTACTCCCGAGGACTATGATGGTGGCCTCATATAAAAGTGGTAACCGCACCCTTCCATCGAAACGCAAGAAATGCTTCACGCTAGCAATAGGTGCGGCGGTGGTACTTCCCCGGTCGAACTACACTGGTTCTACCACCTTGAGTAGTAACCTAGTATGTATGCATGCAGAATATTGAGAAAATTTTGAAAACATAATTTAAAATACTTGTGGCGCCATCTGTTGGCGAATTAAAAAAGGAGGTGGGTTGATAAGGCTATTTTCCGCCCATTACACATTTGAATAAAAAGTTTTGGTTTCCGACTATTACTGAATGCTTTTCGAATATTTAAAAACGTGTTTTTTTACATTTATGCATAAGATACATAGTAGGTTAACAAATATAGCTAAGAAGGCGAGAACTGACGACCCGGGTAGCGGAGTATCCCACAGCGGTATGATACGCAAAGGGTTCCGGGTTCGATATCCGGCTAGACAAATATCTACAAAAACAATACTTGTAAAAAACCCAAGTCTCGCAACTCAGTTCTTCTACAGAAAAAAGTTGTGTTATCCATGTAATACCAAGTCGATTATTAATTTATTCAGTCCCTGCTTAAGGGACTTTCTGTCGTAAATTGTTACGTAATTATCTAAACGAACTCCTTCACCGAAAAGCAGGGTTTGAACCTCGGACCTCCCGATTGAGAGGGCAAGATTCAGCCGTGCGACATGGTAGGCGGAGTGAGAGGTGTTAGGTTTTTTCGTTACGGTATTTCTTGATTCGGTCGCCGCGCTCAAAGCCCGCGATAATAAATAAATGAAACTTTTTTCATAATTAATTTATTTTTTTAAACGCTTTCTACACTAATAGCCCCACATTAGGATTTTCTCCTGTCTATGACACAAGACGAATAAACAAACACCCAGACCCAGAACAAGAATACTAACTCATCATTCAGATACCTGTGTGGCGACCTCCCGCAACTCATCTAGAGATGGCGCTACTAGTATTCTGAAACACGCTATCGAAGCATTTTCAATACCCGCATATATACAAGTTCCGAACAAACGCTGTCGGAGCACGGCCGCTCCCCAGGCATGATCGGAGCCTGGCGGGAGATCTCCCTTTGCCAAAGCTGTCTGGCCGGAAATCGAACCCGGAACTCACTGCGTATCTGACTGGTATGGTAACCGCACCGCCACGTGGGTGTCGGATTTACAAAAGATGTGATGATTTTAGTTGACTGTTTTTAAACCGTCGTGGTTTCATTTTATAATAATACATTTAATTTAACACAAGGCTGATTTTGCGTAACCATATTAACACAAAGGTGTTATAATAGGTACATATATTTTATAATGATATATTTAATGGCTTTCATTTGATACCATATTATTATAACAATAAAAATTGTCACTTACTCTTTGTCTTTCTCTGATTATTGGAGACACCCTTTATAATGTGATGGCAATATACTTGCCATCATGTATTTAGTCGATTTTCTGGCAACTTTTTCGCCGCAATAAATATTTTTTCTATAACAGAAAAAAATAAAAATATATATTTATTAGCTTTTTATTAGTTTCACCTGTATGTTTGTTTGTATGTTTGTAACCGACTTCTTTGGGCGCGATTTTGACCCACTTTAAACGGCCAGATTTCGTTCAAACTTTGTAGATTTATTGAGGACCGATGACAATACACTAATTTGATAAAATTATTCCATTTTTTAATTTGACTAAAAAGTAGAAAATAAATAATAGTTAAAAAAAACTAAAAAACACGCTTTTTATAGAAATTTAAATGAATTTAAATTAAGAAAATAGTGTTAAAAATTTCAATGAATATAAACTAATAATAGTGTGAATAAAAAAAAAATATTTTATTTAAAAAAAGCGTGGGGTGCTTTTTAAGATATTATCGAAATGATAATTTTAAACAGTGAACAGTTGAAAATGAAGTCTTATTGACAGACTGTGGCAATTATATTGCCACCACATTTTCTAAAAAACCCTAGGAATTTTCAAAAAAAATCACCATTTTCAACATAAATATATATACTTTCACCTTTGAATGTGGTGGAACCAGTGTAGTTCGACCGGGAAAGTACCACCGCCACACCCATTTCTACCGTCAAGCATTTCTTGTGTTTTGTTGAAAGGGTGTGGTTGTGGACACACTTTTATATGAGGCGACCATCATAGTCCTCGGGAGTAGCAACGCGTCTGTGTTTGACTTCAGATAGATTCCATGTTCTGTATGATTTTGATTACAGATGTCCATACGGCAGTGGCCGAGTGGGTAAGTACCATTAGATGGACTGCGTGCTCGTTTGCTACTTCAGTCAGATAAAAAATAAAAAAAATCTTTCGCTATTTATTTAATTTTTAGTGTTAACATTTCTACTTTCGTCGGACTTATAAAGGGTTAAAAACTATATAGACTATGTTGGTCTGACCACTTGTGGATTCTAATGATATGACATATGTTACTATGTAAAGAAATATACGTCCATGTCATTCACACATTACGTACGTACATACAGAGCAGTGATAGCCTAATGGTTGAAACTTGCCCTCTCAATCGGGAGGTCCGAGGTTCAAATCCAGGCGCGCAACACTGATTTATGTGCGTATTATACATTAATTATCACTGCTTTTCGGTGAAGGAAAACATCGTGAGGAAACCTACACACCCGAGAGTTCTTTAAAAAAAAGAGTTCTCGGAGGTGTGTGAGGTCCACCAATTCGCACTTGGCCGGCGCGATGGACAATGGCCTAAATTCTCTCATTCTGAGAGAAGACCCGTGCCCAGCAGTGGGACAATAATGGGTTGACGACGTACGTACATACATTAATATAAAAAAACACACATACGTCCAGAAAACAGTCGGGTAACAAAGATTCGAAATTTTGAAAAAGCGCGGCCAGGACTCGAACTCCATACATCCAACCACTAAGCGTACAATAAAATGTGGAGGTAATATAAAAATCATTGATCGTAGGCAGACATTGGTCATTTGCACAAAGCCCCTCTTTAATTGAACAAGGGTTGGAACGACCAATAGAAAAGAACTTTCACCCTTCATCGATACCCTTGATAGGGGTGAAAGCATTGATTTTAGGGGTTGAGTTGCAGGGTTTAACGAGGCATTATTTAGGGTAGTGCAGCTGAAGGTCGGGGTTCGATTTTAAACTGGTTCTGATACAAATATAAAAATACTTATATTTAAAACAAAATTCTTATTAGATGTACCATACAAGTTGGTTTTACCTGGAAATGAACCCAGACCCCTATCAGTTATAAATAGTTTTTTTTCTGGCTGAAGTAGCAAACGAGCATGCAGTCCACCAGATGGTATGTTGTCACTGCCGTGCTGCGACATCTGTAATCAACTACATACAGAACATGGGTTTCATCTGAAGTTAATCACAGATGCGTTGCTACTCCCGAGGACTATGATGGTCGCCTCATGTGAAAGTGTGCCGGCAACCACACCCTTCTATCAACGCAAGAAATGCTTCCCGCTAGAAATAGGTGTGGCGGTGGTACTTCCCCGGTCGAACTACACTGGTTCTACCACCTTGAAAAAATAGTGTTAAAGACATAAGGAACATTGCCTGTGTTGTGGGTGCTAAAGAAAGGAAAAATAAGACCCATAACATTTTATTAAAAGCCATCTAATCTAATTAACCTTATTGCAATTTAAATTTATGTTATTTTTTAACTGAAGCCAAGCTGCTTTTAATAGCTAGTTAAAAAAATAAGTCATTAATTTTGTACAATGAATACCTTTGTATGACAGTCTCTTTAATATTTCCAGCATATTTTTTTAAAAGATACCTATTAGTTCCGCCTAAAAGTCAAAATTCAAAATAATTAGTCTTCCTCCACTATATTATGTACTATACATACAAACCTTCCTCTTGAATCACTCTATCTATTAAAAAAATTGCATTAAAATCCGTAGCGTAGTTTTAAAGATATACGCATAGGGACAGACACCGGGAAGCGACTTTGTTTTATACTATGTTAGTGATGATAGAGTGAGCTTTTATTTTCATGTCAAAAACATGAAAAAAAATGGTATAAAAGAAAATTGTTACTGACGATTTGTAATGGCCTCCATTCACCCACCCATCAGCCCTTTGATGTCCACTGCTGGACGTACCTCCCCTAAATGGCGCCACTCCAACCGGTCCTGTGCCCTCTGAATCCAGCGGTTTCCCGCTGTCTTCAGGTCATCGGTCCACCTGGTTCGACCTGTACTCCTTTTGCCTAAACGTGGTCGCCACTCGAGGACCTTTCTTCTCTCTTGGTTATCGGTCCTTCAAGCGATGTGGCCGGCCCACTGCCACTTCAGCTTGCTGATTGGCCTCTTAAACGTATTAAAATTAAGTACATTTCATATAATTTTATTTTATTACACTTTATTCTATGTCAATTAATTTCATTTCATTTTATTACATTTAAATTCATTTTATTTGATTTTTATATATTTTAATTTATTTTATTCTATTTATATTATTATTACTTAACCATTACTATTTAAAGCATTATTGAAAGTCTTAGGACATTATATTGGTAAGAAATTTTCAGAAATTATCGCTAATGCAAATTACAAGCGTAGACGTATACTCGTATGTATATAGGTCAGGATTTGCTTACGAAATGTGAGCAAGTAAATTGTAGATTGTGAATTTGTGAATAGTAGGTTACGATCTCTCGATCGGGAGATCCGAGGTTCAAACCCAGGCACGCACCACTGATTTTTCTAAAATTACGTGCTTATTAGAAATTAATTATCACTGCTTTTCGGTGAAGGAAAACGTTGTGAGAAAAACTACTCACTCGAGAGATTAAAAAAAAAGTGTTCGTATCCGAGTTCAAACTTTTGTCCGGCCGGGATCGAACCCGGAACCCACTGAAGGAGATCGTCTCATCGACTGTTCAACAGTAAGAATTGGATTATGTATTAATAGATAAAGGATATGTACATGTTTGTGGGTCATTGCATCCGTTATATAATCTACAATTCTCGAGTTCAACCCTTTATTGTCCCACTGCTGGGCACGGGTTTTCTCTCAGAATGAGAGAGTTTAAGGCCATAGACCACCGCGCTGGCCAAGTGCGAATTGGTGGACACACAAAAACATAATTACGAGAAAATACCAATTAAATAAGACTTTTAACCCAGCGTGGGCCATTTCCCTGCCCAACAGTGGGGCGCTTAAGCCAAGCGAACGAGCAAAAACCGTAGGTCAACGAACTTTGTTGCTTGCGCGCATGTGTGCGTGCAGACCTGTCGCCACGCGTCGTGCTGCGGCGATGTGTGAGTGGCTTGACAAAGTTTTGGTTTGCGATTTTTGATACTGCATGTAGGTGTAATTTTGAATGGTTTCTATTATTTTTTTGGATTTAATGACGAATCGATTTTGATAGTTTTTTTTCCTATATTTGTCATACTTTTTTTACTTTTCTTTTTTTTTACGCTTTGGTCACATTTGTTTAACGATGAATCAATTTTAATAATTGTTTTTTTTTTTCACCTCTTTATTTTATTTGTTTTATCTCATTTTTATTTTTTTATGCTGCGATGACATTTACGACGGTAATAAGAATTGTATATGTTAATCCAAGTTATAAAGTAATTGTGTATCAAATTACAGTAAAATCCGACGAGTAGTTTTCGCGTGAAAGAAAAACAAACCTACATACAATCTGACAAATTTCGCCTTTATAATATACTAGCTGAACCGCGCAGATTCGCCTGCGTTAACAAAAATTTATTGTCCCGTAACAATAACATATTTTCCTACAGTAAAAAGTATATGATGTACCTGGCAAACCACTTGTGAAAAATCAAATCAAATCATATTTATTGTGGAATACAGGTACAATAAGTTCTTATCTTAAAATACAGTTTCTCCATATTCCCGCCGCATATGGGCATACAATTACAAACATTTAAATAATAATAAATAATACGGAATAAAGCGATGTCAAAATTAAAATAAATGTATAATTATTATTAATAACAAATTGAATTATATTGCATTACATCAGTCAAATTTATCAATTAAATAATCATTAATATTATAATAACATTTGTCAATCAGGAATTGATAAAGTTTATTTTTAAATAATCCTACATCACTAAAAATGTAGAGCACAAGTCTCTGTACTACTAACGAGAGTAACCTCCATCAATCCACTTGTGAACATCAAAGTACACAAGTCTATGTTATACTTTTGTGTTAGAAATTATAGTCCTACTAGTTGACCCGCAGAACTTCGTTTCGCCTGAAAGTCAAAAATCTAAAATTATGTGTTTCTCTACTACATTATACATGTATGTACATAAAAGCCTTCCTCGTGAATTACTCTATCCATTAAAAACTGCATTAAAATCTGTAGCGTAGTTTTAATGATCTAAGCATACATAGGGACAGACAGCGGGAAGCGACTTTATTTTATACTATGTAGTGATATGGTAACCGACAATTTGTAAGTGCCTTCGAAGGCCTACGGCTACAACTATGTCCTTTTAACTCATCTCGTCTCGTCTTTTCTCGTCTCAATATATCTAATATCATCTCATCTCATCTCATCTCATCTAATCTTATTTCGTTTCAACTTTTCATATAATATCTCATTTCAACTAAATGCATTTTATATATCAATGTACTACCTATAGAAGGCAAGCAAAATGTAAAATCATTTATTAATGACTAAAGTTATATGCCTTAAAATTACGGACATGGTGCCATGAAATTTATTGATAATAATAATTACATAATAATTAAACCAATACGCAAAATAAAATAAATATTTAAAGGGGTTACGTATGGGAAACCCCTTTGTTGTGTTGTATGCAACCAACGTTTTTTTTATCGTTTCTTACAGATTTTTTTATATAAGGTTAAAGTAGCAAACGAGCAGTCCACCTGATGGTACGTGGTCACTGCCGCCCATGGACATCAGTAAGCAACTGCATACAGAACATGGGGGTTTACCTGAAGTCAATTACATATACGTCGCTACTCCCGAGGACATGATGGTCGCGTCATGTGAAAGTGTGCGGGCAACCACACCCTTCCATCTCGCGCAAGAAATGCTTCACGCTAGAAATAGGTGTGGCGGTGGTACGTCCCCGGTCGAACTACACTGGTTCTACCACCAATAAGATGTTATGGAATTCTACGTGTGCGAGTCCAGCTCGCACTTGGCCGGCTTATTTTAATTTTCATTACAATATAGGTATGAAATGAACGCAAATAAATAGACCACTACAAAAATATTCAGAATATATTTTATATTACCTCATATTGAGACACAAACTTTTCAAATCTGTCAATTTCAAAAATATTAAAAAACAATATACTCCACTGCGTTTTTTGGTTTAAGCAATCGAGTTTTTGTTATTTAAAAAGATTTTTTTTTTAGATTTTTTAAATAATTTCCTGTTGAAACTCTAGCAACCGCGGGGAATTTGTTACTTATATAAAATGTCTGCCAATACTTATGACTAATAAGTATTTCTTATAGTTGTTTACGTTTACTTTAATTCAAATCAATTTGTATGTTTGCGTTAATACCGTAATTAAAATCATTTGGTTTCATTGTTCGGCAAATAATAGTAGTGTCTTTGTGTCTTTCATATACAATAATGAAATGATTCTACCTGTCTGTATATAAGAGTAAAAAAGTTTGCATAAAAATACATTTTTTTTTATCTAAATGACGTAACAAGCGAACATGCAGCCCACCTGATGGTAAGTGGTCACTACCCTCCATGGACATCTGGAATCAACTTCATACAGAACATGGGTTCCATCTGAAGTCAATCACAAGCGTTGCTACTCCCGAGGACTATGATGGTCGCCTCATGTGAAAGTGTGCCGGCAACCACACCCTTCCATCGAAACGCAAGAACTGCTTCACGCTAGAAATAGGTGTGACGGAGAGACTACAACAGATTCTTAGCAACAGGGACCCGTTTGTACCCTTTGGGTACGAAGTTACGAACCTTGAAGAAGCCACGAAAAAAAACTAGTGTAGTAATTGAATAAAACACAAAACAATTAATTCCTCTTAAACCGATCAATGTGGTTTGTTTCCGCGAAGATTGAAAAGTAATAGTTAACTTCAATTGATTTGTGACTAATGCTGTTACAATTAGTTTATTGATTGTTTATTTTTAACTTCTTGGTTAAATCGTACGTGAAATTGATTTTTTAACCGACTTCCAAAAGGAGGAGGTTATCAATTCGTCTGTATTTTTTTTATATTTGTTACTTGATTACCCCGGACTGGGGTAATCAAGTAACAAATATAACGACCGATTTCGATGTTTTTATTTTATTTGAAAGGTAGTGCGTGTCATGGGGTCCCATTTTTTTTAGTTCACTTTTGACAATGTCATCAATAAGAAAAACGCATAAGTCATACAGGACAAAGTTTCATCACCGTCATCCAGAGAAATATGTTGAGCGCCGACTCCAGAACTATGTACTAAGTACTGAGTATGTTCTAAACCAAAATTAATAGAAATTATTTTTTACTTTTTTGTGACATGGAAGTCGGTAGATATTTGTTGTTAAAAAGTTTTTATTTAACTTATAAAGTTGAAGTCGCAAGCGATGCAGATTCCATCAATCCATCCATCAGCCCTTTGATGTCCACTGCTGGACGTACCTCCCCTAAATAGCGCCACTCCAACCGGTCCTGTGCCGTCTGAATCCAACGGTTTCCCGCTGTCTTCTTCAGGTCATCGGTCCACCTGGTGGGAGCGACCTGTGCTCCTTTTGCCTAAACGTGGTCGCCACTCGAGGACCTTCTTCCCCATCGGTTATCGGTCCTTCAAGCGATGTGGCCGGCCCACTGCCATGCAGTTTATCTGCGATAATTGCGTAATTGGTCACTGCCGCCCATGGACATTTGTAAGCAAGTACATACTGAACGTGTACTGGTACACACACTTTTTACACTCATAGCCCCACAGTAGGATTTTCTTCTGTGTCGTGGGTACCATGGACACATACAAAACGAATACACAAACACCCAGACCCAGAACACGAATCTAAACTCATCATTCAGACACCTGTCTGGCCGGGAATCGACCCATTGCGCGTCAGACCAGCATGACAACCGCTCCGCTACGCGGGTCGTCAGGACTAAGAAAGACGTATTAAAGTATATAGTATACATATATTTATCCATTAATAAATTGTTTATTGTTTGTCTTTTTTCAAAAATATACGATTTTACACTATTACTTAAATAACTTATTTATTTACACTATGACTTTTATATACTATACTTATTTATTTACACTTTTATATGAGGCGACCATCGTAGTCCCCGGGAGTAGCAACGCATCTGTGATTAACTTCAGATAGAACCCATGTTCTGTATGAAGTTGTTTACACATGAGCGGCAGTGACCATTTATCATCAGGTGGACTGCATACTCGCTTGCTACTTCAGTCAGATAAAAAAAACATGTTTTGAAAACGCAGGAATCTAGTAAGCAGCTCAAAAATCTAATTAGATTCGTAAATCGATTCTGATTGAACTTTTCGAATAAACGAACGGGATTATTTTTTCTTATTAGGTTAATTTCAGTATAAAACGTTTAAAATAAATAAAGTTTGTTTTTCGTAAAAGGATGTGATTAAAAAAAAAACATTAAAACGATTTCTACACTCATAGCCCCACAGTAGGATTTTCTCCAGTATCGTGGGTGCCATGGACACACAAAGACGAACACACAAACACCCAGACCCAAAACAAGAATCTAAACTCATCATTCAGATACCTGTCTGGCCGGGAATCGAACCCGGGACCCACTGCGTGTCTGACCGGTACGGTAACCGCTGCGCCACGCGGGTCGTCGATTGCCGACTCACTTATGTTCTTTGGATTAATAAGAGCACAATTCTTATAAATACTTAGTTAAAGGTACAGCTTTTTTTTCTTTTTTTTTTGGGGAACATGGGAGCGACGCAGGGTTTTGTGGGATTTTTATGGCACTAAAAATCCCCATGTTGCTGTCCTCGGGGCTACAAAGTGGCCTCAACGATCTCTAATGGAACGCAACCGGAATCCTCTGAGCACGTTGCCCATTGCTCCTCCCCCCCAGATGCCAGGGCCCACCGCTCCGTCTAGTCTTCTCGACGGTATGACCACATAAACCACTTCCTGGGATCGCCTGGCTGGACGGTTCGAGCCACCACTCTAGCCACCACAACCCCGGAAGCCCCTTTTAGTCGCCTCTTACGACAGGCAGGGGATACCGTAGCCCTATTCTGGTCCCGGAACTACAGGGATACAATACCCACAACACTTACCACGTCCTTAGAACCAGAAAGCTGCAACGGTTAACACTGTAGGCAGAATCGGTGATGCTTTTAAAGTCAAATTACAAAAGTTTCCAGCTTTTTTTATCTGACTGAAGTAGCAAACGAGCATGCAGTCCACCTGATGGTAAGTGGTCACTGCCGCCCAAGGACATCTGTAATCAACTACCTACAGAACATGGGTTCCCTCTGAAGTCAATTACAGATGTGTTGCTACTCCCGAGGACTATGATGGTCGTCTCATATAAAAGTGTGCCGGCAACCACACCCTTCCATCGAAACGCAAGAAATGCTTCACGCTAGGAATAGGTAAAATATATAGCAACAGCTCGACAAATATTGCCACGACCTTTCATTAGGTAGGCTGTTTTTTTGCTACTTTAATCTAACAAAAAAATGTGTGCGTGTACTAGCGTACACTCGTAAGAAGTGAAACTTCTTTATGACGTTATTTTTCAAAAAATAATTTATTATATGCAACTTTACAGAAATTGGTTAAATAAAGTTAAATTAGATAAAGTTTAATAACAGGCTTTTATTAAACTTTATCTAATAATCTAATCTATAATAATCTATCTAATATCACGCGTGGTAGGGATAAGAAAAAGATGGCGCGTAACAGAAAAAGATGGCGCGTAACGAAAAATAAAAAAAGATGGCGCGTAACAGAAAAAGATGGCGCGTAACGAAAAAATGTTACACTAAATTTTTTTCCAACCCCGATAAAGAAGTTTCACTTTTGTTTTCCAACCCCGATAAAGAAGTTTCACTTCAAAAATTGGTAAATCGATCTAATTTCAGGCGAAGCAGCGAGCAATAGCTAGTCAAGTTATTTTACAACGACGGATGTTTAAATAAATCATCTTGTATAGCGTCTCTGTGACGCTGTGTGCGTCTGCGCGTGTACAGATATGCACACGCGCTAGTGTGCGTTGTCTGGCTACGGTGGTGTGCGTTACGATACAGGGTTGAGAAAAGTTCAGAATAATATTTGAAAAAAAAAAACTCAAAATTTTGATTTATTTCCTATCGTGTTTCGTGTTTAATTTTATTAATGATAGGAAATGCAAATAGGAAATTTTTGAGGTGGTAGAACCAGTGTAGTTCGACCGGGAAGTACCACCGCCACACCTATTTCTAGCGTGAAGCATTTCTTGCGTTTCCATAGAAGGGTGTGGTTGCCGGCACACTTTCACATGAGGCGACCATCATAGTCCTCGGGAGTAGCAACACATCTGTATTTAACTTCAGATGGAACCCATGTTCTGTATGAAGTTGATTACAGATGTCGCTGAGCGGCAGTGACCGCTTACCATCAGGTGGACTGCATGCTCGTTTGCTACAACAGTCAAATATAAAAAAAATGGCGTAATAAGTGTATGATAAGTTTTTGAAAAAAATAAACAAGCATTTCTTTAAGATTTTCTTAATAAATTTTAAAACTAAAGAGGGAAAATTAAAAATACTTTTTAGGAATTACGAATAAAAAATATGTGAATAAATAGAGGTACCACATATATTTTTCTTATAAGATAAACATTAAAAGATACTTATCGGTGAAACGCTGCTACAATTAACCTAAAATTGATTTACTACTAATTAAAATTAAAAATCATTTGACTAATGTATTCTCGATTCTCATTCATCTCATTAGATTTTAATATTAATGCATCGCAATTTGACATTTGTACGCCAACATTAGGCAACAGTAAGCGTTGCTCCTACTACTGTAACCATCTATATATTGTGCTTACTGACAAATAAATGATTATTATTATTATTATTATTCCTTTATTTTTTGTTTTTTTTTTATTTATTTGAAATTTAAAGCGTAATTAGTATTAATGTTAATTATATTTTATCTTTTCAGGTACCAGGCGATATCTATTGTGACAGGTATGTTCGGTTTATTTCAATAAAAATTATGACATAGGTATATATGTTTTTTTTATGTTCAGGTGTAAAAAAACAGTCAAAAATCTTCATAGCAAATAAATCCCATTAACTATGAACATTTTTCTTATAGCTCACAGATTATTTCTTATAGCTCATAGTATTTAAATTTGAGGTTCTTCAAGAAAGGTGTAAAAAGAGCTCTCCTTCAAAGCCGGCGATGCATTGGCGACTCCTCCTTTGTTGCAAATGTCCACAGGCGACGGTGACTGCTTTCCACCAGGTGGCTCGTCTGCCTTATCGTTAGGTCCAACTATAAATAACCCTAGATAGGCATGGGTGCAGCATGCAGTCCAACTGATGGTAAGTGGTCACTACCGTATGGACATCTGTAATCAACATCATATAGAACATGGGTTCCATCTGAAGGCAATCACAGATGCGTTGCTACTCCCGAGGATTATGATGGTCGCCTCGTATAATGTGCCGGCAACCACACCCCTCCAACGAAACGCAAGAACTGCTTCACGCTAGAAATAGGTGTGGCGGTGGTACTTCCCCGGGCGAACTACACTGGTTCTTCCTCAAAGTCTATCCAAGAGTACCTTAGTTCGATGTGTTCTGAATTTCTTATTTCTATTTCCGCCTTTCTTATTAGATATTGTACTAGGGAGATCCCAATTGGAGTTTCTAACAGGAAAGGCATTCAATTGCTTTATATAATGAAATTACATGTTTAAACGACTTGGCTCTATAGACTACATAGCGACTGACGAAATTAAATCAATGTTATTTAAATTATGTTGTATCTTGAAGTTTTTTTAATACGTTAAAGAAGCTAATGCATTCCATCGGTTTTTTTTTGTTTGATGTAGCAAACGAGTGCAGTCCACCTGATGGTAAGTGGTCACTGCCGCCCTGCGACATCTGTAAGCTTCATACAGAACACGGGTGCTATCTGAAGGTGGTAGAACTAGTGTAGTTCGACCGGGGAAGTACCACCGCCAAACCTATTTCTAGCGTGAAGCATTTCTTGCTTTTGTATAGAAAGGTGTGGTTGCCAGCACACTTTCACATGAGACGACCATCTTAGTCTTCGGAAGTAGCAACACATCTATGATTGACTTCAGGTGAAACCCGTGTTCTGTATGAGGTTGATTACAGATGTCCATGAGCGGCAGTGACCACTTACCATCAGGTGGGCTGCATGCTCGTTTGCTACTTCACTCAGATAAAAAAAAAGTTACTGCTTTGGTGCAATATCGATTTGATTCGTTTTAAGCTGTCCGATTTTTTGTATATTTACTGTTTTACTTGTTTATAAATGTGTCAATATATTGCCGATCGTAAAATCGTCGCTTAAGTTCTAACACCGCGGTTCTCAAAATTAGCAACTTTTCAGGAGAGCAAATAAACTGTCTCAAATAGTTATTTTTAAGTCTACCAAATAGTATATTGCGTTTAAAGTATTAATAAACTCATATTAAAATAATATTCTTTATATAAATCTAACATGTTCATATTATTTTGAGATACCATTATTTCATTAACTCAAAATGGGCATTTTTTGAGTTACGCGGTGTTAGAACTTAAGTGACCAAACATAGGAACAAAATTTCGCTTAGCACACCCCTTGTTTAAGTAGGCGAGGGGGTAAGCGCCGATACAGTGACCTACAGCCAAGCGCGAGTCGTGCTGTACGGACTTATCTTTCACCCGACTGCGTTAGGGGCGTAATGTTTTTGGAGCGTATGTATGTTTTGACCTATTCTTATATTTACCACTTTAAATCCATACCTCTAGGTTGTCTGGAAGAAATCGCTGTTTAGCGATAAGACCACCTTTTGTTTTGTTTTTATTTTGTATGTTTTTTGTTATCTATACTTTCTGGGTACAAAAAAGTGTATTATTATTATTATGTTTGTATGTACATTGGCTCGCGCTACAGCAAGCTACAGCCCAAACGGATTGACGGATTGTGACATATGTCATATCATTGAAATCAATTGTCAAAGTGACGGCTATTTTTTAAAATATGCCTGCAATCATATTAAACTAAACACTGAACAGTCTCCTCTGCGTGTTATCTCTATATAACGTCGTAATTGGCCAAATACGTCTCACACACAGGAGATGTGAATGCCTCTATAGGAAAAAAAAATCATATTAAAGTTTTATGACGACCCGCGTGGCGGAGCGGTTATCATACCGGTCTGACCCGCAATGGGTCCCGAGTTCGATTCCCGGCCAGACAGGTATCTGAATGATTCATGTTCTAGGCCAGGGTGTTTGTGTATTCGTCTTGTGTGTGTCCATGTTTCCCACGACACAGGAGAAAATCCGGGTGGGGGCTATGAGTGTAGAAAGCGTGTTTAAAGTGAGAGCAAAGGATGTTGTTTCTTATCATAACAATATATTTATGAAATAAAAGCTATTAAATTGAGTAAAGTAGACATTTATAGAATATCATTATTTACTATGAATTTTGACGCAAACTCTTAAAAAAAGGTTACTCGTAGAATTACATAGATTATTAAAAAAAAAACAATTATTTCAAACCAAAAATTTTGGTATTAGTAGTTGGGTATTATTTTTCCTAATTAGTTGTGTTTTTTTTTTTTATTTCACTGGAGTAGCAAACGAGCATGCAGTCCACCGGATGGTAAGTGGTCACCGCTCTGCGACATCTGTAATTAACTTCATACAGAACATGGGTTCCATCTGAAGTCATCTGAAGTCAAGCGTTGCTACTCCCGAGGACTATGATGGTCGCCTCATGTGAAAGTGTGCCGGCAACCACACCCTTCTATCTCGCGCAAGAAATGCTTCACGCTAGAAATAGGAGTGGCGGTGGTACTTCCCCGGTCAAACTACACTGGTTCTACACCTTCCAAGTACATAAGTACATTTATACAGAGTGTGTCACTGTATAAATGTACAAACACACACATACATACATAGGTACATATAAATACTCCCAAATTTTTTTTTTACATAGTCATAAAAACATTAATCCGAGCAACGCCAGAGGAAAGTATAAGCCAAACTGCAATTCAGAGTGCAATGCCACCGAATGTAACGTATTCAGCAATACATTTTAAACAGGTTTCATTTGAACCGAATACGATTCGGGCGCGATCCTGTCTGGGAGGGTGCCGGTTCGATGCCCGGATGAGTCAGGTATCCCGTATACATAACTGACGGCAATATGAATTTGGAGATAAATGCCATATCACTACATATTGTAAATAAAGTCGCTTCCCGCTGTCTGTCCCTATGTATGCTTACATCTTTAAAACTACGCTACGGATTTTAATGCAGTTTTTTTAATTGATAGAGTGATTCAAGAGGAAGGTTTTTATGTATAATACATGTATAATATGGTGGAGAAACACTGATAATAATTGATTTTTGACTTTTAGGCGGAACAAAGTTCGCCGGGTTGGCTAGTTGACTTATAATACTTTGAGTGTGTGTATAGGTTATATGAAAGTATACGAATTTGGTTATCTTTTTTCAAAACTGTTCCATTTGTTTACCAGGTGGTAGAAGCAGTGTAGTTAGACCAGGGAGGAACCACTGTCAACCATACTTGCGTGAGATGGATGGGTTTGGTTGCCGGCATCACTACATAGTATAAAGTCAAAATCGCTTCCCGCTGTGTATGCTTAATATAGTATAATATAGTAGGGAAATTCTGATAATTTTAGATTTTTGACTTTTAGACGGAACGAAGTTCGCCGGGTCGACTTTGTTTTATATTATGTAGTGATGGGATGTCATTGGAATCTACTCAATTGTCAGAGTGACATAGGCTATATTTATGTTTTAATTTCTGTAATGAAATTAACACGTACAAATTGTCAGTTACAATAGTTAATAATAATTATAAAATTATTAATAAATTATATTTAACGCTTACAGCATTTTTTTACTATAATTTATTAAATTATTTCATATTTTACTAAATGTTTTAATTTCTGTAATGAAATTAACACGTACAAATTGTCAGTTACAATATTGTTACTTACTCTACAACTGCATTGGATTGTCCGGGATTTCCAAAAGAACACAAGCAAAGTCCTCTGAGCGCGTTGCCCTATCGGGCTCTTTCCAGATGGGCGGCTGGGCTCACTGCTCCGTTTGGTCTTTACGACGGTATGCGACCACGCACACCGTCCTTCCCGGGGTCGTTTAACGGTTCAAGCTTCAACTCTAGCCGCCGGCAACCCTGGAAGCCTCCTTTTAGTCGATCTTACGAAAGGCAGGGGATAACGTATACATATTCTTTTTCTGTAACTACAGGGGCACATTCATACCCCCGAGAATTTGAAAGAATTTGGCTAAGTTTACCTTTACCACCTTCGAACCAGAATAGATATTTGGCAAAGGGAGATCTCCCGCCAGGCTAGGTGATCATGCCTGGGGAGTGGCCGTGCTCCGACAGTTGATGTTCGGAACTTGTATATATGCAGGATTCTGAGAATGCTTCGATAGCGTGTTTCAGAATACTAGTAGCGCCATCTCTTGATGAGTAGCGGGAGGTCGCCACAGATACATTTGAGCTACACTGCAAATAATTCAGGAAAGTGGAGAAGGTCGAACTACACTGGAGGTGGTAGAACCAGTGTAGTTCGACCGGGGAAGTACCTCCGCCACACCTATTTCTAGCGTGAAGCATCTCTTGCGCGAGATGGAAGCGTGTGGTTGCCGGCACACTTTTATATGAGACGACCATCATAGTTCTCAGAAGTAGCACCGCATCTGTGATTGACTTCAGAACCCATGTTCTGTATGAAGTTGATTACAGATGTCCATTAGCGGCAGTGACTACTTACCATCAGGTGGACTGCCTGCTCGTTTGCTACTTCAGTCAGATAAAAAAAACTCTTACGAAAGACAGGGGATACCGCAGATATATTATTTTTCTGGAACTACAGAGACATAGTATTACCCCCGAGGACTAAATTGGAACAATTTGGGTTCAATACATCTGCAAATAAGGCAGGTAAAGATGACTGGTGCCTCTGGACTCGAATCTCATATCTCATATTTCATCTCCCTAAATTATATGATTCCCAAAAGCAGATAATAAGAAAGTTGAGATAATTTATCTGCGGAGCGCTGGTTCGATGCCCGGTCGAGACAGCGGTAAATTTTATTAACAACCTTAATTTTTACTTGCATGTTACAAAGTTTATCTTTTTTTTTTATTATTTCACTGAAGTAGCAAACGAGCATGCAGTCCACCTGATGGTAAGTGGTCACTGCCGCCCATGGACACCTGTAATCAACTTCATACAGAACATGGGTTCCATCTGAAGTCAATCACAGATGTGTTGCTACTCCCGAGGACTAAGATGGTCGCCTCATATAAAAGTGTACCGGCAACCACACCCTTCCATCTCGCGCAAGAAATGCTTCACGCTAGAAATAGGTGTGGCGGTGGTACTTCCCCGGTCGCACTACACTGGTTCTATCTTGCAGATATTTAGCAGTTTCAATGGCTATATTATATTCCTTAATCTTATGTTTGTAGTAATACTTTGTCGTCAGTGTCCACTTTCCCACTGCTGGGCAGAGGTCTCCTCAGAGTGGTAAGGGTGTAAGTTATAGTCCACCGCGCTGCCCAAGTGCCTTTCCTACCATTGGGTAGAGTTTATGTACCTTTGAACAATTTATTTAAGAACTCATAGGTGTTGATTTATTTTTATAACAGACTAGTTGACCCGGCGCACTTCAATCCGCCTAAAAGTCAAAAATCTAAAATTATCAGTGTTTCTCTACTATATTATATAAAATATGTATTATACATAAAACCTTGCTTTTGAATCACTCCATCTATTAAAAAAACTGCATTAAAATCCGTAGCGCAGTTAAAGATCTAAGCATACATAGAGACAGACATCGATACTTTGTTTTATGTAGTGATCTACTTATAGCATTTATTTTTATAGCATGATTTTTATAGCATCACAATTTAACTGACGACCCGCGTGGTGCAACCATACCGGTCTGACACGCAGTGGGTCCCGGGTACGATTCCCGGCCAGACAGGTATCTGAATGATGAGTTTAGATTCTGTTCTGTTCTGGGTCTGGGTGTTTGTGTTGTCTTGTGTATGTCCATGGCACCCACGACACAGCAGACAATCCTACTGTGGGGCTATGAGTGTAGAAAGCGTTTTAAAAAGTAAATTAAGTATGAAAAAATGTTAATTTATTTATTTATTAAGCTATTGTAGCTTTTATCGCGGGCTTTGAGCGCGGCGACCGAATCAAGGAATTCCGTAACGAAAAAACCTAACACCCTCCATTCCGCCTACCATGTCGCGCGGCTGAAACTTGCCCTCTCAATAGGGAGGTCCGAGATTCAAACCTTGCTTTTTAAATTATTTATTATTATTTATTAGAACGAAGATTACCGACTTATCTCACAGAATTATTCAACTCATATGGTAGTATACTAGCAAATCCTTAGGACAACCGGTAACTTCTACCACACCGGTTATCAGACTTCGAATGGAGACCACGACACGGACAGACGGATAGCGTAGTCTTAGTATTATTAGGTACTAGCTTCCGCCCGCGACTCCGTCCGTGCGGATGTCGGTAAAAAGTAAGTATCCCAATTATCTCATTTTATGCCCAGGATAATAAAGTATAGTTATACCAAGTTTCGTCGAAATCGAACCATTAGTTTTCACGTGATGCCTGAACATACAGACAGACAGACAGACATTTTTTTTTATCATATATTTGGGTTTAGTATCGATCTAGTAACACCCCCTGCTATTTATTTTTGCTATTTATTTTTTCAATATTTTCAATATACAGAATTGACCCTTCTACAGATTTATTATATGTATATTAGTGGGTATTGACTTTGTTTGCTGTGCTATTTTTTTTTTTAATTTAATGTTCTTTTTTTTAATATGTGACTCAATTTGTTATAAAGTGTAATTGGTGAATAACCGTTCTTTGTAACAATAAATAAATAAATGATTAATAAATGAATTAAAATATGATCCCGTTGTAACCATTTCGGTACGGAACCCTAAAAATAAAACAATATAATCCGAATAAAATAAAAACTAGTCGAAATTCGACCGTAATTCAAGTCAAAAACTAAACTTAATATTGTTTCAAATTCAATTAAAATTTTATTAATTTATATGTAGTTTAAATACACCGTAAAGGTAAAAAGAGGTATAGTTGACTGAGCTGCATTTGAAAGCAATAGCGGGTATTATGACAAAGACATCGGACATTTTTGAGGTTTTGTATTTTCATAGTTAAAGATTGAATGTTTTATTTCGTTTATTATCATAAAATTGTCTTTGTTTAAATGCACGGTTATGTGTGTGTAATGTATTTTTAGTTGATTTTATGTATAAAAAATAGCATTTGATACTCCTTTGCATCAAGTATATCATCAACCCATTATTGTCCCACTGCTGGGCATGGGTCTTCTCTCAGAATGAGAGAGTTATAGGCCATGGTCCACCACGGGCCAAGTGCGAATTGCATTAACTATAACCGTGCTTAATACTATACTCGTCCGCAGGTAGTTTCTTAAAAACGGATTCCAAGTTTTTGCTTCAAATTAATATATAGATATGAAAAGATGCCAAGGACTCGAACCTGGGACCAAAGAAACCATATTTCAAGCCAACCTACACACAAAGTTTGGGACTAGCGTGAAAATTCGTCTGGTTCGAAGCCGGGCAAAGCCGCGAGCGGGGACTGTCTGCGGTCGCTGACCCGCGCGCCAGACAATGACGTCTGTGTAGAGACACCGCGCGACAAGACTGTCTGCGGACTGTTTTACACGCTTATACTGAGTCAGGAAGTGTTTTTTGAGCGTTTGTTTGTTTGTATGTATTATTGATGTAACTAATATTCGGGATCGCGAATCAAATGAAATGTCTTTATTATGTTTAGGCCTACGGGGGCACTTACAAATTGTCAGTTACATTTTTTTTTACACTACCACCGGATCGGAATACGACCTCAACTCAGAAGATCAGATACTCATCAAGACAAGATACTCAGCGGGTTTGTCTTTTTTATTATTTATATCTATTTTTTTATTATACTTACAATCATGTTTTTTTTTACATGGTAATGAAAGTTAGCTCCAGTATCTTGCCTTACAGTTCAGTTAAAGAGAGCCCTTTATGTATGTATATGTTTTGCCCATGTTGGTGTTAAATGTAAAAAAAAACGTGCGGGACTCGGGGACTGCCGCGGTAAAGCTATTGCATAGCTTTTTTTATCAACTTCTGCAAGTATGACTTATTTATTTATGCACTTTTTTCTTTGATATTAATCAATCCAAGTTTTTTTTTTATACTTTCTCACAGACAGCTGCTTACATATTCGTCTGATTTCCGAGCAGCTCGTCTCGATCCGTGCGAGCTCCGTTCTGTCGTACTATATTTTTTTCTTTGATAATAATTCAAGTTTGTTTCTTTGATACTATGTACTTTCTCACAAATAGCTGTTTACATATTTGTCCGATTTCTGAGCAGCTCGTCTCGATCCGTGCGAGCTTCGTTCTGTCGTACGTTAAGCGAACGCTCGGCCGCACTACATGGTAGGCGGAGTGGGGGTGTTAGGTTTTTTCGTTACGGAATTTCTTGATTCGGTCGCCGTGCTCAAAGCCCGCGATAAAAGCTATGCAATAGCTTAAAAAAGAACATTTGCATTCGCGAATGTCCAAATAATATCATTCGTTACCTCACTAGTATGTATCTATGTATGTTTTTATGTATGTCTGTAGTGTTAATTTAGATAATTAGTTATGTTGTATACAAATTTAAGCGAACTACGACCAGTAATTATTATTTTATATACATAGATTGTATGAAGACATTTTGATAATTTGAAAATAAACGATTTCGATGATTGCAAGAAATTGTCTGCGGAAACGAAATAAAAAATAATAGAAATTTCTAAATAGTTGGCCATTTTTCTCTGTGATTTTAAAATTCTATTATACAAAACTAAGTCATTTTTTAAGGTATAGATTGAAAATGTTCTAAGTCAATACATTCAGCTAACATTTAATCTTTATTACTCTAAAATGAGCAGTGATAGCCTAATGGTTGAAACTTGCCCTCTCGATCGGGACGTCCGAGGTTCACACCCAGGCACGCACCACTGATTCATTTGCGTATTATAAATTAATTAACACTGCTTTTCGCTGAAGGAAAACATCGTGAGGAAACCTACACACCCGAGAATTCTTTAAAAAAAAGTTCTCGGAGATGTGTGAAGTCCACCAATTCGCACTTGGCCAGCGCGGTGGGCCATGGCCTAAACTCTCTCATACTGAGAGAAGACCCGTGCCCAGCAGTGGGACAATAATGGGTTGACGACGACGACGACTCTAAAATCTTTTCTCCATCAAAAGTTATCTATATACGTGAAGTTATACGTGATAGTTATATATATCACAAGTTTTTAAGGTACTTGCCGCAGACGGATGAGTATAAAATTACCCACGGTTATAGTTTATGTAGAGAAGGATTACGTAATATTTGTTTCAAATAATGCATAAAACATACATAAAATCAACTAAAACACACACTACCTTGCACATTCACATACATAATAAAGGAAATAGAACATTCAATGTCTTACTATAGACACACGTAACGTCAAAAATGTCTGATGACTTTGTCAAAATACCGCTATTGCTTTTAAATGTAGCTTAGCTAATTAAACCTCTTTTTACCTGTAACGGATGCGTTCAAAATTACTTGAATAAAAATTACTGACTACAATTTATTTGAATTTAAGAAATATTCGTGCTACTTTGGGCGATATGGAGTTTCGTTTTTTTAATTTAAATTACCTTAGTTACGACGGGTAGTAACAATAAATTTATATTTAATAAATGAAATTGTCTCATTTTGTCCCCCAAGCGTGGTCACACGACGTCTGAGACGGTTCGAAGGCTTTATTTCAGCATCTTGCCGACGGGGAGGAAATCAGGTGCTGCATCAAGCTTAGCCTGTTCTATAGTGATGCAACCAATAAAAAAAAGTGTGCGTGTACTAGCGTACACTCGTAAGAAGTGAAACTTCTTTATGACGTTATTTTTCAAAAAATAATTTACTATATGCAACTTTACAGAAATTGGTTAAATAAAGTTAAATTAGATAAAGTTTAATAAAAGGCTTTTATTAAACTTTATCTAATAATCTAATCTATAATAATCTATCTAATATCACGCGTGGTAGGGATAAGAAAAAGATGGCGCGTAACGCAAAAAAAAAGATGGCGCGTAACGAAAAAATGTTACACTATATTTTTTTCCAACCCCGATAAAGAAGTTTCACTTCAAAAATACGCTTTCTACACTCATAGCCCCAAACTAGGATTTTCTCGTGTCGTGGATATCATAGACACACACAAGACGAATACACAAACGCCCAGACCCAGAACATGAATCTAAACTTATCATTCAGATACCTGTCTGGCCGGGAAACGAACCCGGGACCCATTGCAGGTCAGACCGGTATGATACCGCTCCGCTACGCCGGTCGTCAAATAATATAAATATTCGTATCATTTCAAAAATTCGCATTCGCAACTGCGATTGGGTACAACCCATTATTGTCCCACTGCTGGGCACGGGTCTTCTTTCGGGATGAGAGTTTTAGGCCATAGTCCACCGCGCTGGCCAAGTGCGGATTGGTAGACTTCATACTCCGAGAACATTTTTTTGTTAAAGAACTCTCGGGTGTTCCTCACGATGTTTTCCTTCACCGAAAAGCAGTGATAATTAATGTATAATACGCACATAAATCAGTGGTGCGTGAATGGATTTGAACCTCGGACCTCCTCATTGAGAGGGCAAGTTTCAACCATTAGGCTATCACTGCTCAATCCGGAAATTTGACACACACATATTCGTAAAAAAATATGTACATATTCGAGATATTTCAAATCGGTCCTTAGGATAGCAACGCATCTGTGACTAGGGTTACCACTTTTTTTTTCAGCGATTAAAGTACATTGGCTACAAAAGGTATAAAGAAAAAGTACGTAGCTTCAAAATAAAGTACTATTTATATTATTACTTATTTTTTGGCTCTAGGATATTTTTAGAACTGTGCGTGGTGATGGTGAGCTAAAAAATGTAGATAATAATTTGACGCCCATATTTCTAAAAAAGGTCACCACATGTAAATGTTCTTCTACTTTCTAAATAAGGTAGCTACGGAAACCTTGTGATTAAAGGAATTTTAGTTTTATACAAAACTGATTAAAATCAAACTTTTAAATCACAGATATACAAAATAAAGTATTTTCGCGTACTTTATTTTCCTCATAAAGTATAAAGTACAATTGCCCCGAATAAAGTACAATACTTTATAATAAAGTACGGGTGGCAACCCTATCTGTGACTGACCTTAGATAAAACTAATCTTATCTGTGGTCAGTTACAGACTGGATAGACCTAACTTATACTATGTGCTCGTTTGCTTCGATTTCCCAAAAAAACTTTAAGTTAAGATTTTCATAGAACAGTGATAGCCTTTTTTTTCGTTTTCGAGGGGGAAACCTTCAAAAGGTACCCGACGCCGTGGGAGCGACGCAGGGTTATGTGGGATTCTTACCGCACTAAAACTCCTGGTGGCCGTCCTCGGCGCTGAAAAGAAGGACTCCGGGATCTCGAAACGACTTCAACCGGAATCCTCCGAGCGCGTTGCCCCATCGGGCTCCCAGATGGACGGCTGGGCCCACCGCTCCGTCTAGTCTTTACGACGGTATGCGACCACACATACCGCCGTCCTTCCCGGGATTGCCTGACCGAACGGTTCGAGCTACCACTCTAGCCGTCTGCAACCCCGGGAGCCCCTTTTAGTCGCCTCTTACGACAGGCAGGGGATTCCGTAGCCCTATTCTGATCCCGAAACTACAGGGACAAGAGCAGTGATAGCCTAATGGTAGAATCTTGTCCTCTCAAGCGGGAGGTCCGAGGTTCAAACCCAGGCACGGAACACAGATTTATGGGCGTATTAGAAATGAATTGTCACTGCTTTTCAGCGAAGGAAAACATCGTGAGGAAACCTATGCACCCGAGAGTTCTTAAAAAAAAAAGTTCTAGGAGGTGTGTGAAGTCCACCAATTCGCACTTGGCCAGCGCGTGGACTATGGCCTAAAACTCTCTTTCTGAGAGAAGACCCGTGCCCAGCAGTGAGACAATAATGGGTTGTAGCCCAAAGATTTGCATATTTTTGGTATATATTTTATACTCTTCCAAAGATATTGTAATATTTTATCACAATAGGTAGTAAAATGTTAGTTTATTGTTGGGCAGCGCTGGTCAAGTGCGAATTAGGAGACTTCACACACCTTCGACATCTTTTCTAGAGAACTCATAAGTATAGATTTCCTTACAAATTTTCCTTCGCAGTAAAGAAGTAATAAATAATTTCTATTACGCGCATAATTTCAGAAAAATCAGTGGTGCCTGGGATTCGAACCTCAGACCTTTCAACGAGAGGCCGAATGTCACCATAAGACTATCACTCACTAGAAAAATACAGAGGAATCATACTTCATACTAATATTATAAAGGCGAAAGTTTGTGAGTGTGTATGTTTGTTACTTCTTCACGTCTACACGGCTGGAGCGTTTTTCATAAAATTTGGTAGGGAGTTAGCTGACATTATGGATTGACATATAGGCTACTTTTTACTGTGAAAATATCTGTAAATCTCTTATTCCTACGGGACAATCGCTACATCGTTTTTTTGAACGCGGGCGAAGCTGCGGGGTTTAGCTAGTAAAAATAAACGTATGTTGACAATTGAGTTACTTCTCGGAAAGTCTACACAGAACCTTTGACTAAGAAAACTAAGTCTAATCATTTGTACAAAACAAAATCCATCGTATGAGCCTTAGTGACGGACTTGGTCCATTTTGAACTCTATTCCCAGGCAATAAAGTAGGTAAACTTGAATATATAGGTTAAAGTTGCCACAGCGCCTATAGAGACAGTTGTCTGCGAGCTTTCGTGGGAGACGGTTGTTAGTGTGTACAGAAATTCGTGCGTGAAAAATTACGATCTGTTTTGTGCTTTGATAAATCGATTAATGTACGTGCCCTTAAAATAAGGTTTTGTGTTTTGTGAGAATCAATGATGAAAGAACTGCTTTTTTGGGAAAAAATGGAGTACAGTTTCAAGTAAGTTTCACAGTTAATTTTAGTATAAACTGATTTTAGAATTAAGAAAATTATTATTTTATCCCTTTTTCTGTAAAACTGACTCCAAAAATGATGGAAGCTATATTTTATTAGCACCAAAAATTTTTAACAAAGTACCAACAGGACTACGAAACATAAAAAAAACATTAACAGATTCAAAAAAGAATTAAAAACTTTTCTTATTGACAAATGTTATTACTCTGTCGGTGAATTATGACGGATATAAATTTATAAATGTTCTTTAATGGGTATATTATTGTCTCTTTATATAAAATGAATGTTATGTATAATAATTAATAATTTATTACCATTGTGACAATTGAATTATAATTAATCATACGTTATTGAAATTTCAAAATATTGTTAACTTTAAAATTTTGAATATTTTGTATACCCTAACGGGTCGAATATAGAGCTCACCATAAATTTAACCCAAACATCTGTATAACCTATATTCACGAATAAAGATATTTGTATTTGTATTTATTTTGGTAAAAATTTAGTCGAACAGAATCGCATATTGTAGAGACAAATGTAATTTTACATTTTATTTAATAACTATTATTACATTATTTATTTAAAAATGTAGTTATAACAAGTACTTTTTATTATTATTTATTTTAGAAAGTATTTATTAAAAGTAGTTTTACATTGCTGTAATTTAATAAATTTATCAATTAAATGTTACTTGAATACTATTGAATTAAATTTGAGTAAAATAACTTTATTTTAAAATTTAATTATAAAAATATAAAATTGTTCTTTGGTTTATCATATATCAATTTTCATTAAGTTCAAAAGAAATATAAGTTACCTCTAAATCATTAGGCTATGTTAAATAAATTGAAGTATTTTTAGTTTTTTTTTTATTTTATCGAATCTTTTATTAGCAGACAGCTAGTGTTTTAAAGTATAACTACCTTTATTTTGGAAAATGTGTTAGGGTTTCACGCAAAAATAATTAAATCCCAATAACTCTTACCCAGTCCCAGTGCTGGGCACGGGTCTTCTCTCAGAACGGGAGAGTTAAGACCATAGTCCATCGTGCTGGCCAAGTGCGATTTGGTGGACTTCACACACCTCCGAGAACTTTTTTTAAAAGAAATCTCGGGTGTGTAGACTATCTCATGAGACAGCCTACACACCCGAGATTTCTTCTTCTTGTTTTCCTTCACCAAAAAGCAGTGATAACATATGGGTTTGACTCTCCCTCGCCCTCGGATCTCCCAATCGAGAGGGCAAGTATCAACCTTTAGGCTATCACTGCTCTTATAAGCAGTGATTTTTGAAATGTTAGTGGTACATGGGATTCGAATCTGGGACCCACAATTCATATGCAGTGGTTTAATCATTAGGCTATTACTGCTCAACGTTTTAGCTGGTAGTAACTAAGTTACTCAATTTTACGTACAAAATAATGACCAAAAAGTGGACCTCAAAGTCAGGTCTCAGCCCCCGATAGGAAGAGGTATCTCAATATCTCAGATAGCTCAATAATCACTACATAGTATAAAACAAAGTCGTTTCCCGCTGTCTGTCCCTATGTATGCTTAGATCTTTAAAACTACGCTACGGATTTTAATGCAGTTTTTTTAATAGATAGAGACATTCAAGATTAAGGTTTTTATGTATAATACATGCATAATATAGTGGAGGAACATTAATAATTTTAGATTTTTGACTTTTAGGCGGAACGAAGTTCGCCGGGTCTACTAATTGTTTATAAAATAAACAAACAATCGAGCATTCAGTCCAATGGTAAGTGAATACTGCCGCCCGTGGATATCTGTAAGCTATATCCTACGGAACAAAGGTTCTACCAAAAGTCTGTGTTGCTACTATCGAGGACTAAGATGGTCGCCTCATATAAAAGTGTGCTGGCAACCACACGCTTCCAACGGAACGCAAGAGATGCTTCACGTTAGAAGTAGGTGTGGCGATGGTACTTTCCCGGTCGAACTACACTGGTTCTACCTTGAAAAACTTTTATAAAAGGCGACCATCTCAATCCTTGAGATACTGGAGCTAACTATTGTTACCCATGTAAAAACAAGATGGCAAATAAAAAAAAGAAAAAAATAAAAAAAAGATATACAAAGAAAAAAGACAAACCCACTGAGTTTCTTGCCGGATCTTCTCAGTTGAGGTCGTGTTCCGATCCGGTGGTAGTGTAAAAAAATATATATAAATGTAACTGACAATTTGTAAGCGCCCCCGAAGGCCTATGCAAAATAAAGACATTTCATTTCATTTCATTTCATTTCATTTCATTTCATTTCATTTCATTTCATTTCATTTCATTTCCTTGAGAGTAGTAACGCATCTGTAATTAACTTCAGATAGGTCCACTGCTCTATATGCAGCTGTTCAGGTGGACTGCATGCTCGTTTGCTACTTCAATCTCATATAGACGTACTTATCCATTGCGTTAAAAATTCCTATTTTTTATCCGACTAAGTAGCAAACGAGCATGCAGTCCACCTGATGGTAAGTGGTCATGCCGCCCTGCGACATCTGTAAGCAACTTCATACAGAACATGGGTTCAATCTGAAGTCAATCAAAGATGCGTTACTACTCCCGAGGACTATGATGGTCGCCTCATTTAAAAGAAACAACATTTGAACTTTTGAATCGACTTGAAAACTGCTTTGTAATAAAATATATTCGTTCTTCAACAAACAAATAGATATTTTTAGTTCACTTTTTTCTCTGATTAGTCGGAAAAAATAAATAAAGAATAGAAAAACGTCTACAGGTTAGAGTGTTGGAGGCTCGATTATAAATATAAACATGGGGATGATTACCATGGAAAAACATTACGCCACCCACACTACCCTTAAGGCCCTTAGGGAATATCGAGAACTAATTAAAAGGGACTTAAAATAAGAGCGCTCTCACCGAAAGACACAAATAAATATCGAGATAAATGAAAATTAGTACCTATTTATGAAAAATTAACTTAAAAACTTAAAACGCTTTCTACACTCATAGCCCCACAGTAGGATTTATTCCTGTGTCGTGGGTGCCATGGAAACACACAAAGACAAATACACTAACACCCAGACCCAGAACAAGAATCTAAACTCATCACTCAGATACCTGGCTAGCCGGGAATCGAACCCGGGACCCACTGCGTGTCAGACCGATAAGGTAACCGCTGCGCCATGCGGGTCGTCCCGCATGACGACTATAATAACGTTTATTGACTAGTATTTAATGTTGACAAATTTTTGAATGATACGATGATATTTTGACATAATTTCTTATTTTTTATTTTAATTTGTATTATTAATTTATTTAGATTATAATCAATATAAATATATTTATGCCGTAGAATAAATATTTTTTTAGAATTATGTTTGATATGAAAGTAGATATTAAAAATGTAATAATATTAAATATTGTATAAAATTAATAAAAATTGCACGCCCATATGTACGGGTATGTACCTGTATTTATGCAATAAAATACTGATTACTGATTACTGACTTGGCAACGAACAGACGACGGTTATATATAATATATATAATGTATATTATGGTATATCATAATATCGTTTTTAGGGCCCCCTACCCAAACGGTTTGACGTGGTGTCCACATGACCACATGTTGTCAGGTGGTAGAACCAGTGTAGTTCGACCGGGGAAGTACCACCGCCACACCTATTTCTAGCGCGAAGCATTTTGTTTCGATGGAAGGGTGTGGTTGCCATACTTTTATATGAGGCGACCATCATAGTCCTCGGGAGTGGCAACGCATTTGTGATTAACTTCAGACAGAACCCATGTTGTATTTGAAGTTGCTTATAAGTGTCCATGGGCGGCAGTGACCACTTACCATCAAGTGGACTGCATGCTCGTTTGTTACTTCGATCAGATAAAAAATACCTTTTCTTCACCGCACCACTCGCCGACGGATGAAGTTCCATCCACATCAACTGGACCCGTGGCGGTCCTCCACGGTTCGGTTTGCGCGCTCCTTCCTGCCGCGGACGTGCGAGATGTGGAATGAGCTTCCTCCTGAGGTATTCCCGGGACGCTATGACATGGGGCTCTTCAAGAAAGATGTAAAAAGAGCCTTCAAAGCCGGGGTAGCATTGGTGACTCTGGTGTTGCAAATGTTCACAGGCCACAGTGACTGCTTTCCATCAGGTGGCCCGTCAGCCTTATCGTTTGGTCCGTCTACTAAAAATACGGAACCCTATTATTAAGATTTCGCGTTTCGTCTGTCTGTCTCCAGGCTGTATCTCATGAACCGTGATAGTTAGACACTTGCAATTTTAATAATAATAATAATAACTTTTATTGACGAAAACAAGGTCTACAGCAAATAACAAAACAAGACAAAAAATACATTTAAAATACATAGTAACTTAACTAATCAATACTGATCAATTAACCTACTATTTCGAAGTACTATTCTGTGCTGCAGGCCAAGATCGCAAATGGTACCGGAACTCAGCAAAAGTCGCAGAGGCACGACACTGATTTCAGCCCGATTTTTCACATATGATTTGAACACATATGAATTTTCACATATGATGTATTTCTGTTTGTTATTTATTGATAATAATGAAGTAGCAAACGAGCATACAGTCCACCTGATGATTAGTGGTCACTGCCTGCGTGGACAATGGTAAGCAACTGCATATAGAACATAGGTTTTATCTGAAGTCAATCACAGATGCGGTGCCACTCCCGAGGACTATGATGGTCGCCTCATGTAAAAGTGTGCTGGCAACCACACCCTTCAACGCAACTAATCCTTCACGCTAGAAATAGGTGTGGCGGTGGTACCTCCCCGGATTAGTCTACCACATTTACCTGTCGCTACTATAACAACAAATAGTACAAACAGACTAACATATACATTTAATGGGGGCTCCCATACAATTTTGTTTTTTATCGATTTTTTTATTGGTACGGAACCCTTTGTGCGAGCGCGACTCTCACGTAACCGATTTTTATACATTAGTATAGATTATTTGTTACATTTTTAAACGTGTGTAACTGGGGGCACAGCCAGTAATAAATAATTAGGATTAGTGATGTGCCGAATTTTCATATCCGTATCAACGGATATCTGAGGCAAGAGATATATCTGTATCCATAACTTTTTAAGCACTGACATTAAGTGGATAAAAAAACGTGCGGCACTCGGGGACTGCCACGTTAAAGCTATTGCATGGCATTTTTCATATAAGATCATATAAAATTGAACCTGCATCAGGGTGCTAGGCGTCTCGATTTTGTAGCCAAAATTAAATGTCCCGCGCGCGACAGGTTCGATCCCGCTTTTCGGGAAGGACTGGACTTTGCAAAAAAATACGCCTTTTGCAAATGAAATGAAATGTCTTTATTTTGTATAGGCCTACGGGGGCACTGACAAATTGTCAGTTACATTTTTTTCTTACACTACCACCGGATCGGAATACGACCTCAACTGAGAAGATCCGGCAAGAAACTCAGCGGGTTTGTCTTTTTTCTTATTTATGTCCATTTTTTTTAATATTATTACAATCATGTTTTTTTTCTACATGGTAATGAAAGTTAGCTCCAGTATCTTGCCTTACAGTTCAGTAAAAGAGAACCCGTTTGGCAAGATACGTAAGATCAATGTAAGTGGAACTGCAGTTTGTCGTCCAAAAAAAGGTCGTCAAATCCTCCGGCCCTCCTCACTCCAAGGAGAAAACTAAAATTTTTGTCCGTGTGTCTGTGAGGCGCACCCTTTGTACCGCGAGGACTCCTGTCCCGTTTTTGACCATGAAATCCCACTTTTTTCACTCAAAAAGTTTCTAAATCCCGATTCACATAACAAAATTAAAAACACACACACGCTTTCTACACTGATAGCCCCACACTAGGATTGTTGTGGTTGTCGTGGGTACCTTGGACACACAAAAGACGAATACACAAACACCCAGACCCAGAACATGAATCTAAACTCATCATTCAGATACCTCGGGCCGGGAATGGAACCCGGAACCCATTGCGCGTAAGACCGGTATAGTAACCGCTGCGCCACGTCAACGCTGGCAACTCTGGCCTGCATTCACACCCTTCCATCTCGCGCAAGAACTGCTTCACGCATATGTTTCGAGGAGGTAGAACCAGTGTAGTTCGACCGAGGAAGTACCACCGCCACACCTATTTCTAGTGTGAAGCATTTCTTGCGTTTCGATGGAAAGGTGTGGTTGCCGGCACACTTTAACATGAGGTGACCATCATAGTCTTCGGAAGTAGCAACGCATCTGTGATTGACTTCAGATGGAACCCATGTTCTGTATGAACTTGATTACAGATGTCGCAGGGCGGTGACCACTTACCATCAGATGGACTGCATGCTCGATTTCTACTTCAGTCAGATAAAAAGAACCTTTAAAAAGTATTCGTATCCGTATCTAAGGATATAATTTGTATCCGACATCTCTAATAAGAATCAATTTGTAGGTCAACACACGTCCTACACGCTCCAGTGAGCTGCAATTATTCCTAGATACTTGCACAGACATTCTATGTCCTATTCTGTCTGTTGTAGCTAGGGTTGCCACCTTTTTTTTCAACGATTAAAGTACTTTGGCTATAAAAGGTATAAAGAAAAAAAGTACATAACCTCAAAATAAAGTACAATTTATTTTATCCCCGTGTTTTTCAGCTTCAGAAACCTTTAGATGGTTGAGAACCTAAAATGGTACGTGGTGGTAGTCGGCGAAAAAAAGGTTAAATGTACATAAAATTTGAGGAGCAAAAAAAAGTCACCAAATATACTTATTCTACTATTTTCTAAATAAGGTAGGTAATGAAACGTAGAAATGATAAAATTTTTGTTTCACACAAGACTGCTTATAATCAAACTTTTTTTAAACCTAGAAAATAAAGTATTTTCGCGTACTTTATTTTTCTCATAAAGTATAAAGTATAATTACTCCAAATAAAGTACAATACTTTATAATAAAGTACGGGTGGCAACCCTAGTTGTAGCGTCATGGTTTAACTCAGTTGAGGGTTCCAGGTTTAAACCGTACCACTAATTTTTCCAAAATGTGCGTGTACGTTAATTATCACTGCTATTGTAAAGTTAAGTCAAACATCAAGAAAAATATCGTGAGGAAATCTCCGTTTCTGCATGGTGTTTTCCTCTCAGATGTAGCCTTACCTAAGAATCTCTCAAAAAAACGAGCGGCACTCGGGGACTGCCACGGTAAAGCTATTGCATAGCATTTTTTTGTCAACTTATGCAATTATTATTATTGAAATGAAACTTGTTTATCCGGGTTGGAAAAAAATTTAGTGTAACATTTTTTCGTTACGCGCCATTATCCGTTACGTTACATTACGTTACGTTATCCCTACCACGCGTGATATTAGATAGATTATTATAGATTAGATTATTAGATAAAGTTTAATAAAAGCCTTTTATTAAACTTTATCTAATTTAACTTTATTTAACCAATTTCTGTAAAGTTGCATATAGTAAATTATTTTTTGAAAAATAACGTCATAAAGAAGTTTCACTTCTTACGAGTGTACGCTAGTACACGCACACATTTTTTTATTATTTATTTACTTATGCAGTATTTTTTTCTTTGATATTAATTCGAGTTTTTTCTTTGATACTGTATACTTTCTTACAAACAGCTGCTTACACATTTGTCCAATTTCCGAGCAGCTCGTCTCGATCCGTGCGAGCTTCGTACTGTCGTCCTATATACATACACGTTAAGCGAACGCTCGGTCACGCTACATGTAGGCGGAGTGGTGTTAGGTTTTTTCGTTACGGAATTTCTTGATTCGGTTACCACGCTCAAAGCCTGCGATAAAAGCTATTCAATAACTTAACTGTCACAATAATAGTACAATAATTAGGACCATTAATACATACATTAATTTGTATTGACAGTCTTACTATTTTTGTAACTTACAATGCTATAGATCCATAACCTTTGCTAGGGCTGTCACTTACACAGTTTATGATATGATAATAAATTAGTACAAAGGTGCAAAATTTAAATAGAACTTATTATACTGCGAAAGAACTCAATTTCTGCATTCGCGTTTTTAGTATTCGCGGGTAAAATAATTTTGGCCGTTTAAGGGTTCCGTGGCCAAAGGTTTATCCCTTTTAACAGAAGCCTATTACTAAGACTCCGCTGTCCGTCTGTCTGTCTGTCACCAGGCTGCATCTCATGAACTGTGCTAGACAGTTGGAATTTTCACAGATGACGTATTTTCGTTGCCCCTATATGTATATACTAAATGTATGAAATTGATACCCTTCTGATGCGACACGTCACGACACGTCAGACAAATGTATCCGCCTTAGGCAATGGTCCCACCGGCGACGATGAACGAGAAACGAGTAGAACTAGAAACTATAAACTAGTTCGCGATCAGCGGGAAGCGAGTGTAGTTTCGATAGTTGTGTCGCCGGGCTATAATTACTATAGTAAAATACATCATCGTCGTCTGAGCTAGACAAAAATGAGAGTAGCAATGATTTCTTGGTATCCATCGCACGTCTACTTTCAATGCCGCACTGTGTAGAAATGATGAAGCGGGCGAGTATCGCTGAACGAGTCTGAGTGAGTTTATTTTTGAAAGCTCGTCGCTTAGCGATAAAACTAGTAAAGCAAGTCGTCGCCGGCAGTGTGAACAGACAGCGATCAACTATTTGTATATGTATCTCTTTTATTTACACGGGATATCTATTGTACGTTACTTGAGCGAGGAAATAGTCGATAATTAATCGTTTACTCGTTGGTGGGACCACTGCCTTAATCAGATCAGTCCTTACAGTACCTGACCTGCACACGTTGTTTTGCCATATAAAAAAATAAAAAAAAATGTTAAGGGTGGACAACCCTTATCACTAATGGGTATGAAAAATAGATGTTGGCCGATTCTCCGACCTACTCAAATCACAAAATTTCATGAGAATCGGTCAAGCCGTTTCGGAGGAGTACGGGAACGAACATTATGACACGAGAATTTTATATATACGATGAATGTTTGTCTGTATGTTCTCTATAGAATCGTAAACTATTCATTTGATCATGTGATGATCTTTAGCAAAGTTGTTATTCATGAGCTCGCGGTTTCTGGTGTATTTTTTTCCGATGCTGAAATCCGCAAGTGCCAGAAATGTGGAGATATAATTAAAGATTACTTATTTCTGGCATTTGGCGTGGAAACCATGGGACCATGGGAGTTTAATGCAAAATTATTTTTAAGCATCTTTCCAAACGTTTGATAGAGTCAACGAATGATCAGAAAGCTGGCACATACCTCGGTCAATGAATTAGCCTTGCTATTCAACGAGGTAATGTTGCCAGCATTTTGGGAACTCATCCTATGGACAGTAATTTGGATGCAGATTTTTATTTTTAATTTGGCATTTTGTTTCTTTTTAAATTTAAGTTATCATTTTGTATATACATACAATTATGTTAATTTATATTATATTAATTTAATTTTAATTATTTCATATTTTGTCATATTCAAATTAATAAATTATATAAGATGTCGTAGCAACAGAGTACAGCTACTACTGTGGTAAAAATACTTATCCTCACACGCTGATGAATTAGGGTCATATAATAATTGGCCGTCTATTTATAAACTGTCGTGCGCGAAATTTAAAATAACGTGGGATTAACAGAGTCCTCCATACATAATATATTACTTAATTAGTATATGTACTAAAGAGAGTCCTCCTTATATGAACGTGTTCATAAACTGTAGGTCAGACGAGCACTGGGCAAATAGGTTGTATCTGTTTTCGAGAAAATAAGACAATAAACTCGACTCTCATTCAACCATTATTGTTCCACTGCTGGGCACGGGTCTTCTCTCAGAATGAGAGTTTTAGGCCATAGTCCACCGCGCTGGCCAAGTGTGAATCGGTGGACTTCACACAGTTTGTAAATTTATTACCATTTCAACCAGAAATAGGTGTGACGGTGGTACCAAATCGAACTAATAAATCGAATAATAAATCGAATCGAATAAATAATTCCACTGTAATACTAAACTTGACATTGTTCAAAGTTGCACGAATATTTTTCAAATTTAGTTAAATTGTATTCGTTATTTTAAATACATTATTTAAAGGTAAAAAGAGGTTTAATTGACTAAACTGCATTTAAAAGCAATAACGGGTATTTTGACAATTTCGTAGTAAGACATTTATTGTTCTTGTGTTTGTGTCAAATGCACGGCAGTGTGTGTAATGTGTTTTAGTGAATTTTATGTATGTTTTATGAATTATTTGAAAAAAATAATAGTATTCCGTACTCCTTCTCTACGTCAACTATAACCGTGAAAAATTTTATACTCCTCCGTCCGCGGCAAGTATGTTAAAAACGGAATCTAAGTTTTCACTTCACGTATTAATAGGGGGTACAACCCATTATTGTCCCACTGCTGGGCACGGGTCTTCTCTCAGAATGAGAGTTTAGGCCATAGTCCACCGCGCTAGCCAAGTGCGAATTGGTGGACTTCACACACCTCCGAAACCTTTTTTTAAAGAACTCTCGGGTGTGTAGGTTTCCTCACGATGTTTTCCTTCACCGAAAAGCAGTGATAATTAATTTCTAATACGCACATGAATCAGTGGTGCGTGCCTGGGTTTGAACCTCGGACCTCCCGATTGAGAGGGCACGATTCAACCATTAGGCTATCACTGCTCTATTAATATATAGTAGATAATAATAATTTTAATAATAATAAGTCAAATACGACATAAAACCAACAGGAAACATTTTGAATTAAAAAAATAAAAATAGGGTTAGTTTTTTATCTACATTTTCGGAGTCACGCCATTTAATCGACTATCGGATCGAGTTTATTGATTTTTTTAACCCCATTGTAACAAAATCGAAACCGTTGCCGGAATTAGGGTTATTTGAAACGGAAGGGTGCCAACAAAAGGATATTTTGGCAAAAACCGCGTATTTTTTACGCGCCATTTTTAGATCGAATTTAAGATCGCGGAACATCTGTCAATATTTTACGCTTGATTTTTCAAACCTCGTTAGTATGTATTGTGAAACTATTTGTTTTTGTTACTTTTTTATTTTATAAATGAAAGTAATGGAACTATATATCCAAAAATAATAATAAAAATTAAAGCAAAAAATATCGGTCCAATAAATTCATTTATGATTATGCAAAATTTCATGTAAATTTCAATTGACGACCCGCGTGGCGCAGCGGTTACCATACCGGTCTGACACGCAGTGGGTCCCGGAGTCGATTCCCGGCCAGACAAGTATCTGAATGATGAGTTTAGATTCTTGTTCTGGGTCTGGATATTTGTGTATTCGTCTTGTGTGTGTCCATAGCACCCACGGCACAGGAGAAAATCCTATTGTGGGGCTATGAGTGTAGCGTTATAAGTTTTTTTTTAATTATCGTGCTAAAATTTTAATTATTTATTTTTTTTCTTTACGAAATGACTTCTCGGTCTTATGGTGATTCTGCCAATGACCAAAGATATTTACATAAACTGACAAGAAATTAAACAAAATCATTCACATAAATAATAAAAAGAAAAAAAAAATCAAAAACATTTAACAAAATTGAACTCAAATAATTCCTTTTTTATTTAAACTTTTAAAACTGCCAAAAGCGACTACTGTTGGTAAATTTACCGCCAAATAATTAGTCTGTGGAGACACTGACATCTTTTTTTTAATTTTACGCCCGCGGCAAAGGAATCAGCTGCTCTGCGGACAAAAGATGCTTTTTTGAACGAAAGGGATGCTTTGTACAATGCGTTTTTTTATTTTTTACTTTAATGCTCCGAAGCTTGTTTTCGTAGTGTAGATAATCCTGTAATTTATTAATTGTAAAATTGTAAGTGAAGAATGCACAATTTTTATGACTTTTTTATTCACAAAATTTGTGTGTGCGTGTGTTTTAGTACATTCTAGATTTTTGTGTGTGTCGAAATATGTATGTAGATATTTTTATTTACATTTACTGTATTTGTGGTTGTTGTGGTACGGTTTCCTGTAATGTTAGGTATAAGTTTGATACAATAAATAAATAAATAAATAAATGCGACAGTTTGTGAGTTTGTATGTGTGTTTATTACTTTTTATGCAAAACTATAGATTGCATATTGGTAAAATTTGACAGAAAATTTAAACCATGGAATACTTATTACTGTGTTAAACGCGATAAAAGCGGACGAAGCCGTGGAATAACATAGTGTGATCATGAATCCGTTCATTTAACATTTTTTACGAAGTTGAGATACATCGCAATTTCTAACGTGAAGCATCCCTTGGGATCCCTTTCGATGGAAGGGTGTGGATGCCGGCACACTTATATGAGGCGACCATCTTAGTCCTCGGGAGTAGCAACGCATTTGTGATTGACTTCAGATGTTCTATGTGAAGTTGCTTACGGATGTATATGGGCGGCGGTGATCACTTACCATCAGGTGGATTCATGCTTGTTTATTACTTCATTATTATAAAAAAAAGAGTTGGTATTCAAATGATGTTAAAGTTCTGTAATTAATTGACATCTACACCCAACCAAAAAAATTAGTCCATCTTTAAGTTGATCATGGTTGTCACTATATATCTAAAGTAGCTTAGAATAAACTCATTTTGACAATGAAACTAATTACGACAGTATTTGTATCAGAAAGGATATGCGTCACTAACTATTGAAAGTTATTTAATGAGCCTATATATCCTTCAAAGTAAATTGAAATGGCTTAAAAATCTTATTATTTCCTAATACATCTCTTCGTCAACCCATTATGGTCCCACTGCTGGGCGGGTCTTCTCTCAGAATTACAGATTAAGACCATAGTCCACTATACTAGTAAGTGGTTAAGTAAATAAACGCACATAACCAAGAGTCTAAATTCATCATTCAGATGTCTAGCCGGGAATCGAACTCGGAACCGACTGCGTGTCAGATCAGGACTGTGACCATCTCGTCAACAGTTAGACATCTGCAAATTCATTAAGAGAACAGTAGTCAAATATATTCAAGATATTCAAAGTATACAAGGTACGCCTGATGTGCAATTTACTAAGTACCTTTGATAGCTTACATAAAAGCTCCCTTACATTTTTGGCATAATTATTTTCAACCCAATTATTATTTTTTACCACAAACCTGATTCCAAAGTTCCCAGAAAAACTAAACACATACAGCGTATATTAATTTCTATAGTTAGGCCCTAAAAATAAGTACGAACTAAAAATATGTCATAATTTCAATAAAATAAATAACATAATACATACAACGACCATAACATTAAAGTGTCAAAATAAATTAATAATATAAATAAACTAATAAAATAAATTATACTAATAATATAAATAAATTAATAATATAAATTAACAAAATAAATAACAAAAAAAACAAATATTTTATAAAAAATATAAAACAAAAAAAAACAAACAGCAAATATAAAAAAGCATTGTCGTATCCACACAACTCTCTCTTACAATCGATAAAAAACCAAAAACCCTCCGCACACAAAGAGTCCGGAACCCGTACAATTATGTGCCGCGGACCGTATGTCGCTTTTATTTTTGTATATATGTACTATTTTTGCGTTGACTTCATGTGGTCATGTACTCATGACCTCTTTCGAAAGTAATCAACTAGCGTGAAATTTGGTAAAAAATGAATATAACTAGACATGTGACATTTTTGACGATAAGTGTTTTTATAGTAAGACTAGATGTCCCGACAAACGTTGTTCTGCCATATAAAAAATAAAAAAAAATGTTAAGGGTGGACAACCCTTAAGGGGTATGAAAAATAGATGTTGGCCGATTCTCAGACCTACTGATCAAGCATATAAAATTTGGTAAAAATCGGTCAAGCCGTTTCGGAGGAGTATGGCCACATAAACTGTGACACGAGAATTTTATGTATTAGACATCGAATGTTTTATTTCGTCTAATATGTATGTGTTTGTGCCAAATGCAAAGTAGTGAGTGAAATGTGTTTTAGTTGATTTTATGTATGTTTTATGCATTATTTGAAAAATATATTGGCATTGCGCAATCTTTCTCTACATCAACTATAACCGTGCGTAATTCCATACTCCTCCGCCTGCGGCAAGTATCTAACAAGCGAATCACAAATATTTGCTTCACGTACTATTGAATTCGAACTACAAACCCTCTCAAATAAAAGCTAAATATAAATTAAGTTGTTTGTGAAGTAATTTTTGTGTAAAAGCCGGTTCGGAGCAAGAAGAATTAAGCAAAAGTTCGTTAAAACATAATACATAATTTAATATTAATACCTATTATATAATATGAATAATACAATACAATATGAATATAAATCACAGATGCGCAAGAAATGCTTCACGCTAGAAATAGGTGTGGCGATGGTACTCTCCCGGTCAATTACACTGGTTCTACCACATTCAAAATATGTTACTTATAGTTCCTTATTTATATGTTTCCGCATTCGCGTATTCAGTATTCGCGGGTTAAAAAATAGTGATCATTTTCTTATAGTCCGCTCACTTCGGTCACTCCACTCACTCCGGTCAATCCGCTCACTCCGGTCAATCCGCTCACTCCGGTCAATCCGCTCAATCCGCTCACTCCGCTCACTCCACTCACTCCGGTCAATCCGTTCACTCCGGTCAATCCGCTCACTCCGCTCACTCCGCTCACTCCACTCACTCCACTCACTCCGCTCAATCCGCTCACTCCGGTCAATCCCCTCACTCCGGTCAATCCGCTCACTCCACTCACTCCGGTCAATCCGTTCACTCCGGTCAATCCGTTCACTCCGGTCAATCCGCTCACTCCGGTCAATCCGCTCACTCCGGTCAATCCGCTCACTCCGCTCACTCCACTCACACCGGTCAATCCGTTCACTCCGGTCATTCCGCTCACTCCGCTCACTCCACTCACTCCGGTCAATCCGCTCACTCCGGTCAATCCGCTCACTCCACTCACTCCGGTCAATCCGTTCACTCCGGTCAATCCGTTCACTCCGGTCAATCCGCTCACTCCGGTCAATCCGCTCACTCCGGTCAATCCGCTCACTCCGCTCACTCCACTCACACCGGTCAATCCGTTCACTCCGGTCATTCCGCTCACTCCGCTCACTCCACTCACTCCGGTCAATCCGCTCACTCCGGTCAATCCACTCACTCCGGTCAATCCGCTCAATCCACTCACTCCGTTCACTCCACTCACTCCGGTCAATCCGCTCACTCCGGTCAATCCGCTCACTCCGCTCACTCCGGTCACTCCGGCTGCTGGGTTGACAACCACGTCGAATTCACAAGTAAAAACATATTATGGCTGCCAAACGTGTTCTTTTTCGTGTACCGCCTTCAATTTTTTCTGCACTTCCTTAAGGTTGACTGGGAGAAATTGCTATTAAGCATTAAGTCCGCCTTTTGTCCATTGTTTTTTTAAGGTCAATAATGTTCAAATAAATAAATAAATAAATAAAAATTTCATTTATTTTTTCTGATACGCAATTTTTCACGTAATTAAAAATAAATAACTAAATTAAAGTTATAAAATTAAACATTAGCATAATAATAAAATATTTTTAAACCAACCATCTTCAGAATTTGAACCTGAGGCTGTCCATGTGGTAGACATTCACACCACTATCCTTACTGGTTTTTTTTATCTGACTGATTAGCAAACGAGCATGCAGTCCACCTGATAGTAAGTGGTCACTGCCGCCCTGTAACATCTGTAAGCAACTTCATACAGAACATGGGTTCCATCTGAAGTCACTCACAGTTGCGTTGCTACTCCCGAGGACTATGATGGTTGCCTCAAATAAAAGTGTGCCGGTAACCACACCCGAGAGCAGTGATAGCCTAATGGTTGAAACTTGCCCTCTCAATCGGGAGGTCCGAGGTTCGAACCCAGGCACGAACCACTGATTTATGTGAGTATTAGAAATTAATTATCACTGCTTTTCGGCGAAGGAAAACATCGTGAGGAAACATACACACCCGAGAGTTCTGTAAAAAAAAGTTCTCGGAGGTGCATGAAGTCCACCAATTCGCACTTGGCCAGCGCGGTGGACTATGGCCTAAACTCTCTCATTCTGAGAGATGACCCGTGCCCAGCAGTGGGACAATAATGGATTACCCAACCACACCCTTCCATCTCGCGCAAGAAATGCTTCACGCTAGAAATAGGTGTGGCGGTGGTACTTCACCGGTCAAACTACACTGGTTCTACCACCTGTGGGTTGCTACTACCGTCCAACACAAAATGGTTCGGGGCCCAAAACCAGGCAGCTATTAACTCATTACGTCTTCGTTTGTGTGCACAGCAAAGGGAATCCGCTTCTACGAGCGTAGAGTATTTCAATAAAAGATACAAAAAGATAAGAAAAGATATCTTTTCCTTTTTGTATCTTTTGGTCCCATGAGCTCGGATGCCATGGGTTTCTCCTAGTAAAGGGTCGATTTCTGCGAAACAATTATGGCTGCCTTGCACGCGCGGACCGGCGGTCCAAGTTATGAGAGGTAGCGTTTACTTGGATTTCTCGTTGATAATGTATTCATTGTTAAAGTAAGTGTATGTGAAGATAAAGCATATAGATCTTTGTCTAAAAATGTCAATTTTTAAATTGTTTTTGACTGTATTTTCTGCTAAAAATATTGTTATGGAAAGACCATTCCATATTATATCGATTAATTTGATCAAATTTATTTATTTTGTTTTAAAACTTTAACCATGATCGAATTAGACGTTTGTGTAAATAATTATTGTTTCATTGGATTGCAGAGTTTTATATTATTTAATTTAATTTAGTTCTATGTCTGTTTATTCTTTAAGTATTTAGCTAATTTACTTTAAAATTTTACCGATTTGCAAAGTGTAAAAACGTAAATTGTTCTATCGGGGATGTATCACCACCATACTTATTTCTAGCGTGAAGCGGTTATTACTATCTCGAGAGATTTAGAAAAAAAATCTTAATATAATTCTTAGTATTAAAAAAATGAATATATGTAAATAAGAAAAAAAGACAAACCCGCTGAGTTTCTTGCCGGATCTTCTCAGTTGAGGTCGTATTCCGATCCGGTAGTAGTGTAAGAAAAAAAATGTAACTGACAATTTGTAAGTGCCCCCGCAGGCCTATACAAAATAAAGACATTTCATTTCATTTCGTTTCATTTCATTTCAGTGCATCCAAACTTCATTTTTCCAGTATGACTCAAGTTTTGTATCCTAGTAGTATGTAGATACTATTAAAATATTTGTATGTGTGTAATCGCCACCGTCTATAACTTGGGCCATCCACACAACGGCGCCAGAGATCCGGTTGGTGGGAGCGATGTCTAAAAAAATGTCTGCCCTCAGTCTGGGATGCGTATGGGATAGGCATGGTGCACTCTATGGGCTTGCTAAGGCTTGGCTAGGTAGGTTGTACTAGAGCAGTGGTTCTCAAACTTTTTGAATGACGGAACCCTTTTGGGAAGCAAAATACTTGATGGAACCCTAAAATAAAACAATTGTTTTTATAAGTGTATTTTTTATTAATCAGCATAATAAAAGTACAATTAACAGTTACTAATTATTACCTACTTCACCACTTGGCAAGGACAATAGTAGAAAACATGAAAAAAGAAAAAATCTAAGTAGTGGGAGGTATGAAACTTTTTTTTCTATATTCTTGCGGAACCCCGACAGAGGTATCTGCGGAACACACTTAGAGTATAGCTGTACTAGAATAACGAATGTCATTTGAACATACGCGGATGCAAACGCCAATATCTATCAAGATTCGCGAATGCGTTTTTCAGTTTTTTTGACGTCAACGTAGACGCCGTTACTGGTGTAGTGTAGGGAGTAAAATGTAATTTGGCCACGTTTTTCCAAACTCATTAGCACACAACAACACACACTCAGTAGCAGTTCTACATTCAATGACGACCCGCGTGGCCGAGCGGTTACCATACCGGTCTGACGCGCAGTGGGTCCGGGGTTCGATTCCCGGCCAGACAGGTATCTGAATGGTGAGTTTAGATTCATGTTCTGGGTCTGGGTGTTTGTTGTATTTGTCTTGTGTGTGTCCATGGTACCCACGACACAGGAGAAAATCCTAGTGTGGGGCTATGAGTGTAGAAAGCGTGTGTAAAGCGTGAACAGGTATCCGAACAACTAGATATCAGTATCACCCGAGCATTACATTGCGCCAGTGACTGCCAGAAATGGCAGAAACTCATAATGAGTGAACGACCCAAGGAGGAGGATCCCCTGCCTGTCGTAAGAGGCGACTAAAAGGGCCTTCCGGGGTTGCGGGCGGCTAGAGTGGGAGCTCGAACCGTCCAGCCAAGCGACCCCGGGTAGGACGATGGCTTGTGTGGTCGCATGCCGTCGTAAACACCAAATAAATAAAAATACTTTATTCAAAACATTTTTTCCGTTACAGCACATAGACAGGGCCCCTGTACTGGGTAATCCCGTATTACTGGGTGCCCCGCTCTAAACCTCCTAGTAGGTACAGTTATGGATTGCAAATATATATTTAGGTTACAACCAAAAGGTGATAAAAAAGGAACAAAAAGAAAAACTAAATTTCAATAGAATAAGCTTATTTGTATAAGTGAGTGTGAGTGTATGTGTTGTGCATGTATGTGTGTGTGTGTGTGTATGAATATATGTAAACACCAGAAGATACGATAAACATTACCATTTACTACTCTGCTCCTATTGAGGAGTAGAGTAGTAAATGGGACTGTTGGGAAAAGGGGAAAAGTTACTCCATTTTTTAAGCTTCCATCGCGTGTGCCACCGTAATGGTTAAAGCTACACAGAAATCATGTATGACGGAAATGGTCTTAAAATTATATAAAAAACATCCCACGACAGCATATGTGTATCTTTTATGGTTGACTCACAATAACACGTGTAACTCCCGATAGATTAGTAGTTCGAAGCTTTCTGATTATATTTGTCTACTCTTACGTTTATAACAGCAAGCGGTAATAGCCTATTGGTTGAAACTTCTCGATCGTGAGGTCTGAGGTTCAAACCCAGGCACGCACCACTGATTTATGTGCGTATTACACATTAATTATCACTGCTTTTCGGTGAAGGAAAACATCGTGAGGAAACACACCCGAGAGATTTAAAAAAAAAAGTTCTCGAAGGTGTGTGAAGTCCACCAATCCGCACTTGGCCAGCGCGGTGGACTATGGCCTAAACTCATTCTGAGAGAAGACCCGTGCCCAGTAGTGGGACAATAATGGGTTGACGACATCTACAATAGTCATTTGTAATAGCAAATAGTGAACAGTCCGTCTGTCTGGCTTCCTGCCTTCATCGAGATAAGACATGTGACGTCACTGCCGACGTCTGTACCGACGTTGCTTTCGTTGAACGCCCCTGGAAGTGTTTTTCATATTCTATAAACACGTTCTCGAAAGAATTTGGATTTATATCTAGTCACCCGTAACAACGGTCGAAATTCGACCGTCATTGAAATTAAAAAACTAAACTTCATATTGTCCAAAGCAGTACGAATATTTCTCAAATTCATATAAAATGTAAGTTTTTAAGTAATTTTGAACGCGCCCGTTAAATATTAAAAAAGGTATATTTAGCTAAGCTGTATTTAAAAGAAATAGCGGGTATTTTGACAAAGGCATCTGACATTTTTGACGTTATGTGTTTTCATAGTAAGACATTGAATGTTATATGTCGTTTATAATGTATGTGTTTGTGTCAATTGTAAGGTAGTGTGTGTGATGTGTTTTCAGTTGATTGTATGTATGTTTTAAGCATTATTTGAAAAAAAAATTAACATTCTGCACTCCTCTACGTCCACTATAACCGTGCAAAGTTTCATACTAATCCGTCCGCGGCATACTTAAAAATACTTCACAAGTTTTTGCTTCACGTATTAATATATAGATACACAGTTATTATATAGGCGAATTCATTTCATTAATAAACTACACAATAAACGTAACATTAATGATAACCACTGATTTACCAAGTTATTTAAAGACCCTATATGTCATTGGTTTTCCTGTAATGTATATAGTATTAGTATTGTATATAACGAAGTGGGCGTGACGTCAAGAAGGTCAGGGTCTTCATTACTGTTCATTCTTGAAGATTTATATATTAATACGTGAAGCAAAAATTTGTGACGTGTTTTTAAGATACTTGCCGCAAACAGAAGTATGAAATTACGCACGGTTTTAGTTGATGTAGAGACGGATTAAACATAGCTAATATTTATTTTTTAAATAATGCATAAAACATGCATAAAAATATTTACAAAAATATTTATTTATCTCTAGAACATTTCCTTTACAATTAAAACCATGGTTGAAACCACGTATTAAACATAGGCATATGTTTGTGGCAGGTGGCCTCGCTCTTCCTTTAGTATTTTACATAATCTTTAAAATAGGACATGTATTAGTACATAACTTTTATGTGTATTCGTGTGTGTGTGTGTTTATGTATCTATTTTAAAAGGTTCTCTGTGGCATTGTAACTTAATGCATAAAATCAACTAAAACACATTACACTCACTACCTTGCATTTAACACAAACACATACTTATTAAACGAAATAGAACATTTAATGTATTGCTATGAAACACATAACGTCAAAAATGTCCGATGTCTTTGTCAAAATATTCTCTAGCTTAGCCTAGCTTTTATGTGATTGAAGTAGCAAAACAGCTTGCAGTCCACCTGATAAAATGGTTACTGTCGTATGGACATCTGTAAGCAACTCATATAGAACATGGGTTCTATCTGAAGTCAATCATATATACGTTGCTACTCCTGACTATGATGGTCGCCTCATATAAAAGTGCACCGGCAACCACACCCTTCCATCGAAACGCAAAAACTGCTTCACGCTAGAAATAGGTGTGGCGGTGGTACTTCCCCGATCGAACACTACTGGTACACACACTACACACTGCACTGGTTCTATGAATTATAGTATGTTTGTTTAGTGCATTTTTTAACAATTATCTTTCTTTTGTTTCAGAATGGAGATGTCGAGGAAGCCAGGTAGAGATATGTTTTATAAAATAATATATATTATAGCTTAATTTAGTACATATCCAATCGTCCCTGTAGTTCCGGGACCAGAATAGGTCTACGGTATTCCCTGCCTGTCCTAAGAGGTGACTAGAAGGGGGTTCCGGGGTTGCGCGCGGCTAGAGTGGAAGCTCGAACCGTCCAGCCAAACGACTACGGGAAGGACGACGGTACGTGTGGTCGCATGCCGTCGTAAACACCAGTAAGCACGGTGAGCGCAAATGCTCAAGACTCTTGAAGGACTTGAAGGACTCCGGTTGTGTTCCATAGGAGATCCCGGAGTCCCTTACGCAGCGCGGAGAACGGCCACCGGGGTGGTTTTACTGAGGTAAAAATCCCACATAACCTGGCATTGCTACCACGTCGTCCCTTCCATTTAGCCTTTTCGACGGTATGTTACCACACACACCGCCGTCCTTCCCGGGACTGCCGACCGAACGGTTCGAGCTCCCACTCTAGCCGCTCGCAACCCCTGAAGCCCCTTTTAGTGGTCTCCTACGACAGATTGGGATACCATAGCTTTTTATTTATTTTTATCTGCCTGAAGTAGCAAACGAGCATGCAGTCCACCTGATGGTAAGTAGCCACTGCGGCCCGTCTACATCTGTAATCAACTACATACAGAACAGAACATGGGTTCTGTCTGAAGTCAATCACAGATGCGTCGCTACTCCCCATACAAAAGTGTGCCGGCAACCACACCCTTCCATCTCGCGCAAGAAATGTTTCACGCTAGAAATAGGTGTGGCGGTGGTACTTCCCCGGTCGTACTACACTGGTTCTACCACCTATGTGACCATCTTACTCCTCAGGAATAGCAACGCATTTGTTCGACTTCAGATTGAACCTTTGTCTTATATGAAGTTGCTTACAGCTGACAGTGGCCACTCGTATGTTTGCTACTACAATCTTAGAATATCTTAGAATGGAGACACGAAGTCTACATACAGGGTGTTTAAAATTCACAACAGCTACCAAATGTCACATACCCTTTTTCACATTTCACATGTAAAGCCTTGTAAAGCTGTATAGCTATTCTAATCCCGGAACTATAGGGACGTGGTATCACCTGATAAACCTTCTGTTAGTGGATGAAGAGAGTCATAGCAACTAAACAATGACACAGATTTCTCGTGCCAGCCCCGCGCGGATACGTCTTACTAGAAAGGCGCAAAAAGTTCTAGACTTAGGGCTGTCCAAATAATTCTATTTCGTTGCAAACATTCGTTCATAATCGCGCAGAACGAAAGAGAATTTATACAATAAGAGTTAATATTCAGAATTAATAATGTATTAATGTAACAATGTAATTAATCATTTAGAAAAGTAAAAAAAAACATGCTTTTGTTACTGTTACTTGTGACGTGTTACTTTAGTTGAACTAAAATGTAAAAAATACTTAATAATAAAAAAAACACCAACTACAAAAGTGACTAGCCGAAGTAAAGAGGGGAGAATAGTTTTCTACGACAAAAAATGTATTTAAGAAAAAAAAACTTTTCTATGGTAAAAAATCGAGGGATGCTGTTTTGACATATTGTATAATACTTTTACGGAAACTTTACAAATTGTGATTAAACGCTGTTATGTTTCAAAAGGTCGACTATATATGCATTTACTAATACTATTTCATATTAAATAGATAATTACTACAATTTGCGATACATAACCCTACCGCCAAAAAACCCGTACAGTGCATCATAAAAAAAGTACCGTACGCTGTTTTTGTAGCGCTCTGGCGCCAAAACTTCGGTTACTCTCGGCCATCGTCGGCTGTCGTCGAGCTCGGTTGGCAACCACGCGGAACCATGTTTTGATAAGTTTTTTATAATCATTACACAATGTTACTTAAGTTAAGGCCAATAAATTTGTATTTTGAATTATTGCCTTTTATAATTGTTAACTTAGTTCTCATAGAGGTTTTCACATAATGTTTAGGCAATAGTCAAAGTTGTAAAGTTGAACTTTTCCTGGTTTGGTACAACGTACAACCCATTATTGTCCCACTGCTGAGCACGGGTCTTCTCTCAGAATGAGAGAGTTTTAGGCCATAGCCCACCACGCTGGCCAAGTGCGAATTGATGGACTTCATACTCCGAGATTTTTTTTTAAAGAACTCCTGGATGTGTAGGTTTCCCCACGATGTATTCCTCCACCGAAAAGCAGTGATAATTAATTTCTAATACGCACATAAATCAGTGGTGAGTGCCTGGGTTTGAACCTTGGACCTCCCGATTGAGAGGGCAAGTTTCAACCATTAGACTATCACACATAAGCGTATTATTTGTAGTTGATGAACCTTTTGGAATGAGATTTTTCGTAATTTCCTTCACCGGGAAAACTTGTGATAATTATCTTTTAATAAACATTTGAAAAATCTAACTTGTGTTAATTATTTGATATTAATAGGATTTTTTAAAAAATATTATTATTTTTCTGATTTTAGACAATATGATTTTTAATTTACATATTTTCAAAGCTTTTTGCTGACTGAAAAAAAACAAAACTTATATTTTGACCGTAAATGTTCTTAAAAATGCAACAAAATATATTAATAATAATAAAAACCAAAAAAAAAAAAATACAAGCTAAGCAAAAATAGCTTGAATCTTTCAGTTGGAATTTTGGGGGTTTAAATATAGATGGGGTGGTTCACACGAGCCTCCCCCGTCTAGACACTGCAGGCGAGCTGACGAGACGGGACTAACCTACCCCAATAGTGGCCACCCTTCTACACGTATATGTAAAATACTGTGCATTATTAGACTTTAAACAAGTTTTTAGAGGATAGTGTCTCAGAGGTTACTCTGGCCGGTTACTTTATTTTAATAAGTTTTTTTATTTTTATTTTTTTATTTTTATTTTATTTTATAAACAAAATCCACAGCTCTTAATACTATATTACATAATTGAAGCTTACTTAACTTACAGCCAATTACGGATTTACATTATATAGGTTATTCTAAGAAATAAAGTACGATTGATTACAACTATAACTTAAATAATATTTACTTTACTTACTACACTATTACTTATCGCTAATCATCAATACTCTAAACGTGCGTTAATGTTTTTATTTTCGTTTTGGGTTAATATGTTCATAACTCCTGTTTGAATGCTGTTTTGCTGGTGTGAAAGATGTCAATTTTGCTAAATTTTTGAAGTGAAACTTCTTTATCGGGGTTGGAAAAAATTTAGTGTAACATTTTTTCGTTACGCGCCATCTTTTTCTGTTACGCGCAATCTTTTTTTTCGTTACGCGCCATCTTTTTCTGTTACGCGCCATCTTTTTCTTATCCCTACCACGCGTGATATTAGATAGATTATTATAGATTCGATTATTAGATAAAGTTAAATAAAAGCCTTTTATTAAACTTTATCTAATTTAACTTTATTTAACCAATTTCTGTAAAGTTGCATATAGTAAATTATTTTTTGAAAAATAACGTCATAAATAAGTTTCCTATCTATCTATCTATCTATCTATCTATCTAAATAAGTTTCCCTTCTTACGAGTGTACGCTAGTACACGCACACATTTTTTTTTATTATAAGTAGTTTGTATTCAACAGACAAGTGAGTTTTGCGTATAATTAGTATAATATCTGTTATTTCAAATGTTATTTTATTGTATTGTGTTTTAATTTTGTATGATTTATTGTATGTTCGTCTGTGGCGGGAATATGGAGGACTGCGAAAACTCTGATATACCCATTACATTGTACCCATATTCCACAATAATAGATGATTTGATTTGATTTAATATTTTTGTTAGTAGTAGCGAATAGTACAGTGTGCCTTGTTCTATATTTTGGGATACCGAAACATAGTAATCTTGATATTAGTTCAGGACAATCTATGTAACCATTACATATTCCATGTAGAAAGAACATATCCATTAGGTGCCGTCTACTTTCTAGAGACATATTATTTTAATAGCTGCAAAAAAATGAAAATTGCATTCATAGGTGTAACATCAATTATTTTTATAAAATCGTAATTCAAAAAGTGAGGATTCATAAAAAATGTCTTTTCTTTCTCTTCTTTTTGTTTCCTCCCCTTTCTAAGATAACAAAGACATTGTTATATAACAAAGGTAACATCACTAATATATTTCGGAAACAGTTCTTTTTTTGTAAAAAACGTATTTTTATACTAAAAAAGTTATTGTAGAATACAGTTGACACATAACGGTCTTATTCCTGTATTATTGTCTACTAGCTGACCCGACGAACTTCGTTCTGCCTAGAAGTAAAAAATCGAAAATCCGTAGCGTAGTTTTAAAGATCTAAGCATACATAGGGACAGACAGGGAAGCGACTTTGTTTTATACTATGTAGTGATTATCATCATATCATTTGCCCTCTCGATCGGGAGGTCCGAGTAAAATTAATTATCACTGCTTTTCGGTGAAGGAAAACATCGTGAGGAAACCTACACACCCGAGAGTTCTTAAAAAAAAAAAGTTCTCGGAGGTGTGTGAAGTCCACCAATTCGCACTCGGCCAGTGCGGTGGACTCTGGCCTACACTCTCTCATTCTGAAAGAAGACCCGTGCCCAGTAGTAGGACAATAATGGGTTGATGAGAGTGATTATCAAGCAGGTAAAGGACCGGGGATGCCGCCGCTACACTTATTTCTAACGTGAAGTTCTTCGTTGCGGTAGAAGGGTGTGGTTGCCATACTTTCATATGAGGCGAACGTCTTAGTCCTCGGGAGTAGCAACCCATCTGTGGTTGACTTCAGATAGATCCTTGATACACACACAAGATACCCATACAGCAGTGACCACTTACCATACTTATCCCGTGATTTGAAGGAAATTGCTTACAGATGTCCATACGGCAGTGACCACTTGCCTATTAAATACTATTTGACCCGGCGAACTTTTCTCCGTCCAAAAGTCAAATATCTAATATTATCAGTGTTCCTCTACTATATTATGCATGTACTATACATAAAAACCTTTCTCTTCAATTACTCTATCTATTAAAACAAACTGCATTAAAATCCGTAGCGTAGTTTTAAAGATCTAAGCGTACATAGGGACAGAAGAGAAAAGTCGTTGCTTTATACTATGTAGTGATTTACCTATTTATATTATCTTATATCAGTTAATTCTAAGTCTGAATAGATTTCAAGACTTTTTTATCGCGCATGCATTCCACCTGATGGTAAGTGGTCACTGCCATATGGACATCTGTAAGCAACTTCATACAAAACAAGGGTTCTATCTGAAGCTAATCACAAATGCGTTGCTACTTCTGAGGACTATGACGGTCGCCTCATATAAAAGTGTGCCGGCAACCACACCCTTCCATCGAAACACAAGAACTGCTTCACGCTAGAAATAAGTGTGGCGGTGGTACTTCCCCGAACTACTCGTTCTACCATCGTACAGAACATGGGTTCTATCTGAAGTCAATCACAGATGCGTTGCTACTCCCAAAGACTAAGATCCTTATACAAAAGTAGCAATTACAATAGACTAATAATAGCCTTTATATAACAATCTTACATTACATTTAACTTACACCGTCACCGGTACGATAAAATTGTCTTGCTTTTCAGCATAGGTCTCCCCAAGAGCTTGCCGTAGTGGGCGGTTGAGAGCATTACGCGTCCAAGTAGGTCCTGCTATAGCTTTAAAATCATCCTCCCACCTTCGGCGCTGTCTCCCTTTTCGTCTTTTGTATTGTGTCGGACACCATTCTGTTACATCTCTAACCCATTTTTCCTCGTCCCTGTAGTTCCGGGATCAGAATAGGGCTACGGCATCCCCTGCCTGTCGTAAGAGGCGGCTAAAAGGGGTTTCCGGGGTTGCAGGCGGCTAGAGTGGGAGCTCGAACCGTTCGGTCAGGCGATCCCGGGAAGGACGGCGGTATATGTGGTCGCATACCGTCGTAAAGACTAGAGGGAGTGGTGGGCCCAGTCACCCATCTGGGAGGAGCCCGATGGGGTAACGCGCTCGGAGGATTCCGGTTGCGGTCGGACCGAGTACCCGGAGTCCTCTTTATAGCGCCGAGGACGGCCACCGGGGGGTTTTAGTGCGGTAAAAATCCCACATAACCCTGCGTCGCTCCCACGGCGTGGTACCTTTTGAAGGTTTCCTCCTCGAGAACAAAAAAAAAAGTGCATTTTTCCTTCTTATTCCTAATCAGATGCCCTGTCCATCTCCACTTCAGTTTCTTGATACATTGAGTAATTATACCGATAGTCATAACAAATTAAGGTACCCGCAGTATGAGACACAACGCAACAGTTGTTTTTAAAGTTCGGGGTCTAAATATAGCCAAGCTAAGGGTGGGACGGGGCTGTCTGCCGCGTGTCTAGACGGGGTGCGTCTAGACACTTTGTTTTGGTTAATTTTGGAACGGTTGCAAGACTTATCCAGTCGGGAAACTCTTTTGGAATTGCAGGAAATTATTTGGATTAATCTATACTACTAATATGTGAATGTTAATTTGTTTGTCACGCCAAAACTACTCAACCGATTATCATGAAACTCTTTACACATATTCTTCGAAGACATAACATACTTTTTATAAAAAAATAAAGTGAAACTCGTAAGAAGTGAAACTTCTTTATGACGTTATTTTTCAAAAAATAATTTACTATATGCAACTTTACAGAAATTGGTTAAATAAAGTTAAATTAGATAAAGTTTAATAAAAGGCTTTTACTAAACTTTATCTAATAATCTAATCTATAATAATCTATCTAATATCACGCGTGGTAGGGATAAGAAAAAGATGGCGCGTAACAGAAAAAGATGGCGCGTAACGAAAAAATGTTACACTAATTTTTTTTCCAACCCCGATAAAGAAGTTTCACTTCAACCAACCCCGATAAAGAAGTTTCACTTCAATATTTTAGCAAAGATGAATGTTTGTCAAGAAAATTTAGCGACTTAAAGACTTTAATATTAATATCTTATTGAGAATTGATTTCACGAGCGAAGCCGCGGATGGAAGCTAGTAATTAATAATTACTAGATATGTTGTTTTACTCACTAAAACTATATTTACTAAAAGTTATAAAATAGCTTTGATGTATAACTACATGTATAAAACAAAATCGCTCCCGCTGTCTGTCCCTATGTACGCTTAGATCTTTAAAACTTCGCTACGGATTATAATGCAATTTTTTAATAGATAGAGTGATTCAAGAGGAAGGTTTTTATGTATAATACATGTATAATATAGAGGAGAAACACTGATAATTTTTGATTTTTGACTCTCAGGGTCAGCTAGTTTATAATATTTATAAAATACCATATTTTGGTTACTATGTAAACACACTTGTAAAAAAACGTAAAATTGAATGAATTTTAAGTTTAAAAGAGCCATCTGCTTATAATTTCTATTTTGATATTCCATTATTGCATTATTGTAATACGTTTTCGAGCAGTGATAGCCCAATGGTTGAAACTTGCCCTCTCGATCGGGAGGTCCGAGGTTCAAACCCAGGCACGCACCACTGATTTATGTGCGTATTATAAATTAATTGTCACTGCTTTTCGGTGAAGGAAAACATCGTGAGGAAACCTACACACCCGAGAGTTCTTAAAAAAAAAAAGTTCTCGGAGGTGTGTGAAGTCCACCAATTGGCCACTTGGCCAGCGCGGTGGTCTATGGCCTAATACTCTCTCATTCTGAGAGAAGACCCGTGCCCAGCAGTGGGACAATAATGGGTTGATGGGAAATACTTTTTCGTTTCATTGTCGATGATTTTTTGCAGTGTTCAAGTTTTTATTTTCCTTTAAGTAATTCATTAAAATTGATCGGATTAATCACATCGATGTAATAATTACAGATACACTACCTAATTAGCAACACCACATCTGATAAGTACTCGCTGCATAAACTCACTTATTTTTGAAAAAATCCAGATCTGTCTCGATCGTGCGTTTTTTTCGCAACGCCGCGCGCCATCTGTCTATTTTCTCACGAAAGCTTGTTTTACAACTTTTTACCTATCTTTTTTAACTTTAAAACACCTGTCGTTTTGAATTGTTTCTTTATATAATAGAAGTAAGTCCACCTGATGGTAAGTGGTCACTGTATGGACATCTGAAGCAACTTCTAAAGAACGTGATTTTTATCTGAAGTCAATTACGGATACGTTGCTACTCCCGAGGACTAAGATGGTCGCCTCATATAAAACGATTAAGAAGGGATAAGGACTTAGCTTATTACACGCCAGCACTTACGAACCCTTTTTTTTTTGTTTTCGAGGGGGAAACTTTCAAAAAGTACCCGACGTCGTGGGAGCGATGCAGGTTATGTGGGATTCTTACCGCACTAAAACCCCCCCGGTGGCCGACCTCGACGCTGCGAAGAGGACTCCGGGAACTCCAATTGCCTCTTTTAGTCGCCTCTTACGACAGGCAGAGGGTACCGTAGTCCTATTCTGGTCCCGGAACTACAGAGACAAACACTTACGAACCTTGGCATCTAGATTGGAACGACAAAGGTTTTAACTCTATCTTTCGAAGGTGGTAGAACCAGTGTAGTTCGTTTGGGAAAGTACCAACGCCACAACCATCTCTAGCGTGAAGCATTTCTTGCGTTTCGATAGAAGGGTGTGGTTGCCGGCACACTTTTTATATGAGGCGATTATCATAGTCCTCGAGTGTAGCAACGCATCTGTGATTGACTTCAGATGGAACCCATGTTCTGTACGAAGTTGCTTACAGATGTCCAGAGCGGCAGTGACTCATGACATCATATTAATAGTAGTAAAAATGCATTTCTTTTGGTTTATTGTTACCTCTTATTGAAATGAAAACTTTTTTTCTTCAACAGTCAACTTTTTATTTTCTTCGGGAAGGGGGAATAATCAGTTACTTAAGTTAAGTTATGTAAATCGAAAATAGTGCAAAGTGTGGATACAGTTAGTGTTGTGTGTCGTGATATGGAACCTAAAAAAGAAAAACGAACTAGACGTAGGGTAGATAGGTTAATTTACCACTAGGGCTTGTCAACGGTTTCTCCCCGCCACCGCAGTTTGGCCGTGACCACGATCCATGCAACTGGGTCGAAATATTAGCAAAAAGAATTCCATAAGAATTCATAAGCCGCATATCGTGAGTACCCGTTAGGTATTATAATGTATCAATTCCGCGATAATACTAGTCTAAAATCATATAAGTTAAGGGCGTTCGCTGTCACATGGAAACTTTAATGGGGTTACGTGGAGCTGAAAGTTTGAGAAACTCTGACCTAGCTCATAAACTATGTAACTGCCAAATTTCAGCAAAATCCAATCGGTAGTTTCTGCTGTAAAGAGTAACATACAGTAACAAATATCCTCGCAGTAATAATGTTAAAAAATATTAAGCTTAGAATATACAGGAATAAGTCCGTTATGTGTCAACTGTCTACAAAAAGTAGTTTTTTAGTATAAAATACGCTTTTTACGAAAAAAAACTGTTTCCTAAATATATTAGTGATGTAACCTTTGTTAAATAACAATGTCTTTGTTATCTTAAATAAGGGGAGGAAAGAAAAAGAAGGGAAAGAAAAGATACTTTTTTATGAATCCTCACTTTTTGAATTACGATCTTATAGAAATAATTGATGTGATCACACCTATGAATGCAATTTTCTTTTATAATATATATTTATCTTTTACTTTTGTCTTTTTAAGCTCCTGGGAACGGTTGAATTTTTTGAAGTGAAACTTCTTTATCGGGGTTGGAAAAAAATTTAGTGTAACATTTTTTCGTTACGCGCCATCTTTTTCTGTTACGTGCCATCTTTTTCTTATCCCTACCACGCGTGATATTAGATAGATTATTATAGATTAGATTATTAGATAAAGTTTAATAAAAGCCTTTTATTAAATTTTATCTAATTTAACTTTATTTAACCAATTTCTGTAAAGTTGCATATAGTAAATTATTTTTTGAAAAATAACGTCATAAAGAAGTTTCACTTCTTACGAGTGTACGCTAGTACACGCACACATTTTTTTTATTGGTTGAACTTTCCCACAATTACGAGAGTTTCACCAGATAGAACCAGTGCAGTTCGACCGGGGAGGTACCACCGCTACACCTATTTCTAGCGTGAAGCATTTCTTGCGCGAGATGGAAGGGTGTGGTTGCCGGCACACTTTTTTATGAGGCGAGCATCATAGTCCTCGGGAGTAGCGACGCATCTGTGATTAAGTTCAGATTGAACCTATGTTCTGTATGAAGTTGATTACATATGTCGCAGGGCGGCAGAGACCACTTACCATCAGGTGGACTACATGTTCGTTTGCTACTTCAAATTAATAAAAAAAACTAATAAGTCACATATTTCAGCAAAGCCATTCAAATTTACTTCGACTATTTAACCTAAGAATATTTTAATACTAAAATACTTATTATTATTTTATGGCTATTTCAGGATGGAGAAAGAGAAAGGACACAAGATAAAGATCGGGGACGGTGGAGAGGTGACATAAGAAGAGACGGATTCTATCTCAGGATACCTGTGGTAAAGGTTGTATTAAAAGGTAACTCATATTTACTTTTTACGGTACATTTTAAGCATTCCGGTTGCATTCCTTTGGAGGTCCCGGGGTCCTCTTAATTGCGCTGAGGATGGCCACCGGGGGTTTTAGTGTGGTAAAAATCCCACATAACCATGCGTCGCTCCCACGGCGTCGGCTGGAGGTTTTTGAAGGTTTCCCTCTCGAGAACAAAAAAAAAATGTGTGCGTGTACTAGCGTACACTCGTAAGAAGTGAAACTTCTTTATGACGTTATTTTTTAAAAATAATTTACTATATGCAACTTTACAGAAATTGGTTAAATAAAGTTAAATTAGATAAAGTTTAATAAAAGGCTTTTATTAAACTTTATCTAATAATCTAATCTATAACAATCTATCTAATATCACGCGTGGTAGGGATAAGAAAAAGATGGCGCGTAACAGAAAAAGATGGCGCGTAACGAAAAAATGTTACACTAAATTTTTTTCCAACCCCGATAAAGAAGTTTCACTTCAAAAAAACAATGTATATTTTAAGCTTATTCTCAAGTCATCCTCAGGGATGGCAAAGCATTTAATGCATTTGACAGCCCGCGTGGAGTACCCACTACACCGGTCTTGTACAGTGGGTACCGGGTTCGATCCTCGGCCTGATAGATATCGGAATGTATTTATATTTATTCTGGGTCTCACAAAAAAATGCACCAGAAACTTTCGCGAGCTCATGAACACTTAGTTAAAGATCATCACATGATCAAATGAATAGTTAACGATTCTATAGAGGACATACAGACAAACATTCATTTTATAAACATGATTTAGATTTATTTATTTATGACTTATTTACATCATACTTGAATAATCGATTGTATAACAGTCATTAATTATAAATAACCAATTACTCCTAATAACTATCAGGCTTACATCATAACTACTAACTAATAACTCTAATGTTCATGTTGAACTGCGACAAACTGCGACAGTCTCTCTATAGTATAAACTGATTTGTCGTATGCTAGGCTCGGACGCTGCGACACGGGACATTGCGAATACACACATAGATTTATTAGACATATTAACTCTCTTATACTTGTAATAATTAATAATATTGAATGATTTTCTAAGAGTAATAAAAAATAATTTAACTGAATAATTTTCTATTTACATTTTTTTTATATCTGACTGAAGTAGGTAACGAGCATTCAGTCCACCTAATGATACGTGATCACTGGCGCCCATGGACATCTGTAAACAACTTCATACATAACATGGGTTCTATTTCTTAATATAATTATATTATTTTCAATATATGTATATTATGTACTGTTATAAATACTTAACTAACAAATTCTAATTATATTTATCTACTAACAGGTGCCTGTAATTATAAAAAACATTGTTTCAGGATATGTATTTATGTATTGTTTCAAATATTTAATTAACAAATTCTTATTATATTACTAACAGGTTATATGGTTCTATTGTACGACAATCTTAATGTTCATGTTTAACCGTGACAAATCTCTTTAACTAATTGCACTATGATTATTACACTTTACCATGTGTTACATATTACTTAGACGTATTTAATGAGTAACTAACAACTAACTTGCTTTGTGCTTTGTTGCTTTTTAAAACTAACAGGTGGCTTCTCAGTATCAAAAGTTAGCTTCAAAGTTCATGTCAGGCCGCGACAAACCTCTCTACTGTGATAGAAAGGTTTGTCGTAGCTGGACATGAACACTACGGCACGGAACATGGAGAAGACATGTACAAGAACCTCGTATAGTAATATTATTATAATTAATTATATTGAGTACTGTGTAAAATGTTTATGTGTATGACGCATGTAGTTGATTGTCATGACTAACAAATTATTATATTTAATTACTAACGGGTGGATATACGACAAATAATGTTGATGACGAGCCGCGACAAACCTCTCTACTGTGATAGAAAGGTTTGTCGTAGCTGGACATAAACACTGCTACACGGGACATATGGAAGATATGTACAAGAACCTCGTATAGTAATTTTATTATATTTATATGGTTTAAAGTAATTCTATTCAAGCGTTATTTTTAATTATATTGAGTACTGTGTATTAAATAAATATGTATATAAGGCAAGCAGTTTGTCGTAACTAACAAATTATTTAATTTAAATACTAACAGGTGGATATACGATAATGATTATTCATGTCGAGCCGCGACAAACCTCTCTACTGTGATAGATAGGTTTGTCGTAGTTGGTCACGAATACTACTACACGGGACATGGAGTAGGTACATACAAGAACGACGTATGATATCATTTTATTAAAATCTGTGCATGTGTTATTCTCATTATGTTAAGTTATGTCTAAACAATAATTATATTTTTAACGCATGGAATTGATTATTATCATTACTAACATATATATACATATTTGATGGTAAATAACCATGTAACATGTTATGTTGCAAAAATTTGTATATATGCTACTAACAAATTTATTGCTTTTTAATTTAATAGGTGACGGTGGTGAAGGTTATTTGAAGTAATGTAACTGTTCATGTTGAGCCGCGACAAACCTCTCTACTGTGATAGAAAGGTTTGTCGTAGCTGGACATGAATACGACGTCACGGGACAATAAGAAAACACATACGAAGACAAGATATGGTATCATAATGCAATAATATTATTTTAAGCAATTGTATATATTATCTATGCACTATTGTTTAATTATTATAATAGTTTACTAACAGGTGGATAACTGGATATACGACAATTTAGGTGTTAATGTCGAGCCGCGACAAACCTCTCTACTGTGATGGATAGGTTTGTCGTAGCTGGGCATAAACACTACAACATGACAGATGGAAGACACATACGAGTACGAAAAAATATACTGTTGTAATTATAGTACTTTTAAATAACTGTATATAGAAATGTATACATATATGTATGATATTAGCGTTGATTATATTACGACAGTAAGAAAATATTTATATATTCCATTACTAACAGGATATACGACAATATTAATGTTCATGTCGAGTCGCGACAAACCTCTCTACTGTGATAGAAAGGTTTGGCGTAGCCGTACATAAACACTACGGCACGGGACACGGAGAAGAACTAAATGTGTATATATTACAATACTTATGTGTAATCTTAACATTATTTCTTGCAATTACTAACAGGTAGCTTCACGATCCAACCATTATAACATATCTCTCAACAGTTTCTGTTGAGATATAGCTTCTCAACTGAAACTGTTGGGAGCCTTGTTTACCGACGCCGACAGATGATAACGTTATATTAAAAGTTATATTATAAGTGACAACGTTATATTAAAACTAACTTGGAGATGTTACTATATTGCTACTAAACTTATACTGTATTCTAAACTATTTAGTTTATGTATTTAAAAACGCAATCTAATATTTCTAATTATAATAATACAACTTACAAACTCATTAAGTATTAGGTGAAGTTGTAGTAACAAAGCTAATTTCATTGTTCATGTTAAGCTGCAATACATCTCTTTATAGTATATAAAGATTTGTCGTACACTGGACACGGGATACTGGTAAGACATATGAGAGCACCATTTGATGCTCTTGTTATAATTATATTATTTTGGCTTAATGTTTATATGTGTAATTGTTTTAAATAGTTATTTTATTACAAATTATTATATTTATCTACTAACAGGTGATTAACTGGATAAGCGACAATATTAATGTTCATGTCAAGTCGCGACAAACCTCTCTACTGTGATAGAAAGGTTTGTCGTTGCTGAATATGAGCAGTGCTACATGGAGACATGGAGAAAACATTTATAACAACGAGATATTATATTATAAGATGGCAATAATATTATTTTAATAATTGTATATATGTACTATTGCTTTAATTATATTAATTACTAACAGGTGGATGTATGACAATATTAATGTTCATGTTGAGCCGCGACAAACCTCTCTACTGTGATAGAAAGGTTTGTCGTAGCTGGACATAAACACTGCGACATGCGACGTGGAAGACGCAGACAGGAGACTGAAGATGCACACATTTATTTATATAGACAGATACACTATAATTACGTTTCATTTATGTTATTACCGTGCATTGTAACCCTAAGATATTATTTATTACTAACGAATTATTAATATATTTATTTACTAACAGGTAGTTAGCTGTATATACGACAATATTAATGTTCATGTCGAGCCGCGACAAACCTCTCTACTGTGATAGAAAGGTTTGTCGTAGCTGGACATAAACACTGCTACATGGGACATGGAGACAACATGTATTATGACCAGATATTACATTATATAAATACTTTAATCAATTTTATATATGTACTATTACTTTATTTATGTTAATTACTAACAGGTGGATTTAAGGATGTACTACAAAGTTAATGTTCATGTCGAGCCGCGACAAACCTCTCTACTGTGATAGAAAGGTTTGTCGTAGCTGGGCATGAAGACTGATCCACGGAAGACGCATGCGAGAAATACTATGCATCGCAACAACAAAATTATTTTTTTTACCGACACACTCTTAACATATTTAATTACTAACAGGTGGATGTACTACATTGTAAATGTTTGTGTCGAGCCGCGACAAACCTCTCTACTGTGATAGAAAGGTTTGTCGTAGCTGGGCAGGAACACTACGGCACAGGACAAAGAGAAACCACGTACGAAGACGAGACATGATATTACAAGAGCAATAATATTATTTTAACTAATTGTATGTAGTATTTATGTCTTTGATTATTATATTTATTTACTGACAGGTGATTAACTGGACATACGACAATATTAATGTTCATGTTGAGCCGCGACAAACCTCTCTACTGTGATAGAAAGGTTTGTCGTAGTTGGACACGAGCTCTTCGACACGGAACATGGCATATAATACGCAGACATATAATATATTGATGTTACAATTATATTATTAGAATATAAAACCGAAATCTAATTATTACTAACGAATTCTTAATATATTTATTGACTAACAGATAACATTTACAGTTGGCTAACAAGACCCAAGAAACTTTTATTCATGTTGAATTACGACAAAATTCTTTACATCATTTTGTTAATTGTTGTCAGAATCACAGAGATTATCTGAAGTAAATTACAGATGCCTCCCTTACAGATAACTCCCGAGGGTTAAGATGATCGCCTCATATAAATGTGAGCCGGCTCATACACGAATGGCACGGACTGCCTCACGCTAGAAATAGGTACGGCGGCGGTACCTCTCGTCAAACCATACCCGTTCCTCCGCTTTGCAATTTTTTTTTATCTGACTGAAGTAGCAAACAAGCATGCAGTCCACCTAATGGTAAGCGGTCACTGCCGTTTGGAAATCTGTAAGCAACTTCATACAGAACATGGGTTCTATCTGAAGTCAATCACAGATGCCTTGCTACTCCAGAGGACTATGATGGTCGCCTCATAAGTGTGCCGGCAACCACACCCTTCCATAAAAACGCAAGAAATGCTTTACGCTAGGAATAGGTGTGGCGGTGGTACTTCCCCGGTTGAACTACACAGTGTTAATGTATGACATCGAATGCTAATATTCCTTACCGTCAATGCCAATGTTGTTTTTTTCAGCTCTGGGTATAGGGTGATGGAGGGAAAGCCGTCTCAAACTATGCTGGGGCCCCTGGACACACAAGAATTCGGGGCCCTTTCAGAATGTAAAGAAAGTATGATGTACTTCCTTTACATTCCAAAAGGGCCGCGAGGACTACCGTGCAGCGAGAATTGTGAGAAAAATTGTCTGCCCTTTGGGGCCCTCTGAGAATGGGGGCCCTGGGCACTAGTCACAAGTGCCCTTGTCGTAAAGACGGCATTGGATGGAGGATATGAAATTTGGCGACCTTTTTTGCAAAAGTACTGCGATTCAATTTTTTTTCCAATTGTGTAGTTGATGTTGGCCCTATTGGCCTTTACAGCTTCGCCGGGTTTTTTATACAGCTCAAGCCGGGACAAGAAGACTATGCGCTGGAAAGGAGGGATGGCTTTGGTTCCCGTTGCCGTCCTCGTCTCCCTTCACTAGAGGGAGGGACGGTTGCGAACCCAGCTGAAGCTGTCCTGGCCTTCCTCTGGTCAAATGAGGATTGCGGCTGACCCAAGGGCACTGTGAGAGATTGGATACTCGCAAAACATTCGCACTATTCTTGCGAATGCAAATATTCGATACATCGTGGCAAAAAGTATTGAAATGTCTGAGGCATGCTGAAAATTAATATATTATTTATTATATCGAACTTAATCATTTTATTCTAAATCATTATTATTATTATTATTTGTTTGAAATCCGTAATCTTATTTTAAGTTATTACAATTATCATTATTTATATTATATATTTATGGTTTAATTTATTGTATTATGTATTAATTTATGGTTCAATTTATTATATTTAAATTATTGATGAGATTATTTTGAATGAATAGTATAATTTATGATAACAATTTCATTATTTATTATTATTATTGCTGTATGACATTTAATTAGAATCATTAATAAGAAAATTAGATGCACTAACGAATTGGGTTTACCGGTGATGTTAGTTTTAAGCCTATGTATTAAATAAATATATAAATAAATAAAATAATATTATTTCGAAAATAATGACTGTTATTATTTTATATAATGTAGTTAGTAGGTATTTACTTTGTTTGCTGTGCTATATTTTTTTTAAATTTAATAATCTTTTTTTTAATATGTGACTCAATTTGTTATAAAGTGTAATTGGTGAATAACCGTTCTTTGTAACAATAATAAAAATGTGTGCGTGTACTAGCGTACACTCGTAAGAAGTGAAACTTCTTTATGACGTTATTTTTCAAAAAATAATTTACTATATGCAACTTTACAGAAATTGGTTAAATAAAGTTAAATTAGATAAAGTTTAATAAAAGCCTTTTAAATAAATTCTAATTCTTAATTCTTCTAATAATCTAATCTATAATAATCTATCTAATATCACGCGTGGTAGGGATAAGAAAAAGATGGAGCGTAACGGAAAAAAAGATGGCGCGTAACGAAAAAATGTTACACTAATTTTTTTTCCAACCCCGATAAAGAAGTTTCACTTCAACAACCCCGATAAAGAAGTTTCACTTCAAAAAATCAGTACTCGCCATTATAATTCTTTAATCACCTTTTATTAAAAGTTCTATCGTTTTCAAATTTCAGGTTGTGCGGCGCTTCAAACACTAATGTGTCTTCTGCAGTGCAAAGTCGTGCTTAGTGAGACTGCAGCTGTCATATACTTCTGGACAACTTTCAATGGTCAGAGGCCTTTCCTATGACAACATGAGTAAGATTATTTCATTTTAAACTACTAAAATAAGTGATCTGTTTATTAAAACGTGAAGCAAAAACGTGGTGTATTTTTAAGTAATATGTCGTGAACGGATTAGTATGAAATGCACGGTTATAGTGGACGTAGAGAAGGAGTGCAGAATGTTATTTTTTTTTTCAAATAATGCATTTGTCATAAACACATACATTATAAACGAAATAAAACATTCAATGTCTTACTATGAAAACACGTAACGTCAAAAATTTTATATGTCTTTGTCAAAATATGTACCCCTTATTGATTTTAAATGCAGCTTTATCACATAAACCTCTTTTTACCTTTCGGGTGTATTAAGATAACTTGAAAATTGATAACAATTGAATTTAGGTAATACTTTGGACAATATCAAGTTTAGTTTTTGAATTAAATTACGGTCGAATTTCGACCGTTGCGACGGGTGATAAATAGACATAATTACGATCCGTTGGTAGTGTAAGAAAAGAATGGGCTATTTGACAATGCGAAAAATTAAGTGTCAATTATTGTTAATAGTATATATTATGAGTTTAAGAATGGTTATTTATTAACATAAGTTGAAAATAATAATTAAATTTATTTAAAAATCCTTAAATAAAAATGCATTTTTTTAAACGTTTGTCACGTGACACAAAATGCTCTTGATTTGGCGGGTTTATGATGACGTCACTTGCTTGTAAACTTTCGTTTTTTGTTTACAACAAATGTATGTGGATGACATGAGCCACAGATGACAATACAGGCAAGTGACGTCACCAACCCGCCATATTGTCAAAGTAGCGTTTTTGCGCGCTATTTAAATATTGAATTTTTAATTTGATATTTTTCAGCAAATATGTACCAAAATTAAAAAAAAAAACAACTTTTACTGAGTTCCTTAACCTCTGCTAGATAATATAAAATGGATTTTAAAAACCAGTCAAATAGCCCATTGTAACTGCCAATTTGTAAGTGCTCACGTAGTCCTATGCAAAAATTAAGACATTTCATTTAGTAAGATTAGGAAGGTACCGCTAAAAACAAGTTTAAAGGTACCTCTCCTATGCACTGCAAGGATTAGTGTCGAATGTATTTTGACAAATTTCTCTTTAAGTCACCCGTCACAACGGTCGAAAATCGACCGTAATTTAAATTTAAAAAATGTGTGCGTGTACTAGCGTACACTCGTAAGAAGTGAAACTTCTTTATGACGTTATTTTTCAAAAAATAATTTACTATATGCAACTTTACAGACATTGGTTAAATAAATTTAAATTAGATAAAGTTTAATAAAAGGCTTTTATTAAACTTTATCTAATAATCTAATCTATAATAATCTATCTAATATCACCCGTGGTAGGGATAAGAAAAAGATGGCGCGTAACGGAAAAAAAAGATGGCGCGTAACGAAAAATGTTACACTAAATATTTTTCCAACCCCGATAAAGAAGTTTCACTTCAACAACCCCGATAAAGAAGTTTCACTTCAAAAATTTCATATTGTCCAAAGTAGCACGAATATTTCTCAAATTCAAATAAATGGAAATAATTTTCAAGTTATTTTAAATGCACCCGTTAAAGGTAAAAAGAGTTTTAATATCTTAGCTGCATTTAAAAGCAACAACGGGTATTTTGACAAAGACATCAGACATTTTTGACGTTATGTGTTTTCATAGTAAGACATTGAATGTTCTATTTCGTTTATTATGTATGTGTTTGTATCAAATGCAAGGTACTGTGTGTAATGTGTTTTAGTTGATTTTATGTGTGTTTTATGCAGTATTTATAAAAAAATATTAGCATTGCCTAATCTTCTCTACATCAACTATAACCGTGCGTAATTTCATAATCCTCCGTCTACGGCAAGTATCTTAAAAACAAGTTTTTGCTTTACGTATTAATAAATAGTTTTAATGTGCAGCATTTTTTTATTGTCAAAAGATATAGGAATCAAATGATAACTAGTAAATAGACCACTACAGAGATATATGTATATGTCGGAAATGGCGGTATTGTGGCAACACCGGAATGCCAGCGCCATCTAGTGGCGTTCGATAAAGTTAGGGTTGTACCGGTTTAATGGCCGACACCTCAGTCTATCGTTGACGGTCGGCCGAAGCAGACAACTCTAAAATCCTCCCGCGTTCTTAGTGCTACGATTACTCGCCTACTTAATTTAGTTTGATTAATTCAGTGATTGTAACAAGTTTAATTCGGCAATATACTGTGTGTTAAAATCAAGTCTGCAATTTATTCTCGTGCTAACATTCCCTATCAGAGGCCACAGTAAGTTATCCTGATACGATGAGCGAAAAAGAACCACCCCTTCCGTCATATATTATAAGACTTATAACTTAGTATTTTTAAGCAAAATGCAAACGTTCAATTAAATGGGATATTGCAAAAAATGACATTCAATTGTTTCTAAGCAGTGTTTTTTTTATTTTATTATATTTAATAGTAATATTATTGCACCTTTACATTTTAAGCTATATTTATTTTTGTTCAGTAAATCTTAATTTGTTTGGATTTTATTTCTGTTCGTCTTCTACATTTTGTCTTATTTTATGTTAACCTTTTTCTTTTTTCCCGAAGATAGCGCAATCGGAAAATGTTTCCGAATGCGCTGTCTCTTTCTAGCACTCCCCCCCTTAACTGAAACCCGTAGATCCGAACTTGTGCGCTTAAAGTCGATGGGGGATTGCGATTTTGCGATTTTTCTGTCGCACGATACTTTCAAACGTGTCTGTTGTGTTTCAAATTTACTTCAGTTTTGGAATTGCGCAGCGATTTTACTGCGATTGTCGTGCGACTTTTCAGTCGCAGTCGCGTAAACCCCCACACAAGTTTGGTGATACGCGGGCGCAGTTTTGGCGGGAAATCATCGATTCTTCGTTTTTTTCGACCTTATTTCTGCCTATTTTGTAGTTGCCACCTTTTTTTGGAATAATATTATTTGCGTTTTTGTGTAGAATTTTAATTTGTTTCGCATTTTTTTTGCTAAGTTGTATTTAGTTTGTGTTTGTAATAATGCTAAATATAACATTTAATATTTAAGGGTTCCATTTAAATTAATTGTAATAAGTATATACATATGTACTAGTGATGTAACGAATATTCGCATCCGCATTCACGTTCGCAAGAACAGTGCGAATCTATTGCAAATACTGAATTGCATTGAAAAAACTGGTCGCCAAATCTATCCACATTGAAATCGAACTGTAGTTGGTCGACCAAAAGAGGTCGCCATATCTCTATCCTCCGATACCATACCAAGGACTGAATAAAACCAACTTTCGCATTCGCATTAACGAATGTGAAATTATAACACTCGTTCAGTGCCGGATTAGCCTAGCAAGAGTAGCAAATGCTACGAACCCCGCAGCCCTTTACCTGATATTAATATTTTACTATCTTTGCTATCCTAAAAATCTTAAGCTGTCGTGGGTTCCACGGCATAGGCTGAGTGCAACCCCTTTTTCGGTCCCCATCGATAATATCAATGTTATTTTGTTTTTTATTTTATTTCTTTGTGAGTCTTTTAACGTTACATTTTATTTCTTTTTATCGTTTTAGGTTTAGCGGATTTTTGTTTTTTAATTTCTTTTTTTTTCTCGAATATTGTTACTTTTAAACATAATAATTTCTAATTTAAATGTATGTGCTTATTCTGTCTTTGTGTCGATGGACCGAAATAAATGTTTTTCTTTCTTTCTTTTCTTTCAAATAGATATAGAATGTGTCATCTCTAAATTTCCCAGATTAAATCCAGAAACGATTACTAGTAACAGTTTTAACTTACTTAAGGCAAACAGAATTTGCTACAGGCTCGCGCTGGCTTAATCCGGCACTGCCGTTACATCACTAATATGCACACTATTTCTGAGGATCCAGGATTTTCGTTAAAAAGGTGTTTGTTTATGAAAGATGCTATGTTATCCTGGGGAGTGGGGTGGGCTTAACAATTTCTATTTTTCTAACTAGCTGTGCCCGCGACTTCGTCCGCGTGGAATGGTTTTCATACCTACATATATTTTTGGTATCTTGAACCGTTTTCGCAGCGCATGGATGAATAAGCCTTGGAAGCTCTCAAGGATAATTTTCCTTGTTTTTTATGTTATATAGCCTAAAGCCTTCCTCGATAAATAGCCTATCCAACATGAAAATATTTTTTCAATTCAACCAGTAGTTCCTGAGATTAGCGCGTTCAAACAAACAAACTCTTCCGCCTTATAATATTAGTATAGATTTACCACCTACTTATGTACATGCATTTCTGGATATCTGCAAGTGGCTATTTATATTTTTTATCCATAAATTATAAATTGTGTATGATTTTTGATTGTGTGTAATGTTTAAGTAAAATAGTATTATTGTCATGAATATTTATATTTTTCTCTGTATACATTACATGAAATAGAAACTGGCTTTTTCTATCTCATTCAAGCAGCAAACGAGCGTGAAGTCCACCGGTTAAAGTGGTCACTGCTACCCATGGGCATCTAAACACATGCTTGTGAAATTTTATATAGGACAGGGATTCCATCTGATGTCAATCTCTGATGCATTGCTACTCCCGAGGACTTACTGCTAGCATGAAGTTCTTGTGCGAAATGGAAGGGCATGCTCTCCGGCACACTTTTATATGAGGCGACCATCTTAGTCCCCGGGAGTAGCAACGCATCTGTGATTGACTTCAGATAAATCCTGTTGCATGAATCCTCACAGATATCCATACAATAGTGACCATTTACTATCAGGTGGACTGCTTGCTCGTTTGGTTCGGATGAAAACAAGTACATACAATCTTACTATAAAATTAAGTCTATAATTTGCTTCTTAAAATTAATACTAACAGAAAAAGAAGACAGAAGATAACAGCACAAAAAAGAAGAGTCAAGAAGGAAGCCGTCGGCGGGGTGAGGTAGTAGGTTGTATAGTACTGCATTACAACCCTTAGGAGAGACTGTATAGCCTACTAACTTTCCTGGCTGACGGCTGTACAACGTGCCCAGAGAGAAGAGAAGAGAAGAAGAATGAAGATTGACTCATTAACTTAAACTAGTCAACCGTCGCAACGGTCGAAATTCGACCGTAATTTAAATTAAAAATTAAACTTCATATTGTCCAAAGTAGCACCAATATTTCCCTAATTTAAATGCATTGTTATAATTTTCAAGTTATTTTGAACGCACCCGTTAAAGGTACAAAGAGGTTTATTATCTAAGCTACATTTAAAAGCAATAGTGGGTATTTTAACAAAGACATCTGACATTTGTGACGTTATGTGTTTTCATTGAATGTTCTATTTCGTTTAATAATATGTATGTGTTTGAGCCAAATGCAAGGTAGTGTGTGTAATGTGTTTTTAGTTGATTTTATGTATGTTTTATGCATTATTTGAAAAAAAATATTAGCATTGCGCAATCCTTCTCTACATCAATATTCTTCTCTACCGTGCGTAATTTCATACTCCTCCGTCCGCGGCAAGTATCTTAAAAATGAATCACAAGTTTTTGCTTCACGTCTTAATATATAAATATCTGATGGCTTACTTAATCACTTGAAAGCATGATAATTCATGTTATTATAATGAAATAACCATGTGTTTGTAAATGTCTTAAATTAAAAAAAAAAACAATTTTAACGACTCCTAATAATGGATTTTTAGGATTATTTTTCGTCAGCAGTTTTGGATTGATACGACTTCAAAGACATAAATTCTTTGAGATGGCATCAATCCAAAACTTTTCAATTCAATTTATGAGATTGAAATATATAACTATATTTTTGAGGTACTATTTATCTGTATTTCAATAAAACCCATATATAATTTGATAAGTTATTAATTAAAACTCATAATATATTTTTAACACGGTAATGTCCTTAGAGCATAGCTTATACTTAGTATATTAATTGTGATACGCAAAAAATCAGCTGAAATTACTTATTTAGATCAATTTTCCTGTCACGCGGTATGACTGCATGCGAGATTCCCGATACGCGTGAATAGAGATATTGTAGTCGCTCTACGTACCGTGCGTGGCTTATATGACAAGAAATATATATTAAGCAATGCGTCGCTTAAGTTCTAACACCGCGGTTCTCAAAATTATCAGCTTTTCAGGAGAGCAAATAAAATGTCTCAAATAGTTATTATTAATTCTACAACTACCAAATAATATATTGCGTTTAAAATATGAATATACTCATATTAAAATAATTTTTACCATTATTTCATTAACTCAAAATGGGCATTTTTTGAGTTACGCGGTGTTAGAACTTAAGCGATGAATGTTATAATTATATGACACGCATGCGCACCAGATTCTCACGCATGGACAGATGCGCGTGATAGAAAAAAAAAACTTGTTAAACGCGATTTACAAAAAATGAGCCAATCAATCTTATGTTTCTTTGTTAATTAACTTTTCAGGTTCTGCGGGCTATGTTTACTACCGTTTTTACCTCTCTAACCTCATGCAAAACTTAAAAGGTGGTGGTAGCTATGATTTAACTCCGGATGCAACGCCGCCACACTTTTATATTGTGGTACTACTTTTTCTGAGATTTTGTGGGTAGTGTAAGTGACATGCTTATTCAAGGTATTCCGATTTAGTCTTCAAGGGTAGCAACGCGTCTGTAGTAAGCGTCTGACCTTACAAGTAAGACTAGTGTTATCTGGGTCCATTACAACTGTCTAACACGCAATGGTTCTGGTTTTTTTTTTAAATCAAAGTGGCAACTATTTCAACATTTTTTTTTATCTGACTGAAGTAGCAAACGAGCATGCAGTCCACCTGATGGTAAGTGGTCACTGCCGCCCTGTGACAGCTATAATCAACTTCATACAGAACATGGGTTCCATCTGAAGTCAATCACAGATGCGTTGCTACTCCCGAGGACTATGATGGTCGCCTCATGTAAAAGTGTGCCGGCAACCACACCCTTCCCCGGTCGAACTACACTGGTTCTACCTTGAAATAATGTATCTCCTATTCTTATAAGAGTTATGATTGAATTTTCTTAATAATGTACGTTTTTTCTGATTGCAGTTTCAAGTTGGCAGACATCTTGTAATATCAATTAATTTCGACGTATTTTTTTTGTCTCCAATACTAATATACTTTGTATTAACGGAAATATAAAAGACCTATTTATTTACACGTTACGGGCTTAATTACTACAATATTTTTTCATCATTCTTTTCAAAAATATTTCAATATTATTTGTTTATCTTATTTCTTATTTATATTACAAATTAGCTGAACCTCGCAGCTTCACCCGCGTTAAAATAAATCGATGTATCGATTGTCCCGTGGGAATAAGATATTTTCCCACAGTAAAAAGTAGCCCATATGTTAATCCAGAGTATCAACTAACTCCCTACCAAATTTCATGAAAATCGCTCCAGCCGTGAAGTTTACACGTGAAGAAGTGACAAACATACACACACAAACTTTCGTCTTTATAATATTAGTATTAAAAGTATGATGCGGAAAGTTTGTGGAGATGTCATGACCCGGCGAACTTCGCTCAAACTAAAAGAAAAATATAAAATCATCAGTATTTCTCCACTATATTATACATGTATTAAACCTTTCTCTTTAATCACTCTATCTATTAAAAGAAATGCATTAAAATTCGTAGCGTAGTAAAAATCTAAGCATACCTACATAGGGACAGACAGCGGGAAGCGACTTTGTTTTATACTATGTAGGTAATGACTAGTCGACACGGCAAACTTCGTTTCGCCTAAAAATTAAAAATCAGAAATAATCAATGTTTCTCCACTATATTTTGTGTGTATTATACAGAAAAAGCTTGATTTTGAATCACTCTATCTATTAAAAAAAACCGCATAAAAATCCGTAGCGAAGTTTCAAAGTTCTGAGCATACATAGGGACAGACAGCGGGAAGCGACTTTGTTATAATCACTACGATTTGTAAAAAAACATTCAAAACTATATGTGACAAACAGTTGTAAGCCAAAATATTACAATTAATCTTACAACTATACAACAATAAAATATTGAAAATAATTTATGTGGTTTTATTTATGCTGTATTAACCATAAACTAAGAGATTGCTGAACCAATGACGCCATAGTACACTGATATAGGATATCTGGGTTCGATTCCCGGTAGACAAAAGTATAATATTACTTATTTTTCTAGACTAAGATTTTTTCTTTGTATTTCTAGACAAAAAATGTACTTAGGTCATGGTTCCAGCTAAAAAAAATGCAAAAGAGCTTATTCTAGTATAGTAAAAAATGTAAATAAAGTTCCAAATATAACACTGTCTCTTCAACCCATTATTGGCCCACAGCTGGGCACGGGACTTTTCTCAGAATGAGAGAATTTAGGCCATAGCCCACCGTGCTGGCCAAGTACGAATTGGTGGACAATAACAATATCGCTCTTCCTCTAAAAAACTGCCATAACACAAGAAATCATTGTTTTAGTTAAAAATGCAGTTTGATTCAATTTTTTCTCTATCGATCGATAAAACCGCCCCAATTTTAGTGTGAGTAGTTCACAAAAGATGGCGTAAATGTCTGTAAGTGAGCATTAGCGTTCATTGAGGAACAAAATAATAAAAACGCGATTATCTCAAAACTTGTTTTTTTGTGTCAGAGGATGAGCGATATATATTAGATATTTATTCTAAAATACAACTTACAGTAAGTTCGTAGTAACAACCGAACAAGTACTTTGTCTCATGGTAAATGTTACTCGTCGGAAGCAGGTAAGTCGTTAGTAGGTACACTAAATACAAAGTGAAATACAAAAATGTTTTCTAATTTTTGGTGGCAGTAACAAAAAACATTGACCATACATGAAAGGTAGTAAATAATTACCTACATTTTTGCACGGGTTCCATACCCAAAGAATAAAAACGGAAGCTCTTACTAAATCTACATTGTGTCGGTCTCTCTTGAACTCCATTAGTTAAATAGGTACTTGAATTAGTTCCGTAGTATAACTATGACAAACAAACAAACAATTACCTACTGAAATTAGGAAAAAAGGTATTTAAGGGTTTCAATTCCAATCCCCAAAAATGGCATTCCCCAAAAATAAATATAAGTTATATGGTGTTACGAGGTTCAAACATCGGCACGCACCACTGATTTATGTGGGTATTAGAAATTAATTATCAGTGCTCTTCGGTGAAGGAAAACATCGTGAGTAAACGTACATATCCGAGAGTTCTTTAAAAAAAAGTTCTCGGAGGTGTGTGAAGTCCACCAATTCGCACTTGGCCAGCGCGGTGGACTATGGCCCAAACTCTCTCATTCTGAGAGAAGACCCGTGCCCAGCAGTGGGACAATAATGGTTTGACGACGACGATGTTACGATAGTCAAGGCCAATTAAACTCTATCTTGACTATTTATAATTTTACTACTTATTAGATATCAAAACAAATTCAATTACATTTTTTTGTTACAAAATTGTTATCTGTGCTTCTAGTCGTTACCCGCGCAAAACTTTAACAAAGACAACCCTATTTTTTACTTTTAAAAAATGTGAAATCCGTGAACCGTAACTCAATAGAGCCAATTCAGTTTTTTACTAAAAAGTGGAATTCGCAAATAGTACAAAGGGACTAAAAACGTAAGGGTGACATTATTAGCTATTGTTACTCGTTTTTCGATTTTTCACCCCATTTCTGCACCTGGTGTAGGGTTTTTTATGAATTCAAAGTTCAGACATTGGTTTTATCGGGGCTATTATTACAAGGCATGTTACAAAAGAATTATTACCAAAAAACAAAGCATTATTACCGAAAACTTTCCTATACACATAGATACTATTTATTATTTTTTAGATTTTGTTTCTATCTAAAGTAGCAGACGAGCATGCAGACCACCTAATGGTAAGTGGTCACTGCCGGTTATGGACATCTGTAATCAACTTCATACAGAACACTGGTTATACCTAAAGTTAATCACAGATGCATTGCTACTCCCAAGCACTATGATGGTCGCGTCATATAAAAGTGTGCCGGCAACCACACGCTTCCATTGAAACGCAAGAAATGCTTCACGCTAGAAATAGGTGTGGCGGTGGTACCTAGGGAAGTAGGTACTTCCCCGGTCGAACTACACTGGTTCTACCACATTCTGTTTAATTTATTTATTTAATTACCACCTCATGTTGTTAGCAATTAAAAAACTGCATATCGTTAGACTTCGTTAATTATAAAAATGGATCAATATTTTTAAATATTCTACGCCTGCATTCCTAGAAATACGACATTGTATTTTATATAGATACACAGCTATACCTTTACATTAATACAAAAATACGTATACGGCACTAAATATAATATAATATCTCCAAAAGCAATATCTTTTAACGTGAAATGATAGTTTTTGAAAGTAAAAAAAGAAGTAACTAAATATTTTATTTCAGTTACGCTATTTAGTGAACGTGGTAGAACCAGTGTAGTTCGACCGGGGAAGTACCACCGCCACACCTTTTTCTAGCGTGAAGCATTTCTTGCGTTTCGATGGGTGGGTGTGGTTGCCGGCACACTTTTACATGAGGCGACCAGCATAGTCCTCGGTAGTAGCAACGCATCTGTGTTTGACTTCAGATAGAACCTATGTTCTGTATGAAGGTGATTACAGATGTACATGAGCAGCAGTGACCACTTACTATCAGGTGAACTGCATGCTCGTTTGCTACTTCAGTCAGATAAAAAAAAATACAGATGAACACCACAGATGTACAATATGGACCATGATCTCACCTACAATTAACACCACAGATGTATAATATGGACCATCATTACTACTACAGCTACCAATCAGTAGATTGAAAAAAATATTTTTATAGTCATATCATTCAGATAACAAATAGAAGATATTTACACGGACAGTAATTAATTCTCATATCTTTTTAGCATATGAGGGTGAAAATAAAAGTAACATAAACGGTATTATATAAGAACTGTAATGTAAACTAAAATTGCATTTCAATCTTACGTTTTAAATAATGCGCTATCAATTTCTTTGTAGTCTAACGCCATCTAGGGGGCAATAGCGAAAAATACATAAGTGTCCTAAATATACTTAAAAAGCACCATCTATTGGTGACACAAAATAGTATTACATAATTGTAAAATATCTACCTATTACTATTTTGTATTTAAAATAAAGTATATTTCGTATCTACTTATATTATTATATCATAAAAATAAAATTTAATTAAAGAGCAATTACATATTTTTAGAAATTTACGCTCAGCTGATGGATGAGTCACGCATGACGTCACTTCGACAAGTCCCAAATGAAGTTTGAATTTGTGTAGTGGCAACACTGCGCCGTCCCTCAGTCATCTGTCAACGTTCATACTATAAACTTTATCGTAAAGCACGAAGGATTATAATCCTTGTAGAATTCGAGACGGAAGTGGCACAAAAATAGGATTGCCAACAATTTGAGTGACGTCACATCGAGGAGCCATGGAGCCTTGAGCCTTCTAAAATTACATGAGAGCTCGAGAAAAACATTACTCGACTTGAAAGCTCTATTTTTCTCAAAACAACCGAAGAAAGTGTCGGGGAAGTGCGTCCCGCGTGTGTCGTGCAACGAAAAAAAATATCCTGTAAAAGTGGTCAGCGGAGTGTATTGTTAGAACCAGTCGCTCTGGTTACGAGAATCTGATATTCCGTGAGTATCCCGTATTTATTTTCCCGCTAATGCAGTTACCGATCGATGTGAGCTGCGACGTTCCACGTGATGTGGGGAATTCAATTAGTGCGTGATACTCCAGTGTCGGCTGCGCCTCGGTCGTGTGTCATGCGAAATCGTCTGCGGAGTCTCTAAAAATAAAACAAGGAGTGTATTTTCGGTGTGTATTTGGTGATTTCGCGAGCGGGAGGCCGGGTGACTGTTGGAAAGTGTTCTTTTTGCGTATTCCGTGACCATACAGTTAGCGCGAATCGTCCTTGACGACCTACTGCATACTCCGAGAACGGTGTCGAATTTCAGTCGGTGAGCGCGTTCTGAATTTGAAAATGTTTGTCTGTGGTCTAGTTGGCCATGCTTTGTGATGTCTTTGGAGTGATTGGTTCCCATGACCTTGACACGAGGAAACTGCTTTGTCCCCAAAATTACGTCCCACGTATGATTCAATCACTCAAATGTTGGGTACATTGTGTGTTTGTGTACTTTGGAATTGGGTAAAAGTTTCATACAACTCATACATTCACCTCGCCCACATATAAATTGTTGTTTAAATGTTCAAATGTCCGTCCTTGTTGATATTTTAAGGTTGATTTGTGTTGCTACATTGTAGCCTAATTGTAAAGTTTTAATCAACATAATCAACTTAAAATATTGCAATAAACATGTTTCTAAAAAATAAGACAAACATTAAAACCACCCTTATGTCACAATTTTATAATTTCTGCGTCTTAGATAAGCCAATAGTTGTATCACTGTCTGCAAAGTTCTCGTAAGTTTGCACGAAAGTTGCATTAAAAAAGGCTGAACATTTACTATACGTAAGCTATACATAAACTAATTTAAAAGTGTAATTTATATGTTTCCAAAATGCAAACAAAATAATAAATTAATATTATTATATATAAGTAAAAAGTATTAATTAAAATCCTAAAACAATCCTAGAAACTGAAGACTCCTTAACACATGACCTATTTATGAAGTTAGTTGTTAAAAATTTTTTGCTGTCTAATATTTCAAAGCATTGATTAAGATTAAACTTTGCCGTAAAGCATATTATAAAATTTCTGATTACATAGAAGACAAAACAGCTTGGGACTGAGCTAAATGAGCTACATGTCAAAGTGTAGCATATCTTGCCAAACAGGGCTCTCTTTTACTGAACTGTAAGGCAAGATACTGGAGCTAACTTTCATTACCATGTAAAAAAACATGATTGTAATAATATTAAAAAAATGGCTGTAAATAGGAAAAAAAGACAAACCCGCTGAGTTTCTTGCCGGATCTTCTCAGTTGAGGTCGTATTCCGATCCGGTGGTAGTGTAAGAAAAAAAATATAACTGACAATTTGTAAGTGCCCCCATAGGCCTATACAAAATAAAGACATTTCATTCCATTTCATTACATGGGTACAAAGTGGTGAACAAGAAATTATGTAGACACAAAATCCATCTGCAAAAACTTGCAGGTGGGTATTTTGTATTTTAATAGTTTGTTTATTTTTACCTTTTTTAGTTTGCGTCAAAATAGTAACATAAAATTGTTATGTATATTGTTGTAATGGTCTTTCTACTATCTTATGTTTGTTACCTATATATATATATATATATATATATATAGCATAATTATCGTCGCTTAAGTTCTAACATCGTGCATCTCAAAATTATCAACTTTTCAGGAGAGCAAATAAACTGTCTCAAATAGTTATTTTTAATTCTGCAACTACCAAATAATGTATTGCATTTAAAATATTAATATTAAAACCATATTTTTTTGAAAATGTTTCATGTTCCTAATTATTATTATTATCCTAATTATTATTTCCATAAAATGATACCATTATTTCATTAACTCAAAATGGTCATTTTTTGAGTTATGTGTTGTTAGAACTTAAGCGATGATATGTCACTCTGCAAACTGAATCAATTCTAATGTTATGTCATATCTTATAATCCGTCAGGCTGTTTGAGTTGTAGTGAGTACCAAAAATATGGATATACATGCATTAATATACCATAAAATATACCCCTTCTAAAGCAGTGAAGCAATAAAATTTAATCCATCCTTCTGAATGTCTTAAATTCAATATTTGCCTAATTATCTAGATCATTATAAAAGATGTGTTATCATCTATCTGACCAAATATTAACTTGACAAATTAACCACATTGCCATTCATTGAAACTATGTACAGTTTTCAAATATATTACAGTAGCAAACAAGCATGCAGTCCACCTGATGGTAAGTGGTCACTGCCGTCCATGTATGTCTGTAATCAAACGCAAGTAAGATTGGAGTCTAAGAGTCCCATGGATATCTGTAAACAAACTCCACATGGAAAAGGGATTTTTCCAAATGCAAGCTCTGATGGATTTCTGATTCCAGATGACCCGGATGTTCACATCATAAGTGATAGTATTGGTCTGGTCCGACCCTAAAATTTGTGGGATTTTTACCGCACTAAAACTCGCCGGTGGCCCTCCTCGGTGCTATAAAGTGGACTCGGGGGTCTACAAAGAAACGCAACCGGAATCCTCTAAGCGCGTTGCCCCATCGGGCTCCTCCCAGATGGGCGGCTGGGCCCATCGCCTCGTCTAGTCTTTACGACGGTACGCGACCTACCGATCGCCTACCGAACGGTTCGAGCTCCTACTCTAGCCGCCCGCAACCCCGGAAGCCACACTTTCACATGAGGCGACCATCATAGTCCTCGGAAGTAGCAACGCATCTGTGATTGACTTCAGATGGAACCCATGTTCTGTATGAAGTTGCTTACAGATGTCCTTGGATGGCAGCGTCCACTTACCATCTGAACGGACTGCATGCTCGTTTGCTACTTCAGTCCTAGTCCTGTAAACCTACACACCCGAAGTTCTTTAAAAAAAAGTTCTCGGAGGTGTGAGAAGTCCACCAATTCGCACTTGGCCAGCGCGGTGGACTATGGCCGAAACTCTCATTCTGAGACAACACGTGCCCAGCAGTGGGCCAATAATGGGTTGATGATAATAAAAGATGGTAAACCGAATAATTCAGCCGAATGTCCGGTTAAACCAAATAGTATTCGGTATTCGATTATTCGGTGAAAACACTATTCGGCGCATCTCTATCAAATAACATTCGTTGCGTACTACCTACCCATAGCATAGGTATAACATAAGTCAGTATGTAACTTGAAATATGTCCAGTTGTAAGGTTTCAATTCGCTTACAATACGTAAGAAAATAATCGTACTACAGTAACCATAATACTAGGATCAGTGGGTTGTAACTTAGGCCTTAATATCTTTAGTACAGTACATTTACCAGGTGTGGTCCGTGTGGTTGCTGGCACACTTTCACATGAGGAGACCATATAGTCCTCGGGAGTAGCAACGCATCTGTGATTGACTTCAGATGGAACCCATGTTCTGTATTTAGTTGATTACAGACTTCCATGGGCGGTAGTGACCACATACCATCAGGTGGATTGCATGTTCGTTTGCTACTTCAGTCAGATAAAAATATGTATATTATCCCATCAAGCACCTATACCTATACTAGTAAGTTAATGAATATTTTCGTTCGCAAGAATTGTGGGAATGTTTTATCAATTTTGTATTGCAGTGCTTTGCAAAAAAAGGTCGTCAGTCCAATGAAGTTGAAGTGCAGTTTGTCGACCAAAAATAATGTGGTCAATGTCGCATTCGCTTTCGCTAATATCGTTAAGGGACTATCGCATTCGCGAATGTTCATTTGGTAACATTCCTTATATCACCGTCATATACATGTGTGACCGAACGCTATGGCACAGTATTAATGTCATACAGTAGTCTAACTCTGCCGTGTCCTTGAATTTTATACCTACAGACGCGCTGGACGAGAGTTCGCGTTAGGGCTACCCGCCTAAAGTATTTTAATACATCTGTATACTTGACTTTCTTTCTTACTTATTATGTATTTTATTCAATAGATGAAGGTAAAAAACAACGCGTTCTTTTAATATTTAAGAGACATAATAATAAATCGTACACAAATAATAGTTATAAATTTCACGCTGAATAATATTTTATCAACCAGAATAAAAATTATTAACACTGGACGTGTTTATCCACAATTAAAGCAATCAAAAACAGCCTAGTATAGTATACAACTGCTCTTCGCTACATTATTATTTAAATAAAAAGATCCTCTGCTTAAAAACGTCACATCGCCCGCTCGCCACTACGGCACATTCGCTAGCTAGTACCGAGTGCATACCGAAATAGGACAATAATGGGTTGGGTTGGTAGTTTTACTAGTAATACTTTTTGGCTTAGCGTTCCATTGAAAACCCTTGAAATATGAAGTCAAGGCCGTAAACGAACTATAGCAACCGTTTTATCAATAATCTTGATAACAGGTGTATGGTGTATCTGAGCGGTATAAAAATCTTTGTATCAGATAACACGATTATATTTGTTAGTATTAGGAGTTGATGACTAATTTGCATGACGAGCCTAATAGTTACAAGTCGGATTTTTAATCGAGGGTTTAAGATTCGAGTATCAGGCACGCAATTTTTTTTTTTCACCATTTTTTATCTGACTGAAATAGCAATCGAGCATGCAGTCCACGTGATGGTAAGTGGTCACTGCCACTCATGGACGTCTGTAATCAACTACATACAGAAAATGGGTTCCATCTGAAGTCAATCACATGCGTTGCTACTCCCAAGTACTATGATGGTCGCCTCATGTGAAAGTGTGCCGGCAACCACACGCTTCCATCGAAACGCAAGAAATGCATCACGCTAGAAATAGGTGTGGGGGTGGTAATTCTCCGGTCGAACTACACTGATTCTACCACCTATTACACATTAACGTTACCCGGTAAAATATTCAAGTCAATCTGTTTATGTACAAATATACCGTAACACTTTCCTATTAACTATTTTTCACCCGACTGTGTCATGAAGGTAATGTTTTTAGAGCGACCTGTCCATATGTACGTACCTGTCCATTTCTTTGACACGCGCGACAGTCCAAACGACTTGACGAGTTGTAACTGACTTGACTAGACATCGGATATGCACTACAAAATGGTGTATTATGCACCAAAATGGTCGAATATACACAAAATATACACTATGAAAGAAACGTTTATTTCATTGGATTTTTGGTTGTCAAACTGAAGTGGGTATAGATTAGATGACTTTTTTTTCTTTTTTTTGGCAAACTACATCGCATCAACCCATTATTGGCCCACTGCTGGGCACGGGTCTTCACCCAGAATGAGAGAGTTTAGGCCATAGTCCACCGCGCTGGCCAAGTGCGAATTGGTGGACTTCACACACCTCCGAGAACTTTTTTTTTAAGAACTCTCGGGTGTGTAGGTTTCCTCACGATGTTTTCCTTCACCGAAAAGCAGTGATAATTAATTTCTAATACGCACATAAATCATTGGTGCGTGCCTGGGTTTGAACCTCGGACCTCCCGATCGAGAGGGCAACTTTCAACCATTAGGCTATCACTGCTCCGTATAACTACATATTTTGTCAAAAACTAATGAAACTGCCAAAATATGCAATAACGCCTAAAAACTGTCATTATATTGCATATGCACATAATCCGATGTCTACATAATTATATAAGACATCATTGAAATCGACTCAGTTTGCAGAGTTACATGGGATATATTAGGCTAATTTAAATACTATACATACCTTTTTATAAAACAATGGCGTCTGTAAATAGGGTTAAAAAAATTGAGAAGACAATAATAATATGAGTATCGAAAAGGTACCATAGCATTCAGAAAATGTGTATTTTATAATATTTTTACTAATGTTACTATTAAGACCAAATCGCATAAAAAGCGGTAAATTTAATAAAATTCTCGTGTCCCAACGTTCGTTCCCGTACCCCTCCGAAACGGCTTGACCGATTCTCATGAAATTTTGCTAGCATATTGAGTAGGTCTGAGAATCGGCCAACATCTATTTTTCATACCCCTTGGTGATAAGGGTTGTCTACCCTTAACATTTTTTGTTAATTTTATATGGCAAAACAACGTTTGCCGGGTCAGCTAGTGTAATGTACATATTGGAATGAACTGAAACTGAAAGCAATCAATCGTTTTCAAGCAGACGTTTTTGTTTTAAAATTTTAACAGTTTAACGACCCGCGTGGTGCGGTTACCAAACCGCTCTTATACGCGTTCCGGGTTCGGTCTCCGGCTAGACAAATACCTGAATGACAGATTAAAATTCTTGCTCCGGGCTTAGAAATTTATAGATTGGGACTATAAGTGTAGAAAGAGTTTTTTGTTTCCATCAAACTTCAACTTATACATTTGTTTCAGATAACAAAAGATGCAAAGAAAGCGACCGCCGTCCCGCCTGAAAGCCTCTGCCCACTAAACGTAGATACCTAATATAAGCGAACTATGTGATTGTTCTGACGCCACAATGCCGGTCGTATCTCCCTCCCGTTACAATGCAACCACCACCAGCCTCTCCGGGTCCTACCGGTCGACCCTCACGTCGACCAACAGCTTGGACAAACCCTACTACCGCTCCAGTAGCGGCACATACGTCACGTCGACCCTACGAAGCTCGTACGGCGACCGGACGACGGAGTACCGGTCGAGGTATTCGGATGTGGACGGTAAACGCGAGAGGAAGACCTCTCTGGTTGAATACAGTCGGAACTCCAGAGCTCCGAGCATAACGGACTCCGACAGCGGGATCTCGTCGAGATATCGGACAGACAGGAGCGAGTCCCGTTCAAGAGATATTTCCACGACTAGGAGCGAGAGCGGGAAGAACTCGGAAGTTCGGCCCAAAAGGAGTATTATCAGCTCAGCGGCACTGGCGATGTCCACCGCGGAGCTCTACAACAAGTACTCCCCAGCGAACTACGTGCCCCTGACCCAGAGGATCCAGCAGAGCCAGGCGCAGAACTCGCAGAACTACGGGGAGATATCCAGGTCTAAGTCAATCTCCAATGATATCGGGAGACCACCGGCCTCGGACTCCAGGATACGCAAGCCCAGGAACTCCGCTGCAACTATCACTGAGGTATTCCTTTGTTTTATACTTAAGCGTGCCTTGTCTCTGGGAACTGTTAAGGTTTTGAAAATCTATTTTAATCGTATTTGAAATATTATTAAACGGATCTCTCTTAGAGTACCAATAATGTACATTCTCACATCACGTTTATTTATTTATTCGAGATTAGTTTACAATTATTTATATTATTTATTTATCAGATTTTTAGTTTACGACTATCTTTTCATTATTTTTCGAACGACCGACCATTGACAACCCATGAAAACTTATATCTTCTTTTTAATGTTTTTATTATTGTAATACTTTAAATAAGTTTTCATATAAAAAATATCGTAAATGTATATAATAAATTAATATCGGTATTTTGAGAACGCTAACAATATGTTAGATTAGCATTTCGCATTTATAATAAGTACAAGGTTTTAAGTAAGTCTTATCGTACCCCTTGACGGACTTTTCAATATGGGACTTTGTCAAAAACTAACTTCCATACAAACATTTATGCCCGATTTTAACGATTTCAACCCATTTTTTCGATAAAAAGCAGCCCATGTCCTTTCTCGAGGTCAACACTATCTGTGTACCCAATTTCATAAAGATCGGTTAAGTTGTTTAGGCGTGAATAAGTAGCAGACAGACAGACAGAGTTACTTTCACATTTATAATATTAGTAGTGACTAAACTTATCAAATTTTCGTCTAGATATAAACAAAGTATATAAACAGCAAAGTGCACGCACTACTACCATGTATTAACTCATATCCAATCTCGGGTCTGCTGGAAGAGATTTCTTTAGAAATAAGCAGTTCCTTTGCACTTATAGTTCGTTGTAACTTATGTTACCAGTTATTTAATTCTTTGTGTGTGCATAAATAAATAAAATAAATAAATAAGGTTATTACGGTAATTTTGGTTCAAATTAATACGTTAGCCTAATGTTATGAAACAGTTATGCAACAAATGTACCAAAGTGAACTAGGCTAACATTTAGAATGTAAATAGAGCGGAGCCTCCTCTTTCAGGGATACATAAAATTAAAAAAAAAAACGATTTCTTAGCAAAAAAAAACATTGTTATTCTTGATGTTTGACAATAAATTGTTGTCAGAATTGTCAAGTATATCGCATAACATAAAATATATAGGAATGTAGGAATCGCATAACTCTTCGCGTTTAAAAATTTCTTTTAAAACTAATTTTAACAATTAATTTTTACGTAAATGTAAACGTTTATATAAACGTAATGTAAATGTTACGTAAGGGCCGGCACTCATATGACGGAGCGCAGCGCAGCGAATTTTTTGCTGTCAAACTATTATCGTCATTGTCCCTTTAGAAATAATATCCAAAATTAAATAACAGCAATTTATTTCTGAGGAGCATGGAAGCGCATGCTCGCGCATCCGCGCGCATTCGCGCGCATCCGCGCGCATTCTCCCAGTAATTTCGGCTAGTGTGTGATTCGTTAAGAAAATTTCGCGGGCATGCGCTGCGCTGCGCTGCGCTGCGCTCCGTCATATGTGCGCCGGCCCTAAAGGTTTTTGGAAGGACGCTTTTATGAAGTTGTTTTAGTTTGTTTAAATTTCTATTATTGCTAGTTCTATTATTGCTTATTCTCAATATCAAACAAATTTGTTACAAAAATATGCAATGAACACACGCTTAATTTACATTTTTTCTACATCTATGGATTATTTAGTTTATACATTAGGAGCATGATAGCCTAATGGTTAAAACTTGCCCTCTCGATCGGGAGGTCCGAGGTTCCAACCCAGGCACGCACCACTGATTTATGTGCGTATTATACTTTAATTATCACTGCTTTTCGGTGAAGGAAAACATCGTGAGGAAACCTACACACCCGAGAGTTCTTTAAAAAAAAAAAAGTTCTCGGAGGTGTGTGAAGTCCACCAATTCGCACTTGGCCAGCGCGGTGGACTATGGCCTAAGCTCTCTCATTCCGAGAGAAGACCCGTGCCCAGCAGTGGGACAGTAATGGGTTGACGACGACATTAGTTGTAGGGTCAATATAGGACACTAGCACCACCTACACAGCTTAAGACCACAGACTAAACGACTCTATTTCTGACAAAATAGGCTTAAAATTCCCATCCAACACTTTTAGGTCAAATCTAGGGTTGCCAACGTCAGCGATTAAAATATATTAGCTATGAATGGTAGAAAAATTGCGCAGTTTTAAAATAAAGCACTTTTTTCTTATTTTTTTTATCGAGACAACTTTAAGGATGGTGCGTGGTAGTGGTCGACGAATAAAGCGAAATCTAGAACGTCGATGCAATACTTCAAACCTAAATATTATATTTTACTACTCTCTAAATAAGGGGGCATCCGTAGTAGTAATGTGAGTAGGGATTGCAATCCGGCCTCATATTCAATCCGGCCGGATCCGGCCGTTTTTTTCTCAATCCGACCGGATCCGGCGGCATTAATCGAACGGTTAAAACAGTGTAAAAAAGGATCGATTTCTAACGATATTTTTTTTTGTAATGTGAAATCGTTGTCAAAATATACAATCACCGGATCCGGTGGAGGTCCGGATCCGGTGGTGAATTGGAACCGGATCCGGTTTGTGTAAATTTGTGCCGGATCCGCCGGGTTACTGGATCCGGTTTTTCGGATTGCAATCCCTAAATGTGAGAGGTACCACCGCCACACTTCAGACTTCAGATAGAACACTTGTTCTATAAGAAACTAGTTGACCCGGTGAACTTTGTTCCGCCTAAAATTCAAAAATCTGAAATTATAAGTGTTTCCCTGCTATATTATACATATATAATACATAAAAACCTTCCTCTTGTATCACTATCTATTGTAAAAAACTGCAATAAAGATCTGCAGCGATTAAAGAACTGCATTAAACATCTGCAGCGTAGATTTAAAGATCTAAGTATACATACATAGTGATTGCTAACCGTCAGGTGGACTGCATGCCTTTTTTTTATCGGACTGAAGTAGCAAACGAGCATGCATTCCACCTGATGGTAAGTGGTCGCTGCCGCTCATGGAAATCTGTAATCATCTTCATACACAATGGGGGTTCCATCTGAAGTCAACCACAGATGCGTTGCTACTCCCGAGGACTATGATGGTCGCCTCATATAAAAGTGTGCCGGCAATCACCCTTCCATCTCGCGCAAGAAATTCTTCGCGCTAGAAATAGGTGTGGCGGTGGTACTTCCCCGGTCGAACGACACTGGTTTTACCACCTTTTGCTACTTCGTTCGAAAACGTTTGCTACTTCAATCTTATAAAATAACAGATTAAATGCGCGTCGAACTCGTGCACGAGGGGTTCCGTACCACCTATAAAATACGACAAAAAATCATGTTATTATATGGCAGCCCCTTTAAATAAATTTCTTTTATTCTGTTCAGAAAATTTCTCTGACTAGCTATCACGATTTCGATATCCTGTTGACGGACAGACAGACAGACAGACAGACGGACAGCAAAGTCTTCGTATTAGGATTTCTATTTTACGTTTTGGTTACGGGACCCTAGAAATACATTTTTTATCTGATTGAAGTAGCAACATTGCTACTTCATTATTATAAAACGAGCATGCAGTCCATCTGATGGTAAGTGGTCACTGCCGCCCATGAACATCTGTAAGAAACTTCATATAGAACATTGGTTCTATCTGAAGTCAATCACAGATATGCGTTGCTACTCCCGAGTTCTAAGATCGCCTCATATAAAAGTGCGCCGGCAACCACACCCTTCCATCGAAACGCAAATACTTCTCGCTAGAAATAGATGTGGCAACCCTAGACATTTCTCAATGATTTATTCAGAAACTATGACCTCTGCCATTGAGTTACGGGCGATTTTCGTTTGAACCTACATTTTTGGCTAGACTACAGTATTTTGTGGATATAAAAATGAGCTATTGTGTGCCAAATATAGACGATGGTCCGAGTTGCCTGTAGTACAGTTCAAGCTACACGTTTTCGGTATTCGCGGGTTTAAAAAAAAATGAGTTTTTTGTTCGCGGTTAAAAATTTCTTTATTCGCGGATGTCGTCGGTGGGAGTAAAATTCGATGTAACATAAGGCAGACATTGAAAGTGAAAAACTTAAAATTATTGTTATAAATTATTGATTAAATTAAAGTATATTAATAGGTGGTAGAAGCAGTGTAATTCGACCGGGGAAGTACCACCGCCACATCTATTTGTAACGTGAAGCATTTCCTGCGTTTCGATGGAAGGATGTGGTTGCCGGCACACTTTCATATGAGGCCACCATCATAGTCCTCGGGAGTAGCAACGCATCTGTGATTGACTTCAGATGGAACCCATGTTCTGTATGAAGTTGACTGATGTCCATGGGCGGCAGTGGCAATGAACACTACAAATAGAATATGTGTTACATCGGCACGCGCGAAATTGTGGCGAAAATGTAATATAATGTGAGATTGCTATATAATCTTTGATATTATTTACTCTTCAACAGTGATTTGAAAAGTGTCCAAATAAATGTATTAAGTATTTTGATGTGCAAGAATAAAGCATCTATATCTCGTCAACCCATTATTGTCCCACTGCTGGGCACGAGTCTTCAAAATGAGAGAGTTTTAGGCCATAGTCCACCGCGCTGGACAAGTGCGAATTGGTGGACTTCACACACCGAGAACTTTTTTTTAAGAACTCTCGGGTATGTAGGTTTCCTCACGGTGTTTTCCTTCTCCGAAACGCAGTGATAATTAATTTATAATACGCACATAGTTTTAAAAAAATCTATGGTGCACGCCTGGGTTTGAACCTCGGACCTCTCGATCGAGAGGGCAAGTTTCAACCATCTATATCCTGTGACGATATTTATTTACATAATGCTTCGTATGCATAGATAAAATGAATCCCCTGATTGGTTCCCGGTTCAGTCAATGTTTATATAACTAAGAAATACAATTGAAGTGTCTGTCTGTGTTCAAAATTAATTTGATTTTTTCGGTGTGTTTGTGTGATTTTTTTGTCTGAAAAAAAATAAGGCTGCTGAGGTCTGGTTTGAAAGGTGAGGTTTCATTTATAACAAGCCGTCTTCCATGGCTTTACATGCATTCAAAAATATATCATAACTGAATATAATATAATTTTCATTGGAGTATATGAATTTTAATAACACGAATATTGTATTAAGTAATTAAACAAAATATACTCGTAATTAAATTCCTTAAACAAAAATTAATTACTTTTGGTTTGATAAAACACAAAAAAAGCGCAAAAAATTATAAAAACGTGTATTTTCATGACTCCCATTTTTTATATGCAAGTAAAGATCGAAGTATCGATGCGGTGTAATGATGGTAAGTGGCCAATGCCGCCCATGGACTTCTTATAACCCTTCAGTGACGATACGATGAAGTTCATCCACATCAACTGGACCCGTGGCGGTCCTCCACGGTTCGGTTTGCGCGCTCCTGCCTGCCACGGACGTGCAAGATGTGGAATGGGCTTCCTCCTGAGGTGTTCCCGGAGCGTTGTGACATGGGGCTCTTCAATAAAGATGTAAGGAGAGCTCCTTCAGCCGGCGATGCATTGGCGACTCCTCTGGTATTGCAAATGTCCATAGGCGACGGTGACTACTTTCAGGTGGCCCGTCTGCCTTATTGTCAGGTCCAAGTATATAAAAAATCTTTATTTTGTTTAGGCCTACGGGGGCACGTACAAATTGTCAGTTACATTTTTTTTTTTCTTACACTACCACCGGATCGGAACACGACCTCAACTGAGAAGATCCGGCAAGAAACTCAGCGGGTTTATCTTTTTTGTTTGCTTATATTTTTTCTTAAATATATTAACTTTTTTACATGGTAATATTAAATTACTGCTTCATACAGCATTGACTTACCTTATCAGATGGTCTGCATGCTCGTTAACGACTTCAATCAGATAAAAAAATCTAAAAGTATTGCAATCCGGCCTCATTTTCAATCCGGCCGGATCCGGCCGGATTAATCCAACGATTAAAACAGTGTAAAAAAAGGATCGATTTCTAACGGTAATTATTTTTGTAATGTGAAATCTTTGTCAAAATATACAATCACCGGATCCGGTGGAGGTCCGGATCCGGTGCTGAATTGGTACCGGATCCGGAAACATACATAAAATCAACTAAATACACATTGAAATAAAATGAAATGAAATGTCTTTATTTTGTACAGGCCTACGGGGGCACTTACAAATTGTCAGTTACTTTATTTTCTTACACTACCACCGGATCGGAACACGACCTCAACTTTATTCATTACAGACACTACCTCGCTTAGACACAAACACATACATAATAAACGAAATAGAACATTCAATGCCTTACTATGAAAACATATAACGTCAGAAATGTCAGTGTCTTTGTCAAAATAACCGCTATTGCTTATAAATACAGCTTAGCTAATTAAACCTCTTTTTAACTTTAACGGGTGCGTTCAAAATAACTTGAAAATTAATACAATTTATTTTAATTTGAGAAATATTCCCGCGTGAGAAATATTTGGACAATATGAAGTTTAGTTTTTTAATTTAAATTACGGTCGAATTTCGACCGTAGCGACGGGTGACCAGTTCGATTGTAGTATATGTATAGGTAGACACCGTCGCGACCGACATTTACGTGAAATAACGCCACCCAATATCATGTATTAATAGATATTTGACTTTGGTGCGCTACCCACACGGTACATCAAATACACTGACGATAAAAGCATAAAAACGGCTAAGGGTGAGTCGGACTCGCGCACTATGGGTTCCGTACCGTCATACTTCATACTAATATTATAAAGGCGAGAGTTTGTGAGTGTGTATGTTTGTTACTTCTTCACGTCTAAACGGCTGGAGCGATTTTCATAAAATTTGGTAGGGAGTTAGCTGATACACTGGATTAACATATAGGCTACTTTTTACTGTGGGAAAATATCTTACTCCCACAAGACAATCGATGCATCGATTTTTTTAACGCGGGCGAAGCTGCGGGGTTTTAGCTAGTTTTCTATAAATACCGGCAAAAATCACGTTGGATAAGAGCTCCCTTTGAGTATTTTGTTTTTTTTTTTTTAGGATTTTTATTTGTACAGATAATGAGCTTTATCGGGAAGTCCGGTTCAAATCAAAGGCACGCACCTCTAAATATTTAAAATTGATGAATCTATCCGTACTAATATTATAAATCTGAAAGTGTGCTTGTTTGTTACTCTTTCACATCGCCAAATAGCTATTATATGATATAGTTTATATGTTGGGAGATGGATAGGAGGGCGGAGAGCTACTGTTTACCGCGCTCTCTCATTCCTAAGAGGATATCGATGTTTTGATAGTTGCTAGATAGATGGATAATTATTGACGTTAAAAATATATTTATCTATTTTTAATAAAAATTATATACGTGACAAATATCCTATTCCTTTGAGAAGTCTTTTAAAATATGTGTTAATACTATGGTATGATTTTAATATTGTATATTCTACTCACAATAACTCATAATATAAGTTTTTGAATTATTTTTGCTGATATCGAAATATAATACCATGGATCGTGGTCACGGCGAAAAAGATCCGTGTAATTGGATCGAAATATCGGCAAACAGAATTCAAAAATACCGTGAGTACCCAATTCGTGTTAAAATATTTCAAATCCCCGATAATATTCTAAAATCGTTAAGAGTAACCGACTAATAATACTTATTAAAAATCTAATTTATTTCCACTAGGTAAGAATTTTATAAAATTTCATGTATCAGCTCCGCTTTGATATTAGACTAAAATTATATACCACTGTATAAAAGGACTGATTAAAAACTTTACCAATGATAACTAGGTAGGAATAAAAAAGTTTTTTTTTTTAAAGAATTTCCATAGATTTTCAAGTATCATGTAAATAATGTGCAGTTTCCCAGAGACAAGCAGCGCGGTGTGCGCGTGTGTCATGTTCTTTAACCATCACGCACTAAAGAGCCATGTTACTATCTAGCTTCGAGTAAATAGCCACACCGCTGGGAAGGCAGACCTTTGCCGGAAAACGCTAAAAAGCAAAAGTCAGCCTTCCCAGCGACCAGTAGTAACATAGACGCGTGGCCACCCACGCAGTAGCATGTGCGGTCTTTCATGTTGGAACTAACACACACACATCGCGCAGTAGACATTAATGTATCATTATAATATCGCTAAGATCAATTTTCAACAACGCCAGAGACCGGAAGGCAGGAGGTACAAGGAATCCTCGCCGACGAGCTACAAGCGGGGCTCGGTCGCCAACGGGGTGAGGGATACCAACGGCAACGAGGTCCCCTCCGTCTCGGAGATCAGGAAGCGCTTCGACCCCAAAATGACCGTCACCAAACTTCCCGCGAACGACACAAGGTACACGTCCAAAACGGTCGAGCAATACCTCAGTCAGCTGAAAGACTGCGAGAACGGATCGACCAGCTACACCAGAATCTCGAAGGACGACCACCCAGTTCCCGTCCACTTGCCGTACGTCGAGAAAAACGGCGTCAGCAGATGGGAGGTCGGTTCCTCCGGCTCCAGGTCCAACTCCAACTCGGATCTGTCGCTCAGCAAAACCATCTCCGAACCGGTGTCGCTCGCCAAGCCGAGTATCGACAAAAACAGCTCTATGTCGGTGTCGTACACCGCGAAGCTGCCCTCCGAGAGACTGGCCAGCATAAAGAGCCAGCTAGACCCAAACAATCCGATAGGGAAAATTCTAGAAAAGTCGACAGTGATACAAGTCGAAAACGGTGATGTAGACTACTCGGAGCGAAGGAAGCTAAGAAACAGTCCAGAGGTCACCAAATCCAAGGAGTCCCTTAAAAACGACATAGAAAAGCAGGTGAAAGCTCCAAAACACACTTCCAACTTCGCTTCCTACATACAAATCTCTCAACCGGTAGCGTCCGGTACGACTACACCAAAAACGTCCAAACAGACCGAAATAAATAATATTATAAACGATGAAATAACAAAGAATCATGTGAAAGAACCTCGAAAGAATAAAATTAGTCTCAAATACATAGATTCTGAACAAGACGACCGCTTGGTGCTTGATAACGATATAGAATCGCCGAGCGGCACCGGCTTCGAGAACAAAACCTTCGAGCATGAGAACTACTTGAAGAAAAGAACGGAGAAGACCGAAGAAGACCAGAAAGACCTGGAAGACGGCATCAAGTCCATGGAGACCAGTACGGAAAGCACGATAAGCGAGCCCACAGAAGACTCTAGTCCAGAAACCCCGTCTTCTAGAAGGAGAATCCTGGATGTGAAGGATTACGAAGAAATCAAAGCGGTAAGTACTCATCTTTTTTCCACTTGGAGAGGTCTCTTGTCTTTTTAACTCTAATGAAATGCAACTTAAATTCTTCATAAACATTCGAGCTTAATGTTTTACTTAACAAAATTCTCCAAATTTTGAGAGATACAAACTAGTACCACTCTAATGTTAATTCGCGACTTGTCTGCTATTGAAAGGTTGCTAGCAGAAAACATGTTACAAAAAATTACTCTTCACGTATGGGATTTGTTTCATATTCTCAATTTCGTTTCTTGTTATTAACCAGAAGAATGGTCATTTATCTTTTATCTCAATTTGCAACAAGTAATTTTTGCAAAAAAATAATCTAGTCGATATGTAGAATATTTTTCGAATATAGACACACCTAATGATAATTCTGAGCGGTGATTATCTTGGGGGTACAACCCATTATTGTCCCACACCTGCTAACGGGTCTTCTCTCAGAATGAGAGTTTAAGGCCATAGTCCACCGCGCTGGCCAAGTGCGAATTGGTGGATATGTGGTGGTGATTATCTTAACTGAAATAATAGTATCTTATTTCATTTTAAGTAAATATAACATGAGTAAAATGAAATAAATCTTAGCCAATAGTTCTTTTAGCATATTCCAAATGACGATAGAGAAACGTCGCGTTTTATGCATTAGTGTGTTACAACTTTTATCTCTTCAAAAAGACACGATACAAACAATGACGCGTTTTATACGTTAGTGGCTTTTATGTTCTTAAATAGACAAGACACCTCTGCAAGTATCTCACCCACTGTATTACCAAGTGGCTCTTTTCTAAAGCACATTTTGACAATAATTTCCGAATCACGCAAAAAATTATGTTTGACTTTTTAATTTTTTAGGTTTTCAGTTTCGGAAAAAAACGCCGCGTTTTCCAAAAAATGTTTTTAAGACTTTATTATATGATAAAAAAAGAATTGTATAGATAATTATTAATATAGTCAATCTATATTTAAAAATATACTTAAACTTATGCATTTTTGTACTTAACTTTTGTACTAAATTATATCAAAACTATATCGTAGTAAAAATAACGGCAGGGCTTAAATAAATTACAGTTACTTGAATAAATAAATTATTATTATTATTATTATTAAGCATTTCAAGTAGATTATGAAGAAGAAGTAATAGATTTTTGTCTAGATTAAAAATAACGTTTTTGTACATACTTAAATTCTGAGAAAACTAGGTAAATCAGTACAAAAATATTTGGTTTGATGAAATCATTAAAATTATCATTATAACTTGAAGTCATTTATCCATCAGCCTTTGAAAGTCCACTGCTGGATATAGGCCTCCCCTAATCTTCTCCACTTCGACCGGTCCCGAGCCATCTGAATCCAGCGGTTACCCGCCGTCTTCTTCAGGTCATCAGTCCACCTACCTTTTGAAATCATTATTAGTCATTAATGGGGAGGGACGTTTGGTAAAAGAAAATATCATTTTCTTTACCTACTTTTGTTGTGAAATATTTTTGTTATACTTGTTTGTGCCAATTTTGTTACTTTATTTTTAAATTTTATTGTTGTTCATCAGTATGAACTCTTTGTTCGATTCGCTTAATTATTCGGACTAATTGACCAGTTATTTATAGAATTAGACAATTATTTAACTTGAGTATCCTTTCGAGTCCTTTGGGTACAAAAATAAATCTCTTTCTTATATGAAATAAGATATTTAAAGTAGATACAACGAATGTGTAGGAGGGTATGTCTCCAAACAATACTAATCCTACCCACACACTGATATATACACGCGCATACAATAATAAAACATGTATTACTACAAAGTATAAAACAAAGTCGCTTCCCGCTGTACGTCCCTATGTATGCTTACATCTTTAAAACTACGATACGGATTTTAAAGCAGTTAATAGTACCACCGCCACACCAATTTCTAGCGGGAAGCATTTCTTGCGCGAGATGGAAGAGTGTGTTTGCCGCACACTTTTATATGAAGCGACCATCCTAATCCTCGGGAGTGGCAACGCATCTGTGATTGACTTCAGATGGAACCCATGGTCTGTATGAAGTTGATTACAGATGTCCATGGGTGGCAGTGGCCACTTACCATCAGATGCACTGAATGCTCGTTTGCTACTTAAGTTAGATAAAAAAAAAAACATAAATCAAAAAACCGAACACGTCAGCACGTGGACACATGCATGCGGTAGCTCATACCTCTTATACATGTAATACATCAGTATTCAGTTTGACAAAACGCGCCGATAAAAACGCGGTGCGGCCTTGCTCTATGTTGCAAAAAACGCCCACGTGTTTTTTTTTTTGAGTTCTTACTAAGATGTTTCTTTTGTTTTTTGTCGTCAACCCATTATTGTCCCATTGCTGGGCACGGATCTTCCCTCAAAATGAGAGAGGCTCTAGTCTACCGCGTTGTAGTAGTAGTACAAAGTAGTAGACGTTGAGACTTTTTTTTACAACAGATACAACCCAATATTATCCCACTGCTGGGCACAGGTCTTAACTCTAAATGAGTTTTAGGTCAAAGCCTACCGCGTGGGATAGGTGTAGATTGGTAGACTTAACGCACCGTAGAGAACTTTTTAAATAACCCTCAGGTGTACACCGGTTTCCTCACGATGATTTCCTTCACCAAAAAAAATAAGTAGTTTGGGTTGTGCGTTGATATGTCAGTTATTAAGTCCTTATCTATACTAATATTATAAAGCTGAAGAGTTTGTTTGTTTGTTTGTTTGAACGCGCTAATCTCAGGAACTACTGGTTCGAATTGAAAAGTTATTTTTATATTGAATAGACCATTTATCGAGGAAGGCTTTAGGCTATATATATATTATAAACGCAAGTGAAACCGCGGGAACTGCTAGTATATTGTATATTACTAGTTGACCCGGCGAACTCAGTTCTCTAAAACTCAAAAATCTAAAATCATTAGTGTTTCTGCATTATATCTTACATGTATTATACATAAAAACCTTCCTCTTGAATCATTCAATCCATTAAATAAACTGCATTAAAATCCGTAGCGTAGTTTTAAAGATCTAAACATACATAGGGACAAATAGCGAGAAGGGACTTTGTTTTATACTATGTAGTGAAGCATAGAGCAGTGATAGCCTAATGGTTGAAACTTGCCCTCTCTCGGGAGGTCCGAGGTTCAAACCCAAGCAGCCACCAATGATTTATGTGCGTATTAGAAATTAATTACTGCTTTTCGGTGAAGGAAAACATCGTGAGTAAACCTACACACCCGAGAGAACTTAAAAAAAAAAAGTTCTCGGAGGTGTGTGAAGTCCACCAATTCGCATTTGGCCAGCGCGGTGGACTATGGCCTAAACTCTCTCATTCTGGGAGAAGACCCGTGCCCAGCTGTGCGCCAATAATGGGTTGATGCGAATAAAGCATATCCATTATCATGAAAAAGACGTCAGTGTATGAAAGTTCGTAGTCACAGACAGACGCCACAGACTTTTTATATAGATGTATAGCTCTCGCATTGGACAGACGATAGTGCGAAATCTCTTGTAGGAGTTTAAAAAAAGCTTCGAGTTCGTTGGCATTTGGCTATTCAGGTCGGCGTTTATTTGTGTGCGTGTGGGTATATACATTGAGTATGTTGGTATGAAATTATGCTTGTCATCCCTGTATCGGCTTAGGGTGTTTAGGGTGGGCGACCACGATTCGGTATACGACTTGTCGTGGGGTCCGGTGTTGGTAGCTTGGACGCATTAGATGTGTGTTGATTTTATAAGTTATATATATTTACAGGGTACAGAATGAAAAAAAAACGCTTTATTTTTGGAATATTTCATTATTAATTTCTTCATTTTTAACCGATTTCCAAAAGGGAGGAGGTTCTCAATTCGTCTGTATTTTTTTGCATCTTTTGTCACGAAGGAACTACATGTATAGGATTCCCTATCGATACTTTACAATATAAATGTACAAGTTTACAAAAATACTTTATAAAATATGTGAAATATACTGTAACCAGAAACATTTATATTATGCTGTAGGCAGGTAACTTACGAGTTGTGGTACAATTTATTTTAATCTTTCACAAGATTCAAGTCTGTTTATTTTTTCTAATATTATTTATATATCTTCGCCTTTTTTTTAATATCGAAGGGGAAACCTTCGAAAGGTACCCGACGCCGTGTGAGCAACGCCGAGTTATGTGGGATTTTTACCTCGCTAAAACCCCCCCGATGGCCGTCCTCGGCTCTGTGTGGAGGACACCGGGATCTCCAACGGACCGCTGCCGGTGTCCTCCGAGCGCGATGCCCTCTTTATGCTCTTCCCAGTGAGCATTGTACTCAGTGCGCCTCCCTGGTGTTTACGATAGTGGCCACACATGCCGTCATCGTACACGGGGTCGCTTGGCAGGACGGTTCGAGCTCCCACTCTTACCGCCAGCAACCCCGAAAGTCCCTTTTAGTCGCCTCTTACGACGGGCAGGGGATACCGTAGCCTTATTCTGATCCCGGAACTACAGGGATATATAACTCTTCGCCTGGAAAATTAAAACTTTGCGCTTATTTTTTTTAACTATCCATTTTTTACTATAATACCATTGACTAATCTACATAATCCATTGAAAGATAGTCGTCGAAGTCGTAGTCGTGTTGTCGTCGCGGGTGGTAAAATTCACCATTACCGTCCACATAAGTGTATCGCCTTTGATATGGTAAAGGCTTACTTGATGCCAGACTATAGTTGAGATTATATATTATATTGCTAAGCGCGAATAAAAGCGTTTTTATTATATAGACTAGTTGACCCGGTGAACTTCGTTCCGCCCAAAAGTTAAAAAATCTAAAATAATCAGTGTATCTCCACTATATTATACATGTATTATACATAAAAACCTTCCTCTTGAATCACTCTATCTATTAAAAAAAACTGCATTAATTTCCGTAGCGTAGTTTTAAAGATCTAAGCATACATAGGGACAGACAGTGAGAAGCGACTCTGTTTTATATTATGTAGTGAAGTACCGAATAAGCGTGCAGTCAACCTGGTGGTAAGTGGTCACTGCCGTATGGACACCTGTAAGCAGCTTCTTAAGAACATGGGTTCTATCTGACGTCAATCACAGATACATTGCTACTCGGGGACTTATATTTAAAAAAAACGTTTATCTTCCACCGGTTTGTAGATATAGCATCTTTATAATACAATTACAGCAAAAACCTTATTCGCAAAATGTCAATTACTGCGTTCATAATCTCTAAATCAGTATTGTAAAGCCACTAAGACATTTATTTATTTATATATTTATTGCACCTTTACAAAAAGTTACAATAGGGCAAACTTAATGCCTGATGGCATTCTCTACCAGTCAATCCTGGGTGGCTGGAAAATGAGTGGCAGGTGTTAATTTTAACCGCGAGCAATAGAAATATTAATATACCTACTTAGCCATAAATACATATACATATATCATAAATAAATATTTATATTATAAATACATATAATACACACAATAAATATATAAAATACATAAAATTAATATATAAAAATAAAATAAATAAATAATAGATGATTAGGAGACAGTAGTAGTGCTCAGATAATGCTCTCGGACAAGCTTTTTGAATATACACATACTGGGCGCTTTCCTGATATGACATTCGGATTATTAAATTCTGTATATCCGGTTCATTCATTTAGAAGCTACCATGTTACAGACAGAAACAATAAATAAAAGCTTGTCTGTACTTATGGGATAAGTTTTACTTCTCTAGAATAACTCTTAAAACTATAATTATTATAAAAAAAGGTGGTAGAACCAGTGTTTCGACCGGGGAAGTACCACCGCCACAACTATTTCTAGCGTAAAGCATTTTGATGGAAGGGTGTGGTTGCCGGCACACTTTCACATGAGGCGACCATCATAGTCCTCGGGAGTAGCAACGCATCTGTGATTGACTTCAGATTGAACCCATGTTCTGTATGAAGTTGATTACAGATGTCCATGGGCGGCAGTGACTACTTACCATCAGGTGGACTGCATGCTCGTTTGCTACTTCAGTCAAATCAATATAATAAAAATATTTTATAACGTAACGCTCGCGCGTAACCCAATCCGTTACAGAATTTCATTTTTTGCAGCTAGCCTAATGACGCATCTCTTCATTGTTCTGTATCAGGGGTTCGATGCTCGAAATATTTGGAAAATATTGACGTCACACATTCTTACATTTTCCGGGAGTAACACATAATTGAAACAGGCATACGAAATTATTATATTAATACGTGAAGCAAAAATTTGTGACGGATTTTTAAGTAATATGCCGCGGACGGATTAGTATGAAATTTTGCACGGTTATAGTGGACGTAGAGAAGGAGTGCAGAATGTTAATATTTTTTTCAAATAATGCATTTTTCATACATAAAATCAACTAAAAACACATTACACACACTGCCTTGCATTTGTCACAAACACATATGTACTTAGTAAATGAAATAGAACATTCAATGTCTTACTATGAAAAGACACAACGTCAAAAATGTCAGATGACATTTGATTTGAATTAGAGAAATATTCGTACTAATTTGGACAATATGAAGTTTAGTTTTTTAATTTAAATTACGGTCGAATTTCGGCCGATGCTACGGGTGACTAGTTAATTTTAATCTCCGTATTCTATGGGTACTTATTAGTCATTTAACGAATTCGCTTTTGCATTCGCGAATATTTGCATGTTTTTACATATTCGCAATAATTGTGCAAACGTTTTGCGAATACAGAACTGCACTTTGAAGACGAAACAATATCGCAAAATCTATACAAACTAGCAGTTCCCGCAGTTTCACTCCCTTTTAAAAATATATATATAGCCTAAAGCCTTCGTCGATAAATGATCTATTCAACATAAAAAAACTTTTCAATTCGAACCAGTAGTTCCTGAGATTAGCGCGTTCAAACAAACAAACAAACAAACAAACAAACAAACAAACAAACAAACTCTTCAGCTTTATAATATTAGTATAGATTTAAGTCGAACTACAGTTTGACGATAAAAAAACGGTCGCCAAATTACATTCTAGTAGGTATGTGTAGATGCAGATATACCTACCTACCTGAAAATAAAAGGGAACAGCGCCCATGTTCAGCTCAAATAAAAAAAACGTGCGGCACTCGGGGACTGCCGTGATAAAGCTATTGCATAGCATTTTTATGGAGTGGGGATGTTAGGTTTTTTCGTTACGGAATTTCTTGATTCGGGCAAACAAGCGATAAAAGCTTTGCAAAAGCTTAAAAACTGAATATACGCATTCGCGACTGTTCAAATAATAACGTGACATCACTAGCACTTATTAGTGATGTGACGCGATTCGCGAATGAATAATACGCATGTTTTTAGATATACGCATTCACAAGAATTACGCGAATGTTTTGCGAATATTGAATTGCAGTGCTTTGCGAATAATCGCCAAATCTAGCCAAACTAAAAATAAATTGCAGTTTAACGACCAGAGAAAAGGTCGTCAAATCTAGATCTTCCGGCCACAGTACAAATATGGAACAGTATGGAAACTAAGCCTAGTTGATAAAATAATCATCTACACTCTATTGAAGTAATAGGGTTGTTTCTATATATTTTTTTAAAAATACTGTTATTAATTTTTATTTAATCTACTGTCCTGTAGTCATTAATCAATCAAATTTTAATATCTATCAGTTTACAAATAATATAAGAAGGTACTCTCAGGGCGTCGGCTAATCCCAACATGACGATAATTATTATTATAGTTTTAAATACGGAAAACAGTTTAATATTGATACAATTTGTAGATTTTTGGTAGAGCGGCGTAAAATTTTACAAATTTTATATATACGCGAGCGTATACGAACCATGGCATTTTAAAGAGATCGCTGTAACAAATAGCAAAGTGACCACTCATCTTGACGTGACACTCGCTACTGAAGCACTGCGAAAACTCCTTAGCGGCCTCGCCGATGCGTATGTTTGTATGAGTGTGCCGTTTTCGAACGTTTGTATGCAGTTTCCGTACTGTTCCCCATAATTCTACTGTGCTCTGCCCCCCTACACCAAAAACACGAAAACACGACATTCGTATTCGTAAATGTTCAAATAATAGCATTCGCTACATCACTAGTACTTAATTTACCCGCTTAACTTAGTCGGCAACTCATTACAGAACCGTTCCTTATTAGCGGTTATTTCCATATGCCGCGAATAAAGAATTCGTAATTGACCACCAGTACCCGAAGAAAGCTGTCGCAAATAGAGGGCGCTGAATCGTTACTTGTACCGACTACATCCGCGTATAATGAAATTAATTAGCCGCGGATACAAGAAATTGTCAATTTCTGTACCCGCGAAACGCGAATTCGGAAATAGACAATATAATACTTTTACTGTATTGTCTCACTGCTGGCCACTGACCTTCGTTCGTCGTCAACCCATTATTGTCCCACTGCTGGGCACATTAGGCCATAGTCCACCGCGCTGGCCAAGTGCAAGTTGTCAGATTTCACACACATTCGAGAACATTTTTTTAAGAAATCTCAAGCGTGATGCAGCTATTTATTATAACACGCAAATAATTTTGTAGCATCTGTGATTGACTTCAGGTAGAACCCATGTTCTATACAGCTTACAGATGTCCATACGGTAGTGACCACTCACCATCAGGTGGACTCGTTTGCTTTAATCTAATAAAAAAGTGCCGTCCGCATGTCCTCTAGTTCCATTCGTACGCGATATTAAGAGTGGCAATGAGTCAGCAGGAGATTCCACAGCATATTTCGTAGCAGCTATACATAGAATGGCTCTCGATTTGATTCGTGGAGCAAAGGGCAAACGGTGTGCTGGAGCTATTTCTGGGACAATCGAAGGTATTTGATGCATTGAAAACCTTCAGTATGAAAAATATTTTAATGACATAGTTAAAATTAAATTAATATAATATAAATTAACATAATTATATGTATATACAAAATAATAACTTACAATTTAAAAAGAAACAAAATGCCAAATTAAAAATTAAAAATATTTTACTATTAAAAAAATAATAATAAAAAATATAATATAAAAACAAACAAAAAAAATATAATAAAAAATATAATATTACTATTAAATTAAAAATATTTTTTTATTTTACTATTTTCTTTTAAATTATTTTACTTCACATATATGAATGAAAATAAATTTATTATCATACACGCAAACATAAGCTTTCTACACTCTAACTCCACACTAAGATTCCTCCTATGTCGTGGGTACCATGGACACACAAGACGAATACGCCAACAGCCAGATCCAGAACATGAATCTAAACTCATCATTCAGGCCGGGAATCGAACCCGGAACAAATTGCGCGTCAGAATGGTATGGTAATCGCTCTTCCACGTGGGTCGTCAATTTCTTTGTGGTGAAATAAAACATCGCGATGAAACCTACACACTTGAGTTTAGACAAAAGTCATCAAAAATGAGTGAAGCCTACCAATTCTCACTTGGCCAGCGCGGTGGAGTATAGCCCAGAAGACGTTCATTCAGAGAGACCCGTACCCAGCAATGGGACGATAATGGGTTGATGACGATGAATGTATGTTTTCAAATCTTGTTAGAAAGATAAACTAGATTTTCACTGCTTAATTGGTACCTGGGAGTACCAATTAAGCAGTGAAAATCTAATGGTTGAAACTTCCCTCTTAATCGGGAGGTCCGAGGTTCTAACCCAGGCACGCATCACTGATCTATGTGCGTATTAGAAATTAATTATCACTGCTTTTCGGTGAAGAAAAACATCGTGAGGAAACCTACATCCCTGAGAGTTCTTTTAAAAAAGTTCTCGGAGGCGTGTGAAATCCACCAATTCGCACTTGGCCAGCGCGGTGGACTATGGCCTAAAACTCTCATTCTGAGAGAAGACCCGTGCCCAGCAGCGGGACAATAATGGGTTGTACCCCAATTGAGTACACATTTAGTTTGACATTTCATGATTTGTGACATCATTAAAAAATCCCAGATGGCGGCCTAATATACGGCGACATGAATTAAAGTTCTAAATAACAAAGAAACTCAGTATTTAAGTCTTGTAAAAAAGACTAGATTCTCAAATTAAGACAGACTTGTTGAGTCTTTGTAGTCTTAGGACTCGCTTCCTTGTCGCTTAAGATCGTCGGGTCATAAGTTGTTGAAGTAATTACTCTCAAGGTTAGACTTCGACCTAACCTTTACTCTTTATGACTTAAGTCGATAAGCCGAGCCTTTTCAATAGGACTTAAAACACTAAGTCTCTTTCACACTTAGTTCTGCTTAAGATTGGTCACAGATATACACAAAATAACGACTTAGTTTTCAATAGGACTTAAAACTCTAAGTCTCTTTCATGCTTAGTTCTGCTTAAGGTCGGTCACAGATATACACAAAATCACGAGTATGAGATCTAAAATTTAGATCTCATTTAATGTGTAACGGCTTTAGATTCGAGTTCTAATGAAAATCATAAGTTAATCAAGGTCATACACAATCTATGTACCAACTTTCAGGAAAATCTGATCATTTATTTTTGATATCTTCACTAACTTTTGCTTTTATAATTTTAGTAGGATGCCCATATACATCCGTATATGCCTTTTTATTTGCACCATATTTATGACAAGAAAACATAATGAAATTCTCTGTAGAGTATGTACTAAGATTTGTCATTAAAGCTAATTTAGAAATGTTAATTTGTATCGCCTATTAGAACCGGTCGATAGTGCCAAATACATTCCGAAGTAACATGCGACAATACATTTTTTACCAGACGTCGCTTGCCCTCCTTCCAAAGAGAATCCCGCTCTAAAAATACCATTCTAAATGTAACGTCTAGAAATAAATGAACGCGGGAAACCTCGGGCCGCCCGCGACCACGTTTTTCTGGGCACGTGCGATTGAAAATTCTGATCTAGCGGCCGCCATTTTGCGAAAAAGCGCGCGCTCTTTGACAGTTGCTGTACCATAGACTAGTTACTTTTTTAAACGGCGTTAAGATTAACGTTTAAGAATTAGTGTCTAAATTTACACGTCAGTTGTTTAGAACCATATACTGTTTTTTTTTAATTAGGACGATTATGTTTAAGATATAGTTTTTTAACTTTTAATTTACAATTCCATTGAGTAGGATAATCATTTTTATTTTTTCTGAGTTTTTTTGTAAGTTATTTGACTGGCTTGGTTTAGTGACATAACGTTTTAATTTATACGCTTCGTCCGACCTTCAAAGTAATAATAGGTGAAAGATAGCTCATGAGTTTACTTCCAATTGATTTTATGGATCTTGTTTTATAATCTGTCGCACCTATTTCTAATATAAACGTTTGTTCTTGTGTTTCGGTAAAAAGGTGAGGGAAGCTCACTTTGATTTCAAGCGACTTTCATTATGTTTAAGAATGGTAATGCATCTGGGATTTACTTCAGGCAATTTAAATATGAGGCTAACAACTTAATCTTGAAGAGTGGCCACCCATATTGACATCAGTGCCTATGTTATGAATCTATTAGGTTTACAAAAACGGTAATTGTTTACGTTTTTGCTCATCATTGCGATACATTGAAAGGAGTTGTTGAAAACGAATGTAAACTTGCAGTATGCATTGTAATATATGATAACGTATGGCGGAAAACGTAAACAGTCAACGCTTTGTTGAAACGTAATAAACTCATACTAAGAACAAAGGTAGATATGAAATTGGTCATGTCCGTACGGCAGTGAACATCGCATGGATATCGCATTAAAAAAATACATGGATAAAATATTCAATGTTCACTTGTAAAGAATAATATTTTTTTTTAGTAAAATTGGTACTTTTAACCGTCTTCCCAAACTTCCCATCACAGTTATTGCTCAATTTATTTTTATCGTAAAGATTGCACATTTATATTCTTGGCGCGAATTATCTATGGCAGTCACTGGCCGTTGACCGCCATATTGCCGCGTTCGAAAACTTTGCGTGTCAATTTTGATCTGTCAAACTTTTCGAGTTACATTTTGCACGTTTAGAATATATTGTACAAGAGTTTCGTGGTAATAATGAGTGTGTTAACCTACTGTGAAGTGTGGACGGTGTTTGTCGATTTTTGAGGGGTTTCGTGTTATTCGCTATTTGATTTTTGATACGATAAATTTAGGTATTGTGTTATGTTGTCTTCCACTTAACTACCGTGTCGACGGTTTCACGGATGGGTAGAAGTAAGGTCGATAATTTATTCGCTGGCGTTATGGTTGACAAGTGGAGATAAGTAACAGTATAGTTTGTATCTTCTATGTTTGGAAGTCAATGTGCGTTGTGAGGTATCTTTTATAGTTTACATTTTTCCTTCGACTTTGTAGGTAATGTCTTGACTATATTTCTTGCTTGGGTGGTGATAGTGCAGATCAGTGATAGCCTATTGTTTAAAACTCTGCCTTTCATTCGAGGGCCAGAGGCTCGAATCTACGGCATGCACAACAGATTTGTCTAGAATAATGTGCGTTTTTTAAATTCATGTTCACTGCTTTACGGTAAGACGATTGTATGTATCGTTTTTATGTAAAATATTGTTTGTTCTCCAAATAAATAAAAATAAATAAAGCGATGACAGCGTGAGGAGATATATATGTACATCATATGAGTTCTTTATAAAGTTTCTCAAAGGTGAAGTCTATATGCCAGCACTAAACTGACGCAGTGGACTATGGAATTAAATTCGTTAATTCTGAAAGAAGGTTCACGAACATGAACGAGAAAATATTCACTACTGCTAGACACGGTGTCTTCCCATAATCCGTTATGTCTACTATACGCTGTTTGAGGTAAATACTTTTCTATTCGTCACGTATATATATATATTTTTTTTATGTATGTTCGGGCGAAATGGCTAGAAATCGTCGACCTACCGACACGATTCATACGACATTGTATGCGGCTAGTTTCACAGGCAGTCCCATATTGAGGAAAATGAAAACCTTCCGGCGGTTTTCCCGGAAAATTGGAAAATGTCGGTTTCTTAAAATCTTGAATAACTTGGGTGTTTCTAAACCGATTTCCATTTTCTTTCTTTCATTTGATAGGAAATTTCGTCACGCAACTTTTTCTCTTTTATAATCACTACATAGTATAAAACAAAGTCGCTTCTCGCTGTCTGTCCCTATGTATGTACCTTCGCTCTTTTAAACTACGATACGGATTTTAATGCATTTTTTATAGATAGTGATTCTAGAGGAAGGTTTTTAAGTATAATACATGCATAATATAGGGAAGAAACACTGATAATTTTTCGATTTTTGACTTTTAGGCGGAACAAAATTCGCCAGGTCAGCTAGTATGTAAAATCGAAATAACTAACGAGCTTGCAGTCTACCAGATGGTAAGTGGTCGCTACCGTGTGGACATCTGTAAGCAACTTCATATAGAACTAGGGTTCTATATGAAGTCAATCACAGATGTTTTGCTAATCCTGAAGACTAAGCTGGTCGCCTCATATAAAAGTGTGCCGTCCACCAAAATCAGACTTGAAGCCGTTATCACTAGGGGCTTCGGACTATAATGTTAAATAATCATTTGTTTTAAGCTCTTTTACGGTCACCAATCACAGTGTGATAAACTTTATCTTAATCTCGTATCTAGATATGGATTGTGTGGTTGATACTATGTTTGCGTACTTCCGAATTTTTGCTCTGACTATTGCAACGCACACAGGGTAGGACTAGGAACTAATAATAGTATATTATATCATATTAATATTATAAAAGCAAAAGTTTGTAAGTGTGTATGTGATTACTTCTTCACGTGTAAATGGCTAGAGTGATTTTCATAAAATTTGATAGGGGGTTAGCTGATACTCTGGGATAAATATCTTGAGAAATTATTCTTACGGGACAATTGATTTTGTTAAGCTGCGGGATTCAGCTGGTTCATCAATAAACCCCATCTCCATCATCTTTTTTTTGCTGAGTCATCTAAAATGAAATCATGTCAAATGCACCAGTTGGTTCAGATTATATTTACTCATAGAGTCAAATGTGGATCGATAGATATATGATAGATGTGGTTTTGAAAAAGCCGTCTTAATTTGACTCCGCAAGCCATCGCCACACTTATTTCTGCCTAGCAGCAGTATTAACGCTATCGTTTTTTGGGTTCTGGTTCAAGGGTAAGAGTCACACTTACCTTAGGCGTTCCAACTTAGTCATCAGGGATAGCAACGCATCCATAGCAACCTCACACAGGATTGGTGTTATTTGAATCTGAGTACAAAAATCCATAAGCGGCAATAGTAACTAACCATCAGATGGACTGTGCTCGTTTGCTACTTCCATTTCTTCTCCTTATATATAAACATAAATGTTTGTCTGTATGTCCTCTATAGAATCGTAAACTATTCATTTGATCATGTGATGATCTTTAGCAAAGTTTTTATTCATGAGCTCGCGAAGGTTTCTGGTGTATTTTTTTTTTGTGATGGCGTAGCAACGCGCGCAAGGTACAGCTAGTATGATATATAAAATTCCTGTGTCACAGTTTTAGTGTTTATACTCCTCCGAAACGGCTTGACCGATTTTTATGAAATTTTATATGTATATTCAGTAGGTATGAGTATAGGTTTATAACTAATTTTCCCACCCTTAAGTACTTAGGGTGGTTCGCATTTTGGTTATTGTTTTATGGTGTGGAATTTAAAAATATATTTAGTCCTAAATTTTTATCCTCCTACCACCAACTAACTCCCTGTTTTAATAGAATTTTTTTTCTTTGCGAAACGAATTTTGCCGGGTCAGCTGGATTGAAAATAAAAATACAAGTGAGAAAAAATGGGTTGCTACTGAACGATAAGGCTCACCTAAGTTACGTCCGTTATCTAATTGTGGTGGCGCGTGGCCGCTCGTGGGGCTTCTCCCAAGACCGCGTGACGTCAGCGCTGACGTAAGCTTCTGGTCTAGATAAGATTTACGGTCCATTTGCACGTGATTTTGATGGTCAGAGCATAATGGTGGTGATTTGGAGATAAAAGTAGAAGTGGGAACGAGCTAGCATTGTACCAATTGATAAAAAAATTTTAGGTACTCATGGGTTTAATTTCTTTACTGTCGATGTTTCGAGTTGCATGAGACCACAATCAGTCTTTGCAGAACTGTGGTGGTGGGACGAAACAGCCAACAAACCATAATAGTAAATTAATCCAGCTAGCCTATTTCTGGTTCGTTTTTCTTTAGGTTCCATGTCACGATTAGCCTACCGGTGATGTCCTGCTTCAAGGATCTCTCTAGAAATACGCCTTTCATTTAGCGGTCTATTGCAGCTTTGCCGTTGCTCACCTGGTATATATTCTTTTTATGATTCGCTTACAGCCATTTGTTTCAATAGATCTATGTGGTTCTTTCCTTAATCCATCCATTACGAGACTTGATAATTTGCCGATGGTTTCACATGTTGCATCAATTTCACCAGCTGTCTTGCCTCGGCGAGATAATACATCTAATCTAGCTTAGACGATGTCGCTCTAGAAGGGAAACGTCACAGCGATAAATGATCGTATCAGCTCGAAGATTACGTGCATTCTCGATTGTGAAATTTGGCAGCGTTTTTTGGCGTTGCATCTTCACCGGCGCCGCCAGTGCGCGCCGCGACACCGCGATGGTTGCCTCGTGACGTCACCACGCGAAATGTTCTTTTCCGCGGGAATTACTTAGCCGAAAACCCTCAAAACCATCCACGCTTCACAGTACCTTTGAAACCAGTAAATTGTTGTGATAAATCTGGTGTTAGTAAAGTAAATAGTGCCGTTAACGAAAGTGACCCTGAACCTTGATTTAACGAACCGCTTGTGCCAATGGAAAATGAGAGTGGACTTGTTGATATTGACACAAGGCTCTCCACTGAAACCGTGTCAATAAACTGATATCTTAAAACGCCTGACACGTGGTTATAAAAACTGTTGATGAACGAAATAACGCTTATGTAACTGTCATACACGCACTGAACGACCTCACTGGTTTAATACATACGAGTGTATACGGTATACAATAACTGAATAGTTTCTTATAAAAATACTGAACAGTTTCTTGTGCATATTCCAAAATTGTAAGCAACTTGTAAATGACTTTCGACTTCTGAAACATTCCAATTCAACTCAAGGTCAATCTGTAGATACACTATTAGATCTATTTGTAACTAAACTATTGAAATTTTTAACCTCACAACATTTATACCCTCCTCGAGTTTAAAAGTTAATAGACAGTTTAAAAGTGTCTTTCAAAAAGCACTGAACTCTTGGACGTTTAAAAGAATCATAGTTGTCAAAAACATAGAAAAGTGTTACGCGGGAAATTTCTACGTGTATGGACTTCCTGAACTATTCGAACACGCAAAGGATTCATATCACCACTTAGCTAACCGATAGTTGTCAAGATTGTCTGAACTTATCAAGATTAAAGTGCGGATCAAGTTGGAAATTTGATCTCCAAGCCTCGGGGATTCAGTGTCTGGTGTGTCTTCGGATCAAGTTCATCGGGAATTTGGTCTAGGAACACCGAGATTCAGTGTCTAGTGTGTGTCGTAAATCGGTGATTTGGTCTCGAACTCTCGAGATTTGGTGTCTGGTGTGTCGTATGCTCACGTACTTGGAGTTGGTTATCCTGGCATGCGTGACGACGAGTCTTCTGGCCGCCCTCGGCAATGAGGTGTGGTTGTCGGCGCTGCTTCGAGCCTCGCCCGCGAAGCGAGGCGCCCCGCGTGCGATTGCCCACAAGGACGTATGGGCCCAGTACTTACCAGGTCTTGTTATTGTTCGACTTTGTCTATCTATATTATTAAGTAGTACCTATTGTCGGAATTTATACATTATATTTAACGGGTAATCTCGATGTGAGGTTTTTGAATTGCCATTTGCCGATATGTTAACGATATATATACTGGTCTGGATCGGTCAAACTGTCTTCTTTGAAGGTGACCACGATCCTTGCAACTAGTTCGGAATATCAGCAAAAAGTAATTCAAAAATGGATAATCTTGAGTAGCCGTTACATAATTAATTGTATCTTTGTCTCTTATCATAGATGTAGTTCGATGACTAAGACCCGATTGAGAATCGAGGGTCTAAGGTGCGAATCACAGACGCACCATTGATTATTCGAAGTGGTGTACGTATTAGAAATTAAATGTCACTGCTTTAAGTTGAAGGGAACCTACACACCTGAGAGTTCTTTAAAAAGTTCTCAACGGTGCGTAAAGTCTACCTAATAACACCTATCCCACGCGGTAGACTTTGACCTAAAACTCATTCGGAGTGAAGACCTGTGCTCAGCAGTTGGACAGTATTAGGTTGTATCTGTTGTAAAATTCGTAGATTGGTGTAGGTAGACCAGCATTGACTGGTGCGTGCGGAACGATGTGATCAAAACTTTGATGAGTTTGAAATTAACTTGTGATGCATACTACGTCATTCAAATATCGTTCTCATGCGAAACTGAGGTGTTGTAAAATGATTTTAAATTGCCGTATAAGTCACTTCAAATCGGATCCACGAGCACCAATCAATGGAATTACTTATAGTCGTTCTTAGTAGTGCGACATGTTGAAGTGCGATTGGTCAATTTACCAGTAAATACAACATACAAATTAACGATGCTATAATTATGAAATTAATGTTTTTTTCCTATGGTCGCGTTGGATGTAATCCTTTTCGATTAGTTTATAGATAATCTTTTACACCTTTGTCAGGTGAAATAGTTTTTCAAATTGAGTAAAGTGATGATATATTTTTATTCTATTAACTTGCGGGCAATTAAACAGAAATAAAACATTTATAAAATGTGTGAATTAACCAATCTAACTCAAATTCGTACGTTGCTCAATCATTTGAAAATATATAAGTCACTTAGTATCTGAAAATTTGTAATTTAATTGCAGTTTAGTGTTTTGTCTCATTTTAGTGTTGATAATCCAAAAACTGGTCCTTATTTCAATAACTTTTTGAAAATCCAAACCAGAAAATCATTCTACCGTCATAAAAGTAACATTCATTTCAACCTCAAATGTTTTGAAAAACATTGAACCCAAATAATTCCATCCTACCGTCAAAAAGTTACAAAATCGTTCCTACCCTCAAACGTTACCTTGCCAGAGGGCGCCGCGCGACGTAGGGCGCGGGGGAGGCGCGCGGGGGAGTCACAGCTGACCGCCGCCTTCGAGCGTATGGTACGAAACACGTGGGGTTTTGGCTTGTGTTTGTTCCCACAGTTAGTGAATGCAGTGGTGTAGCGTGGGGAGCAATGGCCCCGGGCGGCAAAATTAGGGAAGGCACATTTTTTGCATTGTACAGTTAAAATTCAACCTGCGACTCCGGCTTTTAGTGCCCTGTTTTTGATGATCATTGCAGATACAATGTTAAAATTTTAATTTAGGTTTGGCGACCTATTTGTTTTTAGGCGTCAAATTGCAGAGGCATATTTTATTATGTAACGGGTACTCTCGATATGCGATTTTTGAATTCTTTTTGCCGATATTTCGTGAGTACCTGGTACATAATAAATAATATAAATTCCGCGATAATATTAGTTTAAAATCATATATTGCGGAAGCGTAGTCAAAGATTATGTAGATCTGGCGCCTTTTTATTTTATACGTCAAATTGCAGAGAGGCACACTGAGACGCCACATTTAAGGGGCGGCATGATATTAAGATTTAGCGCCTTTTGGGCGTCAAATGCAAAGACGTATATTTCTAACATTATGTAAAGCTTGGCTACCTTTTTTTTGCGAAAGGTGGTGAAATCTTTAATCCCGGGTGACATGAACCCACGCTGCGCCACTGAGTGAATGTCTTGTTTGTCTTGGGTTGTGTCCTGTTGAGATGTGCTTCGACCTTGACGGAGCGGTTTTGGTTTTGAGAATTCATGCCGTGAATGTCTACACTTAAACTTTGTTCATGTGCCATTTAAAATGATTATTAAAAACAAGTACATACTACTGTAGCGGCAGTAGGTACCCGTACATAACATTTATTATATCGCTAACCCCGGCTATGGTGACAATAATTGTCTATCAAGTATCGACCTAAACATTTATTATGCGACTACCCCCGGCTGGTTACAATGATATTTCGAGTTCTTCCGAAATCGAAACCATCCGAAGACGTCCAGAATAATTTGATTTGTTTATTACCGGGGTTGTGTCCATTTCGGTCACATCTGATTACTGTGGAATCATTATCCTATGTGATAATGTGGATCATAAATTATGTTTGTGCCATATTTTTCCAAAATCCGTTAGATTTTATGTGAAAGAGTACACTCTAAAGATATCGTCACATAATTTTCCATTTTTAATATTAACTAGTTGACCCCGTGAACTTCGTTCCGCCTAAAAGTCAAAACTCTGGAATTATTAGTGTTCCTTTTCTACGTTATACATGTATTATACATCAAAACCTTCCTTTTGAATCACTCTATCTGTTAAAAAACCTGCATTAAAATCCATAGCGTAGTCTCAAAGATCTAAGGATACATAGGGACAGACAACAACAGATGCAACTTTGTTTTATACAATGTAGTGATAAAATAGGTATATTATTAGTATAAGGTTGAATAAAGGAAGGTATTTTGTAATATAAATATAGGCACTGTTTTAATAGCTCCCTGTGAAGAATATGATCTTTAGTTCAAAACCTTTGGTTGCCGGTTCTTTCTCATCTGAGATAAGGATCGTCCTCGGGAGCCGGGAGTAGCAAAGCATTTGTGACTTCATAAAGAACCCTTGTTCTATACGTCTTTACGACTAATGTAATAAAAAATCCTTATGTGTGTCCGGAAAATTATACGTCAGATGTCACGGAATTCTGAATCGGACTTCATAATTTTGGAAACCAGCAAAATTACAAATAATGATCAGCATTTAGAAAGAATCATCTGAAGGACTGATGACAAAAATATGCTGTCGGGATATAGATATGTAAATTAAAATTAGTAAAAGTCGGTGGGCGTAAAGTACACTGGTTGAAGAACACAATAAATAACCTATTGAATGTGACACGTACACATTTCTATCATATAAAAGCTTGTCACGAGTTAGTCCACATAAAAATTTCCTAGGTCTATGATGCCTTGAACTATTCTCGCGATAAGCTTTTATGTGACAGAAAATTGTAAGATGCCACAAAATAATGGGTTTCACTACTACAAAGTTTAGTTTTATCTTTTCAGTGCATTGAAATAAAAACTCGTTTTAATAAAAATATTTTTAATGCTATTTTATTAATCTTATTTTTACTTTTCTAAGTAAATTTACGTTTTCACTACAAGACATAAACGTGTATGATAAATATTTCCAAAAAGATTATTGGATAAATGTATATCAGAGGATAATCTTTGTAATCCAGCTTAATTGACGATTTGATGAAGATTACGATAAAATTTGAGATTTCAGTTGATAAGAATTATAGGCGCGTGCTGATAATCCTTACTTAATGCCACGAATAAACGTGACCGCTATTATTTAAGGATTTACTATTTCACTAGGTAATTCTCGCGGCTTCGCTCGCTTTTTTTTTACGTCGATCGCGATAAATATTATCCTATATGTTAATGTAAGTCATAAACTAGGTATATGTGTGCCAATATTTTGCAAAATGCGACGGGTAGTAGTGAAAGAGTAACAAATACGCAAACATTCTCACAGGCTATCGCATTTAAAATATTTATTTATATTAAAAATACGTGAAGCAAATACTTGTGAAGCATTTTTAAGTAATGTAGTGCGGACGGATTAGTATGAAATTTTGCACGGTTATAATGGACGTAGAGAGGGAGTGCAGAATGTAAATATTTTTTTCAAATAATGCCTTAAACATACATAAAATCAACTTAAACACATTACACACACTAAGGAGCATTTGTTACAAACATATAAATAATAAACGAAATAGATCATGAATGTCTTACTATGAAAATACATAACGTCAGAAATGTCAGTGTCTTTGTCCAAATACCCGCTATTGCTTTTAAATGCCATGTCGTTTTATATTTAACGGGTGCGTTCAAAATTACTTGAAAATTATTACATTTTATTTGAATTTGAGAAATATTCTTACTACTTTGGACAATATGAAGTTTAGTTTTTTCATTTAAATTACGGTCGAATTTCGACTGATGTGAAGGGTGACTAGTTTATATCATAAGTTGTAGTTAGCTCTTGTCAGTAACATTTTGTAGGAAATTACAAGTATTACAAACACAAGCCTTAAATAGCTTGCTTGAATAATTTAACTAGATTTGGCTTTCTGAAGGTTATAACTTTAGTTTCACAATTGTTAAAACAAGTTCAACTGTCTAGCTTGTGATATATCACCTTAAGTATTCGGAACCTAAGTTTTATGTAACGCTTATGAGAATTGAAGAGACCTAAGGAAACTAAAAACAGGAAGAATATTTGACTTTTGTGACCATAACTAAGTTATGTTCAGAAGGTAGGACCAGTGTAGTTCTACCAGGAAATTACCATCGCCACACCTATTTCTAGCGTGAAACATTTCTTATGTTTCGACGGAAGGGTAGTGTGGTTACCGGCACATTTTTACATGAGGCGACCATCATAGTCCTCGGGAGTAGCAGCGCGTCTGTGATTAACTTCAGATGGAACCCACTTTCTGTATGAAGTGGTTTACAGATGTCTATGGGCTGCAGTGACCACTTACCATCGGGTGGACTGCATGCTCATTTGCTACTTCAGTGTTCAAAATGTTCTAATTTTAGGTTTAAAGAATTTTATTCTCAAATAACTTTGGGAGTTTCTCAAGGCGCACGGTTATTAAAGGGACGTAACATTTATGGTTGTTGTTTTCTAGAAGGAAGTTATCACTCTTTAAGTGTCTAGACGTTAGACTTCTTTATTAGGAGTCTCAAGTATTTTTATTTTCTCCTGGGCTCTCCACAACAAATCTATGCAATTGCTTAACTTTTCAATCACTTTCCTTTTGTTCTCATTTTGCAATATGTATGTATAATTGCAAAGTGAAGTGATTATTTTCTGTCAGGTGGCCCTTGCTTTTCGTATTAAAAATACTGATACCGTCGTAATTATTGGATGACATATGTAGACTATGGCCTATAACTTTCTCATTCTGAGAGAAGTCCCGTACCCAGCAGAGGGACAATAATGGGTTGGCGAGAGATATGTACTCATATATATATGGTATATGTTGTAAATGCTTCACATTTTGATATCATTATTTTCGTCGTTATAATGTAACACAATTGGCACAGATTTTAGTTTCTCTTTCATTTCGATCTAATTTATTACCTTTATAAGTGTATGGTACTCGAGAATTTAGATTTCGATTATAAACAATTTACCAAATGAATTAGTAACATGATTTTAATAATAACATAAGAAAATATGTATCTTCTTCGCTTGAAACATACAAATTATTAATGACTAGCAGAATCGATGCGACTTCGTTCGTGCAGACTATAATGTAATCTATCCAACCAGTATACATTTGAACACTACTCCTGGAGATTTTTTTAATCTATTATCAATAGGTATTACAGTGTATGCAATGAAAAAAAATATTGAATAAAATTTTTGACACTTTGAATCACATTATTCAAGTTTTAGCAAAGACGCCTTATATATTCTAGTAATAAAAATAGCCTACGTTTCTCAGGGATAATGTAGCATTCTAATGGTGAAAGAATTTTTACAATCGGTTCAGTAGTTTTTAAGTTAATTTATGACAAACATACAAAAATACAACAGTACAATAGATATCAGGAGCTCAAAAGTCAATATAGGTGACACCTGCATTGTATGTGCCAAATTTAGAAGTGTCTATTTCAAGTTGGTGCAAATGCCCAAATGTCATCTACAGATATAAATAGCTGCCACATGGTGGTAGAATGTCTGATGATAATGATACCTGCCGTGAAGGTAGTCTACTATTTGTTTAATATGCTCACATTTCTATGAGGTGATCTTTGTCCTCGGGAGTAGAAAGCATCTCTGATTGACTTTACCTAGAAACCTTGTTCTATATGAAGTTGTTTACGAAATTTGAAGTTGTTTTCATTTACCATCAGTCCACCTGCATGCTCGTTTGTTTTCTTGGGAAGTATATAGTTTACAATAGCTTACATATCACTACATAGTATAAGACAAGGTCGCTTCCTGCTGTCTGTCCCTATGTATGCTTAGATCTGTAAAACTACGCTACGGATTTTCATGCAGTTATTTTTAATGGATAGAGTGATGCAAGAGAAAGGTTTTTATGTGTGTTATGTGTATTGTGTTTTAATCACATTATTTCAAATGATATGATTTTTGAGAAGTTGCAAAGTATTTTAATCAACTCTAGAACTTGTCGATTTACATTTTTCAATTTGGTATAATATTCTCTTTGGAATTGTTTTTCTCATGTTTTTAATCTTTTGGCCTTGAATTCGCCCGAAGTTAGTTGCGACAGCGAAATAATCGGCTTCGGCCATATATCGAACTTCGGTCAGATACTATTCTTACTATTACTACTATTATAAATGCAAATTTTTGATGACTGTACGTTTGATCAACCTGTCATCAACTCAATCACGACCGAACGGTTGAATGGATTTGGATGAAGATTGGCACAAATAGATTAAAGTCAAGAATGTGTCGGGTGACAAGAAAAACTCACTAACTACAAAATTGTATAGTCCCGATTTAGTCACTTAATACACTATTCTTTAACAATACATTATTGAAGTGAAATTTCTTTATCGGGGTTGGAAAAAAATTTAGTGTAACATTTTTTCATTACGCGCCAGATACTCTGTTACTATATTTTATTTAATGATATAACTCCAGGACATTCCATATAAATGAAATTTTGGGATCAAAATATTATTAAATGCTGATAACTTCATGTTGCATTTTCTGTAGTCTGGATAAAGAAACATTTATCCTGGAAAAATAAACGGGTTTCGTGGGTTCGACTTAACGCAGATATGCATGATACCACGGTCAGTTTGTCATGTTAAAATTAAAATTTGGCACATATGATACTCATAAAAATCCATTGTTTAAAAACTGATGACGCAAAATGGGTAGATTGTTGTAGGCTAGTTCGTTGTAATCCACATAATGGTTAATGTCAACCAAGCTGAAAAACTGTCGATATTTGACAGTGATCCCTCAAAATGTCATAATTCATCGCTGCACAAATTTTCTTCCAATAATACAGACCTCTTCGACTTCCAATACGCAGACCCATAAATTTTAAATCATTACACGCAGTTTTCCTTGATTTGTTTATCTGCAAAAAGAAATCACATATGTTCGTAGATATTTGTTTCTCTTTACATTCTTCCTCAAATAAGGACCGCTTTCATAAAAATAAAAAATATAGGAGAGTAATTAAACAGTATAAAGGGGGGTTCGTGGTTTGCTCCAGGGAGTCGCAATTGTAACACAGTTGAGAAACACTGACCTAAAAAAATATCGGCTATGATAGTTTTTTTTTTTCAGTTAAAAAGTGGATTTTGATTTTTTTTCGAAAATTTTTGGATTTAATAAAATACGTTGACGGTTATCGTTCATAAATGTGCTTTACTTCAATCTCATGGTAGCATCATCGTGTGTTCCGTTTGACGTAGATGCATGCACTAGATTAGTGATCGTTTTTGCTTAATTAAGATTACTAATTTGTACAAAATTTATTTTTTTCTGTTACAGTCTTTTTTTGGATTTTACCTTTTTTGTCATTTAAAAAAGTGAATTTTCCAAATTTCTACTTAGAGCCACCTTGGATGAAATTATTTTGTATTGAATATTTTTGCTTTGATTAAATATTATTTGTACACATATTTTTTAAACATTAGACGACATTTTTGATTTCCTTATAAATTAGCTTGTTTGTGTAATCAATAAAAATTGGATTTTGATGTGGTCGATTCTGTTTCTCAAAGTATGGACTGCCAAAAAAATATTTTTTATGATTTTCGGAAGTATTTTCGGACGAAATATTATGTTTTTTATTTGTCAGAACAAAATAAGCTATATTTGAATCCATCTTTATTGTAAAAATTATACAAATTAAGCTTGTGTTAAAAAAATAAAAACTTTACGACCGCTCTTCCATAGACATATTTTTGGGTAGACCACACAACTAATTAAGGAGACCCGGTGGTCTAGAAATTTCAAGAATATTTTTTTTTCTTTTGATATTTCGAAAATATAGTAGAAATAAATGAAATTTTCCTGCTTTAGACCACCGGGTCCCCTTAAACGTTTATATCGCCACGTCTTTCTAATAGATTAAGATCCGGCTGCAAATTTGTGTAGTTATCGTGTGCGTGCTAAAATCCACATTTTTACTCATATTTATGATTAGGAGAATAAAAATCTACCAGATCATCCCTGTTAGACTGGTGATGTTACGCGCTAGCTTCCTTTCATTGACCCTTCAATATTTACCGTCTTTAACAGCCAGTAACCCTAACTTGCGGCCAGATTTAATTTAGTTGCCGTATAGCATAATAATGAGAAAAAAATTAGCTTTATTTTGATGTATAAAAGATAAACATTCGTTATGGACGAATTAATATATCGAAATCATACCTGTTTTTACCTGGCTGCGAAGAGGTGCGGCCAAGTGCGCAACGGCAACTACGATTTTTCAAAGTCTTTATACCTATTTCCGTGAAGTGAACGATATTATATTTCAAAATTTGATAAGTGAATTTTTTCCCGCGAAATCAAATAATAATAATTTAGTTAAAAATATTATCGGCCACATTTTGATTGGCAACCTGGTAGATTTTTATTTTCCGAATCATAAATATGAGTAAAAATGTGTGTATTTAACACGCACACGATAACTACACAAATTTGCAATCGGATCTTAATCTATAACGTGAAGCAGTTCTTGCGGTACGGTGGAAAACCACAACCGTTTGTTGGCACACTGTCATATGCGGCGACCATCTCAGTTCTCAATGGTAGCACCGTATCTGTCATGTATCTGGACTGCATGTTCGTGAGCTACTTCGTAGAATAAACATTAAATTCTAGAGCTCCATGTAAAACGAAGTCTTCGCAGTCTGCACTCATAGTCCGACACTAGGATTTCTCAAGTGTCGTTACAAACGAACATACAGTCCACCTGATGGTAAGTGACCACCACAGTAAACACTGTATGGACCTGTGTGTGTGTGTCTAGGGATTGCAATCCGGAAAACCGGATCCGGTAATCCGGCGGATCCGGCACAAATTTACTCAAACTGGATCCGGTACCAATTCACCACCGGATCCGGACCTCCACCGGATCCGGTGATTGTATATTTTGACAAAGATTTCACATTACAAAAATAATTACCGTTAGAAAGCGATCCTTTTTTTACACTGTTTTAACCGTTCGATTGATGCCGCCGGATACGGTCGGATCCGGCCAGATTGAGAAAAAAACGGCCGGATCCGGCCGGATTGAAAATGGGGCCGGATTGCAATCCCTAGTTCTATCTGAAGTCAATCTTAGATGCGTTGCTAATCCCGAGGACTGAGATGATCGTCTCATATAAAAGTATATAAAAGAGAAAAGGGTATGGTATTGTATATCACCACCTAAATGTACAGTGGTGGTCATGGTATGATCTCTAGTACTATCTACAGTATGAAGGTAATTTAAGAGCGGTCATAAAGTTCAGTGAACCCTCTGTGGTGCGGTAGCGGTGTCATCGCCGCGTGTTTGTAGCGACTGTGTGGAGCTGTGTGAAGTTTACATTCGTTTGAAGTTAAAACGATTGAAAACCAACTTAGTCCTCAGAGGTAGCAAAGAAATTGTATTTATTTAGTATAGGACTACGGGTGCAGTAACAAACAGTCAGATATAATGTATGTATCCTATACTACACGGAGAAGATCTGTAACTCAACGGTTTTTCTTTGTATATATATATATTTTTTTTTGTATTTATTTATTATAACTCCGTGCCTGTAGCCTCGGGGTCAGAATAGGGCTACGGTATCCCCGTGGTCGCATACCGTCGTAAAGACTAGACGGAGCGGTGGGCCCAGCCGCCCATCTGGGAGGATCCCGATGGGGCAGCGCGCTCCGAGGATTCCGGTTGAAGTCGTTTCGAGATCCCGGAGTCCTCCTTTTCAGCGCCGAGGACGGCCACCGGGGGGTTTTAGTGCGGTAAAAATCCCACATAACCCTGCGTCGCTCCCACGGCTTCGGGTACCTTTTGAAGGTTTCCCCCTCGAAAACAAAAAAAAAAGGTCACACCTAAACTCAATTACGGACGCATTTCTAACTCTTAAGGTAATATTGTAAAGCGTCATGTAAATACAACCTTAAATGTCCAAAAAAAGCTTTGCAACTTTTCGTAGAGGTAGCGAACTTTGAGATATAAGTTATTTTTTTTACTAGTAGACTACCCGCGTGGCGCAGCGGTTAACGTACCGGTGTGATGGGTCCCGGGTTCGATTCCCGGCCAGACAGGTATCTGAATGATGAGTTTAGATTCTTGTTCTGGGTCTGGGTGTTTGTGTATTCGTCTTTGTGTGTGTCCATGGCACCCGCGACACAGGAGAAAATCCTACTGTGGGGCTATGAGTGTAGAAAGCGTTTTAAGCGTTTTTTTAAGTTTTAAGTAGACCCGGCGAACCTCGTTCCACCTAAACGACAAAAATCTAAAATTATCAGTGTTCCTCCACTATATTATGCATGTATTATAAATAAAAATCTTCCTCTTGAATCACTCTATCTATTAAAAAACTGAATTAAAATCCTTAGCGTAGTTTTAAAGATCTAAGCATACATAGGGACAGACAGCGGGTGACAGAAGCGACTTTGTTTTATACTATATAGTGATATATGGTAGTAGCAAACGAGCATGCAGTCCATCTGATGGTAGTCGGCCGTATGAACATCTGTAATCAACCACATAAGATCAGAGCGTTACCTAAGATTGACCACTTACTGCCACCCTATGAGGACTAAGTTGGAACAATTAGCCGAATTGAGAACCTCATTTTTAGAAAGTGTCTCTCATGGCAAAATATTTAAACCAGTGCCCTTAGTACGAGTTTCTTACGTTTCTTGATAAAGGTAACCGTAGCAATGTCTCAAACATTTCAGTGTAAATTGCGGGTTTACATTTTACACCATACGATATGTAAATTGCCCTATAAATGGCCGTCGATTAATCACGTGATGTTAGAAAAAAGGAGTTGAGAAAAATCACGAAATATCACAAGGGAGGAGGGGGCTGGGTTTAGATGTCACGTGTAATAATCAATAATCAAATGGGTACAAATAAGTACGAGCGAAATACCTGTTTGCACAACGCAAGCGTTATGCAAGGAAAAGAATTGGCAACTCTCCGTTTGCATATCCTATAAGGCTATATTTTCGTTAAACATAATGGTGAAAAATTAAGCATAGCCTGGCCAAGATTTTATCAGGCAATCCATGTTCTTTTTATCATTTTTTAATAAACTAAATTACATAGAATATTTTTTATCCATTCAACAGATCGGTGAAGGTGTATGTTATATCGTGTCCTTTGCTATTAAAAATACACGTTATTTTTGATGGGGGAACTGGAGTAAGTCTAAATCATCTCCACGAATCACCAAGTAGTTAAAAAAGGCGAAAAAAACATCACGTAATTAATGGACGGCCATATATAGTGCAATTTACATATCGCGTTTACCTTAACACTTTTACCAATAAATTGAAATGTATGGTGTAAAATGCGAATGTAAACCCGCAATTTACACTGAAATGTATGAGACATTACTACGGTTACCGTTATCAAGAAACGTAAGAAACTCTACTAAGGGCACTGGTTTAAATATTTTGCCATGAGAGACACATGTTATAATTTCGAGTAAACGTAGTAATCCCGTACTAAGAGCACAGAACAGCACCACACCGCTACAACAGTCGCGACACACCACTGTCCCATATAAAGTGTTTGGTGTAAGCGTTCGGTGTCGGACAGGAGCTGGCCGGCGGCAAGTGCGCGCCGAGCGCGCTGCGACGCAGCAGCGAGCGCGCCGACAGCGAGCCGCGCGCCGAGCGACCGCCCAGCCAGACGAGCGGTGAGTATCGTAGCTCGGTGAGTATGAGAGTACACCAGTGAGTAGCACAAAGCTCAGTGAGTATGAGATCAGACCAGCGTTGAGTATCGTATAAGTCGATAAGAATGAGACGAGACTAGCAGTGAGTTTTGGACTGTATTTTTTTTTTATTTTACTGAAGTAGCAAACGAGCATGCAGTCCACCTGATAGTGAGTGGTCACTGCCGCTCATGGACATCTGTATCCAACTTCATACAGAACATGGGTTCTATCTGAAGTCAAACACATATGCGTTGCAACTCCCGAGGACTATGATGGTCGCCTCATGTAAAAGTGTGCCGGCACCCGGCAACCACACCCTTCTATCGAAACGCAAGAAATGCTTCACGCTAGAAATAGGTGTGGCGGTGGTACTTCCCCAGTCGAACTGCACTGGTTCTACCACCTTGTGTATAGAGATAGCCCATTGAGAACGATGAGAGATTTGGAGCGATTGATAACGTCAGTTGCGTACATTTCGCTAGCTAGAATGAGAGGGACATTATGCAAGATTGAGTTATTTTCAAAATGACATATCGCTCGGGGAGAATGAAAACCTAATGCGTGGGAATAAAAGGAGATGAATGGCATATTTGGTGAGTTGCGTACATATCGTACGTTGAGAATGGAAGTGTGCGCAAAAGCGAGCCGCGAGCGGAGCGTCCGCCTAGGTAGATCAGTATTACACACACGCACGCACAAACACACAGGTTGTGTTTGTGCGTGTCACTCTATACCACAACTCTCTTTCTCAAGAGAGAGGCCCTCTTTTTTCCCCCTCTCTTCACACCCAATATCTTTCTCTTTCCATCGTCCTCCCACCCTCTTTATACCTCTCTCACCTTACCTAGTTCTTTGTTCTCTTTTCCTCTTCATGTTTTACTAACCTTCGCCTCTCTCCCTCCTCTTTTCTTCCCGTCTAACCACTATCTCCCTTTCACCTCTCTTCTTAAACACTCAACCTCTTAACTCCCCTGTTCCACTTAATCTCGCATACACACATACACACTAAAGCACACCCAACAGTAACACAACTCCTCCCCTTTTCAAGGTCTGAACGGGCTCCGCAACATCGGCAACACGTGCTTCATGAACAGCGTGCTGCAGTGCCTGTCCAACACGCGCCCGCTGCTGGAGTACCTCGCGGCGGACAAGTACACGCGCGAGATCAACACCACGCTCTCGTGTATGAAGGGCGCGCTCATTAAGGGTGAGTCGCTTGGTCTTACCTTCGGGGTCATACCTGCCTAAGGTCTGACCTTTTTTTTATTAAGTTATTAAGTAAATTGTAGCTCCACAGACGTCCGTGCCTTTTTTCATATAGCATTCATTTTGTCAGCCTTAGTATGTTATTTTAGCTTTACTTAAGCCTCCGTTGTCACCATCATCCAGAGGGCCGTGGTGGCAGCGTTGACTTTACAGAAAACCTTGATATTTACTTCGTCTATACGTAGGACAGGACAAGGTCTGACCTTCGGGGTATCGGTATACAAAGCTTACGACGAAGGTCCCACCCAAGCTTCGGCCTCCTGTGGCGAAACCTAGCATCTGACCTTCAAGTTCTTGCTATACATAGGTTATGACTAGTGTCCGATCGAAGTTACGGCTTCGGCCAAAAAATCATTTTTTTTTTCTATACTTTAACCTAACGATAAGGCAGACGGGCTACCTGATGGAAAGTAGTCACCGTCGTCTGTGGACATTGTCAACACTAGAGTACTCGCCAATGCATCGCCAGCTTTGAAGGAGAGCTCTTTTCGCACCTTTCTTGAAGAACCCCATGTCATAGCGCTCCGGGAATACCTCAGGAGGAAGCTCATTCCACAACTTGCACGTCCGTGACAAAATCGAACGTGCAAACCGAACCGTGGAGAACTGCCACGAGTCCAGTTGGTATGGATGGAACTTCATCCTCCCTGAAGAAACCACCTTCGGCGTCAACCAAAATGAGCCAAAAGCGAAAGTTTCTTGCAAGACTCAAAATTGAACAATCTGGAACAATTGTAGGACATTGCATTGGAATTGGTCAAGCGCTAAAGTAAGCACACAAAGCTTCCGAAGCAAGTCTACTACTCGAAGTAGAAGTTCGGAAGCTTAGTTCGAAATTCACATTATTTTCAAATGGTACTGTTTTTAAGAAGTTGCAAAGTAATTGTGATCAGCCCTAGGACCTGTTTTCTCATGGCTTTTGAAACTTCGACTTTGGCTGACGATAGCCGTATCGACATTCGGTCGGACACTATGTATAACGCACAACGTGTCACCATAGCGTTTAAATTACGGGTTCAACCACCTTGTACAATCAGGGAGAGACCATCCTCACACCTGTTTATAATTTAAGATGTTAGAATGCTTTGGGATTCGACACCGGAAGTTTTTTTTATCTGACTGAAATAGTAACCGAGCATGCAGTCCACCTGATGGTAAGTGGTCACCGCCGACATCTGTAAGCAACTTCACATAGAACATGGGTTGCATCTAAAGTCAATCACAGATGCGTTGCTACTCCTGAGAACTATGAAATCGCCTCATGTGAAAGTGCGCCGGCAACCACGCCCTTCCATCGAAACGCAACAAATGTTTTACACTAGAAATAGGTGTGGCGGTGGTACTTCCCTGGTCGGTCGGTTCATTCATATAAAAAAATCGTACCGTGCCCGTACCGTGCCCGTGCTATGACCGTACCGTGCCCGTGCCATTACCATATCATGCCCGTGTCCTGACCGTACCGTGCCCGTGTCATGATCGTGCCATGCCCGTGCCCTGACCGTGCCGCGCCCGTGTCGCAGCGTTCGCGAGCGTGATCAAGGAGCTGTGGCGCAGCGGCGAGAAGGACGCGGTGGTGAACACCACGTCGCTCAAGTCGCAGGTGCAGCGGTTCGCGCCGAGGTTCATGGGCTTCAGCCAGCAGGACGCGCAGGTGACCACTATAAATATACATAGATAGTTGTAGAATGTATATAAATGTAAATATACATATTTTGTATAAAAAAAGTAAAGAGACATGTTATCTGGTTCTCGTTGACATCCCAAGCTTAAGATCTCGAAATCATAGGAGCTACGGCTGTGGGTTTATAAGGGGGGGGGGGGGGGTTAGAATTTCCGGATACCCTAGACCTACCTAGTAGCTACCAGCTTTCTTAACTGACTAACTTTACGGAACTTGTCACACTGTCTATTTATTTCAAAGGGTAAGAATAAAATGTGATAAAACATTCTCGGGGCTACAGTCGAGCATGAAATCGCCTCCCCCATACCACTGTAAGAAGAGAAAAGCTACAAAAGTGCCTAAAAACACCAAAGAGTGACTCAGACATCCTACATCTAACGCCATCTTTTGACGACTAACAAAAGCGAGGTACGACACCTCCCCTTACTCTGTATTACAAAGCAAAAGCTAAAAATATATGACATATACTAAAACTAAAAATATATGTATTTTAGAAATTGTTTAAAAAAACATCAATAGTGCGTTTCAGCCGCCTCTAATGTAACGCCATCTCTTGACGACTAACAAAAGCGAGGTACAACGCCCCCTCCCCCGCTCTATTACAAAACAAAAGCTACAAATATATGGCCCAGGCGAAAATAAATACATTGTATAAGGTGCTTAAAAAACATCAATAGCGTGTTCCTGACGTTCCACACCTAACGCCATCTCTTGACGAGTAACCGAGTAACACAATTTTCCCGTGACACCGTTTTCAGGAGTTCCTGCGCTACTTGCTGGAAGGCTTGCACGAGGACATAAACCGCGTCACCGTCAAACCGAAGCCCATACTCACTGAGATTGACGACAACCTTAGGTGAGTTGAAATAACATTTATAAACTTACAAGATGAACCCCGCAGTTAAAAAAATGTGTGCGCGTACACTCGTAAGAAGTGAAACTTCTTTATGACGTTATTTTTCAAAAAATAATTTACTATATGCAACTTTACAGAAATTGGTTAAATAAAGTTAAATTAGATAAAGTTTAATAAAAGGCTTTTATTAAACTTTATCTAATAATCTAATCTATAATAATCTATCTAATATCACGCGTGGTAGGGATTAGAAAAAGATGGCGCGTAACAGAAAAAGATGGCGCGTAACGAAAAAATGTTACACTAAATTTTTTTCCAACCCCGATAAAGAAGTTTAACTTCAAAAATCGATGTATCGACTGTCCAGCGGGATTTTTTCCCATAGTAAAATTTAGCCTATATGTTAATCCAGAGTGTCAGCTAGCTCCCTAGCAAATTTTATGAAAATCGCTCCAGCCATTTAGACGTGAAGAAGTTACAAACATACACACTCACAAACTTTTGCTTTTATAATATTAGTGTGAAGTATGACTACATAGTTGACCCGGCGAAGTTCGTTCCGTTATCAGTGTTCCTTCAATATATTGTGCATTATACATAAAAACCTTCATCTTGAATCACTCTATCTATTTAAAAAACGAATTAGGAACACACAGCGGGAAGCGACTTTGTTTTATACTGTGTAGTGATTTGCATCTTCAAAGACGAACGTTTGGAGAGACGTAGAACTAATGCAGTTCGACCGGGAAGGTACCGGGAAGGTACCACCGCCACACTTTTTAGCGTCAAGCAGTTCTTACGCGAGGTGGGCAGGTGTAGTGCCCTCGGTAGTAGGAACGCATCTGTGATTGACTTAAGCCTTTACTCTGTGTGAAGTTGCTTTCAGATGTCTATACGGCGGTGATCACATACCTTCAGGTGGACTGCATGCTTATATGCTACTTCAATCGTATAAAAAAAATCGAATTTTTGAAGTGAAACTTCTTTAGGCGCATGAGGGTAAAATTTTTACAGATGAAACGTCACGCCGGTATGCAACGGAAGTGTCGGAAAAGAGAGAGAGAGTGATCGAGACCGATTGAGAGAGAGTAAGACAGGGCGAACGTAGCATGAGCAACTAGCCGTGGAGTGAGAGTAGGGAGCAAGCGAGTGAGAAAGATTGAGAGAAAAAGTGAGACAGAGCGAACGTCGTATCACGCCTTTTTCCCTTCCTCTTAATCTTGCAAATTTAAAGTTTTAGATTTGTATAAATATAAACAAGATTTATAAATTAGTTCGCCAAAGAAGTTTCACTTCTGACATGTGTACTTTGTACGCACGCATGTTTTTTAATAATATAGTGTACGTGACTTTACAGCGACTCAGCAAAAGCGGCGGAGGCGTGGTCGCGCTACCTGCGCATGGAGGAGAGCCGCGTGGGGGACATCTTCGTGGGGCAGCTCAAGTCCACGCTGCGCTGCACGCACTGCCACCACGACAGCGTCACCTTCGACCCCTTCTGGGACCTCAGGTACCTTAGGGGCTTGGGGACTGGCTCTCCGACCCCTTAGGGGCTTAGCTACCTGCGCATGGAGTAGAGTGAGAGGAGAGCCGCGTTAACTACAGATTTTTTGGGAAGGTTTTTCATAATTTTACCTGTGATTAAGGCAAATTCAGGAGCTTTTTTGGAGTTGATCTTACGTTGTATTTCTATATTATGTTCTTTCGGCGTCACAAGTTTAATTTTTAGCTCTATTTGTTCTATATGGTGATTATTGCGATGAATGTATTCTCCTTCATTTGGCTGAAAGATTTTTTCTAGGTGAAATGCCAAGGCAAATTCTAAAGCTTTTTGTGCATCACTTATAACCCATTTACCATCTCTCGTCAACCCATTATTTTCCCTCTGCTGGGCACGGGTCTTCTCTCAGAATGAGATAGTTTTCAAATGACAAAAGAAAAATGAAAACTGTCATTTACCATCGTTATCCATAATTGGGTAAATTTGCTTGGTCGAACTACACTGGTTCTACCACGTTTACTTTAATATTTTCTCGATAAACTAAACGCCTTTAACTCATTGAATAGTATTAACGATGAGCATTATACATTGTGTGCAGCCTGCCGATCCCGTCGCGCACGGGTAACCTGAAGCTGCAACAGTGCCTGCAACACTTTGTGCGAGAAGAAGAACTGGACGGGGACGAGAAACCGGTACGTACCAATGTAATACTTGGATATTACGTAAAACACGTGCACTTTACGACTAACACTAACATTAAAAGTAATTCATATATCGCTACTTCAAAACAAAAGGGACGCAACTCGAATAGACTTAATTTTACAGGAGAGCCATTTAAAATTTTGAAAATCAGTTTTTGTATAATTGCTATGTAATTGTAAAACAGGTAAATGTGTTATACAGTTTTAGAAAGATATTTTTAGTCTTCTTTTAATGGTTAATTTGGATATGGTTATTTAAAAAAATATGTGTGCGTGTACTAGTGTACACTCGTAAGAAGTGAAACTTCTTTATGACGTTATTTTTCAAAAAATAATTTACTATATGCAACTTTACAGAAATTGGTTAAATAAAGTTAAATTAAATAAAGTTTAATAAAAGGCCTTTATTAAACTTTATCTAATAATCTAATCTATAATAATCTATATAATATCACGCATGGTAGGGATAAGAAAAAGATGGCGCGTAACAGAAAAAGATGGCGCGTAACGAAAAAATGTTACACTGAATTTTTTTCCAACCCCGATAAAGAAGTTTCACTTCAATAACTTTAAAAATTAAACAATCACTCATTAAACTAACATTATAACTAGATAACATGAAACACGTGCTGGCTAACGTAAACACCTAGACGATACACGACTGCACGTCACGAGGGGATACGCGGGGTAAGAAGCGCGGTGCGGGGGGACGGAACCCCTTTTGTTCCATGCGCCTAATTGTTGTGGTCACGTTATACGTTAGGAATTAATTGACTATGTTTCGTGTAAAAGGAAAATAAAAAAAATGTGTGCGTGTACTAGCGTACACTAGTAAGAAGTGAAACTTCTTTATGACGTTATTTTTCTAAAAATAACTTGAAAACTTGAAAAATAAATAACATGATCACGTGGGCGTGATCATGTTATTTATTTTTCATATTTACACCCACGTGTTAGTGTATTGAAAAATACAATCAAAAACTGAGGTTAATTTTAAATAACGTGGAAAAATAAATACCACAATTACACTTAAGTATTAGAAAAAGAGATGTAATTACTTACTTTTTTTAGAAATTCACTGGAATTAGAATTAAAATAAACCCTTTGATTTTGCTGATCACTTCAATATAATCACTTTAGGGCGTTGGGAAAGATGGCGCGTAACAGAAAAAGATGGCGCGTAACAGAAAAAGATGGCGCGTAACGAAAAAATGTTACACTAAATTTTTTTCCAACCCCGATAAAGAAGTTTAATTTCACTTCAACAACCCCGATAGAGAAGTTTCACTTCAAAAAGCTCTTAAAAGTTCTCTAACAAAAATATTTTGAATTTTTGTTAGAGAACTTTTATACTCAAATGAATGTTAAGTTTTCTCTTCTAACCTCAATACATTTAACTTGTTTTCTAACGAATGTGTGTACGATTAATCCTCAGACGTGTTCGAAGTGCGGCGTGCGGCGCAAGTGCCTGAAGTGGTTCACGGTGCAGAAGTTCCCCGCCGTGCTCGTGCTGCACCTCAAGCGGTGAGCGATGTGCTATGAGTTATTTCATAGTTTCGAGTGTGATGTACGCTGATTGGAAGTTTTTTAAATGTAATTTTCAAGTAGTACGCATGGACACAGGCAGGCAAGGTTGACAAATGAAGTTGTCGTATTAAAAAAAATAATCAGGTTTTTTTTATAAGTTTGAAGCAAATGAGCAGGCAGTGCAACTAATGGTAAGTGGTTACTGCCGCATGTACATCTGTAAGCAACTTCATACAGAACATGGGTTCCATCTGAAGTCAATCACAGATGCGTTGCTACTCCCGAGGACTGAGGACCTCATATAAAAATGTGCGGGCAGCTAAGCCCTTCCATCGAAATGTAAAAAATGTTTCACGGTAGAAATACTTCTAGCGATGGTACTTCTGCTGTCGCACTACACTAGCTGTACTACATATTACTGACTAGGTCACCCGGCGAATCAGGTGAATTACCTTCCACCTAAAGGTCAAAAATCTAAAAATATCAGTGTTTCTCCATTACATTATACATGTATTATAAAAACCTTCCTCTTGAATCACTCACTCTATTTATTAAAAAAAACTGCATAAAAGTCCGTAGCGTAGTTTTAAAGATATAAGCATACACAGGGACAAACAGCAAGACTTTGTTTTATAATATGTAGTGATATCAATTTTTGCCTTTCTACTTGATAACGGAACTCTTCATGCTCGTGTCTGACTCTCACCTAGGCAGTAGTTATAACGTATGTCCGTGTCAGGTTCTCGCCGACGGAGCGGTTCCGCGGCAAGCTGAGCGTGCTGGTGGAGTTCCCGCTCAGCTCGCTCGACATGTCGCCCTTCGCCGCCGCGCCCGCCGCCGCGCCCGCCATGTACAACCTGTACGCCGTCAGCAACCACTCGGGTACGTGGTCACAACCACACGTGCCGTATCTCACTCTCACTCACACACATACTATGTTTCTTATATATGAATACGCTTTCCACATTCACACGCTTCCTTTACTCATAACCCCCACACTAGGATTTTCTCCTGTGTCGTGGGAGCATGGATACACACAAACATGAATGTAAATTCATGAATCAGATACCTGGTTGCGCGAGTTATGGTTGTTATGGTTGTATTAGGTTTTGAGGTTCGACGAAGATGCAAAGACGATATGTAGAAACATGTAGTATTTATTTCTTGTTACAACTTATAACATGTATTGACAGTGAGAGAGCGAGTCCGAGAGTGTCTTATTCTATCACTTTGCATATACGCACACATCACTATAACACGCGTCAGACCGGTATGTTAACCGCTCCGCCACGAGGGTCGTCAATATAAAATTCACTGTTTCTCATATACATGCGCACTGTGTCTCATACACACACACGCACACTACGTCTTTTATATCATACACACGCGCACACCCACATGCGCGTACGAGTGTACGCGCATGCGCGAGTGCGCATTACGGCTTTCATACGCACACAAACTGTATTTAATATATACGCGAACACGCATTAGCTCTCATACACATATACACTACGTCTTTTATATACATATGCATACATATACACATATATATACACAGATGTAGATAGAGGGAGGGAGGCGCACACATAATATCTTTCTCATATACACACTCACAAAGATGGCAAGTTTTTTTTTTGATATAAAATTACTTTTAATGCAATTAAAAAAAACAAATGAATCCAATATAATATGTTATTGTAAGTTAAACGAACATGTTGTTTACTGTTTAATATATCTAATTACATACATGAATATAAATTAATTGATTATATGTTATATTATATTAACCGTGTCCCGTACGCAGGCACGACGTACTCGGGGCACTACACGGCGTACTGCAAGCACCCCTACACCGGCGACTGGCACGAGTACAACGACTCCAGGTACGGAACCCGCCTACCAGGATTACCAACTCAAAAATGTATCCCCCTAAATAAAAAAAAACCCCTAAAATCCTTGGAATTCCTGGCGACCACAGGTCCACAGGACCACAGGTCGTGCGTTTTCCCGACGACGAAAAAACATGTCAAGGTCGAGTGTAGTGCATGACCTTTTTTTGTCTCGCTTTGTTTTTCATCGAACTCCCCAGATATAATCATGTAACATGGCAGGCGATTTCCTGTCTCAAAACGCCTATATGTTGAAATACCCATCTTACTTTTTTCCCCCTAAATTTGGGAGAAAATCCTCTAACTTGGCAACACTGACTGATATTGTCAGGTGTTTGCGAATTCCAACTTATGAGGTGATCGTTCTGAATCTAATGTTAATATTCGATGAGATACTCGAAATTTCGAATTATCCTAAGTATTTCAAATTATTCGATTCGATTCTGTATGAAGTTGATTACAGATGTCGCAGAACGACAGTGACCACTTACCATCAAGTGGACAGCACGCTCGTTTGCAGTAAGATAAAAAAAATTGCAGTGCTTTGCAAAATAAGGAATAAAAATGCGAAATGTAGATCCTCCGGGGCTAAACTAAACATTGGAAAAACCCAACGTAAGGTAAGGTAAGGGATATTCGCATTCGTGAATGTTCAAATAGTAACATTTATACTAGTGATGTACTAGTATGCACTGAAGTTACCGAGGCCACTGGTCACACCTCACACTTACTCATTTTTACTAATTTTTGTTGTAAACGCTTTTTCTTTTCTATATAAATTTAACATCATATATGAACAAAATCTTATAAATGTGAAAGTGTAAGGATAGATATGTATGTTAGATTGCGCATGCATGCATTTATCACGGAACCACACAGCGGACGTACACACGGGAATTACTTAGTTCTCCATAATTAGTTAACTAGTATAGTTTTTGGCTTCCACAATTAGTCGTAAGAGTCTATGTATCTAAATGTATTATTAATATGTCTCCCCCCCTCAGGGTGACGGCGATCAGTCCGAGGGACGTGGTGTCCCCCGAGGCCTACGTGCTGTTCTACGAACGCGCGTGAACAGGTACAACCCCATGTCCCCCCTCAGAGTGACGGCAGGCTATCCCCCTTCCCGCCCCCTAAGGGTGACAGCAGGTTATCCCCCCTCTAAGGGTGACCAGGTACACCCCCTATGCCCCCCCTCAGGGTGACGGCAGGCTATCCCCCTCCCCCCCCCCCATAAGGGTGACGGCAAAACTATCCCCCTTCCCGCCCCCCTAAGGGTGACGGCAGGTTATCCCCCTCTAAGGGTGACTGCAAGCTATCCCCCTTTCCTCTCCTCAGGGCGACGGTGAGCGGTCCACGGGCTATCCCCCTCTTCCCTCAAGGTGACGGCGATCAGTCCGCGGGCTATCACCGCCCCCCCCCCCTTTCCCCTATTACGTAACGTATTAAGTTAATTTAAGTTTAATTAATTAATTGTTAAAGTGTTATATATTTCTGATTCCAGCCTCATCGGCCGGCGGCGTCACGTGACCACGTGACAGACAAACAAGCAAGCAAGCAAGCGAACACACTAAGTCACGCAGAGATTATCTGAAATATAACTATTAACAGTACTCACGATAGGTAGGCGGTTGCGGGGGCGTGGGAGGCAATGGGTGGCGCTAGATGAACATGTCGGATGTACTTCTTAACGCGCATTACGAAAAAAAAAATTGTTTTTTTTTGCAATAAAATTTATTGAAGCTTTATAAGTAATACTTGAGGTTTATTAATTTTTGGCGCGTTTGGATCAAATTATAAGTGATTTTTATAAAATAGGACGTCTAAATTCGATGCCATATTTTTATGGTAAAATATTGTTTTTTTTGTTAATGGGTTTAACAAAAAAAAAACATCAACAGCATAAATTTCGCTAGTAGGTCGCAGAAACTGTCATCTAAAAGTCGTTCCAAAGCTCTCGGAAGCTTAGAAACAGGCTTCTTATTAAATTAAAACCCAAAATATACATCGCACATAATCTTCGGTGATATGTACTCTATTCTTGTTTCTAACAATAGATGGCGTTACATGTCCTCTGAAACGCGCTGATGAAGTTTTCTTAGTCAAATGCATTTTTTGCCTAAATTAGTTAGTTTAATAAATATGTTTAATAAATTTGGCTATTGTCATCTATTAACTTTGTGTTAATTTATTTTATTTATTAATTGTTTTTTACAACTGTATATACTGTTTTACGACATTTATAATTAGGCAAAATCCGTAAATATCCTTTTACACTATTTTTTAGACATAACATATTAAATATCATATGAAACGTAAAAAATACTCATAAAATCAATTTCTGTTAACTTATAATATTTTTTTACTTATCTGTATAAAAATCCTACTAAAATTGGTACAGCCGTTTCCCATACACATGTATATAATTTTTTACTTTAACTTTACTTTAACGATCTAAGCATACATAGGGACAGACAGCGGAAAGCGACTTTGTTTTATACTATGTAGATCACTATATATATAAAGGAGAATAAAAACTTCAGTGCCATTTTCTTTTATGATTGTTATTTTTTTTTTGTTAGCTACTAAACATTGGTATTAAAAATTGATATTATGGTCAATATTTCATTATGGTCGATTTCGACCAAGTGGGAAACGTAATAGAGATATATAACAGATCACCCTTGGCCGCCCGCGCGCCCCGACGCCGCCGTGTAGATAATTCTGTTTAAATAAACAACCGATATAATTTAAACATGTTGAGGTGAGCTGAAGTGACATCGGTGGTGAAATCCAAAAAATAATTTTTGGTGGCTAATTTGAGTGTATTTTTAAAGTGGCAACATTTCGCAACTTTATTCATAAAAAAAAAATGTGTGCGTGTACTAGCGTACACTCGTAAGAAGTGAAACTTCTTTATGACGTTATTTTTCAAAAAATAATTTACTATATGCAACTTTACAGAAATTGGTTAAATAAAGTTTAATTAGATAAAGTTTAATAAAAGGCTTTTATTAAACTTTATCTAATAATCTAATCTATAATAATCTATCTAATATCACGCGTGGTGAATTTTTGAGGGATAAGAAAAAGATGGCGCGTAACGGAATAAAAAAGATGGCGCGTAACGTAACGTAAAGATGGCGCGTAACGAAAAAATGTTACACTAATTTTTTTTCCAACCCCGATAAAGAAGTTTCACTTCAAAAATAAATAACTCAAAATGTACGTTTTGCGAGTTTATTACCTCGTTCGTTCGCGTTACGGTATAAATTTGCAAAACGTAAATTTCGAGTTTATTTTTTATGAAGCAATTGTAATTTATACTTTCTAATTTTTAATGGCGTCCTGTTTGACAAATAAGTTAGTAATTACTTACTTATGAGGAGGCCATCTCGGGAGTAGCAACGCATCTGTGATTGACTTCAGATGAAACCCATGTTCTGTATGAAATTACTTACAGTTGGTTATACTTATATACCCATATAAGTGAGGAGTTAAATATATAAAACAATATAACGTTACTATATGCCTGTTTACAAAAAAATTATTTAGTATAAATTCATTTAAATACAGAAGTGTTAAACAAGAATGCAGTCCACCTGATGGTAAGTGGTCACTGCCGCCCAGCGACATCTGTAATCATCTACATACAGAACATGGGTTCTATCTGAAGTCAAACACAGATGCGTTGCTACTCCCGAGGACTATGACGGTCGCCTCATGTGATAGTGCCGGCAACCACACCCTTCCATCTCGCGCAAGAACTGCTTCGCGCTAGAAATATTATCCTATTAACATAATAAATTCAAAAGTTTGTCTTTGTCATTTCAGGTAAAAACTACTGGTTAGATTTTACTGAAACTTAGCACACACACAGTTTATGAGCTAGATTAATACATAGGATACCCATTGCCGTGGTAGACTAAACGTAGTCTGAAATAAATCAGCCTGAAAATGAAGGTTTTTTACACCCTTTATTTTAGATTGGATTGTATGTATCTGAATCTTCTCAATTTTCAACCGTTTCCACAATCTATATATTAATACGTGAAGAAAAACTTGGGGTTCGATTTTAAGTAACTTCGTATTCCTCCGAAATTTTGCACGGTTATAGTGGACGTAGAGAGGGAGTGCTGAATGTTAATATTTTTGAAGTGAAACTTCTTTATCGGGGTTGTAAAAAAATTTAGTGTAACATTTTTTCGTTACGCGCCATCTTTTTCTGTTACGCGGCATCAATTTTTTTCCGTTACGCGCCATCTTTTTCTTATCCCTACCACGCGTGATATTAGATAGATTATTATAGATTAGATTATTAGATAAAGTTTAATAATAGCCTTTTATTAAACGTTATCTAATTTAACTTTATTTAACCAATTTCTATAAAGTTGCATATAGTAAATTATTTTTTGAAAAATAACGTCATAAAGTTCACTTCTTACGAGTGTACGCTAGTACACGCACACATTTTTTTACAAATAATGCATATATCATACATAAAATCAACTTCTAACATATTACGTGTACTACCGTGCATTTGTTACAAACACATATATGAATAAATGAAATAAAACATTCAATGTCTTACTATGAAAACACCTAACGTCGAAAAATGTCAGATGTCTTTGTCAAAATACCCGTTATTGCTTTTAAATACAGCTTTGTCAATTACACGTCTTTTTACCTTTCGAGTGTTTTAAAAAAACTTAAAAATATTTCTCAAATTAAAAAAAAATATATATTTATTTAATTATAGAAATATTCGTGTTACTAGAACAATAGCCAGTTTAGTTTTTGAGTCGAATTACGGTCGAATTTAGACCGTTACGACAGGTGACTCTCTCTCGTCACTCTCGTCAACCCATTATTGTCCCACTGCTGGGCACGGGTCTTCTCTCAGAATGAGAGAGTTTAGGCCACAGTCCACCGCGCTGGCCAAGTGCGAGTTGGTGGACTTTACACACCTCCGAGAACTTTTTTTTTTTAAGAACTCTCGGGTGTGTAGGTTTCCTCACGATGTTTTCCTTTACCGTAAAGCAGTGATAATTAATTGCTAATACGCACATAAATCAGTGGTGCGTGCCTGGGTTTGAACCTCAGACCTCCCGATCGAGAGGGCAAGTTTCAACCATCAGGCTATCACTGCTCAACAAGGACTACTTATGATTAATTTGAAACGTTGCACACGTATCATGGACCGATGACAATGCAATAATATGAAAAACAATTTTTTGTTCATATTATTGATTTTTTTCACATAAGCGTGATTTTTTAATTTTTACTAAAATTTACCGGTACCGATGTCACTCCAACCCACCCTATATTACGAGTATAAAAATGGGCCTTATTAGATAATTTTACTCTGACATACTCATAGATATATTAATGTTTAAATAGTTTATAAACTTTGTGTTTTCAAGTCACACTTTGTACTTGTGGTCGAATTTTGACCGACTTATGAATGACAGACTTCAAAAAGGCAGTTCTATTTCACTTTACTTTTTTTGTGACTTAACTGTAATTTTTTGAATAGGAATGTTATATGATATTATGCATAATTAATTTAAAAACATATTTATTTCGAATAAATAAACTTTTCTTTTTAGTAAAAAGGTATTTTAAATGGTAGCTTTTCTCGAATAATAAATAAATTACGCATTTATTATAAAAAAAAAATTAAACTATTTTATTTTAAGTTATATATTTCATAAGTCTGTCAGAATCGGGTCACCTGTACATTAATATTATTAATTATGCGTTAATGCTTTCGAAGTTGTGATGTAACTTTACAATATTGTTAGATAATTACACATGTACAATTTTTTCAGACAATATATATTTATTTCTGTAATATTAAATAACGTGTGCATTATAATTCTGCTGGACAAAAATGCTATAAAATCTCGCTCGTCAATCCATTATTGTCCCACTGCTGGGCACAGGTCTTCTCTCGGAATGAGAGAGTTAACTAACGCTAACAACTAACAGGTAAAAATTAAATAATGATTTTTTGGTATATTTTTAATGAATGTTAAAATAAAACCGACCAAGTGCACGTCACGGCGTGCACTTGGCCGGTTTTATTACTGTACCAATATTTATAAGAAGAGGCAAAAAACACGTTATTTGTATGGGAGCAACCTTAAATAATTGTTTTATTCTGTTTTGAGTATTTGTTATAGTGGCTATATATCGCTACTTCAAAACAAAGGCCCGCAACTCGAATAGACCTAATTCTACAGGAGAGCCATTTAAAGTTTTGAAAATCAGTTCTTGTATAATTGCTCTGTAATTTTAAATCAGATAAATATGTGTTATACACTGTTAGAAAAGTATTTTTATTCTTCTTTTGATGGTTGATTCGGATATGGTTATTTTTTCTAAAAATAAGTTCTAATAAATAAGTTGAATATTTTTGATTTGTGGCCCTTTTGTTTTAAAGTAGCGATATGGTAATCTTCGGTTAATAATACAAAAAAATGTGTGCGTGTACCAGCGTACACTCGTAAGAAGTGAAACTTCTTTATGACGTTATTTTTCAAAAAATAATTTACTATATGCAACTTTACAGAAATTCGTTAAATAAAGTTAAATTAGATAAAGTTTAATAAAAGCCTTTTATTAAACTTTATCTATTTTACTCTAATCTATAATAATCTATCTAATATCACGCGTGGTAGGGATAAGAAAAAGATGGCGCGTAACGGAAAAAAAAAGATGGCGCGTAACAGAAAAAGATGGCGCGTAACAGAAAAAGATAGCGCATAACGAAAAAATGTTACACTAAATTTTTTTCCAACCCTGATAAAGAAGTTTCACTTCAAAAATTTTCTATTACTACTTTTATGCAATGCGTTTAAAGATGTTTGCTTGAATCTTAAAAAGTCATAAAGCATTCAGCCCACTCGATCCATCTGTGATTGACTTCATACAGAACATGGGTCCCATCTGAAGTCAATCACAGATGCGTTGGTACTCCCGAGGACTATGATAGTCGCCTCATATAAAAGGCGACCGTCATAGTCCTCGGGAGTGGCAACGCATCAGTGATTGACCTCGGTTAATATTAATTAAGTTACAGATACATATATGGCAGACCATATATGAATCTGTAACTTATGGCAGACCAAGTAGCAAACGAGCACGCAGTCCACCTTTTTTTTTACGTCAGGGAACCTTTTATAGGCTTCTCTCCGCTGGACAACGGAGAGGGTGTGTCGGAGTCCGGCCGCAGTTAAGTTTTTTTTCGCAGTCCACCTGGGACTGCGTGCTCGTTTGCTACTTTGAAAATGGGAAATAACACCTAATTTTGTGGAAATAGTACAATACATGTCATTACATCAGAAAGGCAACTTAGTCTCAGTTTCATTAAGTTAGCATCGAAATTGATGGACTATATACTTTTATCCCCTATTTCACCCCCTTAGGAGTTGAAGTTTGATGATTTGAAAAATCCTTAGTGATTTAAAAAAATCACGCTTTCTACACTCATAGCCCCACACTAGGATTTTCTCCTGTGTCGTGGGTACCATGGACACACAAACACCCAGACCCAGAACAGGAATCTAAACTCATCATTCAGATACTGTTTGGCCGGGAATCGAACCCGGAACCCATTGCGCGTCAGACCGGTATGGCAACTGCTCGGCCACGCGGGTCGTGATTGCCTATGAGAAATGAATTATTAAGTTTGACTATTTACCCATAGAGCTATCTATGGGTTTGAACTATGCCTTGCTACATCATGTAGACAATATTGCTTTTTATATTTGTAGATAAAGCCATTCTTTTCATATCATTATTTATTTAAAAACATTTTTTTTCCCGTAATTATGGGAAAAATTGGGTTTTAAATGCGTGTTATTTGTAAGTATAAATAAATGTATTTATTTTCCGTATATAATGTGTAATTATCTAACAATATTGTGAGTTTGGAGAGAATAAGTTGTGAAATATATTATGTACGTCTAGATTCCACTTAAAAAGAAAAACGACTAACGAAAATATTTATTACTCGTAAAATCGAATATTAACTTGAAAAAACCTCAAAATTACTTGAAAGTTACAAGACTAAGTTATTTTCAAAATATTATATAAATATAGTTTAGTCTAGACGTGCGTAATGTCTATGGTTAGTGTTAAATAAATGTGTCTATGAGTGACAGTGGACTCTAACGTACAAAGAAATTAAGAAATGTTATTAAAAACGGAAGATATTGTTATAATTATGTACGCTGATGGTCCTATAATAGGATCTTAGTTGTTACAGACGGTATATGATCGTACAGGTATTATATATAGAAAAGGAAGGCATACAGTTGTCTGTAAATGTCTTACGGTTAGAAAGAGATTGCCGGCTTTTATTCGGCGATCATCTTAGTTTTCGGGAATAGCAACACATCTGTGATTGACTTCAGATAGAACCCATGTTCTGTATGAGGTTGCTCACAGACGTCCGTACGGCAGTGGTCACTTACCATCAGTTTGACGGCACGTTCGTTTATCTCTCTAGTATAAAAAAGCTTATTTAAAATGGAAAGAGGCAGCTTTTTACGTATTACACCCGTTGTTTTGTCATTTTATTCTGTCTCTTCTACTAACGCATGCGCATTAGAGAAAAGCTTATCTAAAATCGAAATAGGCAGCGTTTTACACATATAACACTTTTTTTTTGACATTTATAAACAAATTGAGTGCGTTCCATTAGACATTCACATGTTTTTCGCCATTCCACTAGCTTGTGAGCGCTACTGACATAATCTCTAGTGGAACGATCACTCCGACCCACCTTATTAGATGGGTTGTCGTGAGCGTCGCGTAGGCGTAAGTCATGACGTCATAAGTGACGACCGCGGTCGTCTTGTGGAACGACGTTTGAGTCTTGTGAGCGTCTTCTGGAACGCGCCCATTGTCAACTACAGAAATTCAGCAACAAACCGTCAAATCATTGTGATTACTTTTCTCACTAATTGCACACGATAGAGATAAAGTACTGCAATTTTCTTTCCCTTTCTAACCCAAGGACAGTTGTAAAAGCTTCCTGCTCTATCTATAATACCTCTATGAATAAGACTCAAGTCGTAGATTGCCTTTTGGTGGCTACAACGCCATCTAGCGGCGAGTGGAATCATTAGAACGTTGGTGTGTTCAATGCCTACAATTTTATAAATCTCAAGATCTGCCTCTCAAGTATTATTGTTACACTAAATATCAGTTTTGTTTATAAAATAAGTCTCACTACCTCTTTTTATCAGAATAGTATTATTAGTGGCTCGAATCAGATATTAATTTTGTGTTATTTATATAATTTTGCGTATACATTAAAAACTGAAGTGTAGGCATTGAACTCACTCGTTCAGCTGTGACGTAAGTCGCGCCAGTGTTGCTATATGGAATTAAATTATGTGAAGTTAATTAAGTCTGCTTCGTTAAAGCGTGGTTGTTTTTGTTTCGTTTTTTATTATTTGTATAATTTTATCGATTGTTGATCATTGTAACGTTGTGGCGCGTCGACGCAGCGGCCCTTCGCTTTCTTACTAATATTTAAATCGTGTTCATGCGACACCCATATAAGTTAATCCCAAGAAGGAGTCCTTAATATTTCTGGGTGTTACGAGTATGGGTGTTACGCGGCGTCGGGGCGCCAAACTCCATCCTCATTCAAGGAATCTTACTTAGCCAAAGAGTATAAATTGCTGACATCACCGTATTATTAATATAAAGATTAATTTATTATTTTAATATAGTTATATTGTATTTTAATATAATGGAGCGTTTTGTGGGGCGCCTCCCTCCAAAACTATTTATGTATAAATACGTAACAGATTTCTATTATAGAAATATATATTGAGATGAGTAAATTATTATTAAAACAACTCTTGTTTTATTTGTCTTGGTTGCCTGGTTTTGGTTATGTGTATAAAAAGACTGGTGTCCTTGAAATTTCTGACTGTATTTTTAAAATATATAGAAACATCAATTTCTTTTAAAAGTAATAATTAACTAAATAGCTGTGACGTTAGATAATCTTTGTTTAAAAGATCTAAATTACAAAAAACACATGACACATAACTAGAAGTAAAAAGTTGTGCTGTTTATCAAATATGCCAAAGTGTAGATATTTTAAAATTTATACTGAGCTAGGATCCATTGTTTCCTTGTTTTTTTTTTTTACTAAACTCAGAAGTGCACAATAAATACGAAGAGGGTCAATAAATGTGTGGTTACCCTATGTTGCGTATGGACATTGCAACACCAGATGCCCAATATATAGACAGATTTATTGTGAATTATCTAAATAAAGTTTTCGCATTCGCGACTATTCGCATTTTTTTATATATTCGCAAGGATTGTGCGAATATTTAACTTCAGCTTAACATCGAAACAAGGTCGTCAAAATGCAATATAAAGTCGAACGGCAGTTTGTGGGACCCTACACCAAAAACTGAAAAAAAACAACATTCGACCACCATTCCCACCAATATTAAATAATGCGAATAGCATTAATATTCGTGGGAAATATTCGCATTCGCGAATGTTAAAGTAATAATATTCGTTACATCGATCACTATGTGGCAAACTCCCGAAGATTTAAATTGCGTTGTTTTTTTTTCCAATTAGTATATTTGATACATAGCTCTAAAAAACATGAAAAACAATTATTTAAATTTGGTTTTTATTGCCAACAATATAACTTAGCACTGATTGCAACTACCGGTGCAGGGTATCGGCGACTGACAGCTGTAAAATTTCCAAAGAACATACTACAGATAGTAATATATTTGGATGAAACATTCCAATAGCTTAGTTTAAACTTAAAGTCACCGTAGTATCTAACAGCAACAAATATGTCGGCCCGACACCGCGTATTTATGACAAACACTTCGCCGATAATAATTATTTTAGTTAGTTTAAATATTGAAAATTGTTTGTTTACTGAATTAGCAATATTTAATGATTTTTAGAATTGTAATTTAGTTTACCCTCCATAAATTTGTTATTGTCACCTCACCAAACATTGTTAAAAAAAGGCGAGCGAACGCCAGTAGAAAGAGATTCTTGTTTAACCGTCGAAGCGATCGGACCTCCTCAATTGTGAATAAATCGAAGAAGTTTATTCCTGTGTTTTACTTGAAATCTTCAAGAATGGACAGCTAATGAAGACTCCTGGCCTTCCTGACGTCACATTTCATTCTCACTCACTTCGTTAAATATAATAATAAATATATTTAATACCATACTATATCATTTGATCATATTTGTACACTCTTCAATAGACCCTACTACCTCCACTAACATGACAAAAAGAACAAAACATGTAACACTAGGAAACATACATATTTGAAGGGTACCGCGCTGCGACATATTATAGGTACTACCCTCAGCAAATGCCACGCAAGTGCAACCAAGACACTGATTTTCAGGGTAGCCAGAAATCAAGCACGGACGGCTGTCCCCGTAACACAAAATAATACATAATATTGATTAATTAAAAATAGTTAACAGATAATAATTAAATAAAAGGTAAGCATTTACTGTAATAATATTTACTAAAAGTTAAGATTTTCATTGCACTAATTATTTATAAAATTAAACTTAACAAATGATTATATTTCTTTCAAGTTATACAGACACCCACATTTTGAGGAAGAAATTAATTCATGAAAAGTACAAGTGATTAGATCTGCAAGTACAACAGAAGTACGGAACGAGAAAAAGGAAAGGCAGAAAGAAAACCTAATAAAGCTATACATTTTTGGGACACATATAGCGCGATTGTCACTAAGCACGGAAAGAAAATGTCCAAATACCATATTCCTAGTAAGTATATATTTGACTTATAATCATAATATTTTCGAAATTTGCATACATTGCAACATACTACAACTACTACTTTATACATATTAAGTCAAACCATCAGATTATGGCTTTTAATGGATCATTTTAATATGGACGGCAAGAACTGTCATTCATCGAAGCATAACTATCGGGTCGACCAAATGTGAACGGCCCCGAAAGTTTTAAATGTAATGATGATTTTCCAATATCATTAATTTACGTAACAGTTTACGTATCAGTGAAGTATTTTAAAAACATAGATACGCGGTAAATGAATGTGTTTTATCACCTATTTCAATACGTAATAGTGCAAATGATTAAACTATCTGGGTAACATAATAAGCCCGTTTAATAAGTTACCCAGATAGTTTAATCATTTGCAGACAGATCTCGTTGTTCACAATAATAAAATAATATTAAAATTTATTTTAAATATTTTAACTTACAGATAAAATACATACTTACTCACAAACATGGTAAGTTAATAAAAGCTTTTAAAACACTGAGTATTCCTAAATTTTCGATATAGGCAGTGAGATAAGTCAGTCGACGCACGTTAATTGTCAAAGCCACCTAATTTCGATAGGCTCTAAGATAAACATAACGCAAAGTACGGATAATTTAGCACCTACCTACCATAAATACGTAAGTTTAGTCAAAAATCTTTAACCAGAATTCTGAAATGTTGCAGTATGACACAAAACAGTAAGGTATTCAGTATTATTCGACAGACGGCGCTGTAAACAGTTAAAACGTAAATAATAAATTCGTCGACTCCTTAACAGATGGCGCTGTAATCAAATTTAAACAAAATCAATATATACATCCTCAATGCGTAGGGTGGTCCGTCTTTCGCCGAATTTATGAATGAATCGGGATAGTACAGCTATCTATATTTAAGGGAAATTCATTCACTTCGTTTAGCGTCTATTGAAATTCTATATTTGACGCACTCCTCATGGCGTGCTGCTGAGTTCGATGCGTAATTGCAGGCTTTCTGGGTTGCCGTAATGCGTTTTATTGGAACTTTACGTAAATAAACATGAATATTGTGGGTTAAAATGTGATGTAACGGGTCGTTTTATAAGATGGCACGTCACGAGGTCAAGGTTGCGCACCGGGACCTCATCGTTCGGGAAACCGGGGAGGGATTTAAAACTGTTAATCAAATAAGTTCTTGTAAATAATGGAGATTGAGGAGAGATTGAATTTAAATTTTATAATTAATACAACAATTTTCTTTTTCTTGCTTAATTTGAAGCAATAATATTTAGATATGGTAAAATAGGGGTAATACACTCATATGAATTGTAAACGTGAAGAGTCTACAGATTTACACGTTAAGTTTACAATTTCTGACATACCTAGAGCTGCTTAGATTGAATAATAACAACACAAATTTCACAGAAGAGGCAAGCGAAAATTGAACAATACTTATTGTTATCTTTTGAATGTACTTAGTTTAATTTTTGGTTAAATTTCTCTGTTTAACTTAAAATTTACGAATTTTTATAACAATAACAGCGCTTTCAAATGTAATAGCACCACGCAAAGACACAGTTTGAGAACAATGATCTAAATTCTACTTTAACATAACTAGCTGCCCTTCAGCCCGGTACGATGGCCGCCATGTCACGCGGGTCGAAATGTGTTTTTAACCTTGATATATTTAACGGATGTAGATTTTAGTTGCTTATTTCCAAAACAAAAAAAATATTTTACAGCTCTGACAGTCCCACTACAAGAATTTTCTTAAATTCTGTATTCTTATTTTATTTGTAAACTTATATATACCTACAGCAGACGGATGCTACCGGATGGGAAGTAGTCACCGTCGCCTAGACATTTGCAGCACCAGAGGAGTCGCCAATGCGTGACCATTGGTGCTGCAAACGGCTTTATATTACAGAACGACATATTGGAATTAACCTAAACCCCGGATTCCCCTGCAAGGGCTGAGGAAGGCAACCGAGGAAGTTATAGTGGGTAAAAATCCCACATAACAGGGAGTCTCCCACAAGGCTTCGGTGTACCTTTTGAAGGTTTCCTCCCCGTCACAAAAAAAGGGTTTCTTTTCGTACTCAATATCCCTTAAAAGAAATTTTGCGTTTTTCCCTTTATTTATGTAATTCATTTATATAGGAACGCATGTTTTGGTTCCACGGGACAAACACGGTTTTATAATGAAAATTATGAGAAAAATTATTGTTTTTTAACTTTCTGTTTGCAAAAAAATATTAAAAACTGTATTTGTGAATTACTACCAATGTGAAATCTATAAGGAGGGTTCAAAACTTATCAAAAATAGTTCACATGATTTAAGTACATTCCCAAACTTTTCTAATCAAAATTCAGATAACAGTTTACTAGATAAACGTGACTTTTCTGATACTGAGAATCACCATTGACAAATTGCGCGGATGAAACTGTGAAGGAAAGTTTCTGATCCCACGCTCTCCGCAATATGAATGAGAAATTACTCACATATTCATTTGTGAGTTACTGTGTTTATAGGTAAGAAATGAGATATGTTACTCTCGCCGCTTCTTTTAAAATTCCTGGTCGACTTATTTATGTTGAAAATGCCTAACGCTTTGAGAATCTACACCTCAAAATATTTAAATTGAATGTTGGATATTAACTTTTCTTCTCGCAGTGAATAGTGTACCTATTTGTTATTAATAATTAATTTTATAAAATAAGTAATAACTTAATAGGTAATATCTTCATTACCAATGTAAAAACAAGATGGAAAAAAGATACCTATACAAAAAAAAGACCAATGAAAAGCTATGGATGTAACTGACAATTTGTAAGTGCCTCGGTAGGCCTATGCAAAATAAAGACATTTCACTTAACTTCATTTCTATAATAAAACTAGCTGTCCCGACAAACGTTGTTTTGCCATATAAAAATAAAAATAAAATGTTAAGGGGTCCACCCTTAACATTTTATTTTTATTTTGGAAATGGAGTGTCCAAAGAGTGCGTAAAGTAACTAGTAAGGTAACTAGCAGACTTTGGACACTCCATTCAAATATATGGCAGGGCGTACTAACGTCGCAAATTCAGTACGCTGCTGGCAGTTTGCCTTACCCTCTGTCTACAAAACAGACCCGCGTGGCGCAGCGGTTAACATACCGGTCTGACACGCAGTGGGTCTCTGGTTCGATTCCCGGTCAGACAGATATCTGAATGATGAGCTTAGATTCTGGTTCTGGGTCTGGGTGTTTGTGTATTCGTCTTTGTGTGTGTCCATGGCACCCACAAAAATCCTACTGTGGGGCTATGAGTGTAAAAAGCGTTGAAAAAAAAAACATGCGTGCGTACAAAGTAGGTACACATGTCAGAAGTGAAACTTCTTTGGCGAACTAATTTATAAATCTTGTTTATATTTATACAAATCTAAAACTTTAAATTTCCAAGATTAAGAGGAAGGGAAAAAGGCGTGATACGACGTTCGCTCTGTCTCACTTTTTTTCTCAATCTTTCTCACTCGTTTGCTCCCTACTCTCACTCCACGGCTAGTTGCTCATGCTACGTTCGCCCTGTCTTACTCTCTCTCAATCGGTCTCGATCACTCTCTCTCTCTTTTCCGACACTTCCGTTGCATACCAGCGTGACGTTTCATCTGTAAAAATTTTACCCTCATGCGCCTAAAGAAGTTTCACTTCAAAAAAAAATTCATTAAAAACAATCTTTTAGCATTTTTGTGTCCACTCTAATCCTCAATCCATTTAAACATCTTCACAAACAGCATTGGCAATAAGAAATAAGATTATCATATCTATTGCAAGTCATGTGATGTTGCAGAGACACTCCCTCTCTTCCTGTGGATGTTGCGCGCAATTGATTAAATCCAGGAGACGGCCGGAGCGTCTTCCTGCGTTACTCATGTCACCAAACGCGGTTATTACATTATTTGGCTTTCTAGAGTGGTATTTACATTATTTGGCTTTTTAGATTGCTATTGAAAGTACTTATAAAATACCACTACATAGATAAAACAAAGTCGCTTCTCGCTGTCTGTCCCTATGTATGCTTAGATCTTTAAAACTACGCTACGGATTTTAATGCAGTTTTTATATAAATAGAGTGATTCAAGAGGAAGGTTTTTATGTATAATACATGTATATTATAGTGGAGAAACACTGATAATTTGTGATTTTTTACTTTTAGGCGAAGTTCGCCGGGTCAAACCCTACTTTATATCTTAACATCAACCAATTCACCTGATGATAAGTGGCCACTGCTGCCCAAAAACATCAGGAAGTAAACCCAGATAAGATTAATTTTACCTGTGGTTGGCCACTGATGTGTTTCTACCAACAATGTTTAGGTCTAAGGAATTATTCCCATAAGTACTTAGTAATCTGTTTCCCTTAAAAACCTTTCCACTATTTAATCAAATGAATTCATAGGAAATATTTTCAGTCACAATAAAAGATTGTATAATAGCACACTTGCAAGTTCCGTTAACCTTCAGCGAGGAAGCTAATATCTGACCTCCGAGTTAACCTCCAGCGTGACCTCCGACATCATGAACCCCGCAGCACATGGTAGTTTTTGAAGTGAAACTTCTTTATCGGGGTTGGAAAAAAATTTAGTGTAACATTTTTTCGTTACGCGCCATCTTTTTCTTATCCCTACCACGCGTGATATTAGATAGATTATTATAGATTAGATTATTAGATAAAGTTTAATAAAAGCCTTTTATTAAACTTTATCTAATTTAACTTTATTTAACCAATTTCTGTAAAGTTGCATATAGTAAATAATTTTTTGAAAAATAACGTCATAAAGAAGTTTCACTTCATACGAGTGTACGCTAGTACACGCACACATTTTTTATTAAAGTAGCAAACGAGCTTGCAGTCCAACTTATAGTAAGTAGTCACTGCCGTCCATGGACATAAGTAACAGTTAATATGGAACATGGGTTCTGAGGTCAGTCACAAATGCGTTGCTACTTCCGAGGACTAAGATGGTCGCGTCATATAGGTAAATGTGTGCCGGCATACAAACCCTTCGCAACGCAAGAACTGCTTCACGATAGAAATAGGTGTGGCGGTGGTACCGCCCCGATCGAACTACACTGGTTCTACCACCCTTTAATCCATGCCTGGGGAGACCCACCTTAACCTTCACCTTAACCCTGTTTTGAAGTCTAACCCTATAAGTCATCTAAGTCAGAACTCTTCTGTCAGTAAAAGATGCTAAGGCGAGTAGGGTGGCTAACTTGTGTAATAAAAGGACACAGTCTAATATAAGACACTTTTTACTCGTCTGGGTCAGATGGGCAATGTTTTTCGTATGTAATAATGTATTAAGGGGTTCGATTCAGTCCCTGTAGTTCCGGAATCAGAATAGGGCTACGGTATCCCCTGCCTGTCGTAAGAGGCGACTAAAAGGGGCTTCCGGGGTTGCGGGCGGCTAGAGAGGGAGCTTGAACGGTCCAGCCAGGCGATCCCGGGAAGGACGACGGTATGTGTGGTCGCATATCGTCGTAAAGAATAGACGGAGCGGTGGGCCCAGCCGCCCATCTGAGAGGAGCCCGATGGGGTAACGCGCTCAGAGGATTCCGGTTGCAGTCCTGTGGAGGTCCCGGAGTACTCTTTATAGCTCCGAGGACGGCCACCGGGGAGGTTTTGGTGCGGTAAAAATTTCACATAACCCTGCGTCGCTCTCACGGCATCGGGTACCTTTTGAAGGTCTCCCCCTCAAAAAAAAAATATCTGAAGTCAATTGTGGATGCGTTGCTACTCCCGAGGACTAAGACGGTCGCTTTCTATATAAGTGTGCCTGTGTTTTTCTTTAGATAGATACATATCTCTCATGTCCGCGACAGTCCCACTAACTCCCGCCGAATGGCCACCCCAGGGTCACGTAGTGCGTCGCTGAAGGACGCGCGAGTCAACGGCCTTGTGGGACTCACTCAAAATATCTAGTATTTGTATGATGTTTTATCAGAAAACTAGCTAATCATTTGGTCTTAGGGAATATCCAATAACATGAGACATTTAATCGGAAGGGGGGAGGGTGGGTTCAAATCTCACCTAGGGAGGGGGGAGGTCTCTGTTTTCCTGTTAGGAGCTATATGTATACATTCATGATAAGAAATAATTAAATAGTGTGTAGAGGGGAGTCGAAATCTCAATACATCTTACCAAGGCGAGGAGAACTCAAAAATTCGTCGAACATCTATCGATTGGTGTATGCTTTGTATACGTGCCGACTTACCTATATGCATGGGTTACAATTCAATTCATTTATTTGCAGAATAACAAGATATACAGTCATAATCATTCTAACCCACTAGGGTATGCAAAAATGTCACAAACATATTCCAAATTACATCCTAATTAAGGCCCTAAGGGCCACCACGTAGGGCAAATGCGGAATTTTAGAATAATGATTTGTCAAGGTAGCACCAGTATGGTTCTACCGGGGTGGTACCACCGCCACACCTATTTCATCGTGAAACAGTTCCCCCGCGAGGTGGAAAGGTGTAGTTGCTGACACACTCCTGTTCGAGGTCACCTTCGTCTTAGACCTTAGAATTAACTTTAGCTAGAACTCTTGTTCTCTATGAAAATGCTTAAAGATGTACATTAGCGGCACTTACCATGAGGTGCACGCTCGTTTGCTACTATAATCTACATTGACCAAAGAAGTATTAAATTTCTATGAGGTCTCGTACTGGAGATCGGTCACAAAATATGTTGCTACCCTCATCAATTCCGGTTGCGTCCCTTTGGAGATCCCGGAGTCCTCTTTGTAGCGCCGATCCCAAATAACCCTGCCTCGGTCCCACGGCGTTGGGTACCTTTTGAAGGGTTCACCCTCGAGAACAAAAAAAACTACCTACTAATTATACGTAACACATCTTTATTAGCAAAAAATATTAGTTCCATTTTAGTAAAAACGGACTTATCTGCAAAAGAACGAATTTAAAGTTCTTAAATATCATACACACTTTTGCGCTAGACTTGCAGGAGACTTCCGTGAAAATCGATTCAAACAATTCAACATTAATTCTGTTCGATTCACGTAAAAATATAATGTTATCATGAAAACAGTAATTCAGATCCTTTGTCTGGTGCGCAGATTCGTCTCGAAGAAGCGTAGTTCCTGCGTTATGAATCGGACGCTTCAATTGACTCTTGATATTCAATGAACGATTCAGTGCATTCCTTTACGCTACGCGCCGCCGATTTACGTTTTAGAAACGACATATTAATATTTCTTTGTTCGTCATAGATTCGTATTTGTTCAAAATCTCGCTGAAGATTTTCGTTCAGAACGAAAAATCGATATTTTTGTCTGACGTACTCTGTAACTCGTTTGAAATTGCCGCGTGTGACGTAAAACGCTGCCGTCTGACGTCACTGCACCCCTCCACGTCGCGCCGTCTCGCTCCCGCGCTATGTAAACACGACGGAGCGACAGAAACGACATGCGTCGCGTAAAGGTTGTGAATCGAGTTCTTTTTTCATGTACTGGCGACGTACAACTCGAGCCTTCGCAGTTGATAAGGAATCGCTGATAAGGGCCAGTCGCGCGATAACTTTGACATTGCGGAGATCGGTTTGGTGTCGCGTTAGATAATTTCGTTAACAATTAGCGGGAGAATCGGCCGCGGGGTGAAATTTGGATCGGCAGGGCGGTCGCGTTTATTAATGAAACGTCGCGGGCCGCAGTTGTACGTCCCGGGCGAATGACGTGAGTGCCGGTGGCGCCGCCGCCGCCCGCCGCGAGAACTATCAACAGTAGTCCGAAATCCTTCGCGGAGAGCGCGGGGCCGAGTGGGTTCCGCCGCGCTTCCACTAAGATGGCCAGCAATATCAAGCCGATACACAATAGCAAACACTTCCCGATAGACCAGCTAGTATGCGTCGGCAACTACGAACTGGAAAAGACAATCGGCACGGGCAACTTCGCCGTCGTAAAGCTGGCTACACACGCTATTACTAAGAGTAAGGTGGGTACATATCTGGTTCCGCCGCGTATTTCAGTGGTTTCTGTGTTTTATTTCGCGAGTGCTCACGTCCGCCGAGCGCGGGCGGGCCGGAGCCCCCAGTGAGTTGTCAACAGTGTCTAGTGCGTGTTTATGGTTGTGCGTTCGGTTTTTTCCATCAACGCGAAGATGCTGCGGAGGAGAGGTGAGGTTAACGCTGGCCGAGGAACTCGTTCCCTCGAGACGGCCGACCGATGAGGGGGCGAGAACGTGTTTGTTGTAAAAAAATAATATTGCAACCCGACCGACTTCGGAGGACGTCGCTCGCGCGGAGGGCCGCCCGCCGCGAGCGCTTCGCGATTCGGCAGGGTAACGTCCGAACTTCAAAATTTCCCTCAAAGAACAAAATTGCGTTCGTAAACACTTCATAGTGATTGTTTTTTTTTTGTTGACTTTTTTTCTGCCTTGCGAACTCGCATCGACCTCCAAAAAGTTTTTGCGTCAATTATTCTCAATTGGCGAGTTCTTTCGATGTCCTCCGTCAATTATGGTGTCAGTGTTCAAGTCTCGTTACCGAGTTGTTATTGGTTAAATGAGTTGTAAAACGGTTCCGATCTCGTACTACAATTAGCGTGAGTACATGCGCAGGCGAGCCGAGACGATACGCAAAACTCCATTCCTATGAGAATCTTATTGTCAATAACTTTCAAACGCACAAAACATGAGTCGTCTTATTAGAAAACATGCAATTGTTATCAATCTCCTATATAAAAACATTACTTGGGTCGGGTCTAGAATCGTGCCACCTCGATCGGAACTTCTGACTATATGGGAAGGCTAGAAGGGGTCAAGGCGAACCCCCTAATATAATTTTTTTTTGCCGGAAATAATAAATAATATTTTTTTTTAATTTTTTAACGTCCGAAATTTCCGATTATATCGATTTCGTGTCGGGTGTAGAATCGTGAAATCTTGATTGGGAATATGTTGGAAGGCTAGAAGGGGTCAAGGCGATAGCCCTAACACCTTTTTTTTTGTCGGAAATGTTGAGCAAAATTTTTTTTTACTAAAATAAAAGTCGAAATTCTCGATTATATCGATTTTTGGTCGGGTGTAGAATCGTGTCACTTCGATTGGAACTTCTGACTATGTTGGGATGCTAGAAATGGTCACAGACCTTTTTTCCAGAAGAAATTAATATAGATCTATTTTTTTTATTTTTGAAAAATTATGAAATTCCCGATTTACTCCATTTCTTATTTGTTATTTCCTATTTTTATGAGATGAGACAGATTGAGTACCATTAGCGACCAGATTAGAAAAAAATTAAGTTCAAAAGAGAATTTAGGTTGGGTTAGGTTAGGTTAGGCTTTTTTTATTAAACAGTAAAAGGAACCCCGCAAAGCGGGGTTCCGTCAACTTCGGAGACAAAGCCCAATAAATTGTTACAAGAAAAATTATTATGTTCTAAATTATAGAATAAGCATATCCTAAGTTAGGCTGCTTTTAATAAAATACATAGAAGAAAAACAATATGTGGGTTATTATTCTATAATTTAGTACTAATGAGGTAATATTTTCAAAATTTGTTAAAAAAAAAACTTGCCTTTGGGTAGGGTTTGTGGGAGGAGTGAGTACTAATCCCTACCTACCATTTCAACCCCCCTTCCACCCTCTTAAGATGGTACATCTCAAAACCACTGCCCAAATTTGTCTTACTGTCACCCTATTCTAGATAAAAAGATGCAAACGAGCAGGAGGGGGGCTCGGGGGGCGAAGCCCCCCGATAAAACAAAGAATTATAGCTCAAAAATTAATTTAGGGTAGGTTAGGTTTGGTTAGACTTTTTTAATAAACACACTAAAGGAACCCCGCGAAGCGGGGTTCCGTCGACTTCTTAGGCAATGCCCCCTAAAATAAAGGAGAAATGATGTTTCCAACTATAGAACAAGCATATCCTAGGTTAGATTAAACTGTTTAAATTAAAATATACAGTAAATGAGCACTTTTAGCACTTTTTTTTTTAATTTTGCACTATTGAGGTTATGAATTTCGAAATTCGATAAAAAAAAAACTACTCGTCTCCGGCAAGCGGGGATTGCGGGAGGGGGTAGTACTAACCCCTCCCTACCCCCTCCACCCCCCCTCATCCCCCCCTTAAGGTGGCACGATTCTAGACCGCTGCCCATTACTTGTTGTGTCATTGACAAGGAAAAGAAAGTATGTTTTGAAAGTTAGTTAAATAGACTGTTAAACTTTGAGATCTCTCCAGAAAAGTCTGACTAAATGCATAACAATAATAGCAGTAGGTATACTGAAAAAGGGTGAAAGGGCAACAAATTGACCTTTCCAATGCCATTATAACTTTATATTTAATTTGTCGATCACAATAATATTATAGGAAGTTAAAAAACAACCTGAAATTGGAAATAACATCCTATATAGTTGGTTATACTTATTGTTACTTACTAAATGGGGAACAAAAGTAGGTCATCTGACCTTATTTTTCTTAAACATATAACCTACAAACTTTTTAAAGTGTATTTCGTAAGTAGTAGAAGTACTTAGTAGAACTTATTTTGTGTACAACCCATTATTGTCCCACTGCTGGGCACGGGTCTTATCCCAGAATGAAAGAGTTTTTAGGCCATAGTCCACCACGCTGGCCAAGTGCAAATTGGTGAAAAAGATCGTATTGATTGCTATAAATTAATAACCACACAATTCAAAAGTTATCAATTTCAAGTTATAGATACAGATTATCCCAAAAAATACCTATAATTGGTAACTTAGCACTCTAAGTACACTGCAGTCTTCATTACATAGTACAAAACAAAGTTGCTTTGCGCTGTCTGTATGTATGCTTAGATCATTAAAACTATGCTATGGGTTTTAATTAAGATTTTTTAATAGATCGAGTGATACAAGATGAAGATTTTTATGTATTATACATGCACAATATACTGGAGGAACACTGATAATTTGAGATTTTTGATTTTTAGAAGAAAAGAAGTTCGCCGGGTCAACTAGTTACATATACTTTTATTTTATTAACTCCATTTCTTAAACTCAACCCATTCAATCAGATCAATAGAGCAGTGATAGCCTAATGGTTGAAACTTGCCCTCACGATTGGGAGGTCCGAGGTTCAAACCCAGGCACGCACCTGATTTATGTGCGTATTAGAAATTATCACTGCTTTTCGGTGAAGAAAAACATCGTGAGGAAACCTACAAACCCGAAAGTTCTTTAAAAAAAAAGTTCTCAGCGGTGTTTGAAGTCCACAAATTCTTCCTTGGCCAGCGTGGTGGACTATGGCCTAAACTCTCTCATTCTGAGAGAAGACCCTTGCCCAGCAGTGGGACAAAAATGGGTTGATGAGAGAACACATTCAATATATGGCTTGTTATGGTGTTCGCTACTGCTAAAGTTATTTCTGCCGTGTCGCAGAAGTATTTAGTGTTGCTGTGTTTTTGAAGGGGTGAGGCAGACATCTGAAACATTCTAATATGGTCAATGAGGAAATAATGCATATACCTGACTAGACTAGACTAGACTTTAACCTAATTTCAGATTATGCAGATGTCTATAGGTGGCACTGGCCACAATCAGGCATAAAAACAAGATGGCAAATAAAAAAATAAAATAAAAAAAGATATACAAAGAAAAAAGACAAACCCACTGAGTTTCTTGCCGGATCTTCTCAGTTGAGGTCATGTTCCGATCCGATGGTAGTGTAAAAAAAAATTGTAACTGACAATTTGTAAGCGCCCCCAAAGGCCTATGCAAAATAAAGGCTTGAGGAACTGCAACTGCAACTGCAGGGGGGGAACTGCATGCTTGTTTGCTATTCCAAATTGATCAAAAAATGCTAAATTGAAACAAGACCAAGATGAAAATAAGGTTGGTATAACCTATTTGCTTATTTTAAAAATTAAAAAAATTAAAACCAAAAAAATTTTCTGAAATTAACTTAACTTCAAGATTTACTGTGGTTCGGACTGATTTTGATTATAAAGAAAATAAATAAAAGTTATTTGTCCCATAGAGCAGTGATAGCCTAATGGTTGAAACTTGCCCTCTCGATCGGGAGGTCCGAGGTTCAAACCCAGGCACGCACCAATGATTTATGTGCGTATTAAAAATTAATTATCACTGCTTTTCGGTGAAGAAAAACATCGTAAGGAAACCTACACACCCGAGAGTTCTTAAAAAAAAAAAAAGTTCTCGGATGTGTGTGAAGTCCACCAATTCGCACTTGGTCAGCGCGGTGGACTATGGCCTAAACTCTCTCATTCTGGGAGAAGACCCGTGCCCAACAGTGGGCCAATAATGGGTTGATGCTGTATTTGTCCCATATATACTATGGAACTTTGCATTATCAGATAGGGAACACATAGGAACTTTGACTTTGTAATGCGACATTTAAAATCACATATCTTAAAAAAAATCAATGCTTAAATATTTAATACAAATGAGACTTCATAACATGTGTTACATAGTCATATTATTATTTAAGTATACATCATAATATGTCAGATAAATAAACAATTAATGATAGATAAACTTCTTACAATACAAAAAAATATATAACTTCTAAGTATTTTGACGACTCCCATGGCTGTGCGGTTACCATACGAGTCTGATATACAGTGGGTCCTGGGTTCGATTTCCGGGCAGATTGGTATGTAAATGATGAGTTTAGATTCTTGTCTGGGTGTTTGTGTGTTTGTGTATTCGTATTTGTGAGTCCATGACACCCTCGATATAGGAGAAAATTGTAGTGTGGGGTATGTGTGTAGAAAGTATCTTTTTTTTTGCTTATTTCTTGGTTGAGCTCATGTTCTGATCTGTTAGTAGTGGAAGAAAATATATTAACTGTCAATTTTTCAGTACCTCTTTAAGCTTGCACAAAATAAATGTCATCTCATTTATAAATTATTATAGTTATACTAGTTGACCCGACGAACTTCATTCCGCCTAAAAGTCAAAAATCTAAAATTATGTATCTCCTCCATATTATGCTTATACGTATTATACATAAAAACCTTTCTTTTGAATCACTCTATCTATTAAAAAAAATGCATTAAAATCGATAGTGTAGTTTTATAGATCTAAGCATACATAGGGACAGACAGCAGGAAGCGACTTTGTTTTATACTATGTAATTATTTTGACCAAATACTAGGCACTATAAAGTTGATTGATGTTATTTCATTTTATCAGCGTTTGATAAGTATTAGATATAGATTTGATTTAATAATATTTTACGATCAGTCTATGTGTTTCCTGTTGATATGGATTTCCTATGTGGAATATTGAGATTAGGAGTCTCAAATCTACCTAGAAATAATGTTTCCTCATGATGACTGCTGTTTTTGTGCTTTTATACGTGGCACTCAAGTGTGGTCACCACTTACCATCAGGTGGACTGCATGCTTGTTTGCTACTTCTTAGACTTCTACTCAGATCAAAAAAGAGAACAATAACAAGATATGATCCAAGCTACACATGGGTCGACAACGCCAGAGACTGAATGCACTGGCTGGTAGCTTAATCAAGTTAAACCTTGCTTTTGGATGCTTAAAAATAAGAGCCCTGAAGATGTACCACCATCATTTAACTTCTTAAGGGAAGTAGAAAATGAGCATGTAGTCCACCTGATGGTAAGTGGCTGCTGCCCATGGACTTCTGTAAGCAACTCCAGATTCGATCAGGACACTCTTCAGACCAGAACACAGCCGCTCCACTGCGGCAGAAATAGATGTAGCGGTGCTTCTGGACCAGGATTGCTAGACGGCCCGTTTTTGGCGGGACGTCCTGGTTTTTACGTCAAAATTAAATGTCTCGCGCGGGACAGGCTCGGTCCTGCTTTTCGGAGGGACTGTACTTTTGCAGAAAAAGGTCACATATAAAGTGGAACTGCAGTTTGTCGCCCAAAAAAAAGGTCGCCTAATCCTCCGGCCCTGCTTACTCCGAGGAAAAACTAAAATTTTGTCCGTGTGTCTGTGAGGCGCGACACCCTTTGTACCGCGAGGACTGCTGTCTATGTCTGCTCTTTTGACTATGAAATCCCCACTTACTAAAAAAATCTGGCGACGCTGTACTGGACTGACAACCTGTTGAATTTTGATTTGAAATATAAAATTTTTACTTGACCTTTTAAATTGTTTACTTATTTGTTTTAAGTTTTGCTTTTAGTTAATGAAATGAAATGAAATGTCTTTATTTTGTATAGGCCTACGGGGGCACTTACAAATTGTCAGTTACATTTTTTTCCTTACACTACCACCGGATCGGAATACGACCTCAACTGAGAAGATCCGGCAAGAAACTCAGCGGGTCTTTTTTTCTTATTTATATTCATTTTTTAAATATTATTACAATCATGTTTTCTTTTTACATGGTAATGAAAGTTAGCTCCAGTATCTTGCCTTACAGTTCAGTAAAAGAGAGCCCTGTTTGGCAAGATACGCTACACTTTGACATTTATTAAATATACTATAGTAATGCATATTATTGCTCAGTCCCAAGCTATTTTGTCTTCTATGTAATCAGAAATTTTATAATACGCTTTACGGCAAAGTTAAATCTTAATCAATGCTTTGAACTTATTTATTGACAAATTTCTGATTTCAACAGGAAGTTTATTATAAAAGCGTATACATTTATGTTATGGGGAAGCCTTAATTAATAAAGCAATTTCTAGCACATGACTAACTTTGAGTGCTTGTAATACCTCAACCAAATTCTTTCTGGAAATAATTCAAATACAGATTATAGTAGACAATTTGATTAATAAGTCTCATTCGAGGACTCTTCTACCCCATGGGTTGTCTGTCCTTTTTTTTGATACCGAAGGGGAAACCTTCGAAAGGTACCCAACGCCATGGGAGCAACGCCGAGTTATGTGGGATTTTTACCTCACTAAAACCCCCCCGGTGCCATCCTCGGCTCTGTGTGGAGGACACCGGGATTTCCAACGGACTGCTGCCGGTGTCCTCCGAGCGCGATGCCCTCTTTGGGCTCTTCCCAGTGAGCATTGTACTCAGTACGCCTCCCTGGTGTTTACGAAACGATTTGTCCTGCCGATTTCCACTTTATTATTGATTGATTAATAAATATTATAATTATAAAATATAATTAAAAATATATTATTAACAAATTTGACTGCTTAAAAATAATTGATTCAGTTTCAATTGATTGTTTTGAAGCAGTTGCATTTTAGTTTATATAATAAACTATTTTAAGGTTTTTTTGGTTGTAGTGCCAAAATGGTTACATGAAAGTGTTATATATCTTTATATATTAATATTTTTGTAGTGGTATATTTATGTATTTATATATATATAATAATATTTATGTTATTAGCTTCTATTTGATATCCGTATTGTTATGTTAGCAAATGCTAGTGTTTTTTTTTCAGTTCTCGGTGTAGGGTGACAGAGGATATAAATTTCGTCTTTATTTGGTGGCTCGAATTAAATTTGTATACATTTGGCGACTTTTTTTTGCAAAGCACTGCAATTCAATATTTGCAAAACATTCCAACAATTCTTGCGAATATTTTAAAAAGTTGCGATTATTTGTAACATCACAAATAAACATGCATTTCTTCTTGGAAATATAGTATATTTAGCGTAATCTAATCGTTAGTATTTATAGATAAAGTTTGTTTACACGCCAGATTATTCTCAAAAATTTGATCACATCTTTTTATTTCAACTTTGAGATAAAAGATTTCTTTTCAATAAATATATATGTGGAAAGTCGATCTATTGTCCGAGATCTTATAAATCATCTGTCATCGGAGAAAAGCGGGGGAGGGTTTTTTTTTAATTCTCATAATATCTATCTTTTTTTTATTTGACTGAAGTAGCAAACGAGCATGCAGTCCACCTGATGGTAAGTGGTCACTGCCATATGAACATCTGTAATCAACTTCATACAGAACATGGGTTCCATCTGAAGTTAATCACAGATGCGTTGCTACTCCCGAGGATTATGATGGTCGCCTCATGTGAAAGTGTGCCGGCAACCACACCCTTCTATCTCGCGCAAGAAATGCTTCACGCTAGAAATAGGTGTGGCGGTGTACTTCCCCGGTCGAACTACACTGGTTCTACCACCTTATCTATATATTAAATACGTGAAGCAAGAACTTGTGATTCGTTTTAAGATACTTGCCTCAGACGGAGGAGTATGAAGTTACGCACGGTTATAGTTGATGTAGAGAAGGATTGCGCAATGCTAATATATTTTTCAAATAATGCATAAAACATACATAAAATCAACTAAAAACACATTACACACACTACCTTGCATTTGACACAAAGAAATACATAATAATATTGCCTTTAAATGCAGCTTAGTTAATTAAACCTCTTTTTACCTTTAACGAGTGTGTTTAAATTAACTTGAAAATTATTACAATTTATTTGAATTTGGGAAATATTCATGCTACTTAGGACAATATGAAGTTTAGTGTATTAATTTATATTACGGTCGAATTTCGACCGTTGCGAGGGAGACGAGTTCCCGTAATAATCTTCTTTAAAGCAAAGCAAATAGGAAAGGATGGAGGTGTGTTTTTGTTACTATAGAATAGTAGAATTCAATTTGCCAAAAAAATGTCTTATACCCGTTTATTAGGGTTCTGTGGGTAATAACGGGGACCTTTTTTTTTGTTCTCGAGGGGGAAACCTTCAAAAGGTACTCGATGCCGTGGGAGCGACGCAGGGTTATGTGGGATTTTTACCGCACTAAAACTTCCACGGTGGCCGTCCTCGGCGCTAAAAAGGAGGACTCCGGGATCTCGAAACGACTTCAACCGGAATCCTCCGAGCGGGTTGCCCCATCGGGCTCCTCCCAGATGGGCGGCTGGGCCCACCGCTCCTTCTAGTCTTAACGACGGTATGCGACTACACATACCACCGTCCTTCCCGGGATTGCCTGACCGAACGGTTCGAGCTCCCACTCTAGCCGCCTGCAACCCCGGAAGCCCCTTTTAGTCGCCTCTTACGACAGGCAGGGGATTGCCGTGGCCCTATTCTGATCCCGGAGCTACAGGGACGAATAACGGGGACCTTACTGAGACTCTGCTATCCGTCTATCACAGATGATATATATCTGTTACCCCTATAACAACAAATACTAAAAATATAATAAATATTTAAAGGGGGCTACGATCCCTCAAATGTGATTTTATTTGCAGTTTTTATAAACGGTACGGAACCCTTCATTTGGTAGTCCGTCTCTCACTTGGCTGGATTTTTGAGACGCACAAATCTAGCTTTTAGGCTAGGATGAACGTAGGCTAGTCTTTATGTGTAGTTAGACGTGTTAAACACAAACTACATGAAAACACGATAGCGCGGAAACCACAGAAGGAAAATGTTATCTGGTTAATTGCCCACAACTGCGGATAAAAATCCGGGTTTCCCTGAATTATTGTGTGTATGCTTGGCTTGAATGTAATGTGATGTCACGAATATTCGAATTTGCAAGAACTGTGCGAATGTTTTTCGAATACTGAATTGCAGTGCTTTGCAAAGAAAGGTCGCCATTTCTATACAATTTGAAGGTTTTAAGGTTTTAAGGTAGAACCAGTGTAGTTCGACCGGACAAGTACCACCGCCACACCTATTTCTAGCGTGAAGCAGTTCTTGCGCGAGATGGAAGGGTGTGGTTGCCGGCACACTTTCACATGAGCCGACCATCCTAGTCCTCGGGAGTAGCAACGCATCTGTGATTGACTTCAGATGGAACCCATGTTCTGTATGAAGTTGATTACAGATATGGGCGGCAGTGACCACTTACTTACAATTTTAAGAGGTGGTAGAACCAGTGTATTTCGGAGAGGTACGACCCTCACACTTATTACTAGCGTAAAGAATTTTTTGCGCTTGTAATAAGTGATAGAAGGGTGGTTGCCGGCACACTTTTGTGTGACGCGACCGTTGTAGTCTTCAGAAGTAGCCGTATCTGTAGGTGACTTTCGATACAATCTTTGTTTTGAATGAGGTTGCTTACAGATTTTCATACGGCAGTGACCACTTGCCGTCAGGTGGACTGCATGCTCGTTTGCTACTTCAATCTTATAAAAAATACTAGCTGAACCCCGCAGCTTCGCCTGTGTTAAAAAAATCAATATATCGATTGTCCCGTGGGAATAACACGTTTTCCCATAGTAAAAAGTAGCCTATATGTTAACCCAGAGTGTCAGCTAACTCCCTACATGTAAAATTTTATGCAAATCGCTGCAGCCGTTTAGACGTAAAGAAGTAGCAAACATACATATGATAGTATGACGAGTGATTGAACGAATATTCTCATTCACATTCTCGAATATTCGCATGTTTATATATTCGAATTCACAAAAATTGTGCAACTTCATTTCATACCCAATGATTGATATTGTTATGACAAACAAATTTTCTCCCGTTTTTCTGGAATCACAAGCGCTATATTTAAACATGATGCCTATTTAATATTGAAGCCTATGTCACACCAAACTCGCTCGATGCTAATGATGTGTTATATACAACATCAACGATCCGCCCTCCCCTAAATATCAATATTGAAATGTCAATATTAAATAATTAATAATTTTAATATTAAATTTAATAATTTTTATAATTTATTTTTGTTGTTCTGTGTTTTTTTATGTACCAACTTTGTTCAATGTTTTGTAAATCTATTTTGTGTTGTGTCATATGTTATGAAATAAATGTTTTATCTATCTATCTATCTAATATCGAACTTACGTCCCCAGTGCAAGGTTGGAAAAACAATGTGTGGTAATATTTTAAGGTAGGGCAATGTGATTTGAAGGTAGGGCATTCCCTCCCCCCCCCCGTGCCGTGTGGACCCCGTGAAAGCAGTGGAAATAACCCCTATCATGTGCACACGAAATCAGTGGTTCCTACACGGTAATTCCTCGGTGAGGGAAAACCACAGCTTATCAGACACGGTCTTCCGGTAACACTAGTCTAACTATAATGCTAACAAATAAAGTGATAGCCTATATACCCGTAATGTACCGGTCTGATACTCAGTGGGTTCCGGGTTCGATTTCTGGTTCAGGTACCTTGGGGCCGATCAAGTATTACGTAAGCACTATGGGGGGGGGGGTTGTTTTGCTTATTTTGGATGACAGGGGGGTAGGGGGTCTAGATGACGATTACGTCATCGCTAGTTATTTACTTTTTTACAGTACTGTACATATACAAATACAAATATATTTTTAATTGAAAAATGTTTACGTAAGCATGGGGGGAGGGGGTTAGAGCTTTGCTTACTTTTGCTGACAAGGGGGATGGGGGGTAAATATTAAGTAAGTTATAGTAAATATGCTTACGTAATATTTGTACGGCCACCTATAAAGATTCTTGATCTAAAAAAAAACGCTTTGTACACTCATAGCCCCTATTTTCACTATTTTCTCCTGTGTCGTGGGTACCATGGACACACACAACGACGAATACACAAACACCCAGACCCAAAACAGGAATATAAACTCATCATTCAGATATCTGTCTAGCCGGGAATGAACCCGGAACCCATTGCGCGTCAGACCGGTATGGTAACCGCTCGGCCACGCGGGTCGTCTAATCCTAGTGTGGGGCAGCAAGCCTTGATAGCAGAAAGCCTTTTTTTTTGTTCCGTACTCGGCGCTAAAAAGGAGGACTCCGGGATCTCGAAACGACTTCAACCAGAATCCTCCGAGCGCGCTGCCCCATCGGGCTCCTCCCAGATGGGTGGCTGGGCCCACCGCTCCGTCTAGTCTTTACGACGGTATGCGACCACATATACCGCCGTCCTTCCCGGGATCGCCTGACCGAACGGTTCGAGCTCCCACTCTAGCCGTCTGCAACCCCGGAAGCCCCTTTTAGTCGCCTCTTACGACAGGCAGGGGATGCCGTAGCCCTATTCTGATCCCGAAACTACAGGGACTGATAGCAGAAAGCCTTATTAAAGCGTTACAAGAGTTAGGCCAGTGAAATATTGCTACCGCTGAGGACTACTTGTTTGTCTTGTTGAACCTCGACCTCTCAATCTTAATCGGGGATCCGTGGTGAAATTGGTAGACTTCACACATCTTTGAGAACTTATTATTTTGAAGAACTCCCAGATATTTATAACTAACAGTTTCCGCGGTTTCACCCGCGTTTCCATCCATCCATCAGTCCTTTGATGTCCACTGCTGGACGTAGGCCTCCCCTAAATGACGCCACTCCAACCGGTCCTGTGCCCTCTGAATCCAACGGTTTCCCGCTGTCTTCTTCAGGTCATCGGTCGCCCTGGTGGTGGGGGGGGGACCTCACGATTGAGAGGACATATTTCAACCATTAGGCTATCACTGCTCACTTTGAGTATTTAGCTTAAAATACTAAGTTTTTAAGTCCTTTTCGTTCTCAATGTGATATACCAGTCACGACTTTCATCGCAATTAGCTTAAAATTAGTTTTCGACTATTTTCCCAAATTTTCCACGATAAAGTTCTGCGAATAATATTTGTGGTGAAAACAACACAAACATTTACGTTGGCGGCACTTCACACGCTGGAAACGCATGAAAATTATATTTAAATACTAAATCGGTCACATATTGACGAAATTAAAAATACTAGTCACCCGTCGCATCGGTCGAAATCACACCGTAATTGAAATTAAAAAAATAAACTTCATATTGTCCAAAGTAGCACCAATATTTCTCTAATTTAAATAAATTGTAATAATTTTTTAGTTGTAAGAACGCCGGGTGCGTAAGGGTAAAAAGAGATTAATTAGCTAAACTGCATTTATAAGCAATAGCGGGTATTTTGACAAAGACATCTGACATTTATGGCGTTATGTGTTTTCATAGTAAGACATTCAATGTTTTATTTCGTTTAATATGTGTTTGTGACAAATTCACGGTAGTGTGTGTAATGTGTTTTAGTTGATTTTATGTATGTTTTAAGCATTATTTGAAAAAAATATTAACATTCTGCACTACTTCTCTACGTCTACTATAGCAGTGCAAAGTTTCATACTAATCCGTCCGCGGCATATTACTTAAAAATGCTTTATAAGTTTTTGCTTCACGTATTAATATATAGATATAGTCTATGTCACTCCCACAACTAAGTCCTATCAAATGATATGTCATATGTTACAATCCGTTATGCCGTTTGGGCTGTAACCTGTCACAAAGAAATGGACACACATACATATTCACACATTACACACACACATATTCACACACACACACTGTATTTCTTAATGCTAAATTTAGTTAATAAATGTTTTAATGTAAGTTACCTCTTAAATGAGTAATTGTAAGATAAGGAAGAGCGGGACATCCTGACACAGGTATTAAATTACTTAAAAGGATGTCCCAAACAGACAATTGTATCAAACTCATTTATGAAATAAATCATTTTTCATTTTCATTTTCACATACGCCCGAAAAACTTTACCATCCTCCTGGCCCAATCAGGTAAAAATAATAAATAAATGGTGAAGTAACGACTGTTATTATGTGATCTGATCTGATATCATATGACTGTTATTACATGATGTTTGTGAACAGCACGTTTTTCTTGAAACTGCAAAACTGTTCAAAGGTGATCCTTTGAAAACAGTTGTTCGGCAACTTTGGGCACAATGGAGTTTGGTTGGCTTCGGGGGAACGCGACAATGGAGTTACTTGTTTGAATGTTCATTTACTTGGCAACAAGTGGACTTGGTATTAAGTAGATTTTTGAAAGAAAACGTGCAAATCATAAAACGAATAAAGAGAAAAACGGGTTCGAAATACTTTAGGAGTTGGTAAGGTTTCCGCAAAATCTTTGTTTAAGTTTTTGGTCGTGCCTTACTGCCTTGCATGCTACATTAGTTTTAAATTACTTTGAAATCTATATTTTAATGCGTGAACAAATATTTGGGACAACTTTGTAAGAAAATTACGCGGACGGAGGAGTATGAAATTTAGCATGGTTATAGTTTTTATAGAGAAGTGCAGGATACTAATATTGTTTTAAATAATGCATGAAACATACATAATATCAATTAAAACACATTATACACTACCATGCATTTGATGCATATTCGTCTAGATTTGCAGAGTGATATATGCTATTTAATTGTTAATATGGCACTTGTATATAGGGAGAGAAAAGGGAAGATAGGCTGTAGAAATTATAGATATGTTTTATACAGGTGGCAGAACCAGTGTAGTTCGACTGGGGAAGTACCACCGCCACACCTATTTCTAGCGTGAAGCATTTCTTGCGCGAGATAGAAGAGTGTGGTTGCCGGCACACTTTTACATGTGGCGACCATCATAGTCCTCGGGAGTAGCAACGCATCTGTGATTGACTTCAGATAGTTCTATTTGATTGCTCACCGATGTTCATGGGCTGCAGTGACCACTTACCAGGTGGACTGTATGCTCGTTTGCTACTTAAATCGATAAAAAAAATGGCGTATGCGCTCAGAAAAAAGGAGGAGAGGGACGTTTATTATTATGAAAATTTGGGTATCAAGAGAAAGCGAGTAAATAAACAATAAAAAAATGATTTTATAATCGTTTCGGTTACTTATTTGATATTTGAGTTAAATTAAATATATTGTTACAAAAAAACCCTGACTGAAAAACCCAATTTTAGCGATGGGGATTTTTCGTTTTCGTAATGATTTCTTGTTTTCATTCTCTAATTTCAACTTCCTTGCCTAATTAAATCAAAATCTGATTTGTCTTTAATTATAGATATTAGATTCCAGACCTTAGTTGTTTGTGCAGTGTTTTGGGTAAATCCGCCAAGTGTGAGCTCAATGTCAGAGAGCTTTTAATTCCGCTCAACGCGGACAGGCAAAGGTCAACGACAGTCCACAGCCAATCAATAACATCGCTTATTTCAGTTTTAAGTAGTAATTAAATTTGGAGATGATAATTAGTGAGCTAACGTGTCTGATGTGGATAGAATCGCTGTTGAATTGATATGTTGAGCTTTTGTCATTCGGTGGGATCGCAAGTCTGTCTTCGATTTGTAATAACCGGCCAAGTGCGACACGAATCGTGCGAGGTTCCATACTATTATCTATAAAAAAACAGAAAAAAGATCGCGATAGCGTTGTCTTCCTTAAATATTTTATTCTTTATAATACTTTGCAAGGTGGTAGAACCAGTGTAGTTCGACCGGGGAAGTACCACCTCCACACCTATTTCTAGCGTGAAGCATTTCTTGCGCGAGATAGAAGGATGTGGTTGCCGGCACATTTTCACATGAGGCGACCGTCATAGTCCTCGGGAGTAGCAACGCATCTGTGATTGACTTCAGATGGAACCCACGTTCTGTATGAAGTTGATTACAGATGTCCATGGGCGGCGGTGACCACTTACCATCAGGTGGACTGCATGCTCGTTTGCTACTTCAGTGAAATAAAAAAAAAACTTAATAGGTACTCACGATATGCGGTTTATGAATTCTTATAAAAAATATAAAATAAAAAAAATTATAAACCGCATATCGTGAGTACCCGTTAAGTATTATAATGTATCAATTCCGCGATAATACTAGTCTAAAATCACATATTTTATTCTTTTTGTATTTGTTGTTACAGCGGCAAAAATACATCCTCTGTGAAAATTTCAATTGTCTAGCTATTACGCTTCTTGACATACAACTTAGTGACAGACGACCAGCGGGGTCTCTAAAGGACTAATCCAAGTTCGATTCAGGAAAGACGAAACTGCCAATTTTTTTTTATATTTTTGTATCTTGCTCCGTCACAATTTTAAACATTATTGAAATAACAATATTTCAATGAATTACCAATATGTAATGGCGAAAATTGAATTACACCTTCTAATACTCAATACCTTCATTGTCAGTTACTCCTATTTCTAGCGTGAAGCATTTCTTGCGCGAGATAGAAGGGTGTGGTTGCCGGCACACTTTCACATGAGGCGACCATCATAGTCCTCGGGAGTAGCAACGCATCTGTGATTGACTTCAGATGGAACCCATGTTCTGTATGTAGTTAATTACAAATGGTACAGTGACCACTTCTATGATCAGGTGGACTGTATGCTCGTTTGCTACTCCAGTCAGATAAAAAATACCGAAATAAAAAGATATTTTATTTCCAAAAAAAACTTGATAAATAAACTGATTTATTATCATTTCTCAGTCATATAATAAAATATACCTACATTTCATTTAAGAAAGAAAAAAAAACGATTAAATTGGCTATCATTACCAATAAACTACATGTAATTATTTTACTTGCGGTTTACTAACGATTTCCCGTTTGACTCATTCAAATATTTTTTTCTCCGTTTTAACTTGTCAGTAGAAGCGAAATTTCGACTATCAGGGACATTGGTTGCTAAACTCTAATGTTATTTATTTACTTAAAGTTTTTGTACACAGTCACATAATAGGGAAACATATTTAAAATACATAGTACAAAGGCTACTTATTCCAAAATGAAATTTCTTCCAGCAGCTCTGTGAGAGGAAGGGGTATATAAAAGCAAATCCAGTGTGCACAAACTAGAATTTAATATAAACAAAATATAAATACTTGTATAATAAACATATACAAATATGTAACATATATATCGAAGTGAGAATGAGTGAAATGTGACTGGTGTGACAATAACAAATTTATGGAGGGTAAACTAAATTACAATTCTAAAAATCATTAAATGTTGGTAATTCAATAAACAAACAATTTTCGATCTTTAAACTAAGTAAAATAATTATTATCGGCGACGCTGTTTTTTTTCATAAATACGCGGTGTCGCGCCGACATATACATATAACATATATAGATACTACTGCGTTTCACGGTACGGTAAGACGTCCTATTAGATCTCATTTCCACCATAATGGAGACCCATAAAAAAACATTATTTTGATTTTCTCATTTCGCCAACGTTTCGGTGGATATTAATCGAGTGACGGGAAGAAGGTATTTTCCTATGCGTAGATGTTCGCGGCGACAAGTCTTGAGCTGAACTAGTTCCGCTCCTCTATCTAGCTCACATGCCCTATTTGTTTTGGTTTCGAAGAAGAAATCGACTCCTGGATCTCCAGGAACGAGACCGAAGTTCTCTGAACGCGTTGTCCTTTCAGGCTCCGTCCAGGTGAGCGCCTAGCGTGTATATTTACGATATGTATGACCGCATACCGTCGTTCTTCCCGGGATCGCTAATTAGTCAGGTCCAGCTCTCGCTCATGTCACCTGCACCTCTAAACAGACAGGCACGGCACGGTACAGGATACTAAAGCCGCCACAGGCACGGGATCGCATCGCATCAACCCATTATTGGCCCACTGCTGGGCACGGGTCTTCTCCCAGATTGAGAGAGTTTAGGCCATAGTCCACCGCGTTGGCCAAGTGCGAATTGGTGGACCGCTGGCCAAGTGCGAATTATAACAGGGCACGGGATACCAAGCTCTATTCTGATCCCGAGACTAGATTGGCAACCCAGCTCACTTACCCTGTCCTGATTGTGGCATGATCGCAAGCGGTAATAACATTTTGGAACAGGATTTTAAAGTATTCTAAGCAGTTTTGACGATTCGATGAATAAAACAGCAATGCTTAGCATTGATATTGGGCAAAACTGCTCGGAAATACTACAAGTTGTACCACCTATCAAACATTGCGTGTTTCATTCATATAGTACTTAGAGCGTGATCAATCGTGGGAAAAGAAGCCCAGTAGTGGGTCGTAAAAAGGGCTGAAGTTAGTCTAATAATAAGCGTTCTAAGTATAATTCCCAGGCTTTGTAATATTGTTAGCCGATAACAAGAAATTACCTTCAACATCTCGGCGCTTCGAAAAAAAGGATTAGGTTTTAACTATCACACTTTTTTCTTTGAAAATGAAAAAAATACAATGCACTGTGCCGTTTGGGATAAATCAATTACGTGAAAAAATAGTTTAATCTGCGATAATGTTCCAGTTTGTTTTTTGCGATGCCTCGGTGACTGTATCTGTTCTAGGCTGTAATCTAGGCATTACGTCTTCGTCATTACCTGTTGGAAACTACTTAGATATATATATTAATACGTGAAGCAAAAACTTGTGGTGCATTTTTAAGTAATATGCCGCGGAAGGATTAATATGAAATTTTGCACGGATATAGTGGACGTAGAGAACGGGTGCAGAATGTTAATATTTTTTCAAATAATGCATAGAACATACATAAAATCAACTAAAAAACACATTACACACATTACGGTGCATTTGTCACAAACACATAAATAATAAACGAAATTAAACATTCAACATATGAAAACACATTACGTCAAAAATGTCAGATGTCTTTGTCAAAATACCCGTTATTGATTTTAAATGCAGCTTTGTCACTTAAACCTAATTTAACCTTTCGGGTGTATTAAAATAACTTGAAAACTAATAAAAATTGAATTTAGGAATTACTTTGGACAATATCAAGTTTGGTTTTTGAGTTGACTTATGGTTGAATTCGACCGTAGCGACGAATGGCTAGTAGCATTTCCTATGTTTTGGATTTAATTCTTGAAGGTTGATTTCTGACGTAATATCTGGGTTTCGCAACATTGATATTATGTTATTATGATACGTTAATAGGTGACTAAGTGTAATAGATAAAATGAATTAACATAAAAATATAATCGGCTTCTACATCCTTGCATGTAATAAGACCGGTTAAGTGCGAGTCTGGCTCACGCACGTAGGGTTCTATCATTATCTATAAAAAATCACGTTTCTTGTATGGGACTCCCTTTAAATTTAATTTTACACTGTTTTTAATATTAGTTGTTATAGCGGCAACGAAAATATATCACCTTTATATAATTTTAGACTAATATTATAGCGGAATTGACACATTTTATTACTTAACGGGTACTCACAATATGCGTTTTTTTAAATCCTTTTCGAATTCTTTTTGCCGATTCGAAAAATAATTCGAAAAGGATTCAAAAAACCGCATATCGTGAGTACCCGTTAAGTATTAAATACATCAGCTTTGAAATTTCAACTGCCTAGCTATCATGGTTCATGAGATACAGCATGGACAGACATGGTGAACGGTGCACGGTGGTGAGCAGTGATAGCCTAATGGTTGAAACTTGCCCTCTCGATCGGGAGGTCTGAGGTTCAAACCCAGGCACGCACCAATGATTTATGTGCGTATTAGAAATTAATTATCACTGCTTTTCGGTGAAGGAAAACATCGCGAGGAAAACTACACACCCGAGAGTTCTTAAAAAAAAAGTTCGCGGAGGTACACTAAGTCCACCAATTCACGCTCGGTGTTCTATGGCCTAAACTCTTTCATTCTAAGAGAAGACAATAATAGGTTGACGACAGATACGGACGGCGGAGTGTTAGTAACCGGGTTCCGTTTTTACTCTTTGGGTATGGAACTCTAAAAATGTGTTCGCGTTACGGGAAGTATCCTAATGCCTGTGCCAGACTTGTGATCAAATAAGTTTTCACATGTATGGCGCGGACATTCGATACTATTGTCCTTATCGAAATGAAATGAGTGAAGTGTGACGTCAGGATGGTCGGGGTGTCTTCATTACTGTCCATTCTTGAAGATTTCAAGTAAAACACAGTAGTAAACTTCTTCGATTTATTCACAATTGAGAAGGTGTGATCGCTTCGACGGTTAAACAAGAATAATTCCTTCTACCGGCGTTCGCTCGCCTTTTTATAACAATGTTTGGTGGTGTGACAATAATAAATTTATGGAGGGTAAACTAAATTACAATTCTAAAAACCATTAAATGTTGCTAATTCAATAAACAAACAATTTTCGATCTTTAAACTAACTAAAATAATTATTATCGACGACGTGTTTTTCATAAATACGCGGTGTCGCGCCGACATCCTATGTTTGAACACTGAAGTGCACTTTTCCATTCCGTGTCGGTTTTTTAACGCACATCAAGGGGATAAAAGGCCAAATGTTTGTGTGCCTGCCACACTTGTACGTAGCACAGTTGCGCGAGCGTCGCCACAGAAAGCTGTTATACGTAAACATAGAGAGGAATATTGAGAGCATTTTCAGAGAGTTTCACATACATTTGTATCTTGGTTTTGGAAGTTTTTGTTTATATGTTTGCAGATGTAATAAATAAATGTACGTACATAAATAAGATGAACAAACTACGTCAACCAAACCATCGCGCATCGTCCATGTTATGTAAAGTGTATTTGAAAACTGTGAGCTCAGAGCAGTGATTAAATCTTTGAACACATATGTGGCAGGTACAACAATATGTGACCAAATGTATGAGGAAAGTTCTCAAACAAGTGATCACTTCTTTGAGCTTAAGTCTGGCGCCGGCATAAGTTTATTAAAGCGACGTAACATTTATGTTTGTCGTTTTTTACCACGAAGTTTTTATATTTAATTTTTAATCTTTTAATTATAATTAATCTTTACTATAAGGGCCTCGAGGCAAGTGTCCAGGGCCCCCATCCTCAGAGAACCCCGAAGGGCTGACATTTTTTCTCACATTTAATATCAAAATATAGTCGGGCGCATTACACTTTTGTCTTTCCACGAAAGTCGTCAGGGCTCTTTTGGAATAATGAAAGAAAGTACATTATACTTTCTTACATTTCAGAAGGGCCCCGAATGCTCGTGGGCCTAAGGGCCCCAACATAGTCTAAGGCCCTGAATAGACTATGTTATTAGGTGTGGTTTTGCAACGTGCAACGTTTATGACCTTTGATTGGATGGGACCCTTTTAGTACTGATATTTCACCTTTCTTTCACTTAGACCTAAAGTGAAAGAATTTGCCACCGAAATGTTTCAGATTCATATGAAAGATACGACCTTTGATTTTATTTCATTACATATGTGGCGGCTATTTTAGTCCTCGGAAGGTGCTAAACGCATCTGTGATTGACTTTAGATAGAAATCTGGTTCTATATGAAGTTGCTTACAGATATTTATGGTGGCAGTGACCACTTATCAGGTGGCCTGCACGCTCGTTTTCGACTTCAGTCTTAAAAAATAGATGTATGCGTTTTACATTTATATAATACGTACGTTGTTCTCCCATTTATTTGGTGCGTCTCGGCGCGAGGTCGGCGGTAGAAAAAGGTGTGTTTTTGTACCTTGCGCAAGGACGGCGCGCGGGTCGTTCACTCGCGACTGTACCGCGATTGTTCGGACTTTTTACACATTTTTTTTCGAATTCCAAATCAAACTGACGGTCTAGATGGTGTATGACCGTCGGCGGTTGGCTGGGAGGTGATTTTACGATGTATTTGTGGAATAAAAGTGGTTTTGTGAGTGCATATTTAGAATATATAAAGGGTGAGTTGGGGTAAATCGTACATCAGAGATGGGGTAAAATTGTACACTGAAACTGGCCGTTTTCATGTTATGGGTGACTTCGGCCACCATGCCATGGAAATGACCTACGTTATAAATTCAATTAAAACGGCTATACATTAGCATACAACTTCAATATTACGGGTTTACCCTATCTCCGATATTACCCCAACTCATCTTAAAACTATTACGTTGCTACGAGTAAGGGTAGTATTTCAGCTCTCATATTTAAATAATTAGTTTGTTATTTTCCCGGAGCGCAACTGTAGTCGTGTAAGCGCATTGTCTCGTTGGGCTCCACCCAGGTGAGCGTCTGGCCCCCTGCACCGTCTGGTATTTACGACCACCGTCCTTCTCAGGTTCGCCTGGCTGGATGATTCGAGCTCCCACTCTTGCTGTTCGCCACCCAAGAAGTCTCCTTTTAGTCGCCTCTAACTACTGGGGGACTTATATGTCGGTCCTAAATTTCATTTATCGGTCCGCCAAACAAAATCCCGTACGGCAAACGAGTATAGTATATTATCGTCAACCCATTATTGTCTCACTGCTGGGCACGGGTCTTCTCTCAAAGTGAGAGAGTTGTAGGCCAATAGTCCACCGCGCTGGCCAAGTGCGAATTAGTGGATTTCACACACCTCCAAGATTTTTTTTAAGTACTCTCGGGTGTGTAGGTTTCCTCACGATGTTTTCCTTCACCGAAAAGCAGTCATAATTAACTTCTAATACGCACATATCAGTGGTGCGTGTCTGAGTTTGAATCTCGGATCTCCCGATTGAGAGGGTAAGTTTCAACCATTAGGCTATCACTGCTATTTGCTATGTTTTAATATAGGTAATAAACTATGTATGTAGCTAATTTAAGAAAAAAACCGACCCGTAGTCTTTTCTTGAAAGCGTAACACACAAACTTACATTCACATTTATAACTTTAGTAAGAATAAGATATTTTATTAATAAATGAAATGAAATAAAATGAAATGTCTTTATTTTGTATATGCCTGCGGGGGCACTTACAAATTGTCAGTTACATTTTTTTCTTACACTACCACCGGATCGGAATACGACCTCAACTGAGAAGATCCGGCAAGAAACTCAGCGGGTTCGCCTTTTTTCTTATTTATATCCATTTTTTTTAATATAATTATAATCATGTTTTTCTTTTTTTCATGGTTACGAAATTTAGCTCCAGTATCTTACCTTACAGTTCAGTAAAAGAAAGCCCTGTTTGACAACATACGCCATAGTCTATAGTTTATCGCTGGCAGTGAAGCCGCTGTCTCACAAATTAGGGAAAGTGTCTGATTAGTCGGGGTTTTTGTTCAACGTACTTCTGTTTAGTTTTGAAACTGCTTGTAGGGAAATTTACAAATACGTTATTGTTAGAGATTAACAAAGAATTTTATTTGGTTGAATATTTTATTTAAAGGTAAATTTGTGGTGAAAGAAACTTAAAATTAAGTCTTATTTGCCAAGCCCTTTTCGTCTTTGAAGTTCAGGACGAGAGGACGATCTTATTAAGGAGTAACACACACACACACACAGAGAGAGACAGTCACACAGTGTCATGTGAAGTTTGTGAGGATGTATGTATGATAATAAATTCTTACAAACTTCACCTCACACATATAGACATTACACACAAACATATTATTTAAAACTAGAAACTATTACGAAAACAAGAAACCCGACTGTTGAAAGTTGTCGTCGGGTATTTTGTTTTTTGATAAACAAAGTATTAAATTTAATTTTTTTTAGGAGTTCGTGTCAAAATAGTACAATAAAAAATCCGCCTTCCCGATCTTTTTCTTTAACTGCAAGTATTATATTGAAATTCTATATAACCTAAGTTACTGTCCAAAATGAGTTAATTCTAATGACATTCAAGGTGGTAGAACCAGTGTAGTTCGACCGGGGAAGTACCACCGCCACACCTATTTCTAGCGTGAAGCATCTCTTGCGTTTCGATGGAAGGGTGTGGTTGTCGGCACACTTTCACATGAGGCGACCATCATAGTCATCGGGACTAGCAACGCATCTGTGATTGACTTCAGATGGAACCCATGTTCAGTATGAAGTTGCTTACAGATGTCGCAGGGCGGCAGTGACCACTTACCATCAGGTCTGCATGCTCGTTTGTTACTTCAGTAAGATAAAAAAAACATGTCATGTGTTACAATCTGTCTCGCCGTTTGGGATGTAGCGAGTGCTTAATGGACATACATGCATACGCTTGAAAAACATTACCCCTCTTTTGACACAGTCGGCTAAAAACTACATATAATTGATACACAAATACCTGGGACCATGAATACTGAGCTCAGTCATCCTTGACACGTCCTCACGGGTCGAGGGCGCGGTGTGCTGATGACTTATCTTTCGAGGCTTAAGATACTTTGTTTCCAAAAGGAAGGACAATAATTTACTTACATGGGATCTTGTAAATTTTACTTAATGCTCATTCACTTATTAAGTTTTTGTAAAAAGAATCATGCATGTTCAAAACATGATGACTTTTAGTAAAAAAAATCAAATCATAAGATGTTTTATTTGACTGAAGTAGCGAACGAGCATGCAGTCCACCTGATAGTAAAGTCACTGCCGCTCATGGACATCTGTAATCAACTTCATACAGAACACGGGTTCTATCTGAAGTCAAACACAGATGCGTTGCTACTCCCGAGGACTATGATGGTCGCCTCATGTAAAAATGTGCCGGCAACCACACCCTTCTATTGAAACGCAAGAAATGCTTCACGCTAGTAATAGGTGTGGCGGTGGTACTTCCCCGGTCGAACTACACTGGTTCTACCACCTGGTGATTTGCGAGATTGGTGGATGTGGATTTTGACGACCCGCGTGGCGGAGCGTTACCATACCGGCCTGACGCGCAGTGGGTCCGGGGTTCGATTCCCGGCCAGACAAGTAACTGAATGATGAGTTTAGATTCTTGTTTTGGGTTTGGGTGTTTGTGTATTCGTCTTGTGTGTGTCCATGGTACCTACGAGGAGGAAATCATACTGTAGGGCTATGAGTGTAGAAAGCGTGTGTGTGAGCGTGTGATGCGTTGCTACTCCCGATGATTTATTATTACTACTCTAACGCATTGGACTGTAAGATCTGTAATGTTAGAAGTAAGTTTGATTGAATAAATAAATAAATAAATAAAAAAAAAAATGAATAAGATGGTCCCCTTATATAAAAGTAGTCGGCAATCACACCCTTCCATCAAACCGTCCTTTCATCCCGTGAGTAAGTGAAGTGCCTTACTAATTAACTTTCATTACTGTAGCGGTTGTCCACCAATTCGCACTTGGCCAGCGCGGTGGACTATGGCCTAAACTCTCTCATTCTGGGAGAAGACCCGTGCCCAGCAGTGGGACAATAATGGGTTGATGCGACCGTAACGCTGGTACCTCCTCGGTCGAACTACACTGGTTCACACACTTTTTAAAAGATTTATGCGAAGATGAGAATTAATAGGGTACTAATGTATTTTGCAGGTGGCGATCAAAATAATAGACAAGTCACGACTGGACGAGGACAACCTGAGGAAGACCTTCCGCGAGATCGCCATCATGAAGAAGCTGCGGCACCCACACATCGTGCGCCTCTACCAAGTGAGTACCCCACGGCACTCCTCAGTACCCCATCCCACCCCACAGCATACCATACAACTCCACAATACTCCACCCCATAGTACTCACTCCATACTACAGTATTTCATACTACCCCACATTACTCCACACCGCTACAGTACTCCATCACACCTTTAGGACTCCACCTCACAGTACTCAGAACCACACTACAGTATTTCATACTACCCCACATTACTCCACACCGCTATAGTACTCCATCACACCTTTAGGACTCCACCCCACAGTACTCAGAACCACACTACAGTATTTCTCACTACCCCACATTACTCCACAACACTACAGTACTCCGTACTACACCATAGGACTCAACATGCCGCCAAATTGCTCCACAAACCTCACAGCACTTCACACCGCCCTACAGTACTTCACACTACGCCACAGCACTCACACCATTCCACAGTACTCCACATCATCCTACAGTACTCCACACCACACTATAGTACTTACTACCGCACAGTACCCCAAATCACATTTATACAAAAAAAGGAAGCGGCAACCGAGCAAGCAACCCATTGGTCATCATAATCACCTTTTTTTGTTTACGTGGGGGAAACCTTCTACCTTCACCAGGGTCGCTTGGCCGGACGGTCCGAGCCCCTTTTAGTCCCTTCTTACGACAGGCAGAGGGTACCATAGCCCTATTCTGGTCTCGGAACTACAGGGACATTACCACCAGACATTTCGGAGTGTTCTACTAAGTTTGGTAACAGTGGGTCTGTTAGCACACAAATGAACGCTCGAAAAAGATTACCATCCGTCTGACGTAGTCGGGTGAATGGAAATTTAAAATGCTCTTACTCTGAATCATCCGTCCAAGGTGATACGAGGAAATTGGTGCTGAAACTACTTTATTACATACATTTCTGACCTTGATATCATTGTTCCAACGTTTTCTTCCCTGAAGTCTCTGGTTTTCGTGTTTTACACGACTGCGTAAGGAGGGTAATGGTTTCCTGGCGTATGTATGTTTGTATGTCCGTGACAGGGATCTTTTTTGGATTTAAGCTTTTTTAGGGTTCCGTACCCAAACATTAAAAACAGTCCCCTATTACTGAGACTCCACTGTCCGTCTTTATGTCACAAGGCTGTATTAAAACCGTGATAGCTTGCAAATTGATTTTTTTTACAGATGGCGTATTCTTGTTGCCGTTATAACAATAAATACTAAAAATAAAACAAAATAAATATTGAAGGGGGCTCTCATACAACTAATGTGATTTTGTTTGCCGTTTTTACTCTTTATATTAGCTTGGGTTGTATGTATGTAAGGGAATCTTTGAGCTTAAGTTTTCCTGGTTTCCAGAATTCTGATAATTTGAAACTTTGCACACGTATTAACGACCGATGACAATGTTTTTTGAAGGTGGTAGAACCAGTGTAGATCGACCGGGGAAGTACCACCGCCACACCTATTTCTAGCGTGAAGCATTTCTTGCGTTTCGATGGAAGGGTGTGGTTGCCGGCACACTTTCACATGAGGCGACCATCATAGTCCTCATAGGGGGTAGCAACGTATCTGTGATTGACTTCAGATTGAACAAATGTCTGTATGTAGTTGATAACAGATGTCGCAGGCGGCAGTCACCACTTATCATCAGGTGGACTGCATGCTCGTTTGCTACTGCAGTGACATAAAAAAAATGTATATAAAAAAATGTTATTGTTTTTTCAGTTTTTACTAAAAAATATTATTTTAAATATTTGAACAATGTTATTTGTTTGCAGGTAATGGAGAGCAGTCACACACTATACCTGGTCACAGAATACGCGCCCAACGGAGAGATATTCGGTGAGTGTTTGCTGTGTCCCACTGTTGGGCACAGTTGTCTTCCCACACTTAATAAAGTTAGTCTGCAAGTGACGTAGTGTTCAGTGGGAGCCATGGCTTCCGACGGCATATCATTCACGTTTATGAAGCTCTGTAGTTCCACCATAGTGCACAAAAGACATTTCATTGAATTCCTGTGTTGCAGATCATTTTTTTTAAACCCCCCCGGTGGCCGTCCTTGGCGCTATAAAGAGGACTCTGGGACCTCCAAAGGATTGCAGCCGAAATCCACTGAGCGCGTTGCCCCATCGGGCTCCTCTCAGATGGGCGACGGGGCCCACCGCTCCGTGGAGTCTTTATGACGCTATGCGACCACAGATACCGCCGTCCGTCCCGGGTTCACCTGGCTGGACGGTTCAAGCTCCCACTCTAGACGCCCGCAACCCCGGAAGCCCCTTTTAGTCGCCTCTTACGACAGGCAGGGGATACCGTAGCCCTATACTGATAGGCTGCAGATCATCTAGACGAAATAAAGACATGTCATGTCATTCGTATGCTTGTGTCAGATCACCTGGTGTCGCGCGGCCGCATGCCCGAGGCGGAGGCGGCGCGCGCGTTCGCGCAGATGCTGGCGGCGGTGGGCTACTGCCACGCCAGCGGGGTGGTGCACCGCGACCTCAAGGCCGAGAACCTGCTGCTGGACCACCGGATGAACATCAAGGTATATGCTCCCCCCCCCCCTCCTCTCTTGCCTTTGGACTCGTATACGGTATGACCCCTTGCCGCTCGCCTTAGACTGTTGGATGTAAGTAAAGGTATCTGAAGGGTTCTATCTGAAGTCAATAACAGATGCGTTGCTCCCGTGGACTAAGGTGGTCATCTTATATGAAAGTGACACGGTGACCATAACCTTCCACCATTAAATAAAAAGGTTGGCTCGGCAATCGCATGGAAACACAATTTATTGTATCTCACAAGTAATACATATATAAATTAGATTGTTTAATGCGATTGCCAAGTCAATATTTTTATTTAAAACGTTGAAGATTTTTGATATTGATATGGTCACTATATGATGTTGTTAGGTTAGAATATTACGTAACAAGTTAAGACAGAAAGTCCCTTAAGCAGGGAATGAATAAATTAATAATCGACTTGGTATTACAAGGACCTCACAACTTTTTTCGGTAGAAAAACTGAGTTGTGAGACTTGGATTTTTTTTAAGTATTGATTTTTATTGCATCTCATTTATTTTTCTAAAATAGCCAGCCATACGTTTTTTCCTATCCGATACCATTTACATCTTTTATACTATCAACCAATTTTTAAGGCCACCCTCGTCAAAGGTCTCTAAGTAATTATATAATTTCGGGCAAATTTACTTCGCTTACTACTGCCATCCAGTCTCTTTTATTCTGTTGACCATTTACAAGTTAACTTTGAACAAAATCGTATCTAGGTACCTATATAAGATTATATCTTAGGGTTTTGGAAAATAAACAAATGTGTTGCTTTTGAAAATAAGAAACGACATTTCAAGTTTATTATTCCACCAAATCTATCTTTGTTCACAAAATATATTCTGACGTTTTAAAATTTTGACAGACATGTCAAATTAAAAAAAGAACTAAATAATTAAAGAAAACCTATTTTCTTTATAGCTCCCCTCCCGGGGAAGAAAATTCGTGTATGAATTTCTCTTCAGAACTCATTAAATTCTTCTTCCATCTCTTCACTTGTTCCCTCCTCTTCATTTTCTTATACTTTTTCTTCTTTTTTTATAACATTGAAATAGCAAACGAGCACGCAGTCCACCTGATGGTAAGTGAACACTGTCGCCCATGAACATCTCTAAGGAATTTCGTATATAACTAAAGTTCAATCCGAAGTCAATCACATACACGTTGCTACTCCCGAGGCCGAGGACTAATATGATTGTCTCATATAAAGTGGTACCGGCAATCATACCCGTCCATCTAAACACAGGAGCTGCTTTACGATATAAATAGGTGTGGCGATGGTACCTCCCCGGTCGTACCATTGTTATACCATCTCTAAAACCTACACCTATTATTCCATGATTTTATACATATATATACGGAGACACTAATTAATTAACTACCAATATAACTTTGTAATCCTATATATTTACATGGGATTACAAAGTTACATAGGCAGTTGACGTATCTAGGAAACTGGACGGAGATTGAAAAATATTTCAGTTTTTCCTTGATTCATACACTAAACTCTAATTGTATTCTAAATTTGAAGCTTCTATATTTGCTAGAAGTACCTTAGATTTTCGATGATCTGTCAGTGAGTGAGTGAGTGAGTGACAAAATAAGGAACTTTGACTCGTTATAATTCTTTAACTACTGGTTAAAATTAAATGAAATTTGAACTATACCGTGTTCATACAATGCCTTCCTGGCTATTAAAAATTTGATCTTCTACTTTTATCCAGATCGAAGTTATAGGGGGTTGAAAATGGCCCGAATTGCTTCGGGAAAAGTATGGTACGGCCGTGCTGCTTTTTTGCTCGACTTGTCGGGAGCACTACCGTGCCCCCAGATTGTATTATTTGACAAATTAAAAAAAAAAGAAAATGTGACCTGATATTATTGTGTATAAGTATAAGTGGTATTTTATCGTTCTAATTAACAATAAATAAAGAAATAAAATATGTTTCCGTGGTGTGACGTTGCAGCTGGCGGACTTCGGGTTCAGCAACGAGTACACGAGCGGCGCGCCGCTGGCCACGTGGTGCGGCTCGCCGCCGTACGCCGCGCCGGAGCTCTTCGAGGGCCGCCAGTACGACGGGCCCAAGGCGGACATATGGGTATGTGACCATGTCAAATAAGAAGGGGGAGTGGCTGAAGTATCGGTACGTGGGCATGTGGAGTTTAAAGAGGTAGCTCACATTTAAAGAGGTAACTTGACACACGCATAACTGTGATCATGGGCATAATATGGGGTGGGGGTGGGGGGTTGCCATATGAATACGTAGCACATGTGCGTAAATCATGAAACTATGAAACGGGAGCTTAGGATGACTTGTCGTAATTCAGCAAAGATAGTACCACGAGTATTATGGAAGATATATATTTCGATAAGGGAGATGGTCGCAATCCGAAGTTTGTATATATATATAAAGAAAATAGGTTTTCATTTCAAGTTTATTATTCCACCAAATCTATCTTTCTTCACAAAATATATTCTGAACTTTTAAAATTAGACAGACATGTCAAATTAAAAAAAAAAGAACTAAATAATTAAAGAAAACCTATTATCTTTATATATATGTATATGTAAGACACTTGGAAAGTTTCGATAACGTAATTCAGAAAACTTGTAGCGCCACCTCTGAATTTGTTGTAGAAAGTCGCCATATTATGTAATGTATAAATGTGTTTAATAGTGTCAGGCATGACGGTATTCGATAGTAAGAGATGTTGTCTGATGGATTGTGATGTCTGACTGTATGTGACGGTTCTAATGGTTTGTGATGTTGTCTTATGGGTGTGTTTCGTTGTCTGACAGCGTGTATTATGACCGTCTCTGATGTTGTATGACGTTGTGACAATGTCTGAAGAAGTGTGAGGATGTCTGACGGTGTGTTATGGTAAGTCACCGTGTGTGTCACCATATCTGATGGTGTGTTACGATGACTAACGGTGTGTGACAATGTCTGACGGTGTACATATGTGACGATATCTCACGGCGTGTACCGAAGTCTAACGGTGTGTGACGATGTCTTAGGATATCTGACTGTGTGTAGTACTGTGAAATTGTGTATTACAATATGCGACTGTGTCTGACGGCATGTGACGATGTCTGACGGTGTTTAATGTTGTCTGACGGTTTATAATGTTGTCTGACGGTGTATAATGTTGTCTGACGGATTATAATGTTGTCTGACGGTGTATAATGTTGTCTGACGGGTTATAATGTTGTCTGACGGTTTATAATGTTGTCTGACGGTGTCTGCAGTCCCTGGGCGTGGTGCTGTACGTGCTGGTGTGCGGCGCGCTGCCGTTCGACGGCGGCACGCTGCACGAGCTGCGCAGCTCCGTGCTCAGCGGCAAGTTCCGCATACCGTACTTCATGTCGCAGGGTGAGTATACTAAGTGTACGGCTTTATTTGAAACTGTCATCTCAATATTAAGTGCTCTTACGTGTAGGAGATTGTACACAGGTCTTTATACGTTATTTATAAGTATTTTATTGGGTCCATTCATCAACATAGGCATATATGTTGTGATCATTGCCAATCTTGTTGTAACGACGATTACTAGATAGGCGCTAATTGCTTTCCGTATTTTCGTTTCATTGAGTTTCAAATAAAATGTTTTTTCAAAAAATTAAATATAGCCCTTTTCTTTTTTACGTCGATATTAGTTTTTCGAATAATTCGGAAAATTTCGGACAATCGACAAATCGAATTATTCGATATAAAATTCGAGTCGAATAGAAATACTCGATTCGATTCGAAATGAACGATATTTGCAACCCCCTGTATGAGAGGTATTTTGGCGGCGACACTGAGCTGAGTGGCGTGTGTGTTGCAGACTGCGAGCACCTGATCCGGCACATGCTGGTGGTGGAGCCCGACAAGCGGCTGTCGCTGCGCGGCGTGGCGCGCCACCGCTGGCTGCAGGCGCACCAGCCCTCGCACTACGGTAAGGGGGGGGGGGGGAGGGGGGACAGGGTGGTGGAGCCCGACACCAGCCCTCGCACTACGGAAAGGGGGGGGGGGGAATTTGTGGTATGGTAATGGTAAGACTTTCTATAGTAAGACATTTATTTTAACTCTTAACAATGATGCTTGCAGCGCAGAGTTCGAAGCGAGTGTTCCCTAGCCCTATTACAGTAGCGTAGTAGCGTTAAGTGTAACTAGAGTGTTCGTATCTCGTGTTCGTAGTAGTGTCAAGTGTAACCGCGCTAACCGTGCTCGTATCTCGTGTCGGCAGACGCGTCGTCGGGCGCGTGCGCGTGCCACGCGGGCGGCGCGGCGCGCGGGGAGGGCGCGGCGCACGACGCGGTGCTCGCCACCATGCTCACGCTGCCCGGACTCACGCACAGGCACGTGCAGCAGGTGAGCGCGCACACACACAGCACACACACAGCACACAGACACAGCGCACACAGCACACAGGGCGCGGCGCACGACGCGGTGCTCGCCACCATGCTCACGCTGCCCGGACTCACGCACAGGCACGTGCAGCAGGTGAGCGCGCACACACACAGCACACACACAGCACACAGACACAGCGCACACAGCACACAGGGCGCGGCGCACGACGCGGTGCTCGCCACCATGCTCACGCTGCCCGGACTCACGCACAGGCACGTGCAGCAGGTGAGCGCGCACACACACAGCACACACACAGCACACAGACACAGCGCACACAGCACACAGGGCGCGGCGCACGACGCGGTGCTCGCCACCATGCTCACGCTGCCCGGACTCACGCACAGGCACGTGCAGCAGGTGAGCGCGCACACACACAGCACACACACAGCACACAGACACAGCGCACACAGCACACAGGGCGCACACACCCACAGTACGCACCCACAGCACGCGCGCGTACACAGGGCGCCGCCCACGACGCGGGTAGATAGAGATGCACACACAAACACGTATCACACAGAACGACGACACACGTAACATAGTGACATCCACGCATCACAGAGACAAGCATCACACACAAAGACACACATATTGCGCGCCCACATACACGCACACACACGCGTGCGCACGTACGCGCACACATACAAAGCGCTACTTATCTTAACTTGTAATAAGATTTTAAAACATGTATCGAGGTTTTCTAAACACTGTATTTTTGTATACACAAAATATGAATCGAGACTATGAGTACACGAATACTCATTTGACATTACCGCCGAGCTTAGCGCAATATTTTCATTTGCTAAACACACACACATGCATATGCACAATATACATTTTTACTACCACCAATAAATTGATAAAAACTAATGTCGGTATGTGTTTACATCAGTCCGTACAGGAGGAGCGCTTCGACCACATCTCCGCCATCTACCACTTGCTCATGGACAAGCTGCAGCAGCGGAGGACCGCTGACCACACAGGTACCACACACCAACCACGATCACACTGTTTTTTATTTGAAGGTTGAAAATAGCAAATGAGCACGCAGCCCATCTTTTTTAAGGCAGACGGGCCACCTGATGGAAAGTAGTCACCGTCGCCTATGGACATTCGCAACACCAGAGGAGTTGCCAATGCATCGCCATGTATTATACTATAAAAACCTTCGTCTTGAATCACTCTAGCTTAAAAAAAATGCTTTAAAATCGGTAGCGTACTTTTAAGCGTACTATGTAATGATTTCAAAGCAGAATTTGTATTTATGCAAATAGAGTATCGCGTTCCAACAGTTTTTTTTATTTGAATCGTGTATATACGAGTATACAATATGTTGAAAAAAATTTGAAAGCGTGATTCAGAAATGTAAGTGGCGCCATCTCTTGACACGGTGTAGAAAGTGTGCAATGAAATGATGGTCTCGTTTTATAGCGGTTTATATATATTTTGGTATAAGATTTTATGGTTGTCGTATTAATGATTACAGATTCAGTAGACTCCCCGGGGCAGCCGCTAGATCTCACAAGTTGTAAAGTAAGTATATATTTGTGAGTGATAAGTTAATTTGAAAGGTGACATGTATGTTCGTTTGTCATTTCAATTAATGAAAATAACTATGTTTGCAGAGCGGCGACACAGCTCCGGAATCGAACCCGGCGTGCGCGCTGCACTACCTCAGCGACCGCGCGGACACGCTCGAGAAGGTACGTTTCCTCCCCTTCTACTTCGTCTTTTGTACTCCATGTCCACTGTTGAACATGGACCACCAAGTGCCTCTCTTATAGGGGTGCTTTCGATACTCTCTGCCTCTGGTTTTTTAAAGTTTCCATCGAAATATAAGGATTGCTACACGCTAGCAATTGATATAATTTACATTTATCATCTTTATTCATAAAAAGAAATAACTCGAAATTTGTGCATTTCACATTTTCGTAAAAAGAAATAAATCAAAATTTATGCATTGCGAGTTTATGCCATAGAGTAAATGAACTAGATAATAAATTCGCGAAACGTAAATTTAGAGTTATTTCTTTTTAAGAATAAAAGTGCGACTTGTAATCAGGCATTATATTTTTCCCTATTATATAATGTATATAATTTAATTATAATTGTATTGTAAAATTAATAAATAAATTATAATACTAGCATAGTTTATAAGTAATTTCTTACTAACCATATATGGGTGTTTAGTTGCCTGAAATAAATACATATTTTTTATAATGTCCGCAGTTCGGCGAGCGCACGGCGGCGGCCGAGGAGCCCGCGCCGGCCGCCGGCGCCGAGCCGCCCGCCGCGCGCAGACACACCGTCGGCCCGGGCGACTGCCGGCACACGCAGGTGCGCGGCACGCACACACACACACACACACACACATATACACGCACACATGCAAGTACACACACACACATATATATATACGCACACATACGCGCGCACAATCACACGCACATACACACACACACACACATACGCGAGTGAACATGCATATACGTACACACACATACAAGCATACACACACACATGCACGAACACGCGCATACAAACATACACACAGAGACACACGAACACACACACACACATTGAGGTACAGCGAGAAAAGTACTAGGAGACAGAATGGTACACATTCTAACAATCATATACTAGCAGACAGACTGACACACAGGCTAAAGTGTAGGTACATACGGACACAGATTCGCAGCTACACACACGTAGCCGCGGCAGACGTGGCCGAAATGAGCGAAGCGGAAAGTATAACATAGTAATACATAAATACATAAGATTCTTTTTTTCTAATACATAATACAAGGTCGTTTGTGTTCCAGGGCGGGGAGCTGGTGGCGGGCGGCGCGGCGCCGCTCTGCGTGTCCGCGCACTTCAATGTGAGTGCCCTTTGTAGAATAAGATTTGCCAAGAAGAGATTTTCCGCTAGGTTACATGATTATGCCTGGGGAGCGACCGTGCTCCGACAGTCGTTGTTCGGTGCTTATATGTGGAGATTTGAGAAAGTTTCGATAGCGTCATTCAAAATACTAGTGGCGCCATCTCTTGATGCGTTACGGGAGGTCAGCGTAGTGCAGTCTTGATGAGTTGTCAGAGGTCACCGCAAGGTGCTTATTGTTAAGCATTGTCAGCATACCCAGGTGGTAGAACCAGTGTAGTTCGATCGGGGACGTACCACCGCCACACCGTTTTCTAGCGTAAAGAATTTCTTGCGCGAGATAGAAGGGTGTGGTTGCCGGCACACTTTTATATGAGGCGACCATCTCAGTTTTTGGAAGCAGCAACGCATTTGTGATTGACTTCAGATAGAACCTGTGCTTTTTTACAGGTGTCCATGGGCGGCAGTGACCACTTACCATCAAGTGGACTGCATGCTCATTTCCTACTTTAATCATATAAAAAAAAAAATGACCACCGCACTGGCCAAGGGTGTGAGATTTGACATTGATAACTGTTCTTTAAAGAACTCTAGGGATTTTTTCACGATGTTTTCGTTCACCGTAATGCAATGTTGATTATTTTTCTTAATACGGACATATTTATAGAAATGTCAGTGGTGCATGTTTTGAATATCGGAGAGAGAACGAGTTTCAAAATCATTGGAAGTCGATCACAGAAGCGTTCCACAGGACATATGGTCCTGAAGCATAGCGGCAGCGTTTTATGTCAGTCAATTAAAAAAACGTTGAAAATTGCTTCACGTTTGAATAGGTTTACATAAATGTTCTGCAAGAAATTACCTCTTTAGGGGCTGCAACTTACTTTAAGGTGTTAATGTTGTTTTTGTTGTGATTCTCAGCAAGAAGCGTCCGCGAAGGTGTCCCTGCTGCCGCACACCAACCTGGCGGCCAAGCTGCCCGCCGTGCAGCACCAGCCGCCGCGCTACTTCAGCGTCAAGGACCAGCACCTGCTGAAGCCGCCGCACGCCATGCAGACCCACGGTGGGTACCCGCACGCACACGCGTACACATGTGTACACATGTACATCACACCAACCTGGCGGCCAAGCTGCCCGCCGTGCAGCACCAGCCGCCGCGCTACTTCAGCGTCAAGGACCAGCACCTGCTGAAGCCGCCGCACGCCATGCAGACCCACGGTGGGTACCCGCACGCACACGCGTACACATGTGTACACATGTACATCACACCAACCTGGCGGCCAAGCTGCCCGCCGTGCAGCACCAGCCGCCGCGCTACTTCAGCGTCAAGGACCAGCACCTGCTGAAGCCGCCGCACGCCATGCAGACCCACGGTGGGTACCCGCACGCACACGCGTACACATGTGTACACATGTACATCACACCAACCTGGCGGCCAAGCTGCCCGCCGTGCAGCACCAGCCGCCGCGCTACTTCAGCGTCAAGGACCAGCACCTGCTGAAGCCGCCGCACGCCATGCAGACCCACGGTGGGTACCCGCACGCACACGCGTACACATGTGTACACATGTACATCACACCAACCTGGCGGCCAAGCTGCCCGCCGTGCAGCACCAGCCGCCGCGCTACTTCAGCGTCAAGGACCAGCACCTGCTGAAGCCGCCGCACGCCATGCAGACCCACGGTGGGTACCCGCACGCACACGCGTACACATGTGTACACATGTACATCACACCAACCTGGCGGCCAAGCTGCCCGCCGTGCAGCACCAGCCGCCGCGCTACTTCAGCGTCAAGGACCAGCACCTGCTGAAGCCGCCGCACGCCATGCAGACCCACGGTGGGTACCCGCACGCACACGCGTACACATGTGTACACATGTACATCACACCAACCTGGCGGCCAAGCTGCCCGCCGTGCAGCACCAGCCGCCGCGCTACTTCAGCGTCAAGGACCAGCACCTGCTGAAGCCGCCGCACGCCATGCAGACCCACGGTGGGTACCCGCACGCACACGCGTACACATGTGTACACATGTACATCACACCAACCTGGCGGCCAAGCTGCCCGCCGTGCAGCACCAGCCGCCGCGCTACTTCAGCGTCAAGGACCAGCACCTGCTGAAGCCGCCGCACGCCATGCAGACCCACGGTGGGTACCCGCACGCACACGCGTACACATGTGTACACATGTACATCACACCAACCTGGCGGCCAAGCTGCCCGCCGTGCAGCACCAGCCGCCGCGCTACTTCAGCGTCAAGGACCAGCACCTGCTGAAGCCGCCGCACGCCATGCAGACCCACGGTGGGTACCCGCACGCACACGCGTACACATGTGTACACATGTACATCACACCAACCTGGCGGCCAAGCTGCCCGCCGTGCAGCACCAGCCGCCGCGCTACTTCAGCGTCAAGGACCAGCACCTGCTGAAGCCGCCGCACGCCATGCAGACCCACGGTGGGTACCCGCACGCACACGCGTACACATGTGTACACATGTACATCACACCAACCTGGCGGCCAAGCTGCCCGCCGTGCAGCACCAGCCGCCGCGCTACTTCAGCGTCAAGGACCAGCACCTGCTGAAGCCGCCGCACGCCATGCAGACCCACGGTGGGTACCCGCACGCACACGCGTACACATGTGTACACATGTACATCACACCAACCTGGCGGCCAAGCTGCCCGCCGTGCAGCACCAGCCGCCGCGCTACTTCAGCGTCAAGGACCAGCACCTGCTGAAGCCGCCGCACGCCATGCAGACCCACGGTGGGTACCCGCACGCACACGCGTACACATGTGTACACATGTACATCACACCAACCTGGCGGCCAAGCTGCCCGCCGTGCAGCACCAGCCGCCGCGCTACTTCAGCGTCAAGGACCAGCACCTGCTGAAGCCGCCGCACGCCATGCAGACCCACGGTGGGTACCCGCACGCACACGCGTACACATGTGTACACATGTACATCACACCAACCTGGCGGCCAAGCTGCCCGCCGTGCAGCACCAGCCGCCGCGCTACTTCAGCGTCAAGGACCAGCACCTGCTGAAGCCGCCGCACGCCATGCAGACCCACGGTGGGTACCCGCACGCACACGCGTACACATGTGTACACATGTACATCACACCAACCTGGCGGCCAAGCTGCCCGCCGTGCAGCACCAGCCGCCGCGCTACTTCAGCGTCAAGGACCAGCACCTGCTGAAGCCGCCGCACGCCATGCAGACCCACGGTGGGTACCCGCACGCACACGCGTACACATGTGTACACATGTACATCACACCAACCTGGCGGCCAAGCTGCCCGCCGTGCAGCACCAGCCGCCGCGCTACTTCAGCGTCAAGGACCAGCACCTGCTGAAGCCGCCGCACGCCATGCAGACCCACGGTGGGTACCCGCACGCACACGCGTACACATGTGTACACATGTACATCACACCAACCTGGCGGCCAAGCTGCCCGCCGTGCAGCACCAGCCGCCGCGCTACTTCAGCGTCAAGGACCAGCACCTGCTGAAGCCGCCGCACGCCATGCAGACCCACGGTGGGTACCCGCACGCACACGCGTACACATGTGTACACATGTACATCACACCAACCTGGCGGCCAAGCTGCCCGCCGTGCAGCACCAGCCGCCGCGCTACTTCAGCGTCAAGGACCAGCACCTGCTGAAGCCGCCGCACGCCATGCAGACCCACGGTGGGTACCCGCACGCACACGCGTACACATGTGTACACATGTACATCACACCAACCTGGCGGCCAAGCTGCCCGCCGTGCAGCACCAGCCGCCGCGCTACTTCAGCGTCAAGGACCAGCACCTGCTGAAGCCGCCGCACGCCATGCAGACCCACGGTGGGTACCCGCACGCACACGCGTACACATGTGTACACATGTACATCACACCAACCTGGCGGCCAAGCTGCCCGCCGTGCAGCACCAGCCGCCGCGCTACTTCAGCGTCAAGGACCAGCACCTGCTGAAGCCGCCGCACGCCATGCAGACCCACGGTGGGTACCCGCACGCACACGCGTACACATGTGTACACATGTACATCACACCAACCTGGCGGCCAAGCTGCCCGCCGTGCAGCACCAGCCGCCGCGCTACTTCAGCGTCAAGGACCAGCACCTGCTGAAGCCGCCGCACGCCATGCAGACCCACGGTGGGTACCCGCACGCACACGCGTACACATGTGTACACATGTACATCACACCAACCTGGCGGCCAAGCTGCCCGCCGTGCAGCACCAGCCGCCGCGCTACTTCAGCGTCAAGGACCAGCACCTGCTGAAGCCGCCGCACGCCATGCAGACCCACGGTGGGTACCCGCACGCACACGCGTACACATGTGTACACATGTACATCGCATGAACCTTTTTTGTCGAGGGGGAAACCTTCAAAAGGTACTTACATCGTGGGAGCGACGCAAGGTTATCTGGGATTTTTACCGTACTAAATCTCCCCGGTGGCTGTCCTTGGCTCTATTAAAGTGGACTTCGAAACCTCCAAAGGAACGCAACCTGAGTCCTCTGAGTGCGTTGCTACATTGGGCTCATAGATTGGTGGCTGGGTTCACCGCTCCGTCTGGTCTTTACAACGGCATGCGACCATACATATCGCCGTCTTTCTCGGGATCGCTTGAATGAACGTTTCGAACTCGCACTGTAGGTGCCCGCAACCTCGGAAGGGATGGTGTGTAATTAGAGTGTAATGTTCTTAGAAATATATGCAATAACTTAGAATTATAATTCTATATATATCGCTCATTCAATAGAATAACGACATAATTACCAAAAAGCCGAATGGCATAAGTTCGCGTTTGTAAGTATCGGTATTTTTTATATTTTTCTTATGAAATTATTTAAAATTATTTTTGATAAAAGGGTAACATACACAAGTAATAAAAAATGTATTTGAATGATATAATGTTATATTTTATATAACATTATATTTTTAATGTCAAACTTTTAAAACGTTTTCCTGAAAAGGAACTTAAACGTCATTCTTCCATTGGATGAGCGATATATATATAAATAGTATTTTCTAAACAGCCAACGTTGCTACCACAGCATACGACAGTGTAATGGTGACAGCGATGGCCTAACGTGGAGTTAAGAAACAAAGACTAATTAAGTTAAAAAAAGAATTATTGTGACAAAAAGCACGGACAATCAGTCTATGCAGTTTATATATTATAATAAAAATAAAAATGTGTGCGTGTCTAGTACACGCATACATTTTTATTTACACGTACACTCGTAAGAAGTGAAACTTCTTTATGACGTTATTTTTCAAAAAATAATTTACTATATGCAACTACACAGAAATTGGTTAAACTTTATCTAATAATCTAATCTATAATAATCTATCTAATATCACGCGTGGTAGGGATAAGAAAAATATGGCATGTAACGAAAAAATGTTACACTAAATTTTTTTCCAACCCTGATAAAGAAGTTTCACTTCAAAAATGTACTGTCTCGTCGGGTATCCTGTGTAATAATTCCATACCGTGTGTGCCCGCAGCGTCGTCGTTCGGGCGGCGCGCGTCGGACGGCGGCGCGCACGTGCCGCGCGCCGACCGCGCCTGCTGCCGCTCCGCGCCCGCGCACCACGTGAGTACACACACACTCTCCTCCCTCCGCCACCCGACACTGTACACTCCACCACCCTCCACCACACTCCACCACACTCCACACTCGTACCCCGCGCACCGCGTGACGTACACCGCCCTACACCCCCACCACCCGGCACTCTACATTCGTACTCCGCGCGCCACGAGAATACACACACACACCCACCCACCCTCCGCTTCCACTCGGCACTCCACACTCGTACCCCGCGCACCACGTGAGTGTACAAACCCCCCCCCCCCCCCCATCATAAATGCAGTACTACTCCTGAGGACTGCACACTCTACGCCAGCGCAATAGCTACTTCACATTACTTATTGAACTTACTTTAGCAAAAAGGAACCAAAGAGTTTTCCTTCTGTATTATTAAAAATGTTGATGATAAAAAATATTTTTAATAATTGATATTTCTATTTGTATACATAGAATAAATTATTTTGTGCAACATTGTAAACAGATTTTATTAAAAACAACCTAAAATTATATAGTAAACAAAATTTTAACAAAATGGCTTTTTCTCAAAACCATCGTTGTTTGGGTTGATTCTGTTTTACATAAGTCGGTCCAATTTATTTTTTCTGCCACACTCTGCCTCCATTATTATTCATCCTCACAAACCACCATCCTTCCTATTTCACTTCATCTGATCATTATTCTTCAAAGAAAAAACTCCAATTAAATATAATATTTTTTAAAACAAAAAGCCGATCGCTTGAATCTATCGAATGAAACTGAAAGTAATTAGTCAATTTAAAAACTCGGCTTTTTTGTTTTAAAAACTAACCATATTACTTGTTAATTACCCTGCAACCTGTCGCCTTAATAATATACATTTTTTTATCTGACTGAAGTAGCAAACGAGCATGCAGTTAACCTGATGGTAAGTGATCACTGTGAACCTGCGATTTCTGAAATCAACTTCATACAGAACATGGGTTCCATCTAAAGTCATTCCCAAATGCGTTGCTACTCCCGAGGACTATGATTGTCACCTCATTTATAATGTGCCGGCAACCATACGCTTCCATCGAAACGCAAGGAATGCTTCACGCTGGAATTAGGTGTGAGATTGGTACTTCTTCGGTCGAACTATACTGGTTCTCTCGTCAACCCATTATTGTCCCACTGCTGGGCACGGGTCTTCTCTCAGAATGAGAGAGTTTAGGCCATAGTCCACCGCGCTGGCCAAGTGCGTTTTGGTGGACTTCACACACCTCTGAGAACTTTTTTTTTTAAGAACTCTCGGGTGTGTAGGTTTCCTCACGATGTTTTCCTTCACCGAAAAGCAGTGATAATTAATTTCTAATACGCACATGAATCAGTGGTGCGGGCGTGGTTTTGAACCTCGAACCTCCCGATCGAGAGGGCAAGTTTCAACCATTAGGCTATCACTGCTCTCTATACTGGTTCTACCACCTATAAATTTGTTAATTATACTGTATACACTTTGTACGTCAGGTGTCGGACAGCGGCACGGCACGAAGCACCGACGTGACGGACGAGGGCAGTGGAGACGCGTACGGAGCTAACCTTTCCAGGTAATATTTATTTTCTTTCTTAATAAGATGAAGTAACAAACGAGCAGTCCATCTGATGGTAAGCGGCTACTGTCTATGGACATTTATAAGCAACTTTATACAGAAGTCAATCCAAATAAAAATTGCTTGTTCGGCGTTATTTTGGTTGAATACATGTAAAAAAATAAAAATAAACAATTTTACAATGTTTTTGTAAAAATATCATAGGATTCGGTAAGACAATTTTCATCACCACAAGTCTACATGGTATTTTTAGAAGAGACCAAATAAATAAATGCATGCAATACCCGCGTACCAAAGGCCTTGGCGTAATATCTTAGCTTTAGTTTAAGGTGTTTATAAGAGAGTATATATTTTTTTATCTGAGTGAAATAGCAAACGAGCATGCAGTCCACCTAATGGTAAGTGGTCAATGCCGCCCTGCGACATCTATAAGCAACTTCATACAGAACATGGGTTCCATCTGAAGTCAATCACAGATGCGTTGCCACTCCCGAGGACTATGATGGTCGCCTCATGTGAGAGTGTGCCGGCAACCACACCCTTCCATCTCGCGCAAGAAATGCTTCACGCTAAAAATGGGTGTGGCGGTGGTTCTTCGCCGGTCGGACTACACTGATGCTACCAGCTTATAAGGTAATAGTCGCAAAATGTAAATTATGAGTTATTTCTTTTTATGAATAAAAATATTCGTTTTCGGCCATAAATTGCTTTACTTTAAAAAATGAGCGAATACAAGAACAATGCTTGTGTTGAGGACACACTATACCCAATATACACAATAAAGCAACATCCCCCCCCCCCCAGGTACATGGTGTCCCGCGGCGGCAGCAAGCGGCACTCCACGCCCGACGCCGCGCCGCCCGCCGCGCCGGTACGCTGCACCTTATTGTATATTATATACTACTCACCCGGCGCAACGGTCCTAATTCGACCGTAATTTAAATTAAATAAAAATGTGTGCGTGTACTAGCGTACACTCGTAAGAAGTGAAACTTCTTTATGACGTTATTTTTCAAAAAATAATTTACTATATGCAACTTTACAGAAATTAGTTAAATAAAGTTAAATTAGATAAAGCTTAATAAAATGCTTTTATTAAACTTTATCTAATAATCTAATCTATAATAATCTATCTAATATCACGCGTGGCAGGGATAACGTAACGTAACGGATAATGGCGCGTAACAGAAAAAGATGGCGCGTAACGAAAAAATGTTACACTAATTTTTTTTCCAACGATAAAGAAGTTTCACTTCAAAAACTAAACTTCATATTGTGTCCGAAGTAGCACCAATGTTTCTCTGATTTAAATAGATTGTAATGATTATCAAGTTATTTTGAACGCACCTGTAAAGGTAAAACGAGGTTTATTAACTAAGCTGCATTTAAAAGCAATAGCGGGTATTTTGACAAAGACATCTGACATTTTTGACGTTATGTGTTTTCATAGTAAGACATTGAATGTTCTATTTCGTTTATTATGTATGTGTTCGTGTCAAAAGCTAGGTAGTGAGTTTAATGTGTTTTTAGTTGATTTTATGTATGTATAAAACATACATAAAATTTGGGAAATACTTTATACAATATCAATTTTACTTTTTGAGTTGAATCACGGTTGAAATTTGAACGCTGCGGGTGACTCATTATTATAAATCCGTAAATTTGTAACGATGTATGTGTACTTGTTTCTGTTTCACGCAAGTACTACCAGTCGGAATTCGCTGAAATTTAGCTCATACGAAGTTTGTTATCTAGATTAACACATAGTATACTATTGTTGTTGTAAATATGACCAAAACGGGCAAAACCACAGGAAAAACTTAGTGCGTATTTATATGTGTTACCTTTGCCTTGCCCTTCCAGGCCAGCACGTCTCCGTCGTCCACGGCGAACATGCGCGTGCGCAGGACCGGCCTGCTCACCGTCACGGAGCGCCCGCCCGGTGAGTACCCCCCACCACACCACTGTACACCCCCTAATACAAAACACTGCTAATATTGTTGTATGATATTCGAATCTCAATGGTATAGATGTCTTTTCACGAGCGAACCGTGTAGTAGCTTTTTTATAAGATTGAAGTAGCAAAGGAGAATGCATTCCACTTAATGGTGAGTGTATGTTCTTGCGATGTGACTTGAAATACAACTTCTGTTATATATGTAATTATTTACATAATTGTCCATACTTCAGTGATCACTTACCGTCATACTTTATCCATACTTCCATACTTAACATAATAATATAAATGTGAAAGTGTGTTTGTTTATCCTCTTTTACGTCGCCACATAGAGCGAGATAGGAGGGCGGAGAGTGACGTAGGCTACTTTTTACCGCGCTCTCTCATTCCCATGCGAATATACATGTTTTGTTAGTCGATACATATTTAGTAGTTCCAGACGTTGTTGATAGATGGCGTTAGTAAAATTTATTTACAAGTTCTCAATCACGCTATCAAATGCTAATGTTAATTCCCTTTGACCGTGTGGGCGAAGCCGCGGGTAAGAGCTTGTAATATTATAAAGGCGAAAGTTTGTGAGTGTGTATGTTTGTTACTTCTTCACGTGTAAACGGCTGGAGCGATTTTCATAAAATTTAGTAGGGAGTTAGCTGACAGTCTGGATTAACATATAGGCTACTTTTTACTGTGGGAATATATCTTATTGCCACGGGACAATCGATACATCGATTTTTTAACGCAGGTGAAGCTGCGCGGTACCGCTAGTTCATAATATGTTTATTGTGGAACATAGGTATTATACAGGTGTTATGAAGGTGGTAGAACCAGTGTAGTTCGACCGGGGAAGTACCACCGCCACACCTATTTCTGGTATGAAGCAGTTCTTGCGTTTCGATGGAAGGGTGTGGTTGCCGACACTCTCACATGAGGCGACCATCATAGTCCTCGGGAGTGGCAACGCATCTGCGATTGACTTCAGATGGATCCCATGTTCTGTATGTAGTTGATTACAGATGTCGCAGGGCGGCAGTGACCGCTTACCATCAGGTGGACTGCATGCTCGTTTGCTACTACAGTCAGATAAAAAAAAGTGTATTACATGCTCCTTTGCTATTTCAATCTTATAAAAAGGCACTTTAGGACTAATGTAAAATGAATTGGACCTAAGTTGGACTAAAGCAGGAAATACCTAGACATGTGTGCACTTGTGTACATATTGTGATGTGTAACTGTGTGTGTGTAGTTAGTGCAATGTATTGATGTGGTGTTTGCTGGATTTTTTATTTTTCTTAGTTCTAGAGTTTCCTAGTGGTGTGCCGGTGTTTTTTATATTTTTTTAGTATGTTTTGAATGTAAATAGAGCATTTATTCGTCTCACATCACTGCAACTCGTTTTGGTCCTCCGAGCCGGATTTGAACCAACGGCCTGTGTTATGTCTCTTCAACCCATATTATCCCACTGCTGGGCACGGGTCTTCTCTCAGAATGAGAGTTTAGGCCATAGTCCACCGCGCTGGTTAAGTGCGAGTTGGTGGACTCCACACATCTCTGAGCAAATTTTTTTTAAAGCACTCTCGGGTGTGTAAGTTTCCTCACACTGTTTTCCTTCACCGAAAAGCAGTGATAATTAATTTCTAATACCCACATAAATCAGTGGTACGTGCCTGGGTTTGAACCTCGGCCCTCCCGATCGAGAGGGCAAGTTTCAACCATTAGGCTATCACTGCTCTTATTGTGTTATGTATTTACGTCGATGTTATGTGGCTTATGATAATAATTTATGAGTTTTTAAAATTAGAATTTGATGTTTTTATTGCTCGTTTTTTAAGTAATTAAGGTAAGCAAATAGACTGCTAATATGTAATACATTTTTTATTACTTTGTGAAGAGGTGCATGTGGTGTCTATGATGTTCGTAGTCGTTGACTGATGTTATATGTGTCTTCTATATCTTGAAGTAGCAGTCTGTTTGGTTATCTTCCACATTTCTAACGGTGTAGTGATATGGAAATGTTTAGTCTAGATTTTTTAGAACTGTCAGGTTGAGTTCAGTTGATATTTTTTTGCAGTTACCACACCAGTCTGACATAAAGGTTCTGGGTTCAATTCCCGGCCAGACAGGTATCTTAATGATGATTTGAAATTTCTGCTCTGGGTCTGGGTGTTTTTTTTTCTTTGTGTGTACCCATGGTAAACAGGATGAAAGTACGAGGCTGTGACTGTAAAAAGTGTTATATTATAATATTTTCCATTACACTATACTGTTTATTTTCCATTAATTAACACGAGTGTAGTGCACGATGCATTTTTTTTTGTTTGCTAATTATTTTTTTACTTTTCCACAAAATAGTCATAAGTCCAGAGTTAGTGAGAGAAGTGGAACTGAGAATGAACCGGAACTACCTGCCGCCCGCGATGCAGTCGGGCTTCGCGCAGCCCACGCACTACGCCAACCGCCCCGGCAACCCTAAAGCCATGAAACAGGTTCTAGAAACCATCCCCCAGGGGAGCATAATGGCCACTAAGGGGTCCATAGTATCAGGAACCCCGAACAACCAAGCGGTGTCACCCTACACCCCGGCGATGGGGCAGTTCTCCCCCAGCCACGGGGCGGTGGCCACCCCCAGCCAAAACATGATGGTCAGCAACCCGATACAAGGGTCTATTGTCAGTGGAACACCCATTAGCAACCAGGGATCTATTGTTAGTGGAACGCCTATAAACAACCAGGGGTCTATCATGAGTGGAACACCTATGAACAACCAAGGCTCTATTATCAGTGGGACACCTATGAGTAACCAGTCTATTATGAGCGGAACTCCTATGAGCAATCAAGGTTCAATAGTAAGCGGGACACCCATAACCAACCAATCTATAATGAGTGGAGTTCCTATGAGTAATCAAGGGTCGATCATGAGCGGAACGCCCCTGAACCAGGGGTCTATAATGAGTGGTACTCCCGTTAACCAAGGTTCCATCGTCACGGGAATGCCTGTGAACCAAGCTATGAGCAACCAGGGCTCTTTGATGAGTGGAGCGGTTGAGCAGGAATCGATGATGAGCGATGTGTCAATGAGCCAGGATTCCCATGAGATGCCCATGAGCAACCAAGGGAGTATCGTTAGCGGGTTGCCTATAAGCAACCAAGGGTCCATCGTGAGCGGGACGCCTTTTACCAACCAAGTACCAATAGCAAGTAACCCTATGAGTAACCAGGGGTCTATAATGAGTGGCGTTCCTATGAGTAACCAAGCTATGAGCGGAGTGGCTATGAGTAACCAAGGATCGATCGTGAGCGGGACGCCTATCAGCAACCAAGGGTCCATAGTGAGCGGGACGCCTATACCCAACTACGATAGTAAAAGCTTCAACGCAGATTACAACTACACAAACTTCGGCAGTTACACTGCGAATATGGCGGGTTTTGGAAATTTCAGCTCTGGGCCCATGTCGAGCTACCAGTCCCAGAGCCTTGGGTCCATCGCCCCCCTAGGGTCGGTGGCCCCCCAGGGGTCCATCACGGCGGGAACGCCCCTGCAGGGCCAGTACGCGCGGCAAAGGAAGTACTCCGGCCCCCAAAGAGTCAAGCTTCAGATGTTGGCAACCGTTCAGGAAATGGGTAATTGCATTTTTATTTTGAAGGTGGAGGGTACTTTCATTTTTGGGAATAAAGTTACGTTAAAAAATGTGAATAATAATTTTTGCTACAAACTTTTCAAGTCTTAACAATGATTTTATGGACGGACAGAAAGGTAATGCTTCTAATTAAAAATTTATTACTTTATTTGCACTCACATAGTTTTGCTTGTGAATGGTTTTCTTAGTGTGTTTGTGTGTGTTCAGTAGATTTTTTGTTGATTGGCTTTCCTTTACTACTCGCCCGTGTACGTACATATGTGTAATTCAATAAAATGCTACGAAAAAAATATTCATGAGAATTTCCATTTGAACATTTCGAATTATCGTCGAATTGTCATGAAACTAGCTGAATATGAGTTAAAATACTTATATTCTTTATTTGAATATTCGTTCCGTCTGTATATATTTTTATGTATATATAGTTGAAATTATAAGTACAATAGTAATCGTATGTGTAATGTGTTCTCATGTAGCTCGCGAGCACGCCGAGAGGTACTCCCCCGTGCGGCGCGCGGAGAGCTCCCCCCCGCGCGCCGCGCACGACCTCGCCTCCGCGCGACACGAGTACCAGCAGCTACAGGTACCCCGCACACACCGCCCCACACTACACACTACACACTACACCACGCTCCCCGCACGACCTCGCCTCCGCGCGACACGAGTACCAGCAGCTACAGGTACCCCGCACACACCGCCCCACACTACACACTACACACTACACCACGCTCCCCGCACGACCTCGCCTCCGCGCGACACGAGTACCAGCAGCTACAGGTACCCCGCACACACCGCCCCACACTACACACTACACCACGCTCCCCGCACGACCTCGCCTCCGCGCGACACGAGTACCAGCAGCTACAGGTACCCCACACACACCGCCCCACACTACACACTACACCACGCTCCCCGCACGACCTCGCCTCCGCGCGACACGAGTACCAGCAGCTACAGGTACCCCGCACACACCGCCCCACACTACACACTACACACTACACCACGCTCCCCGCACGACCTCGCCTCCGCGCGACACGAGTACCAGCAGCTACAGGTACCCCGCACACACCGCCCCACACTACACACTACACCACGCTCCCCGCACGACCTCGCCTCCGCGCGACACGAGTACCAGCAGCTACAGGTACCCCGCACACACCGCCCCACACTACACACTACACACTACACCACGCTCCCCGCACGACCTCGCCTCCGCGCGACACGAGTACCAGCAGCTACAGGTACCCCGCACACACCGCCCCACACTACACACTACACCACGCTCCCCGCACGACCTCGCCTCCGCGCGACACGAGTACCAGCAGCTACAGGTACCCCACACACACCGCCCCACACTACACACTACACCACGCTCCCCGCACGACCTCGCCTCCGCGCGACACGAGTACCAGCAGCTACAGGTACCCCGCACACACCGCCCCACACTACACACTACACACTACACCACGCTCCCCGCACGACCTCGCCTCCGCGCGACACGAGTACCAGCAGCTACAGGTACCCCGCACACACCGCCCCACACTACACACTACACCACGCTCCCCGCACGACCTCGCCTCCGCGCGACACGAGTACCAGCAGCTACAGGTACCCCACACACACCGCCCCACACTACACACTACACCACGCTCCCCGCACGACCTCGCCTCCGCGCGACACGAGTACCAGCAGCTACAGGTACCCCGCACACACCGCCCCACACTACACACTACACCACGCTCCCCGCACGACCTCGCCTCCGCGCGACACGAGTACCAGCAGCTACAGGTACCCCACACACACCGCCCCACACTACACACTACACCACGCTCCCCGCACGACCTCGCCTCCGCGCGACACGAGTACCAGCAGCTACAGGTACCCCGCACACACCGCCCCACACTACACACTACACCACGCTCCCCGCACGACCTCGCCTCCGCGCGACACGAGTACCAGCAGCTACAGGTACCCCACACACACCGCCCCACACTACACACTACACCACGCTCCCCGCACGACCTCGCCTCCGCGCGACACGAGTACCAGCAGCTACAGGTACCCCGCACACACCGCCCCACACTACACACTACACCACGCTCCCCGCACGACCTCGCCTCCGCGCGACACGAGTACCAGCAGCTACAGGTACCCCACACACACCGCCCCACACTACACACTACACCACGCTCCCCGCACGACCTCGCCTCCGCGCGACACGAGTACCAGCAGCTACAGGTACCCCACACACACCGCCCCACACTACACACTACACCACGCTCCCCGCACGACCTCGCCTCCGCGCGACACGAGTACCAGCAGCTACAGGTACCCCGCACACACCGCCCCACACTACACACTACACCACGCTCCCCGCACGACCTCGCCTCCGCGCGACACGAGTACCAGCAGCTACAGGTACCCCACACACACCGCCCCACACTACACACTACACCACGCTCCCCGCACGACCTCGCCTCCGCGCGACACGAGTACCAGCAGCTACAGGTACCCCGCACACACCGCCCCACACTACACACTACACCACGCTCCCCGCACGACCTCGCCTCCGCGCGACACGAGTACCAGCAGCTACAGGTACCCCACACACACCGCCCCACACTACACACTACACCACGCTCCCCGCACGACCTCGCCTCCGCGCGACACGAGTACCAGCAGCTACAGGTACCCCGCACACACCGCCCCACACTACACACTACACCACGCTCCCCGCACGACCTCGCCTCCGCGCGACACGAGTACCAGCAGCTACAGGTACCCCGCACACACCGCCCCACACTACACACTACACCACGCTCCCCGCACGACCTCGCCTCCGCGCGACACGAGTACCAGCAGCTACAGGTACCCCGCACACACCGCCCCACACTACACACTACACACTACACCACGCTCCCCGCACGACCTCGCCTCCGCGCGACACGAGTACCAGCAGCTACAGGTACCCCGCACACACCGCCCCACACTACACACTACACACTACACCACGCTCCCCGCACGACCTCGCCTCCGCGCGACACGAGTACCAGCAGCTACAGGTACCCCGCACACACCGCCCCACACTACACACTACACATTACACCACGCTGCCCCACACTACCCCCCTAGTCCAAGCGTCAAGTAAATATTCATCTTACCTCCCAAACAGAGTACAGTACAATAGTATCTATTGTACTTGTCGGCGTGTATTTATGAAAAATACGCTGCCGAAAATAATTATTTTAGTTTAAAGATCGAAAATTGTTTGTTTATTAAATTAGCAATATTTAATGATTTTTAGAATTGTAATTTAGTTTACCCTCCATAAATTTGTTATTGTCACCTCACCAAACATTGCTATAAAAAGGCGAGCGAACGCCGGTAGAAAAAGATTCTTGTTTAATCGTCGAAGTGATCGGACCTCCTCAATTGTGAATAAGTCGAAGAAGTTTACTCCTGTGGTTTACTTGAAATCTTCAAGAATGGACAGTAATGCAGACTTCGACCGTCTAGACGTCACATTTCGCACTCACTTCGTTATACTATATTTATTTATTTATTCAATGCTTTATTAACAAAATTACATACAACAAAATTATAGATAACAGAGGCCAAGGAAATGAAGACAGCTAACATATAAGAGTACATAAACAGACATATAAGGTTATTATAATATCAAAACTCAAAAAAATCATTACAAATTTGAAATTAAATCATCCGCAGCGCGGCCTGGAGCGCTTGGAGCGTCTGGAGCGGCGCGCCGCCGCGTCGCCGCCGCACGCCGCCTCCGTGCCCGGTGAGACATTACTCATATTGCTTATCTTGTTACCTCTGTATTGAGGGTACTTGTATATACTTTGTGTCGCTTGTGTTGTGAGGTTTGTATGTGCTTTCAAGGTGGTAGAACCAGCGTAGTTCGACCGGTGAGGACCACCGCCACGCCTATTTCTAGCGTGAAGTTCTTGCGTTACGATGGAAGGGTGTGGTTGCCGGCACACTTTCACATGAGGCGACCATCATATTCCTCGGGAATAGCAACGCACCTGTGATTAACTTCTGATTGAACCCATGTTCTGCATGAAGTTGCTTGTAAATGTCGCAGGGCGGCAGTCACCACTTACCGTCAGGTGGACATGCCTCGTTTGCTATACTTCATTCAAATAAAAAAAAAAAACTTCTTTGTTGAGGGTAGTTGCTAGTGATTTAACGAATGTTATTATTTGAACATTCGCTAATACGAATGCAAATATCTCGCATCAACATTTGCGAATGTTGTTTTTTTAAGTTTTGGTGTAGGTGGCCCGCAATATCTAGATTTGACGACCTTTTTTTGTTGTTAGATCCTCATATTTACATCATATCGTTTAATTTTAATTTAAATAGATTTGACTACACTTTTTTGCGAAGCATTCTAATTCAATATTCGCACCAATTCTTGCGAATAAATCAATAATTTATATACATAAAATGAAATAATTATTTACAATGAACATAAAATGAAATTATCTTTAAGTGAAATTATTTACAATAAACAAAAGATTAAAATTAATATAGATTTGCACGCCTTAAAGGCAAAAATGACGCTGTTATTTTAACATCATCTATGTTCGGTATCTTACATCTTAGCAAAAAAGTTTATAGAAGTTGGAATTCGTAATTAATACCTATGTGTATACTTTACAGGGTCCCCGGTGCACCGCCCCCCGGACGCCGCGTGCGCCGCGGAGCGCGCCCTCGCACAGGTATATAACCCATAGTCGCGCTCCATTTTGAAATTGAGCGCTCTTTTTCATCGGATAGTTTTGAGACGCTGAATGTGTCTTTTGGGTTTTTTTTTATTGCGATGACAAATCCCTTCGTGCACGAGTTCGACTCGTACTTAGGCGGTCTTTTTTCGTTGACAGACTTCCTTTTCGTTTTCGTCATTTTGAAAGTATTTTTTTGTATCCACCAGGACGTGGCGCTGAAGCTGGGCATGTCCCTGCACGGCGCGGCGGCGGGGGCGGGGGCAGTGGGGGCGGGGGCTGTGGGGGCCGGGTGTGCGGGGGGCGGGCCCGCGTCGCCACTGCACCAGATCACGGAGGGGCTGAGCTTCCTGCACACCGGCTCCATCACGCGCGGCACCCCCCAGCCGGCCGCCGCGCCGCTCGACCTGCGCCCCGCGCTCGCCCTGCACCGCTCGCTCAACAACTCCCCCATCTCCAACCCCGGCTCGCCCCTCGACATGATCCGCGAGGAGATCGGCAACGGCGACCGCCCGCCGCCCGACCCCCGCTGGCCCGCCGCCCACCCGCAGATCAGCCTCACGGACTGCCTCGGCTCCGAGATCACCCTGGTCGCGTCCTCCTCCGAGGACAGCGTGGACAGCCTCGAGGGCTCCCGCTACCCGCTGCCCCAGTTCGTCATCTCCGAGCCCTCGGACATGGACGACCGGCCCTCCATCACGCGCGGCATCGGCCGCAAGGTCAGCCACGAGACGGAGCTGGAGGCGGACGACGGGGACACGGAGATGCAGACGGCCACCGAGCCCCAGCTGCGTAGAGGGAGCGATAGGTCTCTGGGCTTCAGTGACGATTCCCTCAGCAACGACTCGGCGTCCACGTCGCCCAACTGCGAGCAGAACGTTCATTCGATCTACTCGAACGTGGTGTCCGCCAGCTCCGGCTTCAGCGAGAACCGAGGAAGCTTCTCCGAGCACCGGGAGTCCTTCTCCTTCTCGGATCGCGGAAGTTTCTCCGAACGAGGCGACTTCGGAAGATCCTCATTCTCGGAACGGAGCGACTTCGGCCGCGGGAGCTTCTCGGAACGAGGAGAAACGCCAAGGTCCTCGTTCTCGGCCCAGGGAACCCTGGGGGAGGTGAAGGAATACTGTGAAGACGTACACATGTCCCGCGAAGCCCTGGACGAAGGAGCGGAGCACCCGGCGTCCCTCAGACGGTCCAGCATGGACCTGCGGCTAACAGATGTGTGTAGACCAGACGAACGGATGCCCATTCTTCTCAGTCCGCAAAAAGTGTCCTGCGTGCAAGAGTACTACGAGGTAGCGCTGAGTACCACCTGCTCGCAACTTGACTCGCAACGAATCGTGGAGCTACTCAAGGAGACGATAAACACGAGGGTTCCTCCGCAGAATATCTTCGTAGAGAGCAGTGAACGACCGGACAGACACGATCTTCTGAATCTGGAGTACTCGGGGGGTATTCAGATAGAGTTAGTGGTGTGTGAGAACAAACCTCACGAGAAGAAAGGTCTCAAGATGAGACGGATCTCCGGTGATCAGCGGGAATACGGGAAGCTGTGTCAGCAACTCATTACCAGCCTAACTGTTTAGCGATTTCTACTACCACTATTGTCCCACTGCTGGACACGAGTCTTGGTTAATATACCATCGCGCTATGTGAATTCGTAGACTTCACACACCTCTGAAAACTTTAATAAAGAACTCTCAGGTGTGTAGGTTTCCTTCACGAAAAGCAGTGATAATTAGTTTCTAATACGCACACCATAAGTGTTGTGTCCCTGAGATTTGAACCTTGGACCTTCGAGTGGCCAAGTTGACCAACGGCTATCACTGCTCTGCTTCACAGACTCGAAGATCTCTTAGCGGATTTAGATGTAACTTCATCATATAGTACGCAAAGAATGAAAGGACTGACTGATTGATTCACTGGGAAATCATTCAATTGCTAGCAAATTTATTGTGCGAAAAACTTTGTACATATGTACAAGAAAGTACGTAATACGTACGTAGCTACGGTTAAATATGGTTTTATATTGGACGACCCGCGTGGCGGAGCGATTACCATACCGGTCTGACGCGCGATGGGTCCCGGGTTCGATTATCGGCCAGACAGGTATCTGAATGATGAGTTTAGATTCGTGTTCTGGGTCTGGGTGTTTGTGTATTCGTCTTGTGTGTCCATGGTACCCACGACACAGGAAAAAATCCTAGTATGGGGCTATGAGTGTAGAAAGCGTGACATTCAATTTTGCAACTAGTAGAACTAGTGTAGTTCGATCTGAGAATTTATATCTTGCGCGGGGCAGAAGTGTGCGGTTTACTTTATTCCTCGTCGTATTGACTTCAGATAGAACCCATATTCTATTTGAAGTCGCTTACAGATGTCCATACGGCAGCGACCGCTTTCCGTCAGGTGGAATTAGTAGCTACTTTAATGTGATAAAAATACCAAAATTGAATTCACTGACCGAATTAGTGATGTGACGAATATGTACATGTTTTTAGACATTCGTATTCGGAAGAAATGTGCGAATATTTTGCGAATATTGAATTGCAGTGCTTTACAGAAAAACTTGCCTAATCCATTTATATTAAAATTGAACCGCAGTTAGTCGACCAAAAAAAAGTCGCCAGTTCTAGGCCTACATCAAAAACTGAAAAAAGCGTGTGTTTGTAATTATGTACACGCGTTACAAGTGATACTTCAATGGCATAACAAATTAAAAATCTTTTTTAATAAATTATCTTTCGCCTTAGTCCTGTTATACATGGCACGTTTTTTGAGCCGTACGGCGTCTTTACCTTACCGTGAAAAAACGTGCTACCATGTACATGGCACGGCAAAGATCAGTGCACGGCAGTGATCCATACAACACTGACCGTGCCTACACGCGGCGAATTAACCGTAGATTATTACGCCGAAAAAACGTGTGTCTACAAGAGGCCTTATTCTCATCGTTTTTTCATAACGCGCTTAAAGAAGTAACTTAACTTCAAAAAACAATATTCGCATTCGCGTTTGCGAATGTTTAAATAAAAACATAGGTTACATCACTAATACGATTTAGTAGAAGATTGTATCTTTTCTTTTAAACTGATACGATGAAGTTACATCAAATACCGTTGCATAGGCCTTGCCTATTTTATGATTCCAAAGTATTCCGCGATTTTCGACCCTAACACAACGTGTTACGGACGGGAATCGCATGTTTCTCGACTTAGTCTTCTGGCTTTCGTTGCAGAAGTCTCCGATTCCACGTGTATATGAAACCAAAGATATTATATGTGTCTAGACACCTCGAGGGACAAAAGCTCATAAAACGACTCTATTTTAAATTATATGTTTATATGTGAAGCCAATGTTAATATTAAAAGCTGGAAAATTAATACTGATTATTAGTTATATAATGAATATTCGCATGTTTTTATATATTCGCATTCGCATGAATTCTTTTCAAAAAAAAATGTGTGCGTGTACTAGCGTACACTCGTAAGAAGTGAAACTTCTTTATGACGTTATTTTTCAAAAAATAATTTACTATATGCAACTTTACAGAAATTGGTTAAATAAAGTTAAATTAGATAAAGTTTAATAAAAGGCTTTTATTAAACTTTATCTAATAATCTAATCTATAATAATCTATCTAATATCACGCGTGAGAGGGGTAACGTAACGGATAATGGCGCGTAACAGAAAAAGATGGCGCGTAACGAAACAATGTTACACTACATTTTTTTCCAACCCCGATAAAGAAGTTTCACTTCAAAAAGGTCATCTAATTTATCCAAATTGATATCGAACTCCAGTTTGACGACCTAAAAAAATCGCATTCACGAATGTGCAAATGACATTTGTTACTTAACTATTGACTATTTTTGGACCTTGAGTAAAGTTTGACTATTCTAGACATATATAATGTCATGGATTTATTAGCATTTATTTTCTAAAACAGAATTATGTATGATAAATATTTTTTCTTTCCGAAATCCATTCCTGCCATTTTGTGTACATAATAAAGATATATATACTACATATATAAGTGACGTCAGTGATGTATTACACGCACTATGTGACATGTTACATTGTATGAAGGACTTGTCTTATTTAAATTGTGACGTAAAAACTAAATTTTTAAAATGATAAAAATCCCAGTCGAACCATAAAAAATGATAAAAATTCGTGTCATTAACAAGGTTAGAGCACCTTCTGAAACGCTTTGCGTTAGAGACGTGCAATGTTCGTGAAGAAATGACTTCTAAAATATTCAATTTATATGTAAAAAATACATTAGAAATATATTTTTTACATCACAATTTGATTCATATTGCAAAAATTGGTTGACATTGACGAAGAGTAGAGCACACTCTGAAACGCTTCGCGTTAGAGACGTGGGATTTTAATTTTTGCTCAGCGGTTCCGCGAATATGTCGCTAATACAGAAATACTCAAAAAAGCTGACGAATTTTGAATTCATCAGCAATTGTGCATTTATTTATTTATTTGGAAAACTTACAGCTTCTTAATAATATGGGTATGTGCTAATTATTACAAAAGAAAAGCCAACCAGTTTACAAGATTACGATTACAAGCATGTTACATAGCGTGTGGTGTCAACGGATATAACATGTATATCGGATTTTTTTCACATGTTTAGATGATACGCAGGTGTTTTGATGTCAATTAAATTTATAGGACATGTTATGTTCACGTCTTGTTATATCGCGGACGCAACCATGTGACCACCGATGGGTGGCCACCCATGCTGTACATAGTTGTAAAGGCGGTTCCGGGTACTTTTCCACGAATTTCGTAGTTTTATCATTTGACTGTAAAAGTTATATAGATTTTGCAACAAAATCTATGTTTTTTTTGACGTGTGACGTATTATTCGTGGGCGAGCGACCGAGCGCTGCCCTTATCTTAAGATTAAATCCTTAGATATGCTGTCGGATCGAATCGTTTTTGTATTTCTGTATCAAACGTTCTGTACCTTTTAGTACGAGTTTAGTGTGTCCTCAAAACAAGTATTGTTTATATGTATTTGTTCATTTTTTAAAGTACATTGCAATTTATGTTCGAAAAGGAATTGTATTCATAAAAAGGAATAACTAAAAGTCTAATTTTGCGAGATTACCTAGCTCGCAAAACATAAATTTTGATTTATTTCTTTTTATGAATAATGCTGTGCAATGTACATCGCAATGTATGAGCGAAAACGGGAACAATACTTTCAAAGAAACATTGATTAGTACTAAAGGTACTGTCATCCACCGAATAAATTAGTGTAATATAATGTTTTACAGCATTTACCTTCTTTGTAACTTGTGTCGACGCATATCTAAGGTGTAATCTCTGCGTCATACTGCATATATGTATATTATGTTTATAGATAGTCCCTCGATAATTATTTATTCCAAAATATTTGTTTTAGACTCTAATTCCATTGTAGTTGTAAGTGAAAGTGTAAATAATATTTTTAAGTAATAGGTGCGTTCAGATTTGTATAGATAGGGCGCGGCTGTGTGCGTGAGGGGACCCAGAGTGATCGCTCAAGTAGGGTGTGACGTCACAGCCGCCGTGTAGATAGTATAGACGAGGCCGCGGGAGGCAATTGGCGAGAGTTTGAACATGGCTGTGTAAGAATATTTAATGGTAATAAATTAATATAAATATTAGAATAATGTGATCCCGCGGTCGCCGTGTAACGTAACGTCGGCCATAAGAAGTAGGTAGGAGCCATGTTATCAAATAAACTGTAAATAATATTTTAATAAACAATTCCAAATTCCATCATGTTACTCGGTTGTTTTATTTGTGTGTATCCACGAGGCAGCTTTTAGGGTTCCGCAGCCGTATGGTAATAATGACACCCTTTTACTAAGACTTCGCTCTGTATGTCACCAGGTTGTATCTCAAACCATCGTGAACGTCGCTCCAGCAGGAAAGTAGAACGTAGAGTGATATGAGTGGGACGTATAATTAGTGCCCAATCTGCTGTAAATGTGCGCCAAATAAAAAATTTGTGCGTGTTGTAGTTTTTGAAATAAACGGAAAAAACGATTCCTGCTGGGGTAACGTTGTTCCAGCAGGAAAATTCTAAACGAAAGATCGGAGAGTTAAAAATTGCATATGAGCAGAGAGCTTATATTTGTGCAAATTTGTGCGCTAAAAATATAATTTGTGCGTCTTCAGGTTCTCGAGATATTGCGTTTCCTGCTGCGGTAACGTTTTGCAAAATCGCGTGTCTAAAAGACTATTGTATGTGCGCCTGTAGAATAAACATGTACAAATAGCTCTTAATTTGTGCGTATTTGTGACAAAATTAGATTTTAAAAAATACTTATAGTTTTCGAGTAATCACGGTTTTTTCAAAAATCCAAACAGTGTCATAGCTCCTAAATAAGAAAACATATAAGGTCACTGAAAACTGCATTCGGTCCGTCTTGGCATGGTTAATTAGCACAAAAAAAATCAAAAGTGCACATACGTGCGTTTTTGGATAATATGAATTAAAGTCAAAAAACGACGTCCTACCTTTGACGTCACCGTTCAAGAAACTGGCTCAATCTAAGATGTTTGGGCATTAACCAAAAATTAGTGCGTTTAGTCAAATAATGTGTAAGATAAATATCCAGTGAGAAATACTTCGCATTAAGTAAATATAAACAAAAAAACAAAACAGACACAAACGCTGGTTATACGACCAAATTCGAATGACTATAAAAAAGCGGGGATTTTATACATGCTAATGACCTTCTTAACTTTACTCACTAACCGATTAAAACTTAGTATACTCGAGTACACTGAAGTAGAAAATAGAAAATAAACTTTTTATTTGTGCGGTAGATTTGTACACGATGAAGTAAGTAGTACATAATAAAAAAGGAGCTTAATTGCTACTTGGAATATTATTAGTTATCTTCATTCCAAATTTAATTAAAATACATTCAGCACTACAATTCAGCATACATTAGGACATTTACATTAATAATATGATAATAGTCTTAATTTTTTAATTGGAAACTGATCTGTGATTTTAAATTATACAAGATACAAAAATATAAAGTGTGTGTGTGTTTATGTACACGCGTTCGAAGTTATACTTCTTTGGCTTAATATAATATAAAAATCTTTTTAAAAGTTTTATCTTTCGCATAATTCTACGCTTGGAGAAAAAACGACATTAACAGTAGAAAAAACTAAAATGTTCACTATAGTTAACTTCAGGGTGTCGGATTTACTTGTCGGTGTGCGCGCGCATCGTAAGACTTTTCGTAAGACTCTATTTACTCTCATCATTTTTACCTAGCGCGCCAAAAGAAGTATAACTTTAATAACCTTAAGGAACTTTTTGCGTTCGAATATTTTACTTAAGATTTTTCTGTGATCTTATTTAAGAATCAAAATTAAAGAAAATATAAATAAGAATTTTCACACATACTAGGTCTTTCATTTGATAATTACACGATCCATTTATTATATTTTGTAATTATTTCCCTAAAGGTCGTATAATTAATCACCAATAAACGTTTGAGCGTGACAGTACCTGCAATAATACGTTCAAGAAAGAAAGGTCATTAGTATATATGAAACCCCCGCTTTTTTGTAGTCATTCGAATTTGGTCGTATAACCAGCGTTTGTGTTACTGTTTTGTTTTTTGTTTATATTTACTTAATGCGAAATATTTCACACTGGAATTTTATCCTACATATTATTTGACTAAACGCACTAATTTTTGGTTAATACCCAAGCAGCTTAGGTTGAGCCAGTTTCTTGAACGGTGACGTCAAAGGTAGGACGTCGTTTTTTGACTTTAATTCATATTATCCAAAAACGCACGTATGTGCACTTTTGATTTTTTTTGTGCTAATTAACCACGCCAAGACGGACCGAATGCAGTTTTCAGTGACCTTATATGTTTTCTTATTTAGGAGCTATGACACTGTTTGGACTTTTGAAAAAACCGTGATTACTCGAAAACTATAAGTATTTTTTAAAATCTAATTTTGTCACAAATACGCACAAATTAAGAGCTATTTGTACATGTTTATTCTACAGGCGCACATACAAAAGTCTTTTAGATACGCGATTTTGCAAAACGTTACCGCAGCAGGAAACGCAATATCTCGAGAACCTGAAGACGCACAAATTATATTTTTAGCGCACAAATTTGCACAAATATAAGCTCTCTGCTCATATGCAATTTTTAACTCTCCGATCTTTCGTTTAGAATTTTCCTGCTGGAACAACGTTACCCCAGCAGGAATCGTTTTTTCCGTTTATTTCAAAAACTACAACACGCACAAATTTTTTATTTGGCGCACATTTACAGCAGATTGGGCACTAATTATACGTCCCACTCATATCACTCTACGTGCTACTTTCCTGCTGGAGCGACGTTCACCAAACCATCAGAGCTAGATTGAAATTTCCACAAATGATATACCTATTACGCTATAACGACACATAGTAAAAACAGAATGAAATATATATTTAAGTGGGGCTATCATAAAACAAAAACGTTTATAAATCCGTTTTTTTTTAAATGTTCAATGCTACGGAACCCTTCCGGTGTGAGTTCAACACTCACCTGGCCGGTTTTTACTCATTTCGATGATTTTTATCAAATTAAAATAGCAAACTAAAATTCAAATAAATTGTAACTAGCCACTGCTGTATGGACATTTGTAACTTCATATAAAATGGATTCTATCTGAAGTCACCTATTTATAGCGTGAAGCATTTCTTGCGTTTCGATAGAAGGGTGTGGTTACCGGCACACTTTTATATGAGTTGACCATCACAGTCCTCGGAAGTAGCGACATATTTGTGGTTGACTTCAGATAGAACACATGTTCTGTATGAAGTTGCTTACAGATGTCCACATGGCAGTGACCACTTAGTGAACGTCGCTCCAGCAGGAAAGTAGCGCGTAGAGTGATATGAGTGGGACGTATAATTAGTGCCCAATCTGCTGTAAATGTGCGCCAAATAAAAAATTTGTGCGTGTTGTAGTTTTTGAAATAAACGGAAAAAACGATTCCTGCTGGGGTAACGTTGTTCCAGCAGGAAAATTCTAAACGAAAGATCGGAGAGTTAAAAATTGCATATGAGCAGAGAGCTTATATTTGTGCAAATTTGTGCGCTAAAAATATAATTTGTGCGTCTTCAGGTTCTCGAGATATTGCGTTTCCTGCTGCGGTAACGTTTTGCAAAATCGCGTATCTAAAAGACTATTGTATGTGCGCCTGTAGAATAAACATGTACAAATAGCTCTTAATTTGTGCGTATTTGTGACAAAATTAGATTTAAAAAAATACTTATAGTTTTCGAGTAATCACGGTTTTTTCAAAAATCCAAACAGTGTCATAGCTCCTAAATAAGAGAACATATAAGGTGACTGAAAACTGCATTCGGTCCGTCTTGGCGTGGTTAATTAGCACAAAAAAAATCAAAAGTGCACATACGTGCGTTTTTGGATAATATGAATTAAAGTCAAAAAACGACGTCCTACCTTTGACGTCACCGTTCAAGAAACTGGCTCAACCTAAGATGTTTGGGCATTAACCAAAAATTAGTGCGTTTAGTCAAATAATATGTAAGATAAATATCCAGTGAGAAATACTTCGCATTAAGTAAATATAAACAAAAAAACAAAACAGACACAAACGCTGGTTATACGACCAAATTCGAATGACTATAAAAAAGCGGGGATTTTATACATGCTAATGACCTTCTTAACTTTACACACTAACCGATTAAAACTTAGTATACTCGAGTACACTGGAGTAGAAAATAAACTTTTTATTTGTGCGGTAGATTTGTACACGATGAAGTACCTACTTAATAAAAAAGGAGCTTAATTGCTACTTGGAATATTATTAGTTACCTTCATTCCAAATTTAATTAAAATACATTCAGCACTACAATTCAGCATACATTAGGACATTTACATTAATAATATGATAATAGTCTTAATTTTTTAATTGGAAACTGATCTGTGATTTTAAATTATACAAGATACAAAAATAAAAAGTGTGTGTGTGTTTATGTACACGCGTTCGAAGTTATACTTCTTTGGCTTAATATAATATAAAAATCTTTTTAAAAGTTTGGAGAAAAAACGACATTAACAGTAGAAAAAACTAAAATGTTCACTATAGTTAACTTCAGGGTGTCGGATTTACTTGTCGGTGTGCGCGCGCATCGTAAGACTCTTCGTAAGACTATTTACTCTCATCATTTTTACCTAGCGCGCCAAAAGAAGTATAACTTTAATAACCTTAAGGAACTTTTTGCGTTCGAATATTTTACTTAAGATTTTTCTGTGATCTTATTTAAGAATCAAAATTAAAGAAAATATAAATAAGAATTTTCACACATACTACTAAGTCTTTCATTTGATAATTACACGATCCATTTATTATATTTTGTAATTATTTCCCTAAAGGTCGTATAATTAATCACCAATAAACCTTTGAGCGTGACAGTACCTGCAATAATACGTTCAAGAAAGAAAGGTCATTAGTATATATGAAACCCCCGCTTTTTTGTAGTCATTCGAATTTGGTCGTATAACCAGCGTTTGTGTTACTGTTTTGTTTTTTGTTTATATTTTCTTAATGCGAAATATTTCACACTGGAATTTTATCTTACATATTATTTGACTAAACGCACTAATTTTTGGTTAATACCCAAGCAGCTTATGTTGAGCCAGTTTCTTGAACGGTGACGTCAAAGGTAGGACGTCGTTTTTTGACTTTAATTCATATTATCCAAAAACGCACGTATGTGCACTTTTGATTTTTTTTGTGCTAATTAACCACGCCAAGACGGACCGAATGCAGTTTTCAGTCACCTTATATGTTCTCTTATTTAGGAGCTATGACACTGTTTGGATTTTTGAAAAAACCGTGATTACTCGAAAACTATAAGTATTTTTTTAAATCTAATTTTGTCACAAATACGCACAAATTAAGAGCTATTTGTACATGTTTATTCTACAGGCGCACATACAATAGTCTTTTAGATACGCGATTTTGCAAAACGTTACCGCAGCAGGAAACGCAATATCTCGAGAACCTGAAGACGCACAAATTATATTTTTAGCGCACAAATTTGCACAAATATAAGCTCTCTGCTCATATGCAATTTTTAACTCTCCGATCTTTCGTTTAGAATTTTCCTGCTGGAACAACGTTACCCCAGCAGGAATCGTTTTTTCCGTTTATTTCAAAAACTACAACACGCACAAATTTTTTATTTGGCGCACATTTACAGCAGATTGGGCACTAATTATACGTCCCACTCATATCACTCTACGCGCTACTTTCCTGCTGGAGCGACGTTCACGACCACTTACCATCAGTTGGACTGCATTCTCATTTGCTACTTCAGTTAGATAAAAAAAGTGAATCATAGATGTGCTGCTGCTTCAGGATGTCGCCTCATATAAAAGTGAGCCGGCAACCACGCCTACCGAAACTCAAAACTGCTTCGGTTTTTTCTGTAGAACTACATTGCTCCTGCCACCTGGTAAAATGCCCCTACTACTCACTATATTTATAGGGACTAGTCACCCGTAGCATCGGCCGAAATTCGACCGTAATTTAAATTAAAAATCAAATGTCATCTGACATTCTTGACGTTGTGTCTTTTCATTTTCATTTACTAAGTACATATGTGTTTGTGACAAATGCAAGGCAGTGTGTGTAATGTGTTTTTAGTTGATTTTATGTATGAAAAATGCATTATTTGAAAAAAATATTAACATTCTGCACTCCTTCTCTACGTCCACTATAACCGTGCAAAATTTCATACTAATCCGTCCGCGGCATATTACTTAAAATCCGTCACAAATTTTTGCTTCACGTATTAAATAATACTATTCTTCGCTGTCTGACATCAGGCTATATCTCATGAACCGTAATAGCTAGACCGCGGTGTTAACGCTACACAAATACTAAAAACAGAATAAATAATATAGTCATCAGTCGCGAATCGAATTACGATCAACATTTAGTCGAATTACGGTCGACATTCGACCGTAATTCAACTCAAAAACTAAACTTGATATTGCCCAAAGTAGCACGAGTATTTCTCAAATTCAATTGAATTATATTAATTTTCAAGTTACTTTAAATATACCTGTTAAAGGTAAAAAGACGTTAGGTTATCCCAGCTGTATTTAAAAGCAATAGCAGGTATTTTGAATAAAATATGTATGAAATAAAAATAAAATAAAAATAAAATATGTAAGCGCCACTGAAGGCCGATGCAAAATAAAGACATTTCATTTCATAGTAATAATTCAATGTTTTATTTCACATAAATACATGTTGTGTCTAACGCAAGGTAATCTGAGTGATGTGTTTTAGTTGATTAAATGTATAATTTATGCATTATTTAAAAAAAATGCATTTCTCCGTGCGTAAATTCATACTCCTACGTTCGCGATAAGTATCTTACAAACGAAATCGAAGTTTTTGCTTCACGTATTATTATATAGATAACTCCCATACTACGTAATTTTTGCCGTTTTACATAGAAAAATGTAAGGAATCCTTCTTACCTGAGCTTAACTTGCACTTAGCCGTTTTTTCTTGGTGAAGATGACATTAATAAAACATGATACCAGTAGTTCAATCCGGGAGCCACTGTAATGTCGCCGTTATCTTGTCGTAATAATCACCTGGTCCTGGTTACTTATTAGGCTCGCCTACACACACACCGGGCAGGACTTCACAAACACGTCCGTCCTTCTCGCCGGTTGGCGTCAACTGAACGCCCTCTAGCGGCGTGTGCGCTGAACACCAGTTTCATACACTATACTGTAACTAATGAAACTAACAGTATGAAACTGGTGTTGAGCGCAGTGCGCAAGTACCATCACCACATCCGTAGTTAAACTATTATTTCCATTGCAGGCAAGAATATAGGTATATATGCAAGGTCGTAGAATCAGTGTAGTTCGACCGGGGAAGTACCACCGCCACACCTATTTCTAGCGTGAAGCATTTCTTGCGTTTCGATAGAAGGGTGTGGTTGCCGGCACACTTTCACACAACGACAACACAGCCTAATAGACACCTCATGTCTTCATTTCTATTAAGAAACATTTCAGCCAAAGCACTGAGGTATGCGGGGCGGGGGAGCGGTAAAAGAAAGCATTGCAATTGGTCGATTCAAGGTCGCAATAGATCATAAATTACAATTAGTGATGGGAAAGTTTTTGTAATGGGTTATTGATTAGAAATAAAATAATTATAATTGATATGACGATAAATAAATAGCCTATAGTAGGTATAGTAGTATTAATATTGAAATAATGAGAAAAATAAATGAAAATATAATTTATCAATCTAAACCTTTAATACACTACATAAAGCAATTCGTACCACTATTGAGTATTGACATTGGTTTGTATAAAAAACAGCCACATATATGTTTAAGCAAAAATTGATTAATTACTCTTAAAATGAATTAACTTAGTATAAATTCTTCTAATTGTAGGTTTCGGATCTACGGATTTTGTAATATATGCCAATCTGGTAGATACATATTTAAACATTACGGTCATCAACTATATTCGCGTTTTATGATTAAAAGTTTAAAACTATAATTACCTATTTATTTTCAATTCACGTAATATTCAATTGCATTAGCTGTTGTCATCTTTCATCAGTTAATTGACGTGTACATCACTACCGATACGTACCAAAATGGAGGAAAAGAAATAGAAATATTTAATTTAATGAAAAGGAAAGGGATGCACTGTAAAAAGACATCAACGGGCGCTGTTTAAGACCAGTGTAAGTTGAGCTCCAAAATAATTTGATTTCTGTAATTATAATCGTGAATATAGTTTACCTGTGAAATGTAATGCCGTCTTTTTTGAAATTAAATGTTTTGCTACATTTTCCACATCATCACTCCAAGGGTGTTCCAAGGGTGTTCCAGGGGTGCTCCAGCGGTACTCCAGGATTGATCCAGGGGTGCTCCAGGGGCACTCCAGGGGTGATTCAGGGGTGCTTTCGGGGTGCTCCGAAGGTGCTCCAGGGATGCTCCAAGGGTGCTCCAAGGGTGCTCCAGGAGTGCTCCAGGGATGCTCCAGGGGTGCTCCAGCGGCGCTCCAGGGATGAACCAGGGGTGCTCCAGGGGCGCTTTATAGGTACTCCAGGGGTGATCCAGGGGTGCTTCCAGGGTGCTCCAGGGGCGCTCCAGGGGTGAACCAGGGGTGCTCCAGGGGCGCTCTATAGGTACTCTGTAGGTGCTTTCGGGGTGCTACAAAGATGCTCCAAGGGTGCTCCAGGTGTGCTTCCGGGGTGCTCCAAGGGTGTTCCAAGGGTGTTCCAGGGGTGCTCCAGCGGTACTCCAGGATTGATCCAGGGGTGCTCCAGGGGTGATTCAGGGGTGCTTTCGGGGTGCTCCGAAGGTGCTCCAGGGATGCTCCAGGGTGCTCCAGGTGTGCTTCTGGGGTGCTCCAGGGATGATCCAGGGGTGCTCCAGGGGCGCTCTAGAGGTAGTCTGTGGGTGCTTCAGGGATGCTCCAGGGGTGATCCAGGGGTGCTCCAAGGGTGCTCCAGCGGTACTCCAGGATTGATGCAGGGGTGCTCCAGCGGTACTCCAGGATTGATCCAGGGATGCTCCAAGGGTGCTCCAAGGGTGCTCCAGGAGTGCTCCAGGGATGCTCCAGGGGTGCTCCAGCGGCGCTCCAGGGATGAACCAGGGGTGCTCCAGGGGCGCTTTATAGGTACTCCAGGGGTGATCCAGGGGTGCTTCCAGGGTGCTCCAGGGGCGCTCCAGGGGTGAACCAGGGGTGCTCCAGGGGCGCTCTATAGGTACTCTGTAGGTGCTTTCGGGGTGCTACAAAGATGCTCCAAGGGTGCTCCAGGTGTGCTTCCGGGGTGCTCCAAGGGTGTTCCAAGGGTGTTCCAGGGGTGCTCCAGCGGTACTCCAGGATTGATCCAGGGGTGCTCCAGGGGTGATTCAGGGGTGCTTTCGGGGTGCTCCGAAGGTGCTCCAGGGATGCTCCAGGGTGCTCCAGGTGTGCTTCTGGGGTGCTCCAGGGATGATCCAGGGGTGCTCCAGGGGCGCTCTAGAGGTAGTCTGTGGGTGCTTCAGGGATGCTCCAGGGGTGATCCAGGGGTGCTCCAAGGGTGCTCCAGGGGTGCTCCAGCGGTACTCCAGGATTGATGCAGGGGTGCTCCAGCGGTACTCCAGGATTGATCCAGGGGTGCTCCAGGGGTGATTCAGGGGTGCTTTCGGGGTGCTCCGAAGGTGCTCCAGGGATGCTCCAGGGTGCTCCAGGTGTGCTTCTGGGGTGCTCCAGGGATGATCCAGGGGTGCTCCAGGGGCGCTCTAGAGGTAGTCTGTGGGTGCTTCAGGGATGCTCCAGGGGTGATCCAGGGGTGCTCCAAGGGTGCTCCAGGGGTGCTCCAGCGGTACTCCAGGATTGATGCAGGGGTGCTCCAGGGACACTCCAGGGGTGCTCCAAAGGTGCTTCAGGGAGGGTCCAGGGATGCTTCAGGGGTGATCCAGGAGTGCTTCTGGGGTGCTACAGGGGTGCTCCAGGGATGCTCCAGGGGTGATCCAGGGGTGCTCCAGGGGCACTCCAGGGGTGATCCAGGGATGCTTTCGGGGTGCTCCAAAGGTGCTTCAGGGAGGCTCCAGGGACGCTTCAGGGGTGATCCAAAGGTGCTTCAGGGGTGCTCCAGGGGTGATCCAGGGGTGCTTCCGGGGTGCTCCAAGGGTGTTCCAAGGGTGTTCCAGGGGTGCTCCAGCGGTACTCCAGGATTGATCCAGGGGTGCTCCAGGGGCACTCCAGGGGTGATTCAGGGGTGCTTTCGGGGTGCTCCGAAGGTGCTCCAGGGATGCTCCAAGGGTGCTCCAAGGGTGCTCCAGGAGTGCTCCAGGGATGCTCCAGGGGTGCTCCAGCGGCGCTCCAGGGATGAACCCGGGGTGCTCCAGGGGCGCTTTATAGGTACTCCAGGGGTGATCCAGGGGTGCTTCCAGGGTGCTCCAGGGGTGCTCCAGGGGTGAACCAGGGGTGCTCCAGGGGCGCTCTATAGGTACTCTGTGGGTGCTTTCGGGGTGCTACAAAGATGCTCCAAGGGTGCTCCAGGTGTGCTTCTGGGGTGCTCCAGTGGTGCTCCAGGGGTGATCCAGCGGTGCTTCCGGGGTGCTCCAAGGGTGCTCCAAGGGTGCTCCAGGGGTGCTCCAGGGGCGCTCCAGGGGTGCTCCAGGGATGATCCAGGGGTGCTTCAGGGACGCTCCAGGGGTGATCCAGGGGTGCTCTAGGGGCGCTCTATAGGTACTCTGTGGAAAGTCAAACGCAAAGTAATGTGAGTGATGCTATAACCGTGCATAAATTCATACTCCTACGTTGGTTGGTTGGTTGGTTGGTTGGTTGGTTGGTTGGTTGGTTGGTTGGTTGGTTGGTTGGTTGGTTGGTTGGTTGGTTGGTTGGTTGGTTGGTTGGTTGGTTGGTTGGTTGGTTGGTTGGTTGGTTGGTTGGTTGGTTGGTTGGTTGGTTGGTTGGTTGGTTGGTTGGTTGGTTGGTTGGTTGGTTGGTTGGTTGGTTGGTTGGTTGGTTGGTTGGTTGGTTGGTTGGTTGGTTGGTTGGTTGGTTGGTTGGTTGGTTGGTTGGTTGGTTGGTTGGTTGGTTGGTTGGTTGGTTGGTTGGTTGGTTGGTTGGTTGGTTGGTTGGTTGGTTGGTTGGTTGGTTGGTTGGTTGGTTGGTTGGTTGGTTGGTTGGTTGGTTGGTTGGTTGGTTGGTTGGTTGGTTGGTTGGTTGGTTGGTTGGTTGGTTGGTTGGTTGGTTGGTTGGTTGGTTGGTTGGTTGGTTGGTTGGTTGGTTGGTTGGTTGGTTGGTTGGTTGGTTGGTTGGTTGGTTGGTTGGTTGGTTGGTTGGTTGGTTGGTTGGTTGGTTGGTTGGTTGGTTGGTTGGTTGGTTGGTTGGTTGGTTGGTTGGTTGGTTGGTTGGTTGGTTGGTTGGTTGGTTGGTTGGTTGGTTGGTTGGTTGGTTGGTTGGTTGGTTGGTTGGTTGGTTGGTTGGTTGGTTGGTTGGTTGGTTGGTTGGTTGGTTGGTTGGTTGGTTGGTTGGTTGGTTGGTTGGTTGGTTGGTTGGTTGGTTGGTTGGTTGGTTGGTTGGTTGGTTGGTTGGTTGGTTGGTTGGTTGGTTGGTTGGTTGGTTGGTTGGTTGGTTGGTTGGTTGGTTGGTTGGTTGGTTGGTTGGTTGGTTGGTTGGTTGGTTGGTTGGTTGGTTGGTTGGTTGGTTGGTTGGTTGGTTGGTTGGTTGGTTGGTTGGTTGGTTGGTTGGTTGGTTGGTTGGTTGGTTGGTTGGTTGGTTGGTTGGTTGGTTGGTTGGTTGGTTGGTTGGTTGGTTGGTTGGTTGGTTGGTTGGTTGGTTGGTTGGTTGGTTGGTTGGTTGGTTGGTTGGTTGGTTGGTTGGTTGGTTGGTTGGTTGGTTGGTTGGTTGGTTGGTTGGTTGGTTGGTTGGTTGGTTGGTTGGTTGGTTGGTTGGTTGGTTGGTTGGTTGGTTGGTTGGTTGGTTGGTTGGTTGGTTGGTTGGTTGGTTGGTTGGTTGGTTGGTTGGTTGGTTGGTTGGTTGGTTGGTTGGTTGGTTGGTTGGTTGGTTGGTTGGTTGGTTGGTTGGTTGGTTGGTTGGTTGGTTGGTTGGTTGGTTGGTTGGTTGGTTGGTTGGTTGGTTGGTTGGTTGGTTGGTTGGTTGGTTGGTTGGTTGGTTGGTTGGTTGGTTGGTTGGTTGGTTGGTTGGTTGGTTGGTTGGTTGGTTGGTTGGTTGGTTGGTTGGTTGGTTGGTTGGTTGGTTGGTTTTTTTTTTTTTTTTTTCATAATCTACTTATGAGTATAGGATCCTCGCTAATGTCTACGGGCGATCGAATACTTTCTTGGTGTAACTTTTAGGCATTATTATGTTTTGATAGATTAATTTATAGAGTAAGATAGATCATTATCATATTTCCATATATAAATATAAATATATATATATATACAATTTTTGCAGATACATAGTATACATTAATTTTATGGGACGTCCTTGTTAAATTGTTTTAATGTTGTTATTATTTGATTTATATGTTTCATAAAAGTTTCTGTACATGGTTTGCTGTCAAATATTTCGTCAAAATTGAATGGACTTATGTTTGTGTTGTTGCAATTGATTTCGTGATCCAGTCTGGTTGAGTTGTATCTGGGGCATTCTTCAAGGAGATGTCTAATTGTTTGAGGGGTGAGAGAGTCACATGGACATAGATATGATGTTTTTATTTTAATACGGTATAGGTAACTCAAGTTATACCCGTGGCCCGTCATTATTTGGGTCAGCTCAAAAGTGGGGTCTATGGCTGCGAAGATCTTGTGGATTTTCTCTAAGGTGGGGCAAAGTTCTTTGGTGTGAGCTCCAGTTTGCGCAGAAGTATAAATGTTATTCGAATAAGTTTTGTTGAGCGATTTCATAGTGTGTTTGATGATGCTGATTGGAAATTTGCAGTATTGGAAGGGCACGTGAGATGTCGCGGCAGCTTTAGCTGCGGCATCCGCTTCCTCGTTTCCTTTAAGGCCCACGTGTGATCTGACCCAAACGAACCTAGCCTTATGATTACTATCATTCATGTTCTTAATGAGTTTGTGTATGGAAACAACCGCGGGATTTGTGCTATCCCTGTTGCTCATTTCCTTTAAACTTGAAAGGGAGTCAGTCAGGACAGCGAGATCTGATATGTTGCTCTGTACAGCCCAGCAGCAAGCTTTTTGGATAGCGAGGAGCTCTGCTTGGTATACAGAGCAACAATTGTGTAGTTTAAATTTTTTCAGCACCTTCACTTCCTCCCGCTCGTACGCCACAAAGGCAGCTCCAACTTTACCATCGTCGTGTTTGCTCCCATCGGTGTAGACTTGGGTGCATTCTGTCGGGCAGAGTTGGGATATTTCTTCCTGTGTGGTGGCAGAGAAGTATTCGACGCATATCCTGTCAGCTGGATGTAATAGCTCCTTGCTTCTCACTGGCCTGTCCAATGTGATGTCATCAGGCAAGAGGGAGGAAATTCCCGACAATCTGGTATTCTCTACTTCGGCCACCTCATTAACCTTGAGGTGGAGTGGGGTGAGCCTCGCGAGAGCTATAGCTGCCGCGGCGGAAACCGTGCGGAACGACCTGATGATTTTGATTGCAAAGCCTCTTTGCAGGGATCTCAATTGATTCTTAACTGTCTCAAATTTTGTGGCAGAGCCCCAGATGCCTGCAGCGTATGTAACAGTGGGTTCAATAACGTGTTTATATATGGTCCTGATGTTGTCGGGGTGTGCTCCCCACGTGGGGCGCACAAGTCTGGCTAATTTATTGTAGATCATAGTAGATTTATTTATTGTGTGTTTGACATGTTTGATGAATTTGAGGTTTTTATCAATTATGACGCCGAGAAGTTTTATGTCATCGACATACTGTAGTTCCGTGTTGTTGAAGACAATTTTGGCCGCTTTGGCTTTCGGAGTAAAAGCTATGATTTGAGTTTTGCTGGGGCCGAAGGTCAGCTTAACTTCGTGGCCCCATTGGATTATAGTCTCTAGTGCCTTGTTAGCTGAGTGCTGTATGTCCATAGGTCTCTTGCCTTGGACGATGAGGAGGACATCATCAGCAAAGGCTTGCATGTGGCACCCCTCCGGCAGTTTAATATCGAACAGATCGTCGAGTATCAAATTCCAAAACTGGGGGCCACATACAGAGCCTTGGACGCATCCTCTGCTCATGGTCTTGGTTGCAGTAGCGTCAGCGTAATTCAAGGACACTTCACGGTCCTGGATGTAGTTGAGAATGATTTTATAGATATTGTTTGGGCATTGGGCGAGTTTCAATCTTTTAAGCAGGACTGGCCACCAAGCATTATCAAACGCCGCCTGTATGTCTAATGAGATTGCAATCACAAGTTGTTTTTTGGTTTTGGCTTCTTTGATGGTGCTTACCGCTTTACTGAGTGCATCAATGGTGGAGGTCTGCCCTTTGAATCCAAACTGGAGAGGGTTGGAGTGATTGTTCTGTTCCAGGTGGTAAGTCAGTCTTGTGCTTATCAATTTCTCCAGCAACTTTCCAAAGACATTGATTAGGCCGATTGGGCGGTATGCAGAGGTGTTGGAGTAGTCGATCCTGTGTGGCTTTGGCAGTATGATGACCTGGGCCCTTTTCCACTCCTTTGGGAAGTAGGATAGTTCTAAACATCTGTTCATGAGTCTAGTGACTATGTTGGTAAATTCGGTGGTGAATGCTAAGCAGATGTTGGCTGTGAGGTGGTCTAAGCCTGGTGCCTTTTTTGCGCTCATGGATTTGAGAGATCCTAAAACCTCTTCCTCAGTAAAGGGCCTATCGTTGGGTGTATTAGGTGTATGCCACATATCAGCACGGAGTCGCTTCTGCTGTGCTGTTGTGTCCCTGGTGTCGTCCGGGTAAAATTTATCAAGTAGCGATTGGGCAGTGTCATCAGTCGATGTAGTGTGATGATGGTTACTGAGGCCAACGGTTACGCAGGGTTTTGCTTGGGGTAAGTCTTTTAATAGTCTGTTGGTCAGGGACCATACGTTCTCCTTACCCTGTTTGCAGCAAAATGACTTAAAATGTTCAGTGGAGGTTTTGTGGATAGCAGATGAGTATTGGTCCTTGAGTGCCTTCCTTTCCTGGAGGGCAGCTTCGATCGATTTATTGGATCTGATGAGGTCTTGGATTCTGTGATGGATTTTGATCACCTTTTTCTTTAGTTCATCCAATTCAGCATTCCACCAAGGAATATACGCATATCTGTTCCGCTTTTGACTGAGTGTATCGTCGCATACATGTTGAATTGTTCTAGTCAAGTCTGTGATGAACAGTTCCATATTTTGTGCATCGAGTGCCTCTATGTGTTTCCTTTCTATGTTCGTAGTACGGATTGCCTTAGCTAAGTTGACCTTAAAATTTGACCAGTTGACATTTTCTGTGACATATTTGTGCGTGGATATTTTCTTCTTCTTACATAAATCTGTTTTGCAAAGTCGGAGGGTGTAGTCTATTGCGTTGTGTCCACTTGAAATGCATGCATCCATGTTGATTTTCCAGTCGTGGATTTTGTGAGCGAGACTGTCCGAGAACATGGTAAGGTCAATGAATGAGCTGCGCCTCATGCCATGTATAATGGTCGAGTAGGTGGGTGTGCTGCCCGTGTTGCCTATTATCAGGTCGTGCGAGATTGTTAAGGAGAAGATATCGTTACCCCTTTTGTTTGCACTTGAGGAACCCCAGGCCGGGTGCCAACCGTTGAAGTCGCCACCGATCAGCACTTGTGCATGTTCGTGAGCCCTCAGGAAGATCTCCAAACGACTTAGGGTGTTAAACTCGTCTGCTTTGGGTTCTATGTATAATGATACCAGGAATAGCTTCCGTCCCTTGGTGATAATCTGCACTATACTGAGGTTGGGAGATGAGTATTCCGACATCCCCAGGGTGGCCGCTATTCCGGTTTTAATCAGGATACATGCTTTGACACGATCGTTGCTGTTCGGGAATTGGTGCATCTCGTAACCCGGGATATTGGTTGGTTGGTTGGTTGGTTGGTTGGTTGGTTGGTTGGTTGGTTGGTTGGTTGGTTGGTTGGTTGGTTGGTTGGTTGGTTGGTTGGTTGGTTGGTTGGTTGGTTGGTTGGTTGGTTGGTTGGTTGGTTGGTTGGTTGGTTGGTTGGTTGGTTGGTTGGTTGGTTGGTTGGTTGGTTGGTTGGTTGGTTGGTTGGTTGGTTGGTTGGTTGGTTGGTTGGTTGGTTGGTTGGTTGGTTGGTTGGTTGGTTGGTTGGTTGGTTGGTTGGTTGGTTGGTTGGTTGGTTGGTTGGTTGGTTGGTTGGTTGGTTGGTTGGTTGGTTGGTTGGTTGGTTGGTTGGTTGGTTGGTTGGTTGGTTGGTTGGTTGGTTGGTTGGTTGGTTGGTTGGTTGGTTGGTTGGTTGGTTGGTTGGTTGGTTGGTTGGTTGGTTGGTTGGTTGGTTGGTTGGTTGGTTGGTTGGTTGGTTGGTTGGTTGGTTGGTTGGTTGGTTGGTTGGTTGGTTGGTTGGTTGGTTGGTTGGTTGGTTGGTTGGTTGGTTGGTTGGTTGGTTGGTTGGTTGGTTGGTTGGTTGGTTGGTTGGTTGGTTGGTTGGTTGGTTGGTTGGTTGGTTGGTTGGTTGGTTGGTTGGTTGGTTGGTTGGTTGGTTGGTTGGTTGGTTGGTTGGTTGGTTGGTTGGTTGGTTGGTTGGTTGGTTGGTTGGTTGGTTGGTTGGTTGGTTGGTTGGTTGGTTGGTTGGTTGGTTGGTTGGTTGGTTGGTTGGTTGGTTGGTTGGTTGGTTGGTTGGTTGGTTGGTTGGTTGGTTGGTTGGTTGGTTGGTTGGTTGGTTGGTTGGTTGGTTGGTTGGTTGGTTGGTTGGTTGGTTGGTTGGTTGGTTGGTTGGTTGGTTGGTTGGTTGGTTGGTTGGTTGGTTGGTTGGTTGGTTGGTTGGTTGGTTGGTTGGTTGGTTGGTTGGTTGGTTGGTTGGTTGGTTGGTTGGTTGGTTGGTTGGTTGGTTGGTTGGTTGGTTGGTTGGTTGGTTGGTTGGTTGGTTGGTTGGTTGGTTGGTTGGTTGGTTGGTTGGTTGGTTGGTTGGTTGGTTGGTTGGTTGGTTGGTTGGTTGGTTGGTTGGTTGGTTGGTTGGTTGGTTGGTTGGTTGGTTGGTTGGTTGGTTGGTTGGTTGGTTGGTTGGTTGGTTGGTTGGTTGGTTGGTTGGTTGGTTGGTTGGTTGGTTGGTTGGTTGGTTGGTTGGTTGGTTGGTTGGTTGGTTGGTTGGTTGGTTGGTTGGTTGGTTGGTTGGTTGGTTGGTTGGTTGGTTGGTTGGTTGGTTGGTTGGTTGGTTGGTTGGTTGGTTGGTTGGTTGGTTGGTTGGTTGGTTGGTTGGTTGGTTGGTTGGTTGGTTGGTTGGTTGGTTGGTTGGTTGGTTGGTTGGTTGGTTGGTTGGTTGGTTGGTTGGTTGGTTGGTTGGTTGGTTGGTTGGTTGGTTGGTTGGTTGGTTGGTTGGTTGGTTGGTTGGTTGGTTGGTTGGTTGGTTGGTTGGTTGGTTGGTTGGTTGGTTGGTTGGTTGGTTGGTTGGTTGGTTGGTTGGTTGGTTGGTTGGTTGGTTGGTTGGTTGGTTGGTTGGTTGGTTGGTTGGTTGGTTGGTTGGTTGGTTGGTTGGTTGGTTGGTTGGTTGGTTGGTTGGTTGGTTGGTTGGTTGGTTGGTTGGTTGGTTGGTTGGTTGGTTGGTTGGTTGGTTGGTTGGTTGGTTGGTTGGTTGGTTGGTTGGTTGGTTGGTTGGTTGGTTGGTTGGTTGGTTGGTTGGTTGGTTGGTTGGTTGGTTGGTTGGTTGGTTGGTTGGTTGGTTGGTTGGTTGGTTGGTTGGTTGGTTGGTTGGTTGGTTGGTTGGTTGGTTGGTTGGTTGGTTGGTTGGTTGGTTGGTTGGTTGGTTGGTTGGTTGGTTGGTTGGTTGGTTGGTTGGTTGGTTGGTTGGTTGGTTGGTTGGTTGGTTGGTTGGTTGGTTGGTTGGTTGGTTGGTTGGTTGGTTGGTTGGTTGGTTGGTTGGTTGGTTGGTTGGTTGGTTGGTTGGTTGGTTGGTTGGTTGGTTGGTTGGTTGGTTGGTTGGTTGGTTGGTTGGTTGGTTGGTTGGTTGGTTGGTTGGTTGGTTGGTTGGTTGGTTGGTTGGTTGGTTGGTTGGTTGGTTGGTTGGTTGGTTGGTTGGTTGGTTGGTTGGTTGGTTGGTTGGTTGGTTGGTTGGTTGGTTGGTTGGTTGGTTGGTTGGTTGGTTGGTTGGTTGGTTGGTTGGTTGGTTGGTTGGTTGGTTGGTTGGTTGGTTGGTTGGTTGGTTGGTTGGTTGGTTGGTTGGTTGGTTGGTTGGTTGGTTGGTTGGTTGGTTGGTTGGTTGGTTGGTTGGTTGGTTGGTTGGTTGGTTGGTTGGTTGGTTGGTTGGTTGGTTGGTTGGTTGGTTGGTTGGTTGGTTGGTTGGTTGGTTGGTTGGTTGGTTGGTTGGTTGGTTGGTTGGTTGGTTGGTTGGTTGGTTGGTTGGTTGGTTGGTTGGTTGGTTGGTTGGTTGGTTGGTTGGTTGGTTGGTTGGTTGGTTGGTTGGTTGGTTGGTTGGTTGGTTGGTTGGTTGGTTGGTTGGTTGGTTGGTTGGTTGGTTGGTTGGTTGGTTGGTTGGTTGGTTGGTTGGTTGGTTGGTTGGTTGGTTGGTTGGTTGGTTGGTTGGTTGGTTGGTTGGTTGGTTGGTTGGTTGGTTGGTTGGTTGGTTGGTTGGTTGGTTGGTTGGTTGGTTGGTTGGTTGGTTGGTTGGTTGGTTGGTTGGTTGGTTGGTTGGTTGGTTGGTTGGTTGGTTGGTTGGTTGGTTGGTTGGTTGGTTGGTTGGTTGGTTGGTTGGTTGGTTGGTTGGTTGGTTGGTTGGTTGGTTGGTTGGTTGGTTGGTTGGTTGGTTGGTTGGTTGGTTGGTTGGTTGGTTGGTTGGTTGGTTGGTTGGTTGGTTGGTTGGTTGGTTGGTTGGTTGGTTGGTTGGTTGGTTGGTTGGTTGGTTGGTTGGTTGGTTGGTTGGTTGGTTGGTTGGTTGGTTGGTTGGTTGGTTGGTTGGTTGGTTGGTTGGTTGGTTGGTTGGTTGGTTGGTTGGTTGGTTGGTTGGTTGGTTGGTTGGTTGGTTGGTTGGTTGGTTGGTTGGTTGGTTGGTTGGTTGGTTGGTTGGTTGGTTGGTTGGTTGGTTGGTTGGTTGGTTGGTTGGTTGGTTGGTTGGTTGGTTGGTTGGTTGGTTGGTTGGTTGGTTGGTTGGTTGGTTGGTTGGTTGGTTGGTTGGTTGGTTGGTTGGTTGGTTGGTTGGTTGGTTGGTTGGTTGGTTGGTTGGTTGGTTGGTTGGTTGGTTGGTTGGTTGGTTGGTTGGTTGGTTGGTTGGTTGGTTGGTTGGTTGGTTGGTTGGTTGGTTGGTTGGTTGGTTGGTTGGTTGGTTGGTTGGTTGGTTGGTTGGTTGGTTGGTTGGTTGGTTGGTTGGTTGGTTGGTTGGTTGGTTGGTTGGTTGGTTGGTTGGTTGGTTGGTTGGTTGGTTGGTTGGTTGGTTGGTTGGTTGGTTGGTTGGTTGGTTGGTTGGTTGGTTGGTTGGTTGGTTGGTTGGTTGGTTGGTTGGTTGGTTGGTTGGTTGGTTGGTTGGTTGGTTGGTTGGTTGGTTGGTTGGTTGGTTGGTTGGTTGGTTGGTTGGTTGGTTGGTTGGTTGGTTGGTTGGTTGGTTGGTTGGTTGGTTGGTTGGTTGGTTGGTTGGTTGGTTGGTTGGTTGGTTGGTTGGTTGGTTGGTTGGTTGGTTGGTTGGTTGGTTGGTTGGTTGGTTGGTTGGTTGGTTGGTTGGTTGGTTGGTTGGTTGGTTGGTTGGTTGGTTGGTTGGTTGGTTGGTTGGTTGGTTGGTTGGTTGGTTGGTTGGTTGGTTGGTTGGTTGGTTGGTTGGTTGGTTGGTTGGTTGGTTGGTTGGTTGGTTGGTTGGTTGGTTGGTTGGTTGGTTGGTTGGTTGGTTGGTTGGTTGGTTGGTTGGTTGGTTGGTTGGTTGGTTGGTTGGTTGGTTGGTTGG